>CM053029.1:176291789-176891789 GCA_028564925.1 Lithobates sylvaticus | reverse complement strand
GGCTAAATTTAAATACATATTTTGGCGAAGCATTAAAAATATTCTGTTGCGTGTCTGAAACTCCACAAACATTGAAAAATGCAGAGAGGTCACGCATAACATACTGCCCAGATAACATCAAATATTTCAGTGATTCCATAGAATAACCCCCTCACCGTTTACGAGGCAGATATCCTAATATTTTGAAGGATTAGCGCATCAAAAAATGAAAGCTGATCGTAGTTCAAAGTGAATAACTTTAATCGTACTTACATGAAAGCAATGGGGTAAACAGGATCTAGGCTCAGGTCCTATCAGTCAAATGTAGCAGATGCTTAGCAGTCAGACATACAGAGTCGTGATGGTTGTGCACTGCAAAAGAAATAGGAGAGACAAAAGTTATAGCGCAACTTGAGACAATTCACCCATTGAATGTGTAATGTCATCCAAGCATCACCACAAATAAAGAAAGTCAACTTGTTAACCTTAAAGCAGGATTAGATCTGAAAACGTAAAAACGTTAGTGGTTAGGAGTTTACAACAGAATACATTTTGCGTGCCTTTTCTGCAACAAAAACTTCTTTCCTGTCCTTCTAAAATTACCACCTTCTTCTAGGTCCAAGCAGTTTAGGCAGGGAAATCTTTATAGACTTGAAGGGGTCTCTTTAATAACCTTAAACTGAATAAAACAGCATTTTAGCCTTCTTTCACTCCACTATAAGGTGTAACCATTTATTATGGGTACTTATACAGTACAGTGCCATCAATTTATGTAGCACTTTACATATATATTATACATTTGCAATAGTCCCTGCCCTCAAGGAGCTTACAATCTAATTTTCCTAACTCACATTCATTCATATTGTATATACCAGCATATCTTTAGAGTGTGAGAGGAAACCCATGCAAGCACAGAAGGAACATGCAAACTCCAGGCAGGTAGTGTTATGGTCGGGATTCAAACCAACAACCCTAGTGCTGCTAGGTAGAAATGCTAACCACTTAGCCATTGTGCTGTCCATAAGAATGGCTAGAAAAGAAACTCTGACCACTTAAATTATAGTGTTCCCTTACATGAACCCTACGTTGGTGGTCAATAGAAAAAGATCCCTTTACATTGGTTGTTTATTGAAGTGCTTTCATACATTGGTGATCAGTGGAGAAGGTCCCCCTTTAATTGGTAGTTGGTAGAGAAGAACCCCATTACACTGGTTGTCAGTAAGGATGAGCCCGGTGTTCGATTCGAACCCATGTTCGAATCGAGCACCGGGCGTTCGCTCGCTCAGCGAGCCCAGAACTATTGGGGCCGCTCGCATCAAATTCGTGTGATGCGAGCTGCCCCGCAATGCATTGCGGCCCGCGCAGTGCAATGCTGGCTGATGATTGGCCAAGCATGCACTGTGACCCTGCATGCTTGGCCAATCACAGCGCCGGCAGCGAGGAGAGCCATAATTGGCTACAGGCAGGATGCCTGTAGCCAATTATAGCTCAGGGGCTTTAGTACACGCCCCATGGTATAAGAGGCCGCCGCGCCGGCGGCCTCGCATATTATGTTTCAGTCAGTGTCAGCGTATCAGTGTGCTGCTGACAATATGTGCTCTATTTCTGGGGATATGTGTGTGCGTGCTGTTAGTACAGCATTGCAGTATCACATCTGGGGGGTGTCTATAGGTGGCCTGTGAAGGGGGGCAGGTTTCCTGTGCTTAGAACTTTCCCTGCAAAAAAGTGTCATTTTTGCAGGAAAAAAGCTATTTAAAATCACTCGCGGCTAATGAATTGATGGCTCCTGTAACACAGAGAACTGTCATTCATTAATAAAAAACAAAAAAAAAGCGTAGGGGTCCCCCCAAATTCAATAACCAGGCCCTTCAGGTCTGGCATGGATATTAAGGGGAACCCCAGCCAAAAAAAAAAAAAAAAAAATGGCGTAGGGTCCCCCTCAAAATCCATACCAGACCCTTATCCGAGCACGCAACCTGGCAGGCCGCAGGAAAAGAGGGGGGGACGAGAGCGGCCCCCCCTCCCGCCTGAACTGTACCAGGCCACATGCCCTCAACATTGGGAGGATGCTTTGGGGGTCTAAGACCCCCAAAGCACCTTGTCCCCATGTTGATTAGGACAAGGGCCTCTTCCCCACAACCGTGCCCGGTGGTTGTGGGGGTCTGCGGGCGGGGGGCTTATCGGAATCTGGAAGCCCCCTTTAACAAGGGGACCCCCAGATCCCGGCCCCCCCTGTGTGAAATGGTAAGGGGGTACAAAAGTACCCCTACCATTTCACCAAAAAAGTGGCAAAAATTGTAAAAATGACAGGAGACGGTCTTTGACAATTCCTTTATTAAAATCTTCTTTCTTCTTTCTTCATCCTTCGGTTTCTTCATCTTCTCCTTCCTTCATCTTCTTCCATCTTCTTCTTCCATTTTCTTCTTCCTCCGATCCGCTTCTTCTTGCGCTGGTCTTCTCGTCCTTCTCGTCCGGCATCTTCTTCCGTCGGCGTCGGCGTCGGTGTCGGCGTCTCTGTCTCTTCTTGGGCCGCTCCGCGCAATGGGAGGCTCCCGCTGTGTGAGGCTCCGCTCCGTCTGACAGGTCTTTTATAATGGAGGGCACCATAGCTATGAGTAAGCACTGAAATACAGTGCGAAACGCGTCAGCTCTGTACCCCCCTTTTTGCCGTGTTTGGATTGTAGTGTCTTTTTGCTTTTAAATAAACCCTTTGGATTTTATTTTCCCGGTGTGCGGCTGTCCGGAGTTCTTCCTTTTGATTTCTAATCAATGTGCATAGACACATGGGATGACATTGAGCTGCTTCAGCAGGCAGGAGAAATAAATGCAAAACTCCTGTAGAAGCAGCATTTTTAAGCCCAATGTGCATGGACCCTAAAGAGGGTCCTCAACCCCAAATTAGAGGGTCCTCAACCCCAAATTGTTAGATGCTTAGCTTTTGAGCAACTACCAAAAAAAAGTATAATGTTTGTATGCAGTGACCCTTTAAATTAGTCCAGATGTTTTCACTAATTTGTCAAATTGCTATTTTGCAAGCTCATTAGAACTTGTAGGAGTTTAAAAACATATCAGGATAAGCCAATATCCAAAAACAGCCTGACAGATTTCACAACACAGATTCTTGCATCTTAAGTGAAATGAATCAGGAAGAAGTCCCAGATGCTGAAATGGCAGCTTGAAAGTTGCTGAATGTTAATGGGTAGCAGGAATTCTTCTGTAGATCAAACTGCATGATAAAGAAGGATTATATGGACAGTGTAACAGACATGTTGCATCCTGCCATACGTGATCTTCAACAAAATGGCTACTAAGACTGAACATAAACAATTGCATTTATCAGAAGACTAAACATGGTGTGCTATTATCGCATTGTCTAGTGCTGCCAAAACCAACAAATTAGGGATGTATTTGAGACCTTTAAGTTTTTTAAACATTGAAAAGGAAGCTAAGTGTACAATGTTTAAAAGGCTAGAAAGGCTTCCACAGACAGAGCATCACTCTAAAAATGTTCAGGATTTTCCAGTCTGTCTGATAAAATACTTTTTACAAAGAGAACCTGTCACCTTGCCCATTCAGGGTAAAGTAGCAAGGTCTAACCCCAAACCAGTTTATACTCATCTTTACCATGCTCCCCTGCCACTGCGTGATCTATAGCTGCTGCTACAAAATACTTGGTGCTTCTGGTACGGAGGAACATGTCACCTCCTCCCATGATTCATTACTAAGGCCTATCTGAGGATGTCATGGCTCAGTCTCAGCTTTGACCCTAGACAACAGTGGGGATTTTGGTGATGGCTACACCAAAGGAAGGAGCCGCGGGGAAGCACATACCTATCAATTTTTTTTTTTTTGCTCTGCTGCCAATTTTAAGGCCCTGGAATGGGTATCAATCCCTTTATTTTTTTTAGATATGCATATAATACAGAAGAACCAGCATCATTATATGGTTTTATTGCTGCCTGTGTTCCTCTTGGTGGGATTACTCCTCACTTTCTCTCCTGGAGAGACTACAAAAAAGACTACAAAATGACTACCATCAAACTTTGGGTTTCCTCTAGATATCTATCCTGATGACAAACCGGAAATTAGGTTAAACCTTCCAACTGAGTATACAGAAAGCAATAAAACATTTTTTCTTGACATGTTGTTCCAGTTGTACATAGTGGGTCAACAGTATTAAAGTGGGAAAAAAGTATCTAAAAGCTGATCTCCAGGCAGCAGCTAAATACACATAGATGTAGAATATAGAATACATGAGGGAAAAATATATCCAGACTCTGTGAGAATTTGTTGATGTTGAAGAGAGGATGAAGGATCTATGTTACACATTTTTTGGACTGAACAGGTTCTGGACTCAAGTGAGAGACTATATTAGACGGCTAACTGACTTTGATCTGGGCTTAGATCCAGCCAAGTACCTTTTACACCTCTCTGATCTCCCGATAAAGAGATATAAACACTCCATGTTGATCTATTTCTTGAATGCGACCAAGGCCTGTATACCAGCATTGTGGAAGCAAGAGTCCCCCCCCCCTACACTCTCGATGTGGCTGGGTAAGATGGCAGAGATCAACTCCATGAAAAGTATAACTGCAGCCCTAAAGGGCAATGAAAAAAAATGTAGACAGAGTTCTGAGGAATATGGCTTGGTCCTTGCAGCGGAAGGACGGTTCCTCTCCCTCTACCCTCCCTCCTAACATATCCTCCTACCACCCCCCATTTTTGTTTTCCATCTCCCCTCCTCCTTCTCTTTTTTTATTTTTTTATTCCTCCCTTTTCTCTTCCTGGCTCAGTCTGTTATTTGTTCTTTTTATGGTCCCAGATATGGGGTTCCATTTCATGTTGTGATTCTATTTAATGAAAAGATTGCTCAGACATGGAACTATGGGGTCTGCCTGGTTGCTTTCGTTAAGCCTTTGGTTAGGGTGGGATACATACTACATACTGTTTTTCTGATAATGTAATTGTTCTATTAGACAGCCACTGTGGCTTACCATATAGCTGGTATTTTGTATCTCTTCATCTTATGCTCATCTGTACGCAACTTCTTTAAATAAATATACATAAAGGAGTTGTTTTACCTTCCAAAGAATTTGTATTTCTCTCAATCCAGTCCTAAGATTTACACACCTCTATCACACAGCACAGGAGTTTGCATGCAACCCAGATTTACCATGGGGGAGACATGTCAGGGATACCCACAATGAAAAATTCCCCAGATTTAATTTCTTATATTGGATAGAGTAAACCCCCCCTCCAGGGGGGGCGATTGGAACAAAAAACGATTGCAATCTAAACTAAAATGGATAATCCGTCTGGGTGCCACATCACCCCCTGGGCTAAATGAGGCCACCAACTTCAAACCTTTTTTAGAGGGTTTCGCCTTGGGAGGCTGGGAAGAATGAGACATGTGGGGTCATCTGTCGATACGAGCGTCTGCAATTTTAGTACTATAGCAACCCTATATGCAGTAGGGCAGTAACTTCCAACTCTGCCCTATTGGAATTAGGATCACTTTGTGCGTATACAGTGCCTCATCTTAATAGTTAACATGTGCCTTTTTTCCCTTTTTTTGTTTTGACATTTCCCCCTTTCTGTGTTCATCTTCTTTCATTATATGGTCATTCCCCAATTCCCTTTTTTTTTTTTTTTTTTTTCATTTTATTTATTTTATTGTTTCATTCATATATATATATATTTTTTTTTTTCACTTCTTACTTATTCAATTTATTCATTTTTTGTACAGTTTTTCTGGGTCATGGGTTTGTTTTAATGTAGATTGCATGTCTGCTGCAGCATTTTAGGACTCCTTCTAAGATGTCGTTTCAGCCTTCTCCATCCTGGTGTCACCTGCCCCACATCCGCTCTGATCCCGCGGCTCTTTTGGACCCCTACCTGGCACACCCAAGCCCCCCATTTGGTTGCAGCGGGTGGTGTTTTACCATCCTGGGCGATTGTTTTGCTGGACGGTGGTCGTTCTGCCCCCTGGGTTGCTTGGCTGCATCATTATGTCTCCGCCCACATGTGCGTCGATGGGAGCATTACGCGGGATACGGCTCAGCCCCCCTAGATGTGGTCACGACATGCGCCATGTTCCTGGGGGTCAGTGGTGGAACGCACACCAGCCCAGCATGGTGCCATGTGCCGCTGGGTGGCGTGATGGCATGGCTAATTCCCCATATGGGGTATTTAAGATGTGCAGCCTATGGGGTCCTGTCACTTCCATACACTCTTTGGTAGCAAGGGTTTTTTTTACCTCCTTCCAGGGGATGCTTTAGCCCATATGCTTCTCTGGTGAGTAATGCAGGGACACTGCTCTTTTTGTTTGGTTTGTAATGGCCAGCATAATGTTCTTGCATAGAGTCATAGATTGAAGGCTACAAAATAATGACATTAATGCCTTATCTTGATTATTGAATCCTTTTATATATATTCTCTGAACTCTATAGTTAAAGCTTTACCTCCATGTTATGCTGATTACAGCAATCGTGTCATATACATATATTTCATGCAGGCCTTTTGGCTTGAAAGCTGCATACCTCACCAGACTAGTAGCTAAACCCCCCCCCCCCCCCCCCTTTTTCCATCTACTGCTGGCTCAATATATTTCATAAGTAGCATTTTTTGGTTTCTTTTTAACAGCTTAATTGTTGTTTAACATAAACTTATATATATATATATATATATATATATATATATATATATATATATATAACCAGGGTTACCCCTGGTTAGGATCTGGCTGTTTTTAAATTTTTAAATGTATGTGGCTAATATGCGATTTTTTATACCATCAACAAGTAAGTCTGTCCTTGGACTTGGTTTCCATAAATAGACAAATGCTATTTTATTTATGCCTTGATATGCTGTATTTGTTTAAACTTTATCTATTTGCATTTATAGTATGAATGCCTGCATCTTTTGATACACCCCTGAAGAAGAAAGTCATTTCCGAAACGCGTTGGGTGTGAAGCCTGCATTCTATATTGCAGTGTCTCAGGACCCTTACAACATCTAGTCATTATGTCATGTTGTCATGTAATTGGATTAGCCATGCTTTTCGCAGGAAGTATTTGTATGTCATGTATTTTTTTAAATCCTTTATAAGATAATAAATTTCTATTTTTATATATAATACGCATTTTTGCTTGTAGGTTTTATATCACCACTAGGGCCTTTAAAATCCCATAAGGGGGAAGCCTGTTCTCTGTTTCATGTACACAGGGATGTTGGCTCACCATTAGTCCTCTCTATCTTAGCTCTCTCTGTATTTCTATCACACAGCACAGCCCTGTCTGGCATGGCAAGAGCCCTGACTTTTCTCTAAAACTGTTAAGTAATTCGAATGGGTCTTGGGACTGGACAGTGAAAGGAGAAGCAGTATACCAGGGATCCTCAAACTACCGCCCTCCAGCTGTTGCAGAACTACACATCCCATGAGGCATTGCAAAACTCTAACATTCACAGACATGACTAGGCATGATGGGGATTGTAGTTCCTGAACAACTGGAGGGCCATAGTTTGAAGACCCCTACAGTATACCGATAAGCTCATCTCTCTGTCCCTCTGCTTTCTCCTCCTATCATTATGTTCTTTGCTAGCAATGCAGCACAATTGCTTGGCTCCTTGTGCTGATTCTCCCTCTCCCAGCCTCTGTATAAGGGAAAGCGAAGAATAATACCAAGTCAAAATCAGGATCTTAGAGTGCTTGCTTTTTAAAAATATCCGCCTGTAGTTTGGCTTTAACTTTCATGTTGCTAGGTAAAGCAATACTGTCCTTTTTAACTCCCCTGCATATAGGCAGTTGGGTTCTTTAGCAGTAGGCGCAGGCGTTTGACTATACAAATAAACATTGGCCAGACTTGTTCTGAGTAGCTCAGTAGGCTATGGATCAGAGCTGCAGGCTTAGACATGACACAATTCATCTTTGTTTTCAAATATCTTGCTGTTACGCCTCACTAGTTAGTTATAAGTATTTATATCTTTAAGTGTGAATGTCATCTGTGAAGCGTGACTCTTTCTTTAAGTACACAAAACAACAGAGAACAAGTACGACATGCATGTTGATGCCATAGACCACAAGCAGGTAACATTTAAAGTCAACACCCAGCATCCTCTGCCAGGTGCTACGCTGGGTGTCTGAAAAACCAAGTAAACAAGGCACGTGGATCTTTACTCCTCCCAACTCTATTCTTATTTTTAAGAGATCCTCCTTTGGCCCCATCTTTCATGCACAGCTTTCATTTTAAGTCTGATATGCAGATTTGTATGAATAAATACAAAATGTATTCATAATACTCTTAAAAGTAAACTGCCTTGGGCAAAGCACAGATTTACTATAAAATATCCTAGTGCATGTTCAGAGAGAGAGAGAAAGAGAGAGGGGCAATGGAGTCATTTGGGTTTAGTTTTATCCCAACAAATATCGTACCCTTTTTTTTTAGTAAAGTAACTGGATTTTGGTGGATGTTTTGGATTGTTATCAGATGCTTAATGTATGTTTGCCATTATATGGTAGTGGTATTCACTCATTTGATGGATTGCTATAGGAAAATTTTAGCCACAGAACTTTTAATTCCAATGACAGCTCTTCTCCCCAGCCTTCTGATTGGACCATGCGTTGAAGAAGAGGCTGTGGAATGTGGGTATGTATGTGTAAGATCAAAGGTTGGCGTGCTAGTTCCTGAGTCTTTTTCTTCTGGACTACAGAATGGGAGGGTTCCTTTTTGGGTACCTACAATGCTGCCCAGTGACACTTCTCACTGGCTGTTCAGTTATGGAGGCCTGGAGACTCCAGTGGTTGCATCAGATGCAGATGGAATGCAAGGGTAGATCATCAGTCTTAACACCCAGAAGAGGCATCAGTGAGGGTCACAATATTGTGGACTCAAATGAGTGAAGCTCTGCTTGGGAGGGCTTTTTGACAATATAAAGTTGCCGAATGGAGGTTGGGAGTTGCGAGTGATGGAACGGTTTGATTTTGCCAGGAGATAACAACATTTTCTAAAGAGTTGTTTAGATTTCCAAGAATAAGCCTTCAACAATTTTGTTTCTGAAGCTGGGTGATATTCTAAAACTTCAATAAACTGATCTCCTGAACCAGACCTCCAGAATTGTTTATGGGCTCTTCCCACCCTGATCTAGGATCACTGTAAGTCAGTGCATGCAAGTCATCTTCCAGGTTTGGGTTATATTCCAAGGGAAAAATTTAAAAAGACCTTAAACCCCTGCAATAAAAGCTACATTTAATTTCATAGTTTATAAGATCACAACACTTTCCCTTCCAAAGAACAAAGTTCTGGGGAGCCTCATTGTCAACTGTGAAATTGGAACACGGAGCCTTTTTCCAGCTAAGCTTCATCTCTAATGAAAATGTCTCTTTTTTTGCCAAGTACTGGCGCAGGGCCACATGGCAAGAGAACCGACACAGGCAAGGACTTATACACACGTAACAAGATATCATGGCATTTTTCAGCCTGACCACTTGGTATAATCACCCCAGGGAAACTCAGCTGTATTTTACAAATTGATTATCGGACTCAAATTAAAGACCTGTCAATCATTCATTCTGGAGGAGGTAATAATAATAACTGGAGGGGATTTACTAGGGTCATAAAAGTCTGGGTACATAAAAGTACATCTTGCACATGTACCTTTAAGGCTGAGGTTTTAGTTGCATGCAAAGCTAGCAGCAGCACCACAAGCAGACGAGATGTAAAAAGCCTGCACTCCTATACCCTGGAACATGGTTTACTTTAAAACAAGCAAGTAAAATTAAGCAAGACAGATGTTGTGAGGACTGTCACCCTTCATTAAAATACAATGACATGCATGGCACATGAGCCCCCAAAACATCAGTCTTTCTTCATTTGATTATGCACCATTTAAAATAACCTATATTCAAGGATATTGAAGTGACAGCTTCTTGTCCAAAAGACTGAGGGCACAACTGAAGACCAAGGCTAAATTGTGTGGGACAAAAAGTGGATAAAGTTGTTTAATCTAAATAAATAAAAATGGTATCGCTTAGTCCTACCTATGCAGGTAAAAGCACAGGGCCCTCTTAATGCTTTAAATCTGGCCCTAGCAGGTGTTCTTCCTCCCCAACTGTTTCTACCACTGCATTTTCCCAGAGGAGTAAGCTTCTAGTAGATTCTAGTCAGACCATTTACAGAGCTGAGGTCTCCTCATATGACAGCCAAACTCCAGTGCTATGCCATGGTAGAAAAGAAAGCGAGTCAACATACTCTTCCATGCTCAGAAGTAACCGATTTTCCTATGCCCTCCTAAAGGCTGAAGGAAACAGAGGGGCTGAGAGAGAAAGGAAGGTTTTTGCAGTCCCCCGGACGCCATGCCCCCATCTGCCTGCTGCTGTAAATTCAATGGGCGGAGCTGCGGAGAAGCTGGGTGGGCGGTCTTGCAGCAGTTACTTAGAACGAAGGAGTCAGGGGGAGCTGGGAGGCGGAGCCAGCAGTTCCAGTACAGTAGCTGATGGAAACAGAGCACCAGGCTGGATGAGAGGGGCAATGTCCGCTTCTCCTCCTCTTCCTCCCGACAAAACGGCGCTAAACGCAGCATGTAAACGCGGCAAGACGGACGTTTTAAACGTGGGTTGTTGTCTGTCAAGTTAAATCATTCAGGAGAGTTTGTAACGTCCTGTGTACATTAAGCCTTAGTGTATCACTGTGGATTAACGCATTCTCAAACTCCATAGCAGATGCACTAAAGTTGTTCAATTCTGCCCCCCGCAGCCCAGCTTGCCCTGCTCATCCCTTCTTCCAGCCGCAGTGACTAGGCAGCCTTCTAGTTTTCCCATTTCTAATATAAACCCAGAACATGTGCTCTTAGTTGAGGGAACTGCGCTACTGGGAGAACCATTTGAACAACTTTGTTGCTTCTGCTTTGAAATTTAAATATGAATTGCTCCAGAGTGCCTGCAGCTACAGAGGTCAGCGAGGACTTGTTTTAAAGCTCATTTACTGCTCCTTATGGATATGCACATAATTTAATGTAATTATTCTGGCCGAAGATTAAGTTTAGGCTATTTTCATTATAAGGGTTTTTTGGTGGGGTTTCACTGGATTCAACTAGCAATACACAATCCATTTCTATAGACACATCCCACTTGTATTTCTTGCATCAGACAAAAGTTAAAAAGTCTCTTTATATAATCCACATGGCCAAATCCACAGGACAGACTGATTTTCTGGCTCCCTGCCCATGCCCCAGGCTAATTAAGAGTCTTATTTACATGAGCATATTTTTTTTCTTTTCAATTTTACGGTGGAAAAATTATACACGTCATGTATGATGCAGACGCTCAGGACTCACTTGTGGGTAGGTCAACACTTATTTAGCCATGTGTCATTTAAAGGCCTCAAAGAAAGCAGACTTTTATTAGAATACCAGACCCGGAACCTTCACCGAGCAGCAATTTAAAAGCCCAGGTCTGCTAATTTTTTTGGCTCTGTTCCTGATAGCCTAATATGGCAAAGCTCTTTTATGCCAAACCCAACAACCTTCCATTGAGCCTTGAGCCACGGGCATCTGTTTAGAATACGTTTAAATTGAAATGTCAACCAGTTTATATTTAAGTGCACCACAACTGTACTTTTAAACATTAACACAATGCAGGCACCGACAAGCCGCATACCCCCCACTTCAACCTCACCCTGGTATAAATAAAAGGCCTCACTAGACAGTCTGACAGCACATAATGTGCTATAGACTCAAATCCTAGACACAAAGGGGTTGATTTACTAAAACTGGAGAGTGCAAAATCTGGTGCAGCTCTGCATAGAAATCACTCAGCTTCCAGTTTTTTTTGTCAAAGCTTAATTGAACAAGCTGAAGCTGAATGGCTACCATGCACAGCTGCACCAGATTTTTCACTCTCCAGTTTTAGTAAATCTACCCCAAATTAACATTTTTTAAGTGACTAATAGGATCTGGAGTCCCAGCTAGCCTGACCATGAGGATCAATAGTTTTTCAAATTTTACAATAAACAGTCTAGTTTTAAATCCCCCTGAAGAAATTAATATTTAATTTCTAGGGAAGTTAACATATATGAAAACCCAACTACTAAAATATCCTAATATTTCATGTTAGATATTTTTAAGTCTGCAGCTTTCATTACAATAATCCCTAGTGGTTTTACCATGTAGTTCCTCATTCAAGCACTTCCTGTTACTGGGTGACAAAACTTTTGTCCTATCAATTGTTCACCTATGTTATCACCCTGTCACAGTACAGGCTTTCAATGGAGACTACAAGAGCTGTTTGTGTTGCATTGGAGGGATTTCCATTCACTTCCTGATGGGTACACCTAACAGGAAGTAAAAAAAATGTATACCCTCTTAGAACAAGTGTCCTCATTGGAAGATTTCCATATACCCCCTGTTTTGTTTGGATTTGCCACTGTTTTGTGTCCCAATGATAATGCTCACAAGGACAAACAGAGAAGGCAAATTTCAAGAGAGGACACACACACAGCAGCAGCCCATCTCAGCCCCCCTAATATACTTACCTGAGCCCTATCTTGATCCAGCGATGTTGCACGGGATCCTTGGCTTTCCAGGACTCTCCCTCCAGATTGGCTGAGACCCACTGCTGTTAATCAAAGTCAGTGAGTCAATTAGAAGAGAAAGGGGGTGGAGCCGAGCCGCGGCTCCGTGTTTGAATGGACTCACAGAGCAGTGGCTTTGCTCAAGTGCTCCCATAGCAAGCTGCTTGCTGTGGGGGCACACAGCAGGAGGGAGGGGCATGAAGCATCAGGGACCAGAGAAGAGGAGGTTTTGGGCTGCTCTGTGCAAAACCACTGCACAGAGCAGGTAAGTATAACATGTTTTTAAACAAAAAAAAAAAAACAAGACTTTATCATTTTAAAGTCCAATCACTATATGAAATCACCACTGGGATACTGTGGTCCAAATAATAGAAATGGACTGTGTTCCACCACCATACAAACTGGATGCTCACCTCAAAGACATGACCCCTGCATTACCAGAAGGTCAAATTAAACAGCTGGGCTCTGACAGACTCTTGGCAGATCCATACTCCTCTTTTCCCATAGGAAGGGTACACAGGTTCAGAATATTCCACTTACAAAATAAAGCACTGCCGCAAGTGCTAGCTCAAATGCACATATCAAACACATATGCCGACTCTTGGCTCAGTGGTAAGATGGCCACGAAATGATGTGACATCCAAGGCTCCTATACGCGTTACGTCCAAAAGGCAAGGACTTCTTCAGTTTTATTTGTTTTACTGTTATAAAATGCAGGTTTTTTTCACATATGCCGCAAAAGTACCACACACGCATTATAGATTTTTTCTTTGGAAATATAATGCAGCTTATGTAGATGGGGTGGCTGCAATAGTTTTCTATGTTTCAGGCTTTTTCCCTTTTATTTTGACCTGATAATCCTTTGAATATCACACTTCCCGTCCCTGAGTGGCTGCACTTACTCCTCCACTATATCTAGGATTGATTTTCAAACATGTCTGCAGCCGCTAAACAGTGTATTCTGACAGCACCAGATCCCACTGTCAGAATACAATGTCCCTCGGGGGACTACCTCTATCAACCTCACTTGTGGGGAAAAAGGAACCTGTTTGTGAGGATGGACAAACTGTCTATATCCAGCTTTACCCTTTTGTTCTTGCATTATTTTTGCTAAAAACTGAGCCATTTTCATCCTGGAGAACATTCACTCATACCTCATCAGGTTCCAGTGTATATAGGAAACAAACGTTTTTACTGATTGAGTAGTTTGCTTGAATGCAGGCTAGAGTAAAATTATATCTTTAGCAAATCAGCCAGAACATCTTTATTTATTACCAGGTGGTGAGTACAGAAGTAGCAAGTGTCAGATCATTCTCCTCTCCAACAGGACAGCCTGTTTAGTGTTGAAATACATTGCTCTTCCAGAATTTACGAGTCCTTAGTGTGTAATGTTCAAGTAGCACATACTCCTAATACCAAAGTACCATACCACAGAGGAAATCGAGAGGAACATGTCAAACACTATCACTTACAGTCCGACACAGACAGTGAAATATCGTGGTTATGGTTCCCTTGCCGTGGATATTGCATTTCCAATGGAAAATCATTCCACTTCTACAACAGTGTATTTTCTTTAAATGCGTCCACATTTTAAATTACATTGTAAAGGTTAACCAGAAAGTAATCTTGCGGTGAGGTCATATGGTATGCCATATCATATTTACACTGTCATATAACATATGCCATATACCAGCCTTTCTCAACCTTTTTACCCCAAAGAAACCCTTGAAGTAATTTTCAGGTCTCGAGGAACCCCTGCTAAAATTATTCAATCAGGGCCAGTGGGAAAAATGTCCACTATGTTGATGGTCTGTGGGGAAAATTCTATTCTCAACCCTAGTTAAGAATGGCTGCACTGTAGAGTTAAAAGTAGGTGAACACCTGACCATCACACCAAGGTATACGAGTTTGTTGGACATCCCATTCCAAAACCATGGCCATTATTTTGGGTTTGTGCTCCCCCCTTTTACCCTTTCCATCACCCTGCAGTTATAGCAGACCGTCTACAAAGGCTTTCCACTAAGTTTTGTGTCTGTGGAAATGTAAGTTCATTTAGTCAAAAGAACATTTTTGAGGTCAGGTACTGATGTTGAATGAGAAGACCTGGCTCGCAATCAGTGTTATGACTCATCTCAAAGGTGCTGAATAAGTTGGGATCTGTGCATGTGACTCAAGTTCCTCCACATCAAACTCATCAAAGCATGTCGTTATGGAGTTGGCTCTGTGCACGGGTCATATCGAATCAGAAAAGAAGCTTCCCTGAACTGTTACCACAAGATAGTCATAGGTGCACAAATATCTAAACTTACTTTGTATACGGTACAGTACCCTTCGCTGCAAACACCTGAATTCTCTAATTTGGAGGAGTGTCCACATTCATTTGACCATATAGTAAGTCCCCTTTTTAACTATAAGTATTTCACTGCAAATGCAATTATTTAGCTCTGGTTCACATCTGTGTGGCTTTGAAGTCGTGCTACCTCAGCGCGACTTCAAAGCTGGCTATCAGTGCAATCTTATGTGTGTCTTACTAACATCTGTGCAACTTCATTTAACATGTCAATGCAAGTCACACAGAAATTGCACAGAAATAGCGCAGGAACCCTTTTCTGAGTCGCAGCGATTTGAATGTTTTCATTGCCGAAAATGGGGTGCGACTTGTCATACAACTTTGAACTGTCAAGTCGCATGACGAGTCGTACTGGTGTGAAACAGGGCTCATTCTCCCTAATTTATCAATTGCTGAGATAAACTTTCGACACATAGTAAGTGCATTGTTTTCAACCAGTTAGAACTGACTGATAGACTTGAAAGAGAACAGCAAGACACAACCACTGTACACCATCACTTAGCAGAAAACACAGCCTGCCTATGTAATGAACAAGTATGGGTATCCTTTTTTGATATATTGTAGAACTAAATATCATACATACGATAATAATGTTATTTAAAATGGACATGGATTCATTAAGGATCAGTAGCAATATAAAATATGCACATTTAAAGGTACTGAAAATGATTTTTTAATTTTTTAATTACATTAGGATTGGGTTTAATGTACCGTATTTATCGGCGTATAACATGCACTTTTTTCCCCTTAAAATCAGGGGAAAATCGCGAGTGCGTGTTATCCGCCGATCCCCTGCTGATTGTTCTGCAGCGAGCGAGCGGAGCCGAGATACAGAAAGCAGAGAGTATTTCGGCTATTCTCGGCTCCTCTCGCAGTCCCGCGAGAGGAGCCGAGACAAGGCGAAGTACTCTCGGCTTTCTGTATGTCAGCAGCGCTCGCTCCACTCGCAATCAATGGAGGTGAGCGGGACTGCGAGAGGAGCCGAGAATAGCCAAAGTACTCTCGGCTTTCTGTATCTCGGCTCTGCTCACTCCTCTGCGCTCACCAATCGGCGCCAAATTTAAAATAGGAAAAAGCTGAAGAGACTGGCAAGGCTGCAAAGGCACTGGGCAAGGCGGCAGATGGACACTGGGCAAGGCTACAAAGATGGACAAGTCGGCAGATGGACACTGGGCTAGGCTGCAATGATGGACAAGGCTGCAGATAGACACTGATAAAGCTGCATTGATGGGCATTTAAATGTAAGTTTTTTTTCCTTAAACTTCCCTCCTAAAAGTTTTTTTCCTAAAAATTCCCTCCTAAACTTGGGGTGCGTGTTATACAACGGCGCGTGTTATACGCCGATAAATACAGTACTTTAGAGTACGAAATGCTACTGTAATTGTTGATGGTATGACAAGGGGGTTCAGGGCACTCGAATGGCCCTCATGTGTGCAGTATGTGTGCATGTGTACCTTGGAGATTTGATTTGGGGAGTACTCCTTGCCACGATGCTGTCCTTTGAGCTGCAGCTGCACCTGTCACCTGCAGCTGCAGCTCAAAGAAAATCCAAATAGGCCAGGCACTGTACCCACCCTCTGAAAGGAGCTGAAGTTTGCATGCAATATGTGCATACACCTGGCCCAGCTTCACATCCAGAATAATGCTTTTCCTCACCGTCTCCGCAAACAATGCCAAATACTAAAAGTTATTCATAAAACCTAGTAAAACCAAGTAATAGCATAACGTCTAAAGTTCTGAGGGCCCAAATCAATTGCTGGCACAGATCACATGTAACTGCTCACACAAGTTACCTGAGATCAGCCCCTCTAACTAAGCCTGGACACAAATGGTTTGCGTCCAGGGTCACCAGCCTAGGTAGAGTCTTGAAACTAAAGATAGGGTGCTAGGTTGGTCTGGAGTAGGGTTAACTAATGTAGAGTCTTGAGGAAGGAGTCCCAATTTTTGCTCTTGCGCACAGGCCCACTGCAATCAGATAAGGGGTTGGGGAAAGAAGTGAGGGCTTTTGTAAGTTCAGCAATAAAAGTACAAATGTCCCAAAAAAAAAGTACTTAATTGTATCTCAAGTGACATCATATGTAATTTCAGAGGAACAAAAGCTCTTTTAAAAATGGATAATTTGTCACACTTTCTGAACAAGCGTTGAGCAAGTAAGAACCAGGTAGGAAAAATACATCAGGTAAAAAGGGGTTTATATACCAGCTCTAATGATTAAAAAAAAAAAAAAAAAAACAGCACAGCTCTCACTAACTCCCATAACTGTTATAATAGGGTGGGCAGAGACAATCAATAATCCCAAGTGTCTGGTTTAAGAGATGAGCTCATTTGCATGACAGCATCCGTCTGGGGTCAGAAACAATTCAGAATGTTAATAGGTAACAGTAAAACACAAATGCATAACAGAAATGCTATTGTTTATTTCTTAAACATTTAAGAAATAAACCAATGACTGTAAGGGAATCTCCCAGAATCCTTTTCTCATTACTAAAATTAAACCCTATGTAATATAGTCCCAACTAAAGATGTAGGAGAGGCTGTAGGAAGTTGTTTAAAGGATAAGTTCACCTTTGGAACATGTTCTAGCTCCTGCTGCCTCTTTCCCCGATCCACCTTTCCCCGTGATAGCAGATGGGGGTTCTTCTCTTCTGTCACTTTTGGAAATAAGTGTGGCTGTGTGGGGCTCCACCCACACAGCCACGTCATTCATTCACAGTTTCCTGTGAATAAATAAACTACAGGTACCATCTACCACTGCACCAGACAGGCTTGTACATTAAATGAGGTGCTGATGAGCACTCTCTTAGTTCATTGACAGAAAGCCTGTACAGCGGTAGGGGCTGAAAACCAAAGGACATTTTTGCAGGAGCCCAAATTGCACCCATGATCTACTGACCAACTGATCCATTGATCTACTGAACGTGCTGTTGGAAAAAATAATACATGCACAATTTTATGTCTGCAAAAATGTGTATTTATTATTTTTTCTATCAAGGTGAATCCTTTTAAGAGTATGTAAAGGCAAAGTTTTTGGTTTTTGGTTAGAATGGGAAAGGGTTAGTCCTTCTTCTATGTTTTATTTTTTTCAAACTCCAAAAGAGCAGAGCAAACGATTACAAAAACCAATATTGATGGATGACAAATGAAAAAGGAAGGTCAAAAGCTCAAATTATCTATATTCTAAATATGCATGAAAAAGAACAGGCTCATATATTCAAATGTGATACACTGTTGCAGATAGGACAGAATGGCCAACACAAACAGGGAAGGGGAACCAACCCTGGAATTTTTGTACAGGGTCACCAGTAGCCCTGAAGCCTTCCTACTCCCCTCTTTGGTACCACTATGCCTGAAAAGGGCCCTTACGTAGTTATTAGCGAGTACCAGACCCCAATTAAGGGCATGAGCCATTCTACGAAAATGCTGTTTATAGGCCCCTTAATTCCTATTGACCAATGAGCACTATGTTAATGCACTGTTGCAACATTAATATGTTGAATTGATGATTACTTGGTTACCTGTGAAACGTTTGTTATTGTTTTGTACCTACCTCAATAAAAATATTGAAATATACAAATGTGATACACTACTCTGCCTCTCAGTTTTCCCATTTTCTGGGGGGAAAGAGGGTATATATACGGTAGATTATAAAATATTAAGAGGGGGCTAGGAAAGAAGAAGATATTTTAAAAAAGGGTGAGAGGGGTGTAATGGAGCTGGGAGGGGAAAGAAGTGAAAAAAAGGGGCGGGATAGCTTTTGTGGTCTCCCATTCTGGTGGCGATCCACGTACATATTGACGAGGGCCCGGAGTCCCTGTAAATGAACAAGGGAGTCCAAATTTTGAAGTGTTTTTTCTTTTGTTCTCTGGAATCGGCCGTTAGCTTCTCTATCAACTGTATGGAGAAGCTACACAGTCCAAGCATTGTTCAATAGTGGGTGGAGAGCGTTTCTTCCACATGGCAGGTATATACTCCTTAGCTGCTTTAAACAGATGTTTTAGGAGAGAGTTTTTGTAGTGTTTGATGGACATCCGTGGAGTAAGCATGCCGCCAGATCTCCCGCAAGAGACACATCCGTCACCTTGTGGATCGTTGTCAGCACTGCATTCCATAAAGTCCTGTAGGGCCGGATAATCCCAGAATATGTGTAATAAAGTGCCTTCCCCTCGATTACATTTCCAGCAGACAGAGAAAATTTGGGGATCGATTTTATGTAGTAGTTGGGGGGGGGGGGTTTCTGTATCACGGCGACATGATTTTATAGAAATTCTCTTGGTATGCGTTAGTGATGGATGCTTTATGGGCTAAGAGAAGTATCCTATATTTTTGGGATTGGGAAAAGGAACTTTGTAGGCTGCCCTCCCATTTCCGCAAAGAGGAATAGACTCTCTGCTAAGTTTTCATTACGGTCTATGCCCTGGCTAGGGATTCACCCTCTATTTGTACCAGTGATTGAGACAGAAGTTGGTGTGAAACTCTTCATTTTAGAGTTGTCATGGGAGCAAAAGGTTAAGGGAAATCTTCCAATTGACACACATGTTCTGGTGACAGTTGTCTAAAAGGGCATCGTTTTCACTTTGGGGAGATTTCCTCTCACTCACTTTCTGTTGCATCGCCAGGACAGAAAGTGAAGGGAATTTCCAAGACAGGACAGGCAGCATAATTATAACCTTCCCCCTTCTTAAAAAAAAAATTGCCTTTAGTTACACTTTAACAGAAACTACCATCCAGAAAGTAAGACAACTGGATTTATTATTTTATAAACTGATGGTTGATAAACCATCTGATGTTTGTTTTATGTCAAGGGAAAAATGGCAGGACAGCAGACACCAGAGAGACATCTGGTCTACTATCGAACGCTTCACTCCCCTAATTGATACCTTTTTCCAATTTAAATAAGACTCAGCAATATTGGACCTTGCAAACAGCCATGAAATGCATATTTGGGATTCCAGGGCTTTACAGTAACTCTGAGGATTGGGACAGGGTGAAATTCCAGCCAGTAGCCGAGAAAGATTTACAGATATGAAAGATAAGACTTTGCTGAATGGAAACTGGTCTCAAATGGCACGGAATAAAATGTACGAAAGTTGGAAGGCAGCACAAGCCATAGTGTTTCTTAAAGGATTAGAACATTTTCATGGTACACAGTATAAAGCCGCCATAAACCACAATCCCTGGTATTTAATTAAATATTTCAGTGTGTTAAAGTGAACCATTCAGTAATTTTACAAGGTTGAAGAAATTCCTGACATGTGACAATATATAGCAATTTTATATATTTTTTATTAAAACAGCTATACCTTTTGATATTAAAAAAGCATCCTTGGGCTCCAGTGCAGTGACTTTAACTAGGCTGAGATGATGTAATCAGGAGGAAGCATTTTGTTAGTCTCTTCTCCCCAGTAATCAGACTGCAACAATGTAACTTTGTGGCAAGTCTCAAAATGAGAGGTGGCAACAGGGACTAATCTGTGTCACATATTTGTGAAGACAACCCAGAATTGCAAAGGTACCGGGATTTACATGATTTTGTCATCTCTGGGCTGTCATCTTAGTCCTGGAAGTAGATGGCGACTGAATGCCTTAAAAAAAAAAC
The DNA here is from genome assembly GCA_028564925.1 of Lithobates sylvaticus. NCBI lineage: Eukaryota > Metazoa > Chordata > Amphibia > Anura > Ranidae > Lithobates > Lithobates sylvaticus. The sequence continues at coordinate 176,871,298 of CM053029.1, read as the reverse complement.
ATGAATCCCTTTATAAATGCACATTGCACAAAATATGATACAACATGGTGCTACAGCATTCAAACTGACAAACTGATAAGATCTCCCAGTGCTGGTATGGTGATTGTTGGCTGTTTTATAAGATTTTTTTTTTTTTTATTTCTTTTTATTGAAATTTTTTCTTTGATAGTACAAAACAGGGCCATTGGGGCATACCCCCGGTTTTATAAGACTTTAATGCAACCTTTTATGGACTTATATTTTACCCAAAGGCATACCCTGTAAAAGAAGAGTTTAAATACTTACCTTTCAAGCTGCCCATGCTTCTGAACACCACTTTCATCCTGAGAAATGGTTCTCTGAAGTCTACTAAGAAGCTGACCCTTCCTTGAGTGTCAATATACTGGGTCACCAGCAGCTCCCACTGGTTCTTAAAGTGATTGTAAGGGTTTGTTTTTTAACATTTTAAAATAACAAACATATCATACTTACCTCCACTGTGCAGCTCGTTTTGCACAGAGTTGCCCCGAACCTGCTCTTCTGGGGTCCCCCAGCGGCCCTCGTGGCTCCTCCCCACATCAGCTTCCCCGGGGGGGTTACCTTGCGTGCACGCTCCCGAGTCCAGCATTTGCGTCTATAAACACAGAATGCCGGACTTGGTCCCTCGCCCCCTGGTGCCCGCGTCATTGGATTTGATTGACAGCAGCGGGAGCCAATGGCTGCGCTGCTATCAATCTATTCAATCAAGAGCCAGAACCCAGTGGAGAGAGAGACAGTGCGTCCCCATCGAAGAGATGAAGGGGTTCAGGTAAGTAAAACGGGGGGACTGGGGGGCTGGTGACAGACAGGTGTTTTTTCACCTTAATGCATAGGATGCATTAAGGTGAAAAAACACGAACCTTTACTAACCTCCACATCACTACTTCAACATAGCTCCAGAATACTGTTTAGCCTGGGTTCACACCTAATACCAATGCGGCTCACAGCGGGGGTCTGGTGCGTCCCTGTTCTCCGTTTCAAGGAAGGTTTCAAGGACGAATCAGGGACGAATTTTTGCCTGTATTCGTCCCTGAAAGACGCTCCGGAGCCGCAACGGAGATATGTGAACCTGTCATGCGAATTGGATGCGGGAAACCCGCATCCAATTCACATAGGTGGGAACCCAGCCTTACACAGGAAATATAAGCATGATGTGCCGCCGAAAGAGGCGCTAGCAACTATTGTGTTTAATTACGTATATACAAAAATATATATATTATATATATATATATATTATAAAAAGTATTACATTTTTCATTGATATTTGTTTCAAAAAGCAGCATAACTCTTGCTAAGCAATGAGCAGTCTCATCCTAACAGTATATTATTCCTGGAATTCAGATATTGGCAGCTATGTACAGTTCCTTTTTATATGATGTTAAGACATTACTCATTTGCAGATGATCCGAGCTATGCCAGGTATCCAGGGATTTTCTAAAGACGCATCTGGTTTCTCACAGAAACAGCCTATATTTTTAGATTTAAAAGGAGAGTCAAACTTATAACCTTCCACTTGCAAATCCGACACATCTTTACATGGCGCTTCTTAATTTAATTTCTCTGCAGGTGTAGGATGATTGATATCTGTGGTGAAATGTACATATCTAGGAATAATGGAATGTTGTGCATGCGTCTAGAGTCAGAGTCTCCCATCTTTCCAAAAAAGGGCCAGTTTACTTTCTGTCAGACTTTATAGGGGCCAGATTGTGGTCAGTGGGAGTAGAAAATTCCCCGTTGTCAGTGGGGGGGGGGGGGGGGGGTAACAATTCCCCATCATTGGTATTAGTGTTAGGAATAATGTCCCATTGTTGGTGGCAGTGTGAGGAATAGAGCCCCAAGGGCCAAGCAAAGGACAGCATCTGGCCTGCGAGCTGCAGTTTGGAGACCACTGATCTTGAGCATGGAGGGTGGAGTAGCCCGTGACTCCCAGCTGTTGTGGAATTTTGAATCCCAGCATGCCTTCTCACAAGGTTTAAAGTTACACTTAAAGTGTTAAAAGATGGGTGGGTATCAGCGCTAAAAACAGTATAATAAAAATGAATTTAGGAAAGGAATAGCAGCCAGCACAGTTCGTTGATCATCAAACTCAGTAAATATAGTCCAATATGCAGCGCTTAATAGTATTATAGTTCATTCTTTGCAGAAAAACTTTAAATGTTATACGATAATGAGAGAGAATTCTCTGGTTCTCGGATTCTATCCATACTTTGAGTTGGAGAGTGGATTGTTTGATGCTCACCTTTATCTGACTTCTGGAAAGCAGATTTGACTCACTTGGGTGACGTGTGCTTCTTTCTACACATTCTGGAAGTGGTGGAAGATTTTCTCTCTAATTATCGTATAACACTTAAAGTGTTACTAAACCCAGGACTCTGCATTCACTATATCTGGTCTCTCACAGTACACAGAGCATGGAAATGCAATTATTTTAGTAAATATAAACTGCTAAATACCTTTTTCTTTGAGGGGGGGTGTACCAGATTTTGACAGGTGCCCACTCCCCCACTTCTGGTCACTTCGCCGCTCCAATCCGAGCTGAAGTTCGGCCCCCCTCTTTCCCCGCAGCCTTCTGGGACACATCACAGTTCCCAGAAGATTGCTGGACCATTCATAATGCACTGCGTGGCTTGTGCATGTGCAGTTGGAAGCTGACATTTTATAATTTCTAACTTTGTGTAACAGTTTGAGGAAGGCCCTTCTCTGTTCCAGCATGACTGTGCCCCTGTGTACAAAGCAGCTCAATTAAGACATAGTTTAATGAGTGTGGTGTGCAGAAACTCAAGTGGCCATAGGGTGCAGGTTATGCACTATATGGGCAAAATTATGTGGACCCCCTGCAACTGATTAAGTTCACGTGTTTCCAATGAAGTTTACTGTTAAGGTTACAGCATACAAACACATTTTACACAATTTTGTGCTTCCAACATTGAGGTAACAGTTTTGGAAGGTCCTATTCTGTTCCAGACTGTGCCCCTGTGCACAATGACAGTTCCATAAAGACATGTTCTGACTAGTTTGGTGTGGAGGAACATGAGCAAGTGGCCTGCATTGAGCCCTGACCTAAACCCTACTGGACACCTTTTGGATGAATTAGAACACCAATTGTGAGCCACGTCTTCTCATCCAAACATCAGTAATTGACTAACAAAGGTTCTTTTGCCTGAATGGGCACAAATTCCCACAGGCACACTCCAAAATCTTGTGGAAAGGCTGTTAATGCTGCAAAAGTAGGAGGGCCAATGTCTCTTTCCTCTTCTGTCTCAGTCTGATTCATGGTTTCTGACACCTCCTTAGATTGACGTAACACTCTCGCCATAGTCTCCATAAGGTATAAAACAAGTGCATATGGACACGATGGTCAGGTGTCCATAAACTTTTGGCCCCATAATGAATTTATGGACAATTTTATGGCACAATCTATTGACCTTGAACTCCAGCACCACCTTTCATCAAACTTCTGACCTATCATCCAATGACAGAGAAAATAATTCTACCCAATAATAGAGAATACTAGTACTTGTTCCCCAGCATCCTAAATCATGTCTACATTGACAATCATACCATAATAATACTCAATGTTTCAGCACTTGGATCTGCTGTTATTTCCTCACTGTCATCTTATCAAATTCAAATTTCACATTGCATTGCCAAGCATTTTTCTGTTTTTTCTCGCCCTGGTTAATTGTTTTATCATAGTAGTTGATCGTTTTAATGAGGTACTGTTCCTTGTAAGGTACTATGCCATGGGATGTTGAAGATAAATCCTGCATGCAGCCTTCTCTCAAGTCTAGTGTGCATTCAAGGAAGCCATACAATACTGCTAAAGTAAAGTGAAGATAAAATCTAGAAAGCCATAAAAAATGCTTCAAAATAACACTAGTAAAATTCTCACTAACTACATAACAGAAGTGCTCCTTGATGCCTTCTAAAGATGAACTTCCAGACTGATAAAAAAAAGATCACCATTTAATCCACTGATAAAATAATTTCATCCACTGAATAAATAAAAGGTTTTCACCATGCTTTCATTGTTTGTTTGTTGTACTTCAGCACTGCTGATTTTCTGCATCCTCTTTTTAGCTTCTTCCTGTCCACATTCTCTCCAGTGAAGTCTGCATAGCATTCCTCAGGGCAGACTTTTTGATGAAGACAACAATGGACCATGGCAGCATAAAGTGTTTTAAAAATGCCACTTGTAGTCTCCATTGAAAGTTTGTGTGACATGCTGGGGCACAATTGGGAGGCAGGGACAAAGCGTTGTCACCCAATAACAGGAAGAGCATGAGCAAGAAACTTCATGGCAGGATCGACACATATTGCTTTAATGAAAGTTTTGGAATTCAAAAACTGTAATGACTTTTTAAATTTGCATTAACATGTAAAAATGTATATGAGATTATAGTGATTAGGTATACATATACCCTAAAGAGGAACTTTGCTCCCCAGTACATTTTTCTTGAAAAATGACATTGGATATCAGTCTGAATCCGATTCCTGGCTAAGAGAAAATAATTATTCCTAATGATAATACTTTGATACGTGAGGCCCAGAGTGGCAGCTCTAGTATGAAATCTAGTATATTAAGCTTTCTTTTCTCTTTTTTTTTTTGTACAGAAATTAAACCATCTTGTAATACTTCCTTTGCAGAGCAACTAAATCCAATTAAAAGGTTCCTTCATACTAAGCCCAGCGTAAAAGAGAAAACATTCCTCTAAGGTTTACTCATGCATTCCTGGACTCCTGCAATGGGTCTGCTTCTGATTAAATCACCCCGCTATCAGGGGGCATGATGGGAAAGCAGAGACAAGACAGCGAACTGTGCAGATATGTGAACTCTGCTGAAGGCAGTTATGAATTCATCCCCAAACCATTGATAGCAGTGGGTGCCAAAGAGGAATCTGATTTTCAACGGGAAGATTAATGTTTCCTGTGAGGACTGTGCAGAGAGAAGACTGCTATTTCTTGTTCAAAAGTGACTCAGCAGTTTGTTATCTATAGAGATTAATCCAAAATGAGATCTATCTATCTATCTGTAAATTGTATTATCCTTTCTTTTCTTTCACCCAGCCATCCATTGCCCTTCTCAACCAGGGTTCCGTGGAACCCTTGGGTTCAATCAGAGGTTACTAGGGGTTCCTTGAGCGATGATCAACGTCTGCCTCTCCGATAAGTAACCCTTGACAACAATTATCTTTTTAGATATCTGTAAAGGGGGAGTATTCCCAATGACCACAAATGTAAGGCGCATTCTTCCTAGTGACCATCGTGCTAAATTACTGTGAGCTGCAGATAAAGTAATTGTTAGTAGGGGTTTCATGAGCCTGGAAAGTTATTTCAAGGGTCCCTTCAATTAAAAAAGGTTAAGAATCTAAAGTAAAAGTATATATACTCTATACGGTTGCACTCAATTTATGATTTCTTGGCCAATTTTCAGAGAATATGAATGATAACACAAACATTTTTTATTTCACTCATGGTTAGTGTTTGGCTGAAGCCATTTATTATCAATCAACTGTGTTTACTCTTTTTAAATCATAATGACAACAGAAACTAGCCAAATGACCCTGATCAAAAGTTTACATACCCCAGTTCTCAATACCGTGTATTGCCCCCTTTAACTTTAATGACCGCTTGAAGTCTTTTGTGTTATTTGTGGATGAGGCTCTTTATCTTCTCAGATGGTAAAGCTGCCCATTCCTCTTGGCAAAAAGCCTCCAGTCCCTGTAAATTCTTGGGCTGTCTTGCATGAACTGCACATTTGAGATCTTCCCAGAGTGGCTCAATGATATTGAGGTTAGGAGACTGGGATAGCTACTCCAGAACCTTTATTCTGCTGTAGCCAATGACAGGTCGACTTGGCCTTGTGTTTTGGATCACTGTCATGTTGGAATGTCCAAGTACATCCCATGCGCAGCTTCCTGGCTGATGAATGCAGATGTTCATCCAGTATTATTTGATAACATACTGCATTCATCTTGCCATCAATTTTGACCAAATTTCCTGTACCTTTGTAGCTCACACATCCCTAAAACAATCCACCTCCGTGTTTTACAGTAGGAATGGTGTACCTTCCATCATAGGCCTTGTTGACTCCTCTCCAAATGTAGCGTTTATGGTTGTGGCCAAAAAGCTAACTTTTGGTCTCATCACTCCAAATGACTTTGTGCCAGAAGGTTTTAGGCTTGTCTCTGTGCTGTTTGGCGTATGCAGGATACTTTGTGACATTTGCATAGTAATGACTTTCCTCTGGGGACTCGACCATGCAGCCCATCTTTCTTCAAGAGCCTCCTTTTTGTGCATATTGAAACAGCCGCATCACAGCTTTTCAGAGAGTCCTGTATTTTACCTGAAATTTTAGTTGGTCTACCTGGCCGTGGTTTGGTTTCAACAGAACTCCTCATTTTCCACTTCTTGTTTAGAGTTTGAACACTGCTGATTGGCTTTCTCAATTCCTTGGATATTTTTTTTATATCCCTTTTACTGTTTTATACAGTTCAACTACATTTTCCTGCAGATCCATTGACGATTCTTTTGCTTTCCCCATGACTCAGAATCCAGAAACATCAGTGCAGCACTGGATGAAAGATGCAAGGGTCTGTCAGGAGACCAGAAACTCATTGACCTTTTATACACACACAGTAATTACAAGCAAACAGATCACAGGTGAGGATGGTTACCTTTAATAGCCATTCAAACCCCTTTGTGTCAACTTGTGTGCATGTTATCAGGTCAAAGTCACCAGGGTATGTAAACTTTTTATCAGGGTCATTTGAGTAGTTTCTGTTGTCATTATGATTTAAAAAGAGTAAACACAGTTGATTGATAATAAATGGCATCAGCCAAACACTAACAATGAGTGAAAGAAATGTTTTTGTGTTATCATTCATATTCTCTTAAAAATGGTCAGGAAATCATAAATTCTACTTTTGAGTTTACATACATACATGTGTGTGTGTGTATTTTTATATATATATATATATATATACACACACAGTATATATACAGTGGTTATATATAACCCCTAAAGTATATAAAAACCCTAACATTGTTTTGCTTTGCTCATTGTGGAGACTTCACTTTCTGTCCTAAAGACATATAAGGATGTAGGAAGAAATCTTTCCAAGCAAGGGCTTTAAACTATACCTAGAGCAAAACATATCTTTGGTAGTTTTGTGTATCGTGTTATTGTGTCTCTAATTCCAAAATGTTTCATTTTCGATGTTTAGGCGCTCAGCTTTAAGGAACACAAGCTGTCAGTAACTGATTTAAAATATTCAGTTTATTTTAAATCCAAGAACAATGAAGAAGCCTGCCCAATCTATAGGACTTACGTGACACTTATTATGTTTGAGGGAGCTGGGAGTCAGCGTTACATTTCCTTTGCCCAAGAATTATTTTTCTTATCGGTCATTTAAACAGCTATATTTCACCAGGATAAACAGTCTGGCTGTCAGTGTGTTACCCTCCCAACACCTCTGTACAGTGCCAGCCCATGGCATACATTCACTTCCACTTTGTGGCTCCTAATAAAGTCACGAGAATTGTTTATTTTCTTAAGCGGCAGTAATGATCCCATAATTCAGAACTGGAGCAGACTGATATTATAGAACTTGTTTTTCTGCCAACTGTCCAAAAATAATAAAGTTTGTCAATTCAAATAAACACACAGAGAATGTGGAATGCCTAGAAAGGCATAACATTCTGTCCGAAGGAGGAAGACTTGCCAAAAGCCACAGATTGGGCACAGAAATGTTTTCAGCTGCAGTAATGTAAGCTTTTCCACAGGTCTCAGATTTACGAGGGGTGAATCAGCTTCGGTAGAAATAAATTGGCTGATTACATCCAATTAAGGACTTGCTCAGGTACGTATTTCAGATATGTGATATGTTGGCCTTGATTTGTGGAAAGGCCACACAGGCTTGGGAGGTCAACAGTTTCTGGGAAAAAAAGACGGCCTTTTGTTTTATTACGTTTATTCTGTATGCCAGTATTTAGGGCAAAAACAGGAAATTGTGATTTTATCAAATGTAAAATGCACTTATTTGTGAAATATCAGGGATATCCCAGATAATGCAGCTAAAGCATTCACTAGAGATCAGTAACATCACTAGGAATATTACCTACTGTATCCATTCACTAGAGACCAATGACATCACTGAGTCTGTCTATTCACTGGAGACAAGTGACATCACCTGGAATCTAGCCTATGAATTCGCTAGAGACAAGTGACATCACTATTAATGTAACCTATCCATTCACTACCAGTGACATAGAAAAGTGATAGCAGAAAAAGACTAAGTAGTCCATCAAGTCTGCCCATTTTTTTTGTTTTGTTTTATGTTTTGTTTGTTTTTTGTTGTTGTTTTTGTTTTGGTTTGTAGACATTACTGAGCCTATCCATTTACCAGAGACCAGTGACATCACTGAGAATGCAACTTATGCATTTACGAGACACCAGTGACATCTCTAAAAATGCAACCTATCCATTTACTTGAGAACAATGACATCACTTTGAAAGCAACATCCATTCACTGAAGAACAGTGACATCACTGAGAATGCAAAATTTTCATTCACTAAAGACCAATGACACCATTGAGTCTATACATTTACTGGAGACCAATTACATCACTAAAAATTAAGACTATGCATTCTCTGGAGACCAGTGATATCATTAACAATGCAACCTATGCATTTACTAGAGACCTGTGACATCACTGAGAATGCAAAATATCTATTTACTCAAACCCCAACTCAAGATCTTCAAACGACTCACTAGCCTGGAGTCTGAGGTGACTCTACTTCTAAAGACCACAATTCAAAAACACAATTATTAGACTTGAACAGACAATAAGCCTCAATATACTATATATACCAAACCAATGATCAAAAACTCAAAGCATAGGCAGTACAATAGCCATGTCCAAAACCATATACAAAACCTAAAATGGCAAGGCATAGCAGCCCCCATAAAAATTACCCACACACCACACCACAATGACCTCCAATATCAGGAGAGCTCTGCTACATACAAGTCTGATGGCATTAGCAAATTTAATTCACCAAACACGTAAAATCTTTGTCCAAAGAAAGGTGCAAATAAACAAGCATCATTGGGAATGCAAACTATTCATTTACTAGAGACCAGTGATCTTCAATAAGAGAACAACCTAATAATTTACTGGAGACCAGTGACATCACTATGTCTATCCATTTCCTAGAGATCAGTGACATCACTAATAATACAACCCATCCATTCTCTAGAGACCAGTAACATCACTACAAATGAACTATGAAATGGTGTTCGTTCTGAAATGGGTTGAGACATTTTGGTTATTTACATGGCAATAAACACATGTGAATGTGTTGTTACAAATTTATACCAATATCTCTCCTTGCTTGACAGCATTATTTCTATTGTCCACAAAGATTTCTGCAAATTTGTTGATTAGTTTATATCTTCCTCGGAAGGGAGGGGCTGTTTTTCTACAAGCTGGTTTGCAGGGTTACAGTTACAGATAAGCTATTATTCGGCCATACGATAAGGTAAGGCAATAATGCCCCACTTGGATATAACTGCGGATATACTTAAACTCTTATGCGGCGTACACACGGTCGGAATTTCCGATGGAAACAGTCTGATGGGAGCTCTTCATCGGATTTTCCGACCGTGTGTATGCCCATCGGTCTTTTTCTGTCGGAATTTCCGACGGACTTTGGATTGAGAACCTGTTCTCAATTTTTCCGACGGAAAACCTTTCTATCGGATTGTCCGATAGTGTGTATGCAATTTCGACACGCAAAATTCCGACGCATGCTTGGAAACAATTTGACGCATGCTAGGAAGCATTAAACTTCCCTTTTATAGTGCTGTCGAACGTGTTTTATGCCGCTGTGTTACTGACCGTCGGAATTTGGTGTGACCGTGTGTAGGCAAGACAGTTTGAATGAAATTCCGTTGGAATTCCGACGGGAAAACCATCAGAGCTTTTTCCGACGAGAATTCCGACCGTGTGTACGCGGCATTAGACTCTTAAACTCTTTCAGTCCAATTAACCCCTTCAAGTAGTGGCTGCTTTGGAAGACTCTTTCTGAAGAGCACAATCCTATTGTTGTATTTATGTTATATTCACTAAGAATGAAGTCTACATATTTAATAAAGACTAGTGACTTGCAGTCTATCTATCACTAAAGACTGGTGACATCACTAACAATGCAGCCCATCCACTCACTAGAGATTGTTGACATCATTGACAATGCAGTGTATCCATTTGCAAGAGATCAGTGACATCATTGAAAAATGCAGCCAATCCATTCACTAGAAACCAGTGACATCACTAGGGATGAAACTTTTTCCATTCACTAGAGAGCAATGCCTTTACTTTAAATGATGTGTATGTGTTTATTAAGACAACTGATATCACTGAGAGTGCAGCCTATTCATTAACTAGAAACAAGTGACATCACTGAGATTGCAACCTTTCCACTACAATTCAGGGTTTGCTGGAAGTGTCATTATCGTTGTATTTTAGTGATCCATCACATATCAATGAGCATGATTAAATTATAGTTTGCAAACCCCAATCATGCTCATGAAAACTCTTGGTTGATATACTATATTTGTCCACATGTGTTACAACCTGTATTTTGCTGCTTTTTGACCTTTGGCTATGAACACGCTGAAAATCAAGACGCATTATTGAATTTCAGGGACAATCCATTTTTGCTGCAGATCACAAATTCTTTTTAAATTACATTCTTTCGCTTCTTGTTAAAAAAAAAACTTACATTCTTTTGGTTAATGTGGCCTTTGTGAAAATATTTTTTTGTACTGCAAGGCGCTGAAGACATCTGAACTGATGCTCAGTTAATTAATCACAGAATTTAGTTCAGGCAGTATCAGATGTGTGATGAAGATCTCAATATCTCCACTACAGTGTTGTCAACCTGGCAGAACAATTTTTAAATGGGACAAGTTGTTTGTAGTTTGCACCGTAAAAAAAAGTACACAAATGCAGGTATACAGTACACTTAAATGCTGGATGAGAACGAATGACAATAATCACTTCCAGGATGCAAGAGTAGTGTGCAATGTCCATAGATATATAAGATCATGAAACTTACTGCACCAATATATTGTACCATATATTAAAAGGCTTTCAAAATTACAATAAGGCATTTATATGCTAAAATAATTATAATGCAATACATAAACACATGTATATTGCATTATTTAAAAGAAATGTTAGACTTTTTATGCATGCGGGATATTTCTTTCCGGCAAGGTCCGGCGTCTGCCTTATTATAGGCTTACCTGTAGGTCAAAGTGAAAATAAAGGCTATACAACCGCTTTAATAAAGGTGTTCATACTTTATGGGCAAAGGTGGATTGTATAATGCAGCTACACCTTGCCAGGCTTAGGATGTTGTTCTCTTGGGCTGTTAGTATAATAAAATCCTGGCACTGCCAGCTCACACCAAATAAATGTAATTATAATGTGGTGTTAAGACTAAAATGTCAATCACAGCAGTTGTACCTGAAAGAATGGATAGACTTTGTTTAATAAATACATGTGAGAAACTCTCTGTTTTATTTCCTGGTTGATTGGGTCACTGATACCTACATCCCTGAACTTTTTTCTGTTCTGGAAGACTTTTCATCAAAAGTCTTGAAAACACACCTATCCATCATCCACATAAAAAGGCAAATTCATCCAACCTTCTAAACATACATCTGAAATGCATATATTCTGTAAATTGTTAACTTTACATTTAACCCTAACTCTAATCATAACTCTAATGCCTCGTACACACGAGCGGATTTTCCGTCGGAAAAAAAATTGGATGGTTTTTCCGATGGAATTCCGCTCAAGCATGGCTTGCATACACACGGTCACACAAAAGTTCTCTGAACTTTTGACCGTCAAGAAAGCGGTGACGTACAACACTACGACGAGCCGAGAAAATGAAGTTCAATGCTTCAGAGCATGCGTCAAATTGTTTCCGAGCATGCGTAGGAATTTTGCACTTCAGAATTGGCACAGATGATCGGAATTTCCGATCGGAACTTTTTCCGACCGAAAAATTCTGCCAGCAAAAGTCCGATGGAGCATACACACAGTCGGAATTTCTGACCAAAAGCTCACAACGGACATTTGCTGGTAGAATTTCCGATCGTGTGTACAGGGCATTATTGTACTTTTGGTGTGTTCTCCTTCCACAGCCCCCTTTTATACTTTTTATACTTACATGACCATGCTCCTACAAGTTCTTTGTTGTGCAGCCTGCTTGGTGCTGCACAACGCCTCACAATCCTCACTTTTGGATCTTGATGCCCCCATACCTGTGCACCACAATCCCCATTTAATCCCATGCAGAGTTCGTACGGCTGAGATAGCTGAGATATATGGAATACTCACTGGTGCATAATCAGTGAAAAATAAGACTTTTCTCCAGTCTGTTCTCAGAGACCCAGTTTTTTCCTGTTGGCCATTGCTATCTTGTCTATCACAACACACATAACCAAAGACACCTCTGTCCTTTCTGATGACAGCCATTTGCCACTGCTTTCTGCATATGTCAGCAACTAGGAGAAGTGGTTTGAAATGAAGATTAGCTGTTGATGTATCTCCAGCTCCTCTCCCCCTCCACGTGCCTCCTGGCCATCTCTGCAGCCATCTTGGGAGCCCCAGGCAAACTCAGGCGTTCCCCTATGGATTTCCCCACAGTCTGCCCAATCTTCACCATGGTTGCTGGTGCTGCAGACTCCACACCCCACAGGCTTCCGAATGCCACCAGAATGAGTCACTGCTGCAGCTCAGGATCACTGTAGGAGCCAGAGCTCTGTCTTCCTGCTATTTACATGTCAAGTGCTAGCTCCGCCTCCAAAATGAAGATTAGCTAATGATGACTTAGTCCAAAGACTTTTGATTAAAGTCAAATTTGCATATTAGCAGCCAAAATCTGTTACATAACGCACATACTCTTGTGATCTATGACATCTGTTCACTTGAAAGAAAAAAGAACATTAACCTGATAAGTGGATTGGGAGGATGTTTACTGCACATTAATCCATCATTATCTTGCTCAAGAATTATTTGGCAAAACTTGCCCTAGGTTTTAAATACAGGCATGGCTGTGATTAGGCTATGATGAGGATGGTGGTGAAGTAGAGGGAATTGACTCCTGAATCTGCCCAAGCTTTAGAAATAGCCCCCTTAGAAAAAGGAGAACTCTGCAAACCATAATTTGGTAATTCACTATACAATGCAAGAAGACGAGTGCTAAGTAAGGTACACTAATCTAGCAACCAATCAGCAATCCTCTCCTATTGGCAAAATAAAATCTAAAAGATTGCTATGGGTAACTGCGCTGTGCACTTTATTTGCAATTTTTTAAATAAGGCCTTAGTTTGGTCACAGATAGGGGTTATACAGGCATACCCCACATTTAAGTACACATTGGGGTTTATTTACTAAAGCTGGAAAGTGCAAAATCAGGCTCACTTCTGCATAGAAACCAATGAGCTTCCAGGTTTTATTACCAAAGCTTAATTGAACAAGCTGGGGTTAGAAGCTTATTGGTTTCTATAAAGCAGTGAGCCTGATTTTGCACTTTCCAGCTTTAGTAAATACACCCCATTGTGTACTTAAAAGTGGGGTGTGCCTGTATTTATTAGAATGTGTGGTTCCCTTATGTGGCCAGTTTATACAGAGAGTATGAATATAGAATACATGTTTTCTTTATTAAATGTCATGCTCCAAACTAGTAATGATTAAATGTTCTGCCATTTCTTGTCTTTATTGCTCCAAATGTCAGCATGTTGTAAGAATGCAGAAGATGTGATTCTTTTTTTTTAAATTTTTTTATTTATAACAGGGAACGGGACCCATGCGGGCCGATACAGCACAGAGTAATACAGGTGTCAAGGCAAACAACTTATTCAGAACAGTCAAAACATTTTTTTTTTTCTTTTTTTTAAAAACATGGCAACATGAATATCATTCCCCATCAATGTTCTGCCATTTCTTGTCTTTATTGCTCCAAATGTCAGCATGTGCCCAGCTCCTCGGTTTTTCCTGTTTATGTTGAAAGAGAAGAAAAGAGAAGAGGAGAGAAGAGAAGAGAAGAGAAAAAAAAAAAAAAGGGGAGTGGGAGATAAAGATAGAGAAAATCCCCCCCAGGTTAGGGTGGGATTAGTTAGAATTAGAACATTTGAGTAGGGTGTGGAAAGAGAAAAAGAGGAGGGGAAAGGGAGCTGTAGTAGGTAGATGGGTTGGGTGTTGGGGGGAGGAGGATAGAGATAGGGGTGAGAAGATGTGATTCTAATACAATCAGTTATAAAAGCCTAAATTCCATTTAGAAAAAAAATTCTGCATAAGGGATGATACTTACATATAATGAAAAGTGTCCCTTGTGCTAGTGTCTGCTGTCTTCTCTTAGGCTAGTGACATGTAGGCATAGGCACTCATCAAGAGTACTGATATATTTGTCTTTTCTGGTTCGCACCCCCTAAATCCCCACCCCTGCTGTATGAATTGAGGTAGGGGAAGAAGAATGAAAGGCGCACCTCCTCCATTCATAAAACCCTTTTCATTTATGAAAGTTATAGTACAGCTCAAAGGGAAGATGGATGGAAAGTACAATTATAGTCATCTGATGAGTGCCTATCACAGGTCCAGCGACTGTATTAACTCCCTCAGCGCCGGGGAATTACCGTGGTGGGGCTATGTGGGGGGCATAGGGCTTCAGGTTTCAACTAAGATAGCAGCCACCAGCACAAGGGTCACTTCTCATTTAATGTAAGTACTGTCCATTGTGCTAAATTAAAAATAAAAATAAACTTATGCTGCGTACACACGATCGGAATTCTCGTCGGAAAAAACTCTGATGGTTTTTCCGACGGAGTTCCGCTCAAGCTGTGTTGCCTGCACACGATCACACCCAATTCCGACGGTCAATAACACAGAGGCATAAAACACTTTCGACAGCACTATAAAAGGGAAGTTTAATGCTTCCGAGCATGCGTCGGAATTTTGCGTGTCGGAATTGCATACACATGATAGGAAAATCCAAAAGAAAGGTTTTCCTTCGGAAAAATTGAGAACAGGTTCTCAATTCAAAGTCCGTTGGAAATTCCGACAGAAAAAGACCGTTGGGCATACACACGGTCGGAAAATCCGATGACAAGCTCCCATCGGACTTTTTCAATCGGAAATTCCGACCGTGTGTCTTCAAAAGGGGTCTCCAGAAATAGAAACAAGTCCACTTTTGTGGTTCTGACATACTGAACGCCCACCTACCTATGGTCTAAAATCAAATCTTTCTGAAGGAAACCCTTTGTTCTAATGATAAGCAATAATTTGTTATTTACAAGAAATATTGGGAAGAGGCCCTGAGTATATAATATTTTACTTTATTAAGGTTTAAAGAGTGTCGTGGGATATAAATTAATGGGAAGGTAACATTTCATGGGCATGCTGACCAGTTTTACATTAGACTGAAGTTTATGGAGGTCTGGTGTGATACAGAATAACTGTTTCTATATAGAACAATGTTGGATGTTCTCAAGGCTTCCATGCTACCATTTAAGGGCCTCTCTTCAACATTACCTAACTAAAAAAGGAAAACCACGATCTTTGAAATTGACCTGTCATATATACCCGACAACACACTCCTGAGCCATAAGAATAGCTCAGCTGCTTTCAAATGTTTAATTTCTGATACAAGCTGTCATGTTAACATTATTCAAATATTTTTTCCCTACTTTAGCTGTTTTATAATTAAATGTTATTCAAAGTTTATTAATGCCTTGCTGATTGACTGCTATAAAGTTTCTTATATGGTAAAAATGAAATAAAATGTTGTTTTCTTGTAGACAGTTCCAGGAATCCCATTCCCTACTCAAGTGCTTGGCTAACTGCTTTTCTAGAAGACTGCAGAGAACTAGAAGTAAAATGTCAAGCATCCCAAAATGGTAATCCTGATGTTCACCACACGGGTGACAATCTGACCGTACAATCACCTTTAGATCTACCAACAAGTACGGTACATAATGCAAAGGTCTGATTGATCAAGCTACTTAGGTACATTCAGCCTGACCATACATGGTTTGAATCTCAGCCGGTTCCTACTGAACCAGCTGAGATTCAAACCATCTATGGCCTGCTTATTGCTTTTTACTAAGGTTCATATATTGGCTGTATGTCTACAGGGGTGCAACACTAGGCTTAATCTTGTCATTACAGCTAGCAGAATTAGAGTCCCATGTTGGACTCAATTCAGACTATGTATGGCAATAGATTGTCTTAGGGCTCAAGTACACAGGGTGGTTGAAATCCTTTTCTGAACGCTGAAAACCGGACAGCTGGAAACCGCCAGTTCGTTTTACAGCTTTTACCTTTTATGTGAATTTAGCAGTAGCTATTAGCGTTTGAGGTTAGAAGCATTTAAAAAAAAAATAACCTCAGGAGACCCTCCCAGATGCCCACAATGCATAAAAACACGTAAATTATCAACTATTTCAGCCATTCTGTGAGAGAAGAGAGAGCAACAGCAGAGAGAGAAGTGTGATTATAGATACCTGTCTTATTTTTTTGTATTTTCATTATGGATCCCATCATGAGCATGTGCGAAGAAATGCTCCTGATGTTGCTGTTGCTGAGGCTTCGAAGACATAGAAAATTGAGTGAGTGGACCAGAGCTTGTTGCTACTGGACACATCCATTGATTTATTTATTTCAGGTACTTATATAGTGCTGTCAATATGCAGTGCTTTACTCTCTACTGGTCTCTATTACCACGCGTGATCTCAGGCACAAGAGCCAGAACAGGGACGTATGTGTGTAAACACACAAATCCCTGTTCTGTGAAGAGAGGAGTGGCAGATTGTGTGTTCCTACTAGCTAGAATCAACGATCTGTCATCTTCTCTAGTCAGTCCTAACCCCCTACAGTTAGAACACATGAGGGAGGACAGTTAACCCCTTGATCGCCCCCTAGTGTTAACCCCTTCCCTGCCAGTGACATTTACAAAGTAATCATTGCATTTTTATAGCACTGATCGCTGTATAATTGTCAATGGTCCCAAAAATGTGTCCGATCTGTCCGCTAAAAAGTCGCAGTCCCGATACAAATCGCTGATCAGCGCCATTACTAGTAAAAAAAATAATAATAATAAAAAAAATGCCATAAATCTTTCTCATATTTTATAGATGCTGTGATTTTTATTACCAAAAATATGTAGAAGAAAACATATCAGCCTAAACTGAAGAAAAAATTAACTTTAAAAAAAAAAAATTTGGGGATATTTATTATAGCAAAAAGTACAAAATATTGTGTTTGTTTAAGGAGTACACACCTCACATTTTTGTAAATATTTTATTTTATCTTTTCATGTGACAACACTGAATAAATTACACTTTGCTACAATGTAAAGCAGTGAGTGTACAGCTTGTATAACAGTGTAAATTTGCTGCCCCCTCAAAATAACTCAACACACAGCTATTAATGTCTAAACCGCTGGCAACAAAAGTGAAAAGTGAAAATGTCCAAACTGGGCCCAATTAGCCACTTTCCCTCCCCGGGGTCATCATTAGTGTTATAAGGTCTCGGATTGCCAAGACCCTGAAACTGAGCTGAAGCACGGTGGTCAAGACCATCAGCGGTTTAACAGGACAGGTTCCACTCAGAACAGGCCTCGCCATGGTCGACCAAAGAAGTCGAGTGCACATGCTCAGCGTCATATCCAGAGATTGTCTCTGGGAACTAGACGTATGGGTGCTGCCAGCATTGCTGCAGAGGTTGAAGGGGTGGGGGGTCAGCCTGTTAGTGCTTAGACTTTAAGCCACACACTGCATCAAATTGGTCTGCATGGCCGTCGTCCCAGAAGGAAGCCTCTTCTAAAGATGATGCACAAGAAAGCCCACAAACAGTTTGCTGAAGACAAGCAGACTAAGGACATGGATTACTGGAACCATGTCCTGTGGTCTGATGAGACCAAGATAAACTTATTTGGTTCAGATGGTGTTAAGCGTGGGTGGCGGCAACCAGGTGAGGAGTACAAAGACAAGTGTGTCTTGCCTACAGTCAAGTATGGTGGTGGGAGTGTCATGGTCTGGGGCTGCATGAGTGCTGCCGGCACTGGGAAGCTACAGTTCGTTGAGGGAACCATGAATGCCAACATGTACTGTGACATACTGAAGCAGAGCATGATCCCCTCCCTCCAGAGACTGGGCCACAGGGCAGTATTCCAACATAACAACCCCAAGCACACCTCCAGGCTGACCACTGCCTCGCTAAAGAAGCTGAGGGTAAAGGTGATAGACTGGCCAAGCATGTCTCCAGACCTAAACCCTATTGAGCATTTGTGGGGCATCCTCAATTGGATGCCGTCATGGAGGGGTTGGAGAGGACTCCAGTGGCAACCTGTGAAGCTCTGGTAAACTCCATGTCCAAGAGGGTTAAGGCAATGCTGGAAAATAATGGTGGCCACACAAAATATTGACACTTTGGGCCCAATTTGAACATTTTCACTTAGGGGTGTACTCACTTTTGTTACCAGCGGTTTAGACATTAATGTCTGTGTGTTGAGTTATTTTGAGGGGACAGCAAATTTACACTGTCACACAAGCTGTACACTCACTACATTACATTGTAGCAAAGTGTCATTTCTTCAGTGTTGTCACATGAAAAGATATAATAAAATATTTACAAAAATTAAGTGAAGGCTGTACTCACTTTTGTGAGATACTGTATACCGTATTTATCGGCGTATAACATGCACCGGCGTATAACACGCACCCCAAGTTTAGGAGGGCATTTTAAAGGAAAAAAAGTTTTAGGAGGGAAGTTTAGGGGAAAAAAAAAACGTACATTTAAGCGCCATTTGCAGCTTGCCCAGCGTCATTTGCAGCTTGCCCAGTGTCATTTGCAGCTTGCCCAGCACCATTTGCAGCCTTGCCTAGCGTAATTTGCAGCTTGCCCAGTGTCATTTGCAGCTTGCCCAGTGTCATTGCAGCTTGCCCAGCACCATTTGCAGCCTTGCCTAGCGTAATTTGCAGCTTGCCCAGTGTCATTTGCAGCTTGCCCAGTGTCATTTGCAGCTTCCCAGTGTCATTTGCAGCTTCCAAGTGTCATTTGCAGCTTGCCAGCGTCATTTGCAGCCTTGCCCATGTTTTAATTTTTGTAAAGCCTAAGTGGATGCCACAACTTTCAGAGAGCTGTAGCACTGTGGACTTTAACTTTGAATTTGTACCCGCAGTTATAAATAACACAGATGCTAAACAGGCCTTTCAGTGAGACAAGACATGATGTAAATAAAAGAAAGGTATTTGGTTCCAAGTATACATTTATACTGTATGCCTGCTGGCAGGCCCATATTAACAAACTATAAATAACATGGACAAATATATTGGGTCATCTTTCAAGAGGATACTGGGGTTAAAGGAGACATTTCATGGATGATATATACAAACTCTAAAATGATTTTAAGGTTTTAAATTTTTTGTCAAAATGCAGTCGTTCCGTGTAAAATGACACTTGCATATATAGTCTGCATGCAAGTGTCATTGAGTAAACACAGTGAATTGATGTGTTGTTTCAATGTACTTACTATTTTATTAATTTGTAGATCAAAGCTGTGATGTTTGACCTGCATATGACATAACTTACAAGTTTTTTTTTTTAAATAAAAGGAATCCTTAGTGAACTCCTTGTTAACCATAATCGCACCATTTAACTCCTTCCCCCTCTTCTCCCCATAGCAATTATCTTCTTTTTATTTCTAGTATTTTTTTTTTTTTTAACCAACATTTGAAACATACTTGAAAAGGCATTTTTAAATTTGTATAATCTTTTTGTCTACAGGTTTAACAGAAAATTAAAAAAAAAAAAATTGCAAACAATATTGCTGAACGAAAGCCTTGTTTTTCCCCAACTAACAATATATGTATTATTTAATCTTAAAGCAGAGTTCCAGTCATTTGTTTGTTTTTTTAAAAGTCAGCAGCTACAAAAAGTGTAGCTGCTGAATTTTAATAAACAGCCACTTACCTGTCCCAGTGTCCAGCCATGTTCTCCCTGTGGAGACGGCGTCAGCATCTCTACTATGGGCACCCAGCTGTGACAGCTTGCGGCTTCACAGCCGGGTGCCCACTGCGCATGCGCGAGCGGCGTTGCGGTCGGGGACTGGCCCTGAAGTGTTCTAGGACCTGTAATATGTCCCAGAAGACTTCGGGAGGGAGAGTTTCTGCTTTCGGTCACCTAGGCAACTGGGACAGAAGTGGGAGCAGGTACCTGTCAAATTCGGGTACCTGCTCCCCCCTCCTCCCCAAAAGCTACATTTCACAAACAGGAGCCGGGAAGGAGGCCTTAAAGTGGAAGTTCCACTTTTGGGTCCAATACTGCTTTAAGTAATAACAAAGTTAAACAAAAAACCCATAGTGGAAATGTAAAAAATGCTTTAATCCTTAAAAGCAGTGGTCATCAACCCTGTCCTCAGGGCCCACTAACAGGCCAGGTTTTATGTATTACCCTGGGGAGATGCAGACTAGAATACTGCAATCACTGAGCAGAAAATGATATCACCTGTGATGTATTTCAGTTATCTTGCAAACAGACAGGGTTGATGACCACTGCTTAAAGACATATACAGGTACAAGAGCTGAATTATTTAACCATTTCCAATCCTACTCACAAATTCTTAAGTTTTCTGGTGGCCACGACCTCTGATCCCCCACCCAAAAAAGTACTGTCCACCCATGAAACACCGGATTGGCTGTCAATAAAATCAAATCATCAGGTTTGAGAATTGGATTTATTTCATCTATCAATCTCCATACTACATAGCAATGCAGTTAGTGGGGCCCCTAATGTCTTAAAGTGGGGTTGCGGTCAAAAAAACAAAAGGGGCTTAAAAATCATAAAAAAAAAAAAAAAAATAATTGGAAAAAAATAAATTTTTTACTCACCTCTAAATGGCTGTTGCTAGGGGGTCCCTCGAAGTCTGCCACCTTCATTGCGCGGGCAAAACGTCACTTCCCCCTCGGCGCCGCACAGTCATCTGAGACCTGTCACGTGTCCCAGATGACTGAGCGTCAAATCACGGCGCATGGCGCCGCTCGCGCATGCGCAGTGGGTGCCCGGCTGTGAAGCCACAGCCGGGTTCCCACATTAGGAATGTCGGCGCCGTGAGCGGCTCGGGGAACGAGGGGGGGTCCTCGTTCCCCCGCATCGCTGGACCCCGGGACAGGTAAGTGTCCGATTTTTAAAAGTCAGCAGCTGCAATATTTGTAGCTGCTGACTTTTAAAAAAATAAATAAAATTTTCCCCAGGACGGAGCTCCACTTTAACTCCCAACTTTCTGAGGTGAGAACGAGGTACACCTATTAGCAAAACGTATGCAGGCATAGGACACACCCCCTTCTTAAAGGAGGGTTATACAAAAAAATGATTAGTAAAACTCACAAGTGATTTTTTTTTACCACTACTATTCCTTTATATTGGCCTAAATTTGGCCTAAGTTTACAAATGCAGCAATTTACAAAGTGGATGAAAGGTTTAGCACTGGGAAACACTTTTTGAAAGATAAAAAGTCCCTTTTTATATACAACTATATAGATCAGACCAAAATGAGGGACAAATGAGGAGGTCCCTCAAAATCAGGGACAGTCGGGAGCCATGCCTAATGTGGTGGGTCGGGAGATATTTCTGTCTCTGCTTACAATAGATTTTATTGCTATCTAGACACAGTTACATTTTATATGGCACTATATCCCTTCTATTTCTACATGCTCTTTACCACAAGAGTCAAGCAAGGTAATTGGAATGGCATAAACAAGTAATGTTCTCCCTATACAAAATGTTCTTTTTGCAGCAGTCAAATCACACCTGTATAAATGTAAAGCAACATCTGGTTCGTAAATCTGTCCTCCGGAATTCCCTGGAGAGATCCCTTTATGTGAGTTATAAATACTTCTGCACGGGGTACAGGATGGAGTAATACAGTAAATGAAGCTTAGCTGTCTCCCGTCTAATTCACCACAGTTACAATGCGTCTAGAGTCACTGCATTGTCCACTCGTTGCGGCACACAACAGACCTATCATTAGAAAAATTCATAAAGGTGTTGTTGTTTAATCCTATCTTGCATTGTCCTACTTGTTGTTGGCATAGTGAATTGTACTTGTACAGATTTCCCAGTGTGTGCCATAATTGTCCCAATACACCATCTGACTTATTTCTTGCTGGCTGACCCAGTATGAGGTGTGATTCTAAAGCCTCACACACACGATCGGACCGTGGACCAACTTTCCCGTGGATTTTTGTCCAAAGGGCGTTGGCCCCAAGTTGGTATTGCATACACACAATCGGACTTTTTAGGCAACAAACATGAACGTAGTGACGTTTCAACGTACTGACGACACTTCAAAAGAGGAGGTTCGAATACTCCAGTGCCACCTTTGGTCAACTTCTATATTGTTGTCTGATCTTTTGCATTGGTTCTGAGCATGCGTGTTTGTACTTTGTACAAAAGTCCGTTGGTTTTGTGTACACACGGTCGGACTTTGGTCCATCAGACTTTTGTTGGCCGAAAGTTGGTCCGTTCGCACAGCCAACAAAAGTCCGATGAAACCTGGAAAAAGTTGGTCCGATGGAGCGTACACACGGTCGGATGTTGGTCCAAACCAGCTAATTTGCATGTTGGTTGTCAAAAAGTCCGATCGTGTATACGGGCCTAAAGGATACAGCTTAGGAATGCCTTGAAAAACATTAAAGCATTTGCAAAGCTAATTTTTCTATTTTCATTTTGGATAGAGTAGGAAGTGGTTAAACCCTCTGTTAAGTGTCCCATTGGGAAGGTTGCCCTTCATTTCCTGTCTAGTAGACCAGTGGCGTCTCCAGCTTTCATATTTAGGGGGGGCACATGGGGGGACAGGGACAAAAGTAGGGGGGCAACTATAAAATGCAATTTTACTACGATCCCCAGGGTGGCAGAAAACAAGAGATATATGTCACCAGCATACCAAGAAAATATAAGGGTCCAAAGCAGTGGGAGAACTATCAGGGTTGCAAAGGTTGTCTTGCCACCGGGCCTTGGTGTTCTGCCACTGTGGTGTTCCCCAGCCTCCTCTTGCTGTCCTGCCCCTGCTATTGACAGTGCTGGTCTTGCATCTGTGTCCTTGGCAGTGGCAGCAGTCTATTAGGACCTAGTGCTGGTGACATTATGGGTGCATGCAAGGGAAGGCTGGCACTATTGGTTGTAGAGAGCCAAGCCCTCAGCTGGTCACCTAGCAGCAGTAATGTTGTATAACCTTCTCTGTTGACATGCTGATCGGGATGTGATCCAGCTGATGCTCCCAGTCAGATCTAATAAACACAGTATTTATTAGCATCAAGAGTACAACCACATCCACCATATGTTCAGCAGCCATGTGGGTTCTATGCCTGTAAGGTGTGGGCTCTATGCCTGTAAGGTGTGGGCTTTGATCAATAAAATCACTATGATATTTAACACTAGGATTTAACTAGGAGCATCACCTGGATTGCATCACGATCAGCATGTCAGAGAAGGCTGCACTGCTGCTAAGCAACCTGCAGGGAGGTCAACTGTCTACTCTACAACCATTAGACATGGGCTCGGGTGTGTTTGAAATCCCACTTGCCCGATCCCGCCAGGAAGCCGACACTGTTCACGGCTAATCACAGGCAGTGAGACATTCCTGATCTGTGCAGCTGCGGGCCAGGAAATGTCTCACTGCTTGTGCTTAGCGCCGTGCAGTGTGGGCTTCCTGGCGGGCTCGGGCATGTGGGATTTTGAACATGCCCTGCCCATCTCTAACAACAAATTGTGCTGGCTCTCCTGTACATTAGCCCCATAAAGTAACCAGCCCTGGGTTCCAATGTGCCACCGCTGCCATGGAGACAGAGACCAGCGCTGTGAATAGCCAGGACAGCAACCCTGGTAGTTCCACCACTGGTCCACACTGCAAGGATTCCCCCATCCACCTATAATGTGTAGATGGGAGAATTGGATCATTTCTTTTTTTTTCATGCAACCTACTAGTTAAATGAAAAAAGTGATCAATGTATGGGCTGCCTAAGTGCTAAGACCAGCCATAGGCAGTTTAAATATCAGCTGGTTGAGGTTTGAACCATTAATGAGCAGGCTGAATGTACCAAGTTCATCGATCAAATTGGGAACAACCAGCCTGACAGATACTCTTATGATTATCACTAGTGGTTGCTATAGCCACTAGTGATAATGACTGTTTGTTGGGAGAATACAATTGCTGGGCAGGAAGGATATTCCCCTGTCACCACTGTCTGTGTTAATGGGGGAATCATACAAGTTTCTTTCCTGCACTCTGTGGATGCAGGAAAGAAATTTGCATAGTCTATTACCTGCCTAACTGAAAGTGAAAGTAAGTTGTGAAGGTCTTGAAAGAACAGGAGAGGGGGAGCGACAGATGGGGGAGAGAAGGGATGGAGATAATGCAGTTCAGTGATTACAGTGTACTGCAGTGCACACACTTACCCACGCGTCCAGGCTAGAAGAATACTCCCCCTCTCAATAGAGACTGTGTTACTCCAGCGGCAGCCTGAGTAAGATGTGGCGCATCCGCTACGGATGCAAACAAAAAGACATTGCCTTTTTGTAAAAAAAAAAAAAAAAAAAAAAAAAAAAAAAAAATTTTTTTTTGGTGTTTTTTTTTGGGGGGGCACATGGTGGGGCACAGCATCATTTTGGGGGGGTCAGGGCCCCCTCTGGCCCCCCCCTAGGGACGCCATTGTAGTAGACACAACAAAAAGTAATAGGAAATCTCTCTAAAGTGAAGACATTCCCCTTTCAGTTGCTATCAGAACTGCTGTCCCCACTGAAAGAATTCCCTTCTATTTCTGTTCCTAAACTTTTGTATTTCTCAAATTTTTTTCCTGGTAACAATGGTGGGCAAAAAGGGTAAACCTCAAAGTCAGCAGTAATGATTCTGCTCTTCTTTATCCGATACCAAAGCAAAAAGGTTTTGGCACTTTAATGTATTTGGTATTTGAAAGGAAATGTGTTTAAATCTACAGGCAACCACTACCGCCCTCTATTTCCAAAAATATACTAATGCATTCTCACATGGGGAATGGTCCTCTAAAACTTCTCCTCTAGGGGGGCAATCAACATCCCATATGTTCAATAAACCAAAAAAAAAAAAAAAAAGGATTATTATTTATGTCTTTGTAGGTATTAGTACCTACAAAGTCCCAAATAGTTATCCTTTGGTGGTTAGCTTTTTGGCTCACAACACTCATCTGACTTTCAAACTGATCAAACTTTCTGACACCTGACTTCTGATGCTGCATATTTGTTCCAGGACTGAAACTTATGTCCCGTACACACGAGCGGATTTTCCGTCGGAAAAAAATTGGATGTTTTTTCCGACGGAATTCTGCTCAAGCTTGGCTTGCATACACACGGTCACACAAAAGTTCTATGAACTTTCGACCATCAAGAACGCGGTGACGTACAACACTATGACGAGCCGAGAACTTTTTCCAACCGAAAAATTGAGAACCTGCTCTCAATCTTTTGCTGGCAGAAATGCCACCAGCAAAAGTCTGATGGAGCATACACATGGTCACATTTTCCGACCAAAACATCACATCGGTCTTTTGCTGGCGGCATTTCTGATCGTGTGTATGCGGCATTAGAGTGTTTTTGAACCAATCAAAGAGAGCAAGACAGCTAGTATTTGGAGAAGAGGGCCAGCAGGAACCGGTTTCTTTGAAATACTTTGATAAGGCTCCAGCTGTACATAAACTGACTACATACCATAATCAAAATACAATTTCATAATGTCTACACTTTTTCCAAGGTCCATTCTGCACTAAGCATGGTATCTTTGGGCTGGGCCATTAATGTGATTGATTGTCTTCGGGATAGTTTTCATGAACAATGGCATGTAGGTCACTTTTTTTTGGCGCCGAAACCTCAGCACTGAACACTAAAGTTTAATTCGTATTACTAAAAAATACTGGATTTGTCAAAAGTGTTTTAGAGGTTACACTTAACCATTCACATTAGCCGTTTATATTAGAGACCACAACTCTGCACAGTGTAGCTCAATAATGTTGTCACCAAGGTACAAGGTAGTACCTGGGTTTCCTAAGACATTTGACACAACCAAAGTGGATTTTTATCCCTTGTAATTTTTGAGGAAAATATTGAGTGCAAATTATTTAGCTTTCACACATGTCCCCCCCCCCCCCCCCCCCACATTGCCACCCTTACCTGCAGTAGGTGTTGGAGGATGAGCAGTGTTATGCACCCTACCACTGCATTGCAAAAACAGGGTTGCAATGCAGTAGGATGGGTAAATGCAGCACATTCCTTCCAGTATCAGGAAGTGCAAGCAGCTGATTGGACCAACAGAGGGAATGCAACTCCCCCTGATTGAACCATGAAAAGTAATGCTTCTCCCATGACGGTGCTGACTTACACCTCTACTGGACCAGAACCTTCTAAAATATACACTAAATAATTAAAATAGAACTCCAGCCATGTTTCTGTTCTAGTTCTAGTAGAGAAATTTATTGCCATGGGATTTTGTTGAGGATATTCACTCATTCTATTTGTCTTAAAGACCTTTGTTGCCTTGATTAAAAAAAAAGAACACATGGGAGGCTTCAAGTAAGGAAACCTGCTCCGTTGACAATGGGCGAAATGGGAATGCCTCTCACTTTGTGGACAGAAATAAAAAAAATTAAAAACATACAGAGGTTCTAACCCTTCCCTATACTACTCAAGGCTAAATTAAAAAAAGGAGATTTTTGGCTGGAGTTACACATTAAATAACTTTTTTTGAATGGCTGGAACCTTTGATAAGGACCAATAGTCCTTTCCCCACACGCACAAAGAGTCAAATGGAAAAATATTACCCTCTGGTAAAACAATCTTATTGTTTCCTGTGCCTCAAAGGAGCCAATATACTGTAATATCTGGAGTAACGATTGTTTGCCTGGAAGCGTGCTGAAGGTTTCAAAGCTATACTTTACAAAGGGATCACCAGGGAGGATAATTAATGGATTTTCCATTTTAGAAGAACAACAAGCATAAAACGGTGGTCATATTTGGACTGGATTAATGTGTTTATAAAGAGCATGATTCCAATATGGAAAGGAGTCCCGTCGCATTTTCCTGATATGTCCAGGGAATTGAACATGAATAGATCTATTTAAAGCTAAACTCTGGGCACAAAAACTTTCAATAGCAAAGGATATAAATCCACTTAGGCCAGCCATACACGGAGCAAATTTCTTTCTTGCAACCACGGGTTGCAGGAAAGAAATTATCATCATTCCCCCATCTACACAATTCCTCCTGCCGAGAAGCCGTCCCCGCCGGGAGAAGACAGTGATTATCGCTAGTGACTATAGCAGCCACTAGCAATAATCGCAAGAGAATCCGGCAGGCTAGTTGTACCCAAGTTGATCGATCGATCGACTTGGTACATTCAGCCTGCCAATTAACGGTTCGTATCTTGGCTGGTTCCTGCTGAACCAGGCGAGATTCGAACCGTGTATTTTTTGTCCTTAGTGTGCTCCAAATGCCTTTGGAACACAGTTACAGTATTACCTTGTAAAAGTAGCAGTGATATCATCACTGGGCTGTACACAACCTGTAGAGAGAGTTGGGGGAGCAGCCCAGCAGGTCCATCCACTACAGGCTGCCTGAAGAAAACTACAAGAGGGGGCGGATACAAGACCAGTCACCCTTCACAAGGAAAGAGAGCAGCAGTGACTGGTCTGTATTACAGGAAGCTCCTGCACAGAGGCAAAGTATAGGAGATGGTTCTCGCTGGGTTATTCCACAGACATGGAAAAAATATACATAGCACACTAAGTCAGAATACACATGCTTCTTGTATTTAGACAATACTTGCTTATCCTGAAGTCCAGCTTTAAAAATTCAAATAGTGATGTGCAGGATTTTGGAGGATAACAAAACAGAGAAGGCAGAGTTATTCAACCCAGTATATATAGGTGTTAAGCCATGGTGCTTTCCTCTACTGAAGTTAAAAAAGGAAAAAATGGAGCTCATCTTTGAGCAGACAAAGTACAAATTCCCTTTAAAGCCAAAATAAACACTATATTACCAAAAGTATTGGGACACCTACCTTTACACGCCCATAAACTTTAATGGCATTCCAGTCTTAGTCCATAGTTTAAATATTGAGTTGGCCCACCCTTTGCAGCTATAACATCTTCAACTATTCTGGTAAGGCTGTCCACAAGATTTAGGAGTGTGTCTATGGGAATGCTTAACCATTTTTCCTGAAGCGCATTAGTTAGGTTAGCACTGATGTTGGACAAGTAGGCCTGGCTCGCAGTCTCCAGTCTAATTCATCCCAAAGGTGTTCTATTGGGTTGGGTCAGGACTCTGTGCAGGCTAGTCAAGTTCCTCCACCCCAAACTTGCTCATCCATGTCTTTATGGACCTTGCTTTGTGCACCGGTCCATATCATTTGGTGGTGGGGGATTATGGTGTGGGGTTGTCTTTCAGGGGTTGGGCCTGGCCCCTTAGGACCAGTGAAGAGAACTCTTAAGACGCCAGCCAAAGCATTTTGGACAATTTAATGCTCCCAAATTTGTGTGAACAGTTTGGGGATGGCCCCTTCCTGTCCCAACATGACTGCGCACCAGTGCACAAAAAATAGGCGCTTATTCTGCTAAGTCATAGCCCATAAGTATACATATAAAATGATATTCAATGTACATATAATGTAGTGTTGTAACTGTATTTGGGCCAGACTACAGAAAACAATTAGGCGCTGGTCTCTACACGTTTCGCTGTTTGCTGGCTTCCTCAGGAGTGCATACATATAACCAAGATATGGTGATGCTAGTCCAGGGGATGCCCCAGGAAGTCTCAAATCTTGGAATGGGTACATAAGGATAGCTAGTAGGAACCGCAGAGGGACAGTGCAAAATACTGTTCCAATACAAATTGTACAAGAGAGTATCTTAAATGGTTGAAAATATCCTCCCATGAAAGCCAAAAGCCAAACAGCACACAGTATACGTGCAGTGTTACAAAAGATATTAGCTATGGAATACACACCAAAATCAGTGAACTACAAATTTATTGAGCATTGGGCATAAATGCCCTAACTATCCTCATATAATCCTAACAACCACTTGAGTGCCCCTATTAACCCCTCCCAGACTGGAACCATAGACCACCCTTACAAAAAGGGAAGGATACAGTCCCAAAGCAGAGCTGAGCCCAAAAAATATTAGCCAGTCCAACGGGGTGCCTTCACAACCCCCTTATGCATCTGCCACGTGCAAAAACCAAAACGCACAAAAAATATGCCTAACAACGCCTGAAAACCACTTTGCTCAGGTATGAATGCAGCCTTAAGGGAGACAGTACAGGTAAACAATTCAAGACAAGGGGGTTAGGATGACCTTGCTTATAAGAGCTTACAATCTAAAAGCAATATGCTGGAATATCTCCTTGTGAGATAACAACCCCCTGCAAATCAGACATGTTCAAAGCATATAGTGCTTACACATCAATATTACAGCTCCACTGGGCAAAGCAAGGCACACCATGAGCGGGTGCTTTTTATATCCCAGGATTGCGTCTTCTCTTAGTTCTGGCACAGTACGAATCCCGCTTGAAAGCGGTAACAAGCCTTTCAGCTCCATGTTAAAAGGCTTCCCCGCTAACTGCAGTTTCCTGCGGCCAAATCTGTTACAGTTGTGACCCATACAAGGAGTGTTATTTGATATGACGGAATGGAGTGATTGAACTGGCTGCCTTACTTCTTCCCTGCTAGCAGGTTTCTGCCATCTTCCAGGCTATAATTCATTTTCTGGGTACTGTAAAAGGACCTCTTCCCTATTAGGAAAACAAATACAGATTTTCCTCACGCGGCAGACAATACCGCCGACGGTTCTCCAAAAGATCTAATCTCCTTGCGTAGCCAAACCAAAAACATATGGCTTTTCTTTCATGTTAAATGTTAATAAATACTTTTGACTCTAATGTTTATGGAAGCTATGTATCAAAATGCGCCTATGGACAGACACGTGACTGGATTTGTCAACATAACCAGGAATCGTATGTTTTTACAGAAGGAAAAGCTATGCATTTTAGTTCACATCGACATGTTACAAATCTAGTTTGGGGCTGCTGGACCCAACATGGAGGGTGCTTGGTGTGAATGCAAGGATAGTCCTGTGCACAACCAAACTCATGAAGAAGAAAGCCACCAGCACTCCAAAAAATAGGTTTCAACAATTGAATGCAGACAGGTCACTTAGGTAGAGTTGCCACCTCATCCCTTTAAACCCGAATACCTTTGAATTACACAGGTTCTGAGGCTAATTAAATGCAGATAAGGCACCAAGTGAGTTTAATTACCACCTTAATCAGCCACAGAACCTGTGTAATTAATATGCGTTTGGGTTTAAAGGGATGAGGTGGCAACCATACACTTAGGTCATATGCCAAAGTTGTGGGACATGACAAGCCATATAACAGTAAACAAGACCTATGTAACAAACTGTGACCCCCTAGCAGTCAGAGATTTTTTACCCCCCATATAGTCATACTTCTGCCAAATGTCGCCCTTTATATTTAACCACTTGCTTACTGGGCACTGATAAAAATGATAGACCCTTCATTTCTTTGTAAGTGGGCAGACATACAAAATCTTCAGGGGGTCAAATATTTATTTACCCCCATTGTATATAGACCAAATATGGAAAATGAACCACTTCAATATAGGGCACTTATACCCCCTTCCTGACCAGGCCAATTTTCAGCTTTCAGCGCTCTCACACTTTGAATGACAATTGCGCAGTCATGCAACACTGTACCCAAATTTTTATAATTTTTTTTCACATATATAGAACTTTCTTTTGGTGGTATTTAATCACCACTGGGGTTTTTATTTTTTGCCATGCAAACAAAAAAAGACCAAAAAATTTTGAGAAAAAAAAAAGGTTTTCATATTTTGTAAACAGGTTATTTTTCTCCTTCCCTGATGGGCACTGATAGGCTGCACTGATGGGCACTGATGCGGTGGCACTGATGGGCACCAATAGGGCGACTGTTTCATAGTTTTTTATAACATTTTGAAAACATGTAATTTTTCTCCTTTATTGATATGCGCTGCTGAGGCGGCACTGTTGGGCACTGATAGGCTGCACTGATGGCCACTGATAGGCTGCACTAATAAGGCAACACTGATGGGCACTAATAGGTGGCACTGGTGGGCACTGATGATGCGGCACTGGTGGGCAATGATAGGTGGCACTGATGGGCACTAATAGGTAGCACTGATGGGTGGCACAGATAGGCGGCACTGAAGGTCACTGATAGGTGGCACTGAACAGCACTGATAGGCACTGGTAGGTGACACTGATAGGCAGCACTGATAGGTGGCACTGATGATGAGGCACTGATGGGCGCTGATTGGTGGCACTGGTGGGCACTGGCAGGTGGGACTGGTGGGCACTGCATAGCAGCAGTGATACTCCATGATCGGTGACCGATGTCCCTCTGACAGAAGCCGCTAATCTGCTTTTATTTTCTCCTCAAGCTGTCAGCGTGAGGAAAAAAAAATCAGATTATGATCTTCTGTTTACATCCTGCTGTCATTGGCTTACAGCTGATCACGTGAGCGCGCCACGCATGCCCCGCAGGGGACGCACAGGCGGCTCATTTTTGGGAGGATGTACATGGACATTCTCCGAGCAATTAAGGCCCGTGCTGTAGCCGTCTTTCAGGTATAGCGCGGGTGGGAGGTGGTTAAGAAATACCAGAACTGACAGAAAGTAGATTCAAAAAAGCTACAGCAGTTTAGCAGAACTGAGATGCAACAAAGGATTAAACAAAATTGAAAACAATATTATATTTTAGTGGCAATGGTTGATACACAGTGCTATATTAAAGTGGAACTTAGTCAGAAAATTAAGTCCTGCTAGATCGTTTCAGGCCCTCTTCGTCCCTTTTGCAGGTAAAACATTAAAAATAAGTGTCTATATTGTTTAAAAAACAGTAATACACTGTCTCACCCTGCTCTGCACATGCTCCGTTTTAGGCATTTTTTAGGCACTGCTGAGTTTGTAGAGGCTGATCTGCTGACAGCCTTAAAGTGGGATTAAATCCACCTACCCTTTACAGCCAAGGAAGCTGCTTCTGTTTTTTTTTTTTTAATTCAGGTTTAAACAATACATCAATGTTCAGAAAAAAATAGCTGCTTCTGTTTGATCTGCAACTGCCATGGTGCTGCACATGTGATCAGTTACTGTATAACACCAGCCATTTGATGGTTTGACAGTTTGGTTGAGACAAGCAAATGTGAAAGTTCAGAGTCCCGACATTCCACGTAACTGTTTTTTTAAACCGTTAAATCGATGGTTTTAGTACCACTTTATGACTTACTGCTGTTCAGGGGCACTGGACTTCAGAAAAATGAGAACCTCTAACAAGAAGAAACAAGACCAGTGCTGGAAGTAATTTGCAGCACACACTAATGTTGGTAGCATAAATATTAATGTGAAATGTATGCTCCTTTCTAAAGAACATTATTTGTTATCAAGTTGTTATAGGTAAAGATAAAAAGTAAGGTGTGATGTTTACCTTAGTACTCACTCTGCAAAGCACACTCCTCAGCTGTGGCTTGTAAGTGGTCCTTCTCTGTCCTCATGTACAATGCAAGACTTTAGGCCCTGCATTGTACTTGATGATGTCATTGCATGACCATGGCCAAAGTGCATCTTATAGAAGAGGCTTTGGGGGACTGGGTACAGATTGAGGGAGCCTGCCAGAAGGAATATGGTAAGTATAACATCCTCATCCGCATACTCAAGAGTTAACCAGCATTTAACCATTGCGGTGTGTGTGGGGGGAGTGTTGGGCTTCAAGCAAAAGAGTCTTATTCTTTCTGCTCCAATATAGGGGGGTTTAGGTTATACAAATTAAATTCTCACCATACTCCACGTTCCTGCCATGTTCCTCCCTGCAATTCTGGTTGTGGAGGACCTTCTGTCCTCTGAATCCAATCTTCATGCCAGACTCCATGCAGTCTTGGTGCCACCCCTTTCACTGACGTCATCACGCCTGCACTATATTCAGAGCAGGACCAGCAGCCATGCCTTAAGCATAGGATGTGGCCACTTGTAGGAGTTCCCACCCACATTGCAGCACTGGAGACTAAAGGACTATGGAGCAAGGTGTGTATTACTCTATTCTTGTCCATTCTATGGCAAAATCAAGCAACAGATCCTTCTTGAACAGGGGCAATTTTGTTACTTTTTAATGTTGCCGAAGTTAAACTTTATTGTAATGAAACTTATCAGTGTTACTATAATGTTTTAAAAACCCTTTTTTAATGCATAGTTAGGAAGGCCCGGAGCTAAGAGGAACGATTAAAGCGTAGGGCTGTCATGACAGGGTGGAAGGGGAACCAGACAGGATAGAGTTACATGCTCAAAGGGAGAGGTGAGGTTTACTTACGTGATTGGTTGAGGAGACAGGGTGATGGGGAGGAGAGTAGGAGAGTAGACTGTGGGAAGGGGTGGGACAGTGACAGTCGGAATTGGAAAGCCATCAGTTGAACGTCCCACCCTCCCTCCCTGAGATAGGGTAGTATGTTGGAGGTATGTAGATATTGAGATGGCGGTTGGGACCCCTTGGATGGGGTTAAAAATCTGTAAGGTGGGATAAAAGTGGGGAACCATCGTTGGTATGGTGTCCTGTGTTTGGGTGTGGTTAATAAGAGGGACCAGGTAATGGTAGACCTGTAAGGTCTGTGGTCACGTGTTAATGTCCCAGAGTCAGTGTTTTGTGGTTAGGGACATTTATCTTTGCTTATTGTTATTTATTTGTTATTTAGTACTTATTTTGTTTAAAAGGCCTGACAGCCATTTACCTCCACCTTGTGTTATGCGTTTTATTGAGGGTAAAAGGGGGTGGAGTTTTAGAGGGGTTATGTAGGAGTTTGGTGGCGACCTCTGAGCTACCCTAGTCATGTCATTATGTATCTACACTGGGGCAGCCATGTTTGCCTATTACATATGCTCCTCAGGTTATTCCTTACCCACTGGAAAAAACGGTAAATAAAAGAAATTTGAAAGTTTTGTAAAACAATTTTTTAGGTAAACGTTACTCTAAATTTGTACTAACTGCAAATACAGTATTTAAAAAAATTAATCTTTATTAGTCTACAGTTTATTCATAATAGACTACAGTAGTGCGCCTGAAACATCCTAACAGTCCTGCCTTCCATTATGTTGATAAATGAATCAGTACATGAAACCGGAGTGGGAATTTCAACACAGAAATGTTACAGCACCTCCTAAATCCTGTGGATGGAGAGCCCATTTCCTGCTCTCACGAGGATTACTTGAACTGTGATTTAATCAAGGGAGTTCCCTCTTATGAAAAGCTAATAACGTAAACAAACCATCATGTATCTGCCATAAAACGACAGTGCTTCTCCGAACAATAGCTAGGAAACATGCTCTGCTATGTAGTTTAATAGAGGTTTACATACACACTGTGATATATAAATCAATATAATAGCTGCATGCATTGCAATTAAGATCACCCAACATTTATATTTCAGTAATAGGGGAAAGTAGAACAGGGATGGGGAAGTTACAGTTATCTTTCCTGTAGAGTTCTTCTTTTGAGAGTTCCGAGTTCTGTTTCCAGCCACTTGACACTAACAGGAAGTAGAGTGACAGGTTCTCTTGAGAGCCCCTTTACCCGCTGATAATATCCTTCCTTTCTTGCATTTGTGAACATAAAAAATATTATATTTCAATTAAATTAGAATTTTAAAATGTCAAATTTAATTCAATTAAACAGAAAAGTACAGCAGAGATAGGTGAGCTAGATGGATGTTGATTCAGAGCTGTCGTTAGGAAATCTCAATCAGTCAGGGTCGAAGCAGATGCCTGCAGTGACTAGTTTGTGGCTGGGCTCGGAATGTGGCCACCACTGTGAATAATATCCTGACTATTTCATGAATAGACAGTAGGGCTCTTGCCCTTATATGGAAGAGTTTTCCAGTTACAAAATAAACACTGGAATTTGTTGGAGTTTTGTCCTTTTCCAAGGCTTCAAAATAATAATTGGAATTAATATGCGCTGGCAAGTCTCAAGTGCTGTTGGCCAGGTTTTGAAAAACACTGTTTCCAGCTTTGTGAAGTGGGCCCAAGAAAGCATACAATTTCTGACTAGGACAATTTTCATGAACACATTGCAGCTCAACGCATTAGAACAGGGAAGCTGTATACCATCTTGTTTCAGTGATTTTACCAGCATTTAGAAAACTTGAAATAGAAATCTCCTGCAAATATATCAATCTATCAAACAATAATGGCTAAAGTGAACCACTCATGGTGTATTCATGGAGTACTTACCACTTAATCCCACCATAGTAGATTACATAACATGCCCACAGGCAAAGAAGCTCCAATCACCCAAGAGTACTCAATGAGGCCCTTTCTTTTAATGTTGCAGGAGGGTATGGGGCCCCTTAATTCATTGGCTTTTTTTTTGCCAGTAAAAATATTTATTGAATGTAGTACAGGTCAAGCAAAAAAGAATACATTGTATAGACAAGAAAAGGCTTTGGTAGTATCAGTCAAGGTACACAGAGAGGTAGATTTACAAATTTGGTCCATACTTTCCCAAAAAGTACACGCATACCAGTCCAATGTAGTGGGGAATAGGTGAGAGGGAGAGGAGAGAGGACGAAAATGAACGGGGAGGTAGAAAAGGAAGAAAGGGGTTGGAGGTGAATGAGAGGAGTGAAGGCAGCAGCCAGCTATGCCAAACAACTGTCATATAGAAGCTTGGCCCAGCCTCAGTCATAGCCCCAGATACACTAATAACATGCAAAAAGTGATTGGCATCAAACAGAAGTCCAGTCGGACCAGAGTCTGTCAATTTTTTGGGGGTAATTGTGACTTGCGTATGTTAATTTATGTAGTAGGAGAACCACATTTACGGCTGCCTTTCACTTCCCCACAGTGGGAGACTGTGGGATCTTCAAGTTGATCAATATGGTCTGTCTAATGCTGAATAAAAAATTAACAAATTAACATAGCCGGTGTGTCGCATATTGTCTGTCATACCCAGAAGAAAAATGGGGTCTCAGGCAATCAAAAGACCACCTACAGAATTTATGATAGATACTAGGCTTGAATGCAAGGACAGTTCCACAGCATGTGTATAAGAGTGCCCTCTTCCACAGTACAATGCTCACAGAGGCTTGAAGTGGTGCTTGAAGTGGTGGGATATATGCAAGTGGAGTGTTGTAGACTCTATGGGGGTTATTTACGAAATGTCAAAAAATGCTCCAATCGCTTGGACCAGTCCTCCTCGGTGAGAGAAGGAAGATCCGCGTGCCATCTCCAATAAAGGCTATCTAGCCTAGGCCCATTAGTGGAATTAAGCTCTGAGTAGATGGAGGAAAGTGGCTTATCTAGATCCTCTGTCATCAGGAGCTCCTCTAGTGTGTGAGAGGACAGGGAAACCCTGGGGCGAAATTGCATATTAACTGCATGTCTGAGTTGGTAATAACAGAAAAGCATATGATTGAGTAGGGGGAAAGGCAACCTAAGAAGGCTTCCCCGAAAGATAATAGGGTTGATTTACTAAAGGCAAATAGACTGCACACTTCGCACTCTGCAAGTGCTGTTGCTCCAGAGCTTAGTAAATTAGGCAAACCTTTGATTTGGAAAGAATGCCCAATTACGTGCAAGGAAAATTAAAAAAAACTTTTTTTGCTTGCACATGATTGGATGATGGAAGTCAGCAGAGCTTCTGGTCATTTACTAAGCTCTGGAGCAACTGCACTTGCAGAGGGCAACTGCAACTTTGCGAAGTGCACAGTCTATTTGCCTTTAGTAAATCCTCTCCTATATGCCATAAGCGGGTAATTATTTAATTGGCTTAAGAAGGACGTGCTATGCTTTGTTTTTGGGATAGCACCTGATATGGAAATATACTACTTCCTTATTAGGCCATTAACCAGGTCACTAGACTAGCAAACATTCTCTAGAGCTGAGTACTGTTACATGGCAGGAAGAGTAATGTCACCATACTCCTGGTATCTAACACCAGCCGATACTGATGATTCTGGTGCTGGCTGCAACAGAGGAAAGAGTGGCGAGTGAGTTACGGCAGTGCATTGAGGGCCGCGTTACATAAACATTGCCACTTTGCCCTGAATGGGCAGAAGTGTCCTTTTATTTGCCATTTTTTTATTTGCCATTTTTGCCATAAACATTTGTCTTCAAGCTGACTTATGCCACGTACACACGATTGGAATTTCGGCCAGCAAAAGACCGATGAGAGCTTTTCATCGGAAAATGCGACCGTGTGTAGGCTCCATCGGAATTTTTCTGGCCGAATTCCAGCCAGCAAAAATTTTAGAGCATCTTTAAAATTTTTCCGACGGAAAAGGTTTCTATCGGAAATTCTGATCGCCTGTAGCAATTCCGACGTGCAAAATTCCTACGCATGCTCGGAAACAATTCAACGCATGCTCGGAAGCACTGAACTTTTTCTCGGCTCGTCGCAGTGTTGTATGTTACCGCGTTCTCGGCAGTCGGAATTTGGTGTGACCATGTGTAGGTAAGACAGTTTGAGCCGAACTCCATCGGGAAAACCATCAGAGCTTTTTCCGACGAGAATTCCGATCGCGTGTACACGCCATAACTCAATATGAACTGTTGACTGACAGCCATATTAGCAGTCTTGTTGAGATGGAGTGTAATAGGCTAAAAATTGACCTTTCCTGAAGGAAATTCTGCTTCAGGCTCTATCCTGTGTTGGTAACATTATCAAAGTATTTGGTCTTGCAAACCCTGTTGAAGGAGGAGCTTAGAATTCAGCCTGGCTGATGCTCCCCTTTAGCAGAGATTATATGACCCAATACCTAGGCTTTTGTCCATGTGAGCAGCATTAGAGGGAGCTTAGGGCAGCGTTTTCCCCTGCATAGGTAAGTCTTTTAGGCCATCCGTTGCACTATTTATCTCTCCCAACAAGACAGTTAATATGGTATCAGTACTGTTCAGCTTTAATCTCTGCTAATCCTCAGAAAAGTCTGTGTATTTTTGAGACAAGTGCCCTATTAAGCAGTAGATGGAATGGAATCACACTCATTGAGCACAGCAGAGCTGTAATTAAGAATAGGAATGTAAGAACTCAAGCTGATGCTCCAATTGGCTAATAAGAGTTTTAACCTTCAACCATTCTACATGTGATGATCTCCCTGAAGCCTATTGAATAGCCTGAGGCTGAACAAATTCCTCAGATGTCTCAGGAAGGTGCTCCATTGGCCCCAAACCTTTTCACTCTTTAGGTAGGATATCTGCCACCTTTAACAGCACTCTTTTCCAAGGTTCCTTTTATTTAACCCTTACCTAGTCACAACCCGCAATTGAGGTTTTACAATTAAAAATACTTTAGTATGAGCACAGTATAAGGGCCCATTCACACTTGTTGTTTTGGCAATGTGCACTAATACACACATTGCTCTGCGTGCAATGTGTTGTGGCACCATTCATTGTAAATGGCACCAACACCTTGTACAGCAGAACCCAACACCCAGTGCACTACACAAATTATAAGGGTTTACAGCAGTGGCTGTATAGGGCAGTGGTCATCAACCCTGTCCTCAGGGCCCACTAACAGGCCAGGTTTTCAAGATAACTGAAATACATCACAGGTGATATCATTTGTTGCTCAGTGATTGCCGTATTCTAGTCTGCATCTCCCCAAGGTAATACATAAAACCTGGCCTGTTAGTGGGCCCTGAGGACAGGGTTGATGACCACTGGTATAGGGCATTCTGCAAATCAAGACTTAGGCTAGGTTAAAAAAAAGCGCAGCGAATATAGAAAATGGAATGCAGCAAATCTTTATAGGAAATCAATGATGTATGAATAGAACAGAAGAATTGGGAGATCCATTTGTACCAAAGCATTGGTAAATGTTGCTTGATATGCACCAAATTATTATGCACGCAAGAATTTTGTAAAAAAAAAAAAAGAAGCAAATTGTTATATCCCCCATGCACTGTATGTATTGTAAAGGTATGCATTGGAGAATAGAATGTTCTTATTTTACATATATAAGCAGTTTTCTATGGTGGTAATATAAATATGAAGACCACCATTACCATACCCCTTTTCAATAAATACATTGTACTAGGTTTCTGGATGATGCTTCCGATTCAATATTTAAAGTCGGGAACAAGCGTGTAGATGAGGAATTTAGACTTTTCTCTGACATTTGTTTCTGTCAAACCACTAGGGACACAGACAACAATAAAAGCCTGCAAGAGGGTCTAATCTTTTGCTACTTTTACTACTAAGAAACATTTAGATACACATAGCTTCCCTACTGCCAAAATAACTAATTGCAGAATAAAGTAGGAAGTTTCTGGCTGACAACATGCAAACACCATCTTCGGTTACTTTATTAGTTAACATAATCCTAATGTAAAATGTCTGTGCTTAGCTGTATAAGCCCTCGACTGGTCTGCCCTAACCAAATCACTTGGAGCCTCACTATTAAAAAATGTAAAGAACAGTATGCATTGCCCATAATAACCAATTCAATTCAAGATGTCATGCCTCCTGAGATGGTTTAAAAATGAAAGGAAACAGCTGATTGGTTAACATGGCCAAAACAAAGCAGAATTATCAGAGACACAGTTCTGTACTGTTTTACATAGCGGTGATTCAGAAAACATGTCCTTCCTGCCAAATAAACACTGACTGTACTTTTACTATAGTATTATTAATATACTCTAAGCCTATTTTTTTTATGGGGTTTGTTCAGCTCCAACCACTAAATACAGACAAGACCCAGTGCCTGAATTCCGATGCCACTCTGTGCCAGTGCAATTAAATGAATTGCTGTAATAAAATGTTGATTACAGACAACTTTGCCAGTTTCACTTTGGCTTAGGAAGTTGTATGGACAACATTGTTGACACTTTTCACCAATGGTCCTATTCTGCAGGGCGAGGGTCCATCAACTCATGTACAGCCTTGGCCAAACGTTTGGATAATGAATATTAATTTTCACAAAGTCCACTGCCTCAGTTTTTATGATGACAATTTTCATATACTCCAGAATGTTATGAAGAGTAATCATAAGAATTACAATTATTTTCAGTTAATTGTAATTCAATGTTATTAATTTCAGTTAATTGTAATTAGTCCCTCTTTACCATGAAAATAAACTTAATCCCATAAAAACATTTCCATTGCATTTGTGAAGAAGGCTTCAGGGTGCCTCAAGAAAGTCCAGCAAGCACCAGGAGTGTCTCCTACAGTTCATTCATTGGGGCACCACCAGTGCAGAGCTTGCTCAGGAATGGCAGGAGGCAGGTGTGAGTGCATCTGCATGCACAGCGGGATGAAGACTTTAGGAGGATGGCCTGGTGTCAAGAAGGGCAGCAAAGAATGTCTCTCTCGGAAAAACATCAAGAACAGACTGATATTCTGCAAAAGGTACAGGGATTAGACTGCTGAGGACTGGGTTAAAGTCATTTTCTCTAAAGAATCCCCTTTCTGATTGTTTAGGTCATTTGGAAAAAAACCTTGTCCGGAGAAGAAAAGGTGAGTGCTACCATCAATCCTGGTGTCATGCCAACAGTAAAGCATCCTGAGACTATTCATGTGTGGGGTTGCTTCTCAGCCAAGGGAGTGGGCTCACTCACAATTTTGCCTAAGAACACAGCCATGAATAAAGAATGGTACAAAAACATCCTCCAAAAGCGACTTCTCCCAACCATCCAAAAACGAGTGTTGCGAGGGATAATGCCTTTTCCAGCATGATGGAGAACCTTACCATAAGGCAAAAGTGATAACTAAGTGGCTTGGGGAACAAAAAATCTAAATTTTGGGTCCATGGCCAGGAAATTCGCCAGACCTTAATCCCATTGAGAACTTCTGATCAATCCTCAAGGGGCAGGTGAACAAAAAAAACCCCACAAACTCTGACAAATTCCAAGCATTGATTATGCAAGAATGGGCTGCCATCAGTCAAGATGTGGCCCAGAAGTTGATTGACAGCATGCCAAGGTGAATTGCAGAGGTCTTGAAAAAGAAGGGTCAACACTGCAAATATTGACTCTGTATAAACGTAATGTAATTGTCAATAAAAGCCTTTGACACTTATGAAATGCTTGTAATTATACTTCAGTACAGGGGGTCCCCGACTTACGAACGCCCGACCTACGAACTTCCCCTACTTACGAACGGGGCGCTGCGGGGACCCTCCGCCATTTTCCGCCGTATTCCGGCCGTTCTGCGCATGCGCGGCCATACGGAGCCTAGGAAAATGCCGGCAAACTTTGGAAATGTCCGTAATTTGCCGCGCATGCGCAGAACGGCATTAGACGGAACATCGGAAATGTCCGGAAATGTCCGTATTTGTCGGTCTGCACATGCGCGGCCGACTTACGAACATTTCCAACTTAAGAACAGGTGGCCAGTCCCTAACGAGTTCATAACTCGGGACCCCCTGTATATTATAGAAACATCTGACAAAAAGATCAGAAAACGCTGAAGCAGCAGACTTTGTGAAAATTTATATTTGTGTCATTCTCAAAACCCAGCTGTATATAATGTAACCTTGTAAAGACAATGGTCCTCAAGCATTAAATCTGACATAAGTCTGTTTTTCATATAATGACTACTCGGGATCCTGTTGTCATTTTCATAGAGCAGGTTGCTTCTCAGCCAAGGCAGTGGGCTCACTCACAATTTTGCCTAAGAACACAGCCATGAATAAAGAATGGTACAAAAACATCCTCCAAAAGCAACTTCTCCCAACCATCCAAGAACAGTGTTGCGAGGAACAATGCCTTTTCCAGCATGATGGAGAACCTTGCCATAAGGCAAAAGTCATAACTAAGTGGCTTGGGGAACAAAAAAAATCGAAATTTTGGGTCCATGGCCAGGAAATTCGCCAGACCTTAATCCCATTGAGAACTTCTGATCAATCCTCAAGAGGCGGGTGAACAAAAAAAAACCCACAAACTGTCATTTTCACAGAGCAAGTTTAAAAATAAAATAGGGAAAGTATAGGAAAGCCTTCTTCACCAATCTAGAATGAATCAAAAGTCTATTACCTAAAGAAGAATGTAGACACTTTCCTCTCCTGCTGCACTGATGAGGAATGTCCCTTAAAAAATTCTGATGGGAAACCAACACTTTCAAGAGTGGCAATCTTCTTTCCCCTCCTACAGCATTCAGTGGTTTCTCCCTGCAACTTTTTCCTGTAGTATCATTGAAGCTGGCCAGATGAAGCAGTAAGTGCTCTGGGGGACAAGGGAGATTGACACTAAAAGTGCCAAGAGTTGTAATATGCTAGCTGATCAGCTTTTGGAAGTCTGGCTCACCAAGCTGCTGAAACTTGATCTTTGGTTGGCTTGGGCATCAGAGTAGACAGGATGCAGACAGTAACATTTTGCTGCATCATAGTTCTAGGGCTAGCTATGTTTACCACTAGAAACAGTTGGGCTGAGGGCTTGGTCTCTCCCACTCCAGATTCCCTCCAGATGCACTGTATGTGGCAAGGAGGCATTGCGTAAAGGGAAGGTAATGAAGGCAAACTGGGCACCAGTTATTGTCACTGCTTGTGTATTGAAATAATTGCCTGTTTATTGTAACTTTTGTTCTCCATAACACGTCCCATTACCCTACCACCGCCATACGCACCAAAATCTAAGGTTTATAGATGCCAAGGTAGGCTTGTGAAATTCACTTTTTCTATTTGTCCTGGAGGCCATTGTTACTGGAACAGAACATGATGGGAAGCCCAAGAAGTGAGACGGAAACAATGACATCTCTTAGTGGATTTCTCCTAACTTCAGAGAGATTTTCTCTTACTTCCTGTTTTTCTCTGGAACAGGAAGTAAGTGGGAATCTCCCCAACAGAACACAGACAGCAAAAGAAAACCTGGCAGGGTCTCTAACTCCTTACCACTCTTCTCCGAAGCAAACAAAAAAGTTTGCTCTTTAAAAGATACAGTTTGATGGCCCTTTAATATAGTGCAAAAGCAGAATCAAGGCTTCCACATCAAACAAGAAAATTTTAAATGACAAGCCAAAGACAGCCATAAACATAAGGTGATGGCAGGAAGCCAGGACCACTTTACGACTTGACATAAACATAAACACTCAACAAGAGACAGGCAGTTCTTTCCCCATGGCTAGTTGTCCTGGTGGTGTCTGCTCTGTTCAGAAAGTCTTAAACATGCCAGAGATTCTCAATCTGAAAACAATTAGCCTGATTGGGCAACAATGATTTTTATGTCTATGGGTCTATGGGACGCTAAGGCTGGCTAGATTTTTGAATGAACGTTCGTAAGAAAATCTCTTCAGTAATTTTTATAA
Source organism: Lithobates sylvaticus (assembly GCA_028564925.1). Taxonomy (NCBI): domain Eukaryota; kingdom Metazoa; phylum Chordata; class Amphibia; order Anura; family Ranidae; genus Lithobates; species Lithobates sylvaticus. The sequence goes on along the minus strand of CM053029.1, from coordinate 176,827,847 downwards.
TGGCAACACACTTGACGAAAGTCGTTCAAAAGTACCTAAACATAAAAAAAATAGTTTTTAACATTCATTTTTTATATGAATGGAATAAGCTCTTCAACAAAGGTTGACCTAACCAACCATTAGAAAATCGAACAAACATTCAGAAAATGAAAACTTTCTGGAGGAAATTCTGCTAGCGTATGACCTGCTTTAGGCTAGGTACACACTTGAATTTTTTTTTCATTCAACCCAGCGGGCTGAATGAAAAAAACTTAGAGATTGCCATACTAACTAAGCAATGTTAGTGTGGCAATCTCCCCCCTTGCACCTTTCTGTTCTCTGCCAGATCACACTGATCAGCGCTGGCAGCCTTCCAGCATGCCCGTTCGACAGAAGTTAGTCATTAGATCGGCTTCTGTCAGACAGACGGTTGTACACACTGGCCGAATGTTAAACCGACCAATACCGACTGATATTCGGATTGCATGTACCAGCCTTTAAATACTTCCCAACCGCGCTATAGCCTAATGACGGCTACAGCACATTCCTCCAGTTCTGGGAGGGCATTCATGAAAATCCTGCCAGAACCCTGCCACCTGCGTGCCCCCTTGCCGGTTATCGGCGGTCCGTGCCTCGCACGCTGTGTCTATGTGGGGAAAGGATTGGCAATAACCGGCAAGGAAGTCAGTACATTGTTTACACTGATCATCAGTGCCCTGATGATCAGTGTAGCCCCATCTGTGGCAATAAGTGTTCATAAGTGCAGCTTATCAGTGTCATCTCTTCAGTTTCTTCTCATCAATGCCGATTAGCACCACCTCATCAGTGTCTATCAGTGCAGCCTCATCAGTGTCTATCAGTGCAGCCTCATCAGTGTCTATCAGTGCAGCCTCATCAGTGTCTATCAGTGCAGCCTCATCAGTGCCCATCACTGCAGCCTCATCAGTGCCCATGACTGCAATGTCATCAGCGCACGTAAAAAAGACGTAAGAAGAAAAATGACTTGTTTGCTAAATTTTATAACATAAACTAAGAAAAACCTTTTTGCTTTTTTTTTTTACATTTTAACTTTTTTCGTTTGTCCCAGTGGTGATTAAATACCATCAAAAGAAAGCTCTATCTGTCTCAAAAAAATTCTAACAATTTCATATAGGTACAGTGTTGCATGACCGCGCAATTGTCATTCAAAGTGCAACAGTTCTAAAAGTAAAAAATTGGCCTGGGCAGGAAGGGGGTGAAAGTGCCCAGTATTGAAATGGTTAAACCTTGCCTGACACTTTAAAGTGTACTTGTTCAATTCCCTTCAGATTTCCCAACAACTTAGCAGTGTAAGAGCCTATCTTTTGCACTTTATAGATTGTACAACATGTAAAGTGTGTTGCAAGTTAAGTGAACCTAGCAAAGATATATTTATTCATGTTCAGTGCATGCATTCTAACTAACACTTGATATTTCCAGTACTCCCTCTGACAACCCCTTGCTTTTCCCTCCAGATTTTGGCACCATCTTTGATCAGGCATCATCCAGAGTCACACCTACTTTCTGGACTGAGATGCCAGGTCAGCGATGACACAATCATGTTAATCCTGGTGCCTATGCAGATTCTTGTTATATTCACAAATGCCTGAAACAGATTAGACACCCCCCCCCCCCCCCCCGCGCGCTGAAGCAGCTCACCTTATGATTGCACTATTGTAGTCTAGTCCAGGGATCTCCAAACTACGGCCCTTCAGCTGTTGCGGAACTACACGTCCCATGAGCTCCCAACTGTCCCTGATTTCGAGCAATGTCCCTCTGTCCCTCATTCCTCCTCATTTGTCCCTCATTTTGGTCTGATCTATATAGCTGTATATAAAATGCACTTCTTATCTATCAAAAAGTGTTTTCCAGTGCTAAACCTTTCATCTGATTGCTAAATTGCTGCATTTGTAAATTCCAAAAGCCAATATAAAGGAATAGTAGTGGTAAAAAAAGCAATTGTCAGTTTAACCAATCTTGTTTTTTTTGTACAATTCTCCTTTAAGGGGCGTGGCAGGGGGGAGTGTCCTATGCCTGCATGCTTTTGCTGATAGGTGTCCCTCATTCCCATCTCAAAAAGTTGGGAGGTATGCCATGAGGCATTGTAAAACTCTGACATTCACAGACATGACTAGGCATGATGGGAATTGTAGTTCCTGAACAACTGGAGGGTAGGGTTGCCACCTCATCCCTTTAAACCCGAACACATATGAATTACACAGGTTCTGAGGCTAATTAAATGCAGATAAGGCAACAAGTGAGTTTAAATACCACCTTAATCAGCCACGGAACCTGTGTAATTAATATGTGTTCGGGTTTAAAGGGATGAGATGGCAACTCTACTGGAGGGCCATAGTTTGGAGACCCCTGGTCTAGTCAATGGAGAGGAGAGACTGAGGAAATGCTTCCTCCTGCCTGCAGCAGACTGATGACATCATCTCAGCCTAGGCAAAGTTACTGGACTGGAGCTCAAAGATGGCTTTTTAATAAGAAAAGGTGGAGCTTTTTTGAATAATAATACTGTTGTCCTGTACTTTAAATGATCCCTTTTGATTACAATTTTTGAAAGTAATCAAGTTGGTTAACCATTTTGACTGACATCTATTCCTAAAATCCTTATTTAGCAATAATTTTTGTACCTAGAATGGTTTGTGCAATGGAATCTTCCTTAAATAGGCCAGTGTATACACAGCCCAACACGCTACATAAACAGAAGAATATCATAAAGTAATTGTGATAGATTTATGATATACAGTTTATACACAGAGACATGCCAACCTAGAGGGAGTTTTATGGAGATCAAACAAAATATAAAGAGATAAGAGAACTTCAGTGAAAGGTTATCAGTTCTTGTTGTCATTCCTTGCACAGGATTGAGGCTGTCTAACCAGAAACTCTATCCTGCCAGTCCTATCTCTCTCCAGCATCTAGACTGTTCCTGGCATGAGCTGTCTCAGCATGTCTCAGTGGGCTTCTGCATGCTTGTTTCCTGTCTTCTTGGAATAAGTGCATGACACAATGATAGTCCTATTCCTCTGTAAGGACCCACCCAATGATTTCTACATCCCGACAAACGAATAGTTCACAAAGCCAATAAACGCATCAGGCTTATTTAGTGCAAAACACTGTAATTATAAACCAATCAGAATTCATCTTTCACCAGCTTAATTATAGTAAACTGAAGTTTTATTGGTAACTGGTGGTTACAGCAGCTTGTTCTTCAATGGTTTATAGAATTAAAACGTCAGCCCAGCTCTCTTGATCTAAAGTTTGTCATGAAACTTTTTTTTCTTTTTTTTTCTCAAAGTAGTTGTATACCCCTTTAGCACATTTTATATAATAAGGCTTACCTGTATGTAAAATGTATATCTCCTAAACCAATACGGTTTAGGAGATATTGACCTTGCATGCAGCCGCTGATGTCAGCAGCACATGCGCTCTGAAGGTCAGGCGGATGCTGCCGGAAAATCAGAGCTCCTTGCCGGAAGGAAGAATGATGTCATCGCGGCTCTGGCCACTCACAGCGCCGGAGCGGCGAACCCGGAAGGATCGCCGAGGCAAAATGCCAGCTCCCTTGGCGGTGACCGGGAGACAATGCGGGGGCTTCGTTCTAAGGTAAGTATTTCATAATGAGCTAGTATGGGGTGCATACTAGCTCATTATGCCTTTGCCTTATAGGGTTTTTTTTTCTTCTGGGTAAATAACCGCTTTATGAACAAACATGTTATACTTACCTGCTATGTGCAATGGATTTGCACAGCGCAGCCCAGATTCTCTTCTCGGGTCACCCGCCAGCACTCCTGGCTCCTCCCCCTTGACCAGTACCCTAATAGCAAGCTGCTTGCTATGGGGGCACTGGTGTGTGCCCGCTCCCGAGCCTCGCTCTATTTACTAAAGGCAAATAGATTTTGCACTTTGCAAGCGCAGTTGCACTTTGCAATTCAGTTGCTCCAGAGCTTAGTAAATGAGCAGAAGCTCTGCTGACTTCCATCATCCAATCATGTGCAAGCAAAAATGATGTTCGTTTTATTTTCCTTGCACGTGTTTCGGTATTCTTTGCAAAGTAAAGTTTTACCTTATTTAATAAGCTCTGGAACAACTGCTCTTGCAGAGTGTACAGTCTATTTGCCTTTAGTAAATCAACCCCATAGAGTCACAGTTCGCCCCTCCTCTCTCCTCATTGGCTCACTGGCTGTGATTGACAACAGTGGGAGCCAATGGCTCCAGCTGCTGTGTCTCAGCCAATGAGGAGAGAAAGACCTGGGACTCCCGTGCACATCGCTGGATTGAGATGGGGCTCAGGTGAGTTTAATGGAGGGGCTGTAGGGGAAGCAGCACACAGAAGTTTTTTTTTTTACCTTAATGAATAGAATGCATGAAGGTAAAAAACCTTTAGCCTTTACAATCACTTTAACTTTTTGTCAGCCCATGTCTAGTTACTCTCTTCCTTTTCAGTGTTCCAGCCCCCAGGCATTCATCAGGGAGTGTCTGTGTAACAATGTAAAAGGAAAGGTGGGAGACACATGCCAATGGAGAAGTGAGTATAATACATCTTCTATTGCAGAGAATTGTAGATTATTTAGAAGTGGCAGGGTCACTTTCAAGCGGTATTAAACCCTCAGTAAAAAATCCAGTTCTTCCTTTAAAGAGGAGTTTCCATTTAAAAAAAAAAAATTAAAAGTCAGCAGCTACAAATACCGCTGCTGACTTTTAATAATCGGACACTTACCTGTTCCAGGCTCCGCTCGTCGCCCCCTCCACTCTGCGGCACCGGCATTGCAACTGTGGGCACACGTGTCCCAGATGACTGACAGGAGGGAGGGGGCAGAGTTGAGCCCTTCCTGCGCCAAGGGGAAGTGATGTCACCAGCCCAGGCACTGAAGGAGGCAGACTACAAGGGACCCCCTAGCAACAGGCATTTAGAGGTGAGTTAAAAAAAAAATTCCAAATGTTAGCAAACTAGCTGTATATTAAAATCTTTTTATACAAAGAACTTGTGTTTCTCATAAGATCTCTGTGCTATTTCCCTTTCCCCTTCACTTTCCTGAACTTTCAAATCGGGAGCACACACTTTTCAAGTGGGTTTGATATAAAATTTGGGACTACATGTCCCATGATTCCTGAAGTGCTGAACAGAGGGTGCATACCCTAAGGCCATCTCCTCGCAGCCCCATCTCCCTATGCCAAAGGTGTGACCTAAAGCCATCCCCTCACAGCCTCAATCCCAGCATCAGTCTCCCCACAGCGCAAGAACATAGTATGCATGAGTGTCCTAAGGATGTCTCCTTGCATCTCCACAGCCCAAGAATAGAGCACACATGTGTGTCTTAAGGCTAAGAATGTCTCCTTGCAGTAACAGTCCCTCCATTGCTAAGAAAATAGTGCATATGGGTGCCCTAAGGCCATCTATTCACAGCCCTTGTCTCTCTGACCCTGGGAACATGCATGTCCATGCATACCCCAAGGATATCTACCTCTCAGCCACATTCTCCTGCTGCCAAAGGTGTCTCCTCACTCCTCACAGCCACAATCTCTCCACTGCCAAGAACATAGAGCACATGCATGCCCTAAAAATGTCTCCTCACAGCCCCAGTCTCCCTGCGGCCAAGAACATAGTGTGCATGCATGCCCCAAGGAAGTCTCCTCACAGCCCCAAGGAAGTCTCCTCACAGCCTGGAAATATAGTGCACATGTATGTCCTAAGGAAGTCTCCTCACAGCCTGGAAATATAGTGCACATGTATGTCCTAAGGAAGTCTCCTCACAGCCCCAAGGAAGTCTCCTCACAGCCTGGAAATATAGTGCACATGTATGTCCTAAGGAAGTCTCCTCACAGCCCCAAGGAAGTCTCCTCACAGCCTGGAAATATAGTGCACATGTATGTCTTAAGGAAGTCTCCTCACAGCCCCAGTCTCCCCACAGACTGAAAATAAAGTGCGCAAGCATACCTCCCAACATTTTGAGATGGGAATGAGGGACACCTACTATCAAACGTATGTAGGCATAGGACATGCCCCCTGCCACACCCCCTTAAAGGAGAATTAACCCCAAAAAAGGTTAATTCAATCCACAAGGGCTTTTTTTTACCACTACTATTCCTTCATATTGGTTTTTAAAATGTACAAATGCAGCAATTTAGAAATTGGATGAAAGGTTTAGCACTGGGAAACACTTTTTGAAAAATAAAAAGTGCATTTTATATACAACTATATAGATCAGAGCAAAATGAGGGACAAATGAGCAGGAAAGAGGGACAGAGGGACATTGCTCCAGATCAGGGACAGTCCCTCGAAATCAGGGACAGTTGGGAGCTATGCGCATGTATGTCCTAAGGATGTCTCCTTGCAGCTTCCAGTCTCCCTGCTGCCCAAGTCTGCCTCATGATTCTTGGAGTGCTGAAGTGGCATGTAAAAATAGAGTCTCAGCTGGGAGTGTGCACGTCATGGTGGCTTAAGGGAGACCCTGCAAGGCAACAAGGAGTTTGGCAGTTTTGGTGGAGTTTTCCAGTGTCTGTATATTTCTAAAGGGCTATGGTGGTGAAATCGCTGCACAAGAATTGCTAGGTCTTCCTTGAGATTGAAGAATGTACCAGAAGGAGAGGGCTCACCCTTGCTGCAGAAGAAGGAGAAGACCCACAATGTAGTTGGGAATAATGGTGGGAAGATCTTAATGCATTAGTCCTTAAGATATGTATGAAACCACAAGATAACTCAACACTACCCAAAACCTAAATGTCTTTTTGGGTGGAGTGATACTTTAAGGATGATATACAAGAGCCAGGGCTGCTTCAAACAATACAAGGAACACACATGATAACTGGAAAATGTTACACGATTTTATCTTTATCTAAGCAACCCTCCTCAGGCAGAAAAGTAATATTAAACAGCATGCATGGAGGGAATTTACTAAATCTGGAGCATCAGAATCTGGTACAGCTGTGCATGGTAGCCAATCAGCTTGTTCAATTAAACTTTGACAATAAAACCTGGATGCTGATTGGTTTCTATGCAGAGCTGCATCAGATTTTGCACGCTCCAGTTTTAGTAAATCCCCCCCATAGTGTTGTTAATTATTCACTTAGGATAATGTCTTTTTAACACTGAGAACTTTTTCTTATTCAGTGGAGCAGTGAAAAATATATGGTCATGAGCACAATGACCCATAACAACCAATCCGATCGTTCATTTTAATCAGATCAGTGAGAGATGAATTCTAATTAATTGCTACACTGCTCCCTGCCCTCCTCAGATTCATTAAAGCTGATTCATAAGAATCTGGTGCATTGTACTGTATCTGATAACATCCAATCAGGTGTGAGCTTATATCCTCAAAGGTGGACAACACCTTCTTCTTTATTGGTTTCTTATGGCATGGGGTGAAAAATAAAATTGTATTACCCATCTGCTTGTTTTGCACACAATGAGCCACAAGAACCAGACATGGCTTATATTTTTCAATGGCAAATAGATTTTTGCAGCAACGTCAAAAATGTAAAAGCATGATGCAGAAGATACACATATTATTAAAAAATATTGGAACAAATGCATTGCATAATTATAGACAGTTATGTATTAGATTGTAAGCTCTTCTGAGCAGGGCCCTCTTAATCCTCTTGTATTTTATTGTATTATAACTGTATTGTCTCCCTTTTATATTGTAAAGCGCTGCGTAAACTGTTGCCGCTATATAAATCCTGTAATAATAATAATAATAATAATAATAATAATATGTACTCCTGAGCACTGTGTTATGCACTAACCCATGGCAACCAATCAGAAACAATCAGTCTTTGTTTTAGTGGCTCATGGTTGATAAAAAAAATTACATCTGATTGGTTGCTTGGAGCTTTCTATTAAATTTGCACCAGAATGCACAAAGAGATCCGCAAACTGCAACATCAAGGTACACACAAAAAAAAAAAAAAAACTGCAACCAATCAAAAACAATCAATCCTTGTTATAATTGCTGATAAAAATTGGCATCTGAATGGTTGCTATAAGCTGCCTATAACATAAGCACCAGGATGCATAAAAAAAATGTGCAGAATAATTCATCCTGTCTTTTAAAGACTTGCAAAATGCAAATTAAACTGGATACACAAAAAAGAAACAACAAAAAAAAAAAAAGAAGAAGAAGAATTTCAAGAATTTGAAGATGATAGAATTGCCCGGCAACCTCATACATGTTACATTCCTTTCAAACTGGTATATTAAAGATACATAAAATAAATAAAATCTAAAATAACAAAAAAGAACAATGTAAAGAACTTGTCTGTTGCATCACTTTAAAAAAACAAATGTGAATTTGACAGTAGAAGAAAAATTCAATTGTCTTACCTCTTACGATGAAACGTTTGCAGCTGGAAGGAAGTCACTGGCTGCTTTGGAAAGAGAAGAGAAAAAAACGACACAGGAGTTGCTTAAAACACAGCTCTATTGAATTAAATTCTCAGACTTTTTTTTGTTAGCCACTCCCCGAAAAGAGAAAGAAAAAAAAAAAAAAAAAAATAGGACTTGCACAAAATGAATCCTTATCCCCTATGTTTACAACTGGCAGCCAGTAACAGTCATTGTCCTCAGCCTAGTCCAACAGGCAGCCAATGGGTTTTGTGTAGCAAGAAAAAAAAAAAAAAAAGAAAAAAAAGGTGGGTTTTAGCTTGAGTGTAGAAAAATGCTTGTCATTCCCTAAGCATGCTCAGAGTCAGCCCTCATCGCAAAACCAAATTTGAACAGCCTGCCAAAAGCTCTAACATGTCCTTTTTTGGTTATGCTTTCCACGGCCTCTGTAAGTAAATCCACTGTCGAGAGGAGATCATAAGAAATCTTAATCCTACAAAAAAAAAAAAAAATTGGATGTCTCGTGGAACTCCGAAGCAACTTTATTGGCAAAGTTTAGAAATGCAATCGGTCGAAACAAAGGGGTATCGATAAACATAGATCTATGGGTAGAGGAGGGAGAGGAGGAAAAAATGTAGGAGCGGAATTGTTCCTTTGGTTCAAATTAAAGCCACATGTTGCCCCTGGCGTCTATGGCCTATTAAAAAAAAAAAAAAAAAAAAAAAAAGGTCTTTTCGTAGGCTTGTCTGCCTTCGAGCAGTACAGGAAAAGAACAGTATTGTAATGTCATGCAATTGGCTGCTGTCCCAATAGGTGTCTGTGTAGGCTTGTAACTACTGTCCCACTACTGTACGATGGGAGAAATCATTCATATCCGATGTTTGGGACTAATATGACATTTGTTTATAAGGACCGGGGTGTCCCGGATAAAAGTTAATCCTCTTTCCGACAGAATACATATACCGTACTTACATGGTAGATTATCAGAGGGTAATAAGTCTTTAGGTTTATAGAAAAAAAAAAAAGATTTTTTTAAGGGACCCAATAAATAAAGAGTATAATATCTTAGTCAGGGAACAGGTCTAATAAAAAAAAAAAAAAAAAAAATATCATATAAGTTTTAATTTTCCAATATTTGTTCTGAAAATATCAAGTACAGAAAATAGAGATGTTGCCAACAGCAAAAATAGAATCTCAGTTTATCACCAGTGCAACATAGGAGGCCATAAAAAATGAGGACAATCATTATTCAGATAAACGTTGGTTGTTCAAACAAGAAAATATACAATAAACGCCTAGGAAGGCAGGAAACATACAGTATCTCCAAAAAGTGAGTGCACCCCTCACATTTTTGTAAATTTTTTATTATATCTTTTCATGTGACAACACTGAAGAAATTACACTTTGCTACAATGTAAAGTAGTGAGTGTACAGCTTGTATAACAGTGTAAATGGGCTGTCACCTCAAAATAACTCAACGCACAGCCATTAATGTCTAAACCGCTGACAACTAAAGGGAAAATGTCGAAATTGGGCCCAAAGTGTCAATATTTTGTGTGGCCACCATTATTTTCCACCATTATTTTCTAGCACTGCCTTAACCCTCTTGGGCATGTAGTTCACCAGAGCTTTACAGGTTGCCACTGGAGTCCTCTTCCTCTCCTCCATGACGACATCACAGAGCTGGTGGATGTTAGAGACATTGCGCTCCTCCACCTTCCGTTGGAGGATGCCCCACAGATGCTCGATGGGGTTTAGGTCTGGAAACATACTTGGCCAGTCCATCACCTTTATCCTCAGATTCTTTAGAAAGGCAGTGGTCGTCTTGGAGGTGTGTTTGCGGTTGTTATTATGTTGGAATACTGCCCTGCGGCTCAGTCTCCGAAGGGAGGGGATCATGCTCTGCTTCAGTATGTCACAGTACATATTGGCATTCATGGTTCCCTCAATGAACTGTAGCTCTCCAGTGGCGGTGTTCTGCCGAGAAAGGTCCCCCGCCGAATAGTGTCCGCCCTGTACTGCGCAGCACAGCCAAAAGTCTCCGAACATGAACAGCTGATGATGAGCTGTACACGGCGCCTGCGCAATTAAGACTACATTGTGCCACACGCTCTCACAGCGCTCCCGATACTCGTGCAACTCTGCAAGGGGCGGGTGTAAGGGCAGATGTATACAGAAGAGGCCAAATGATGGGCAGAGCTCATACGATGGGGGCGGATTTCTCAAAGGGGCGGATGTATTATTGAGAAGCGTTTAAGGGGCAGATGCCTACAGAAGAGACCGTATTTTACAATGATGGGCAGAGCTGATAAGTTGGGGGTGGTTTTATCAATAAACTACACGTCTTTGCGGGGCGTGTTTACACAACTGAAGGGTGGGTTTTGCAATGTTGATCAGACATTTTCCGACAGGGGACCTTTTTCGGAAGAACAGTTTTACAATGATGGCCAGTGCTGATAAGGGCAGGTAGTTCAATGTTGATGGGTGGGTAGGCATCCACTTTCACACTTCTCAATAATACATCCGCCCCTTTGAGAAATCCACCCCCATCGTATGAGCTCTGCCCATCATTTGGCCTCTTCTGTATGCATCTGCCCCTAAACCCGCCCCTTGCAGAGTTGCACAAGCATCAGGAGCGTGCGGGAGCATGTGGCACAATGTAGTCTTAGTTGCGCAGGCACCGTGTACATCTCATCAACAGCTGTTCATGTTCGGAGACTTTCAGCGTCTCCTTTGTCCTCCATACTGCGCAAGCGCTGTGCCTGCGCAGTACAGGGCGGACACTATCCAACGGGGGACCTTTCTCGGCAGAGCCCTGGCAGGACTCATGCAGCCCCAGACCATGACTCTCCCACCACCATGCTTGACTGTAGGCAAGACACACTGGCTCTGGCTAGGTATTAGCCACAAGTGTCAAGACTTGTGCAGCATGTAAGCTTGCACTCTGTGTGGTGGTGGATTCACTCTGTCCTTCCTATAAAGATTCTCACCAAACTTTTACTGTCTGTCTATTTTCAATTGGAGAAATTTTCAAGGTTTCACTGTCCACTGGAGGACTTTATATATGTTACATGATTCATTGTTTGTGACTACCATTATTTTATCATTTATTAATTTTGTTTGTATTATCATTTTTTTAATTTTGTTTGTATACATATTTGGTTAATATGTCACATGGTCCTCTTGGCTGCTTCTCTGATTAATGTTCTCCTTGCCTGGCCTGTCAGTTTAGGTGGACGGCCATGCCTTAGTAGGTTTGCAGTTGTACCATACTCTTTCCATTTTCGGATGATGGATTGAACAGTGCTCTGTGAGACGTTCAAAGCTTGAGATATTTTTTTTATAACCTAAACCTGCTTTAAACTTATCCACAACTTTATCCCTGACTTGTCTGGTGTGTTCCTTGGCCTTCATGATGCTGTTTGTTCACTAAGGTTATCTAACAAACCTCTGAGGGCTTCACAGAACAGCTGTATTTATACTGAGATTAAATTACACACAGATGGAATCTATGTACTAATTAGGTGACTTCTAAAGGCAATTGGTTGCACTAGATTTTAGTTAGGGGTATCAGAGTAAGACCCCATACACACTATTAGATTTTCTGCAAATTTTTGTCTTCAGATTTACCAAAACCAATAATATGAGGTCAAATCTTAAGAGTTTCAATTTGTATGCAATCAGGCAGGCCCTTGCATTACATGGTTTTGGTAAATCTGAAGACAAAAATCTGCAGAAAATCTAATAGTGTGTGTGGGGTTTAAAGGGGGCTGAATACAAATGCACACCACACTTTTCAGATGTTTATTTGTAAAAAATTATGAAAATCATTTATCATTTACCTTCTACTTCACAATTTTGTGCCACTTTGTGTTAGTCTATCACATAAAATCCCAAAAAAAAAACATTTACGATTTTGGTTGTAACATGATAAAATGTGGAAAATTTCACGGGGTATGAATACTTTTTCAAGGCACTGTAAGTATAAGAAGGGGCTGGGGGGGCTGCACCCAAAATGTTTTTTATCTTAAAGTGTTACTAAACCCACAACAATAAAATCAGTCTGTATATGCAGTAAAGCGTGCTTGTTATACTCAATGTGGAGCCTAAGGGGTTAACTCTCTGCATTGTGTAAAAAGGCCGTTTGGTCATGTCTTCTCTGATCCTCCCCTTCTTCCACAGTCCACATTCCATCTGCTGATAGAACAGCCTTGGAGTCACTTTGCACATGCTCAGTTTGAAGTGTAGTGCTACAGAGTTTTTTTTTCTTTTCTTGGGAGGGTGCATGTGATCAGCACAGGGCCAACCAGCACCATACAGACAGAAGGTCAGGGTTCCTGCAGCCTCATAGGACAGTCAGAGTGGAATGAAAACCCCTCCTACAAGCTTTAACCAAACACTGATAAAAGTTACAAGACTGCTATATACTGCTGATGAGAAAAGGTATTTAGCAGTTTATGTTTACTAAAATAATTGCATTTCCATGTTCTGTGTACTGTGGGAGATCAGATATAGTGCATGTAATGCAGGGTCCTGGGTTTAGTAACACTTTAAAGCATAGAATACATTAATGTAAAAAAACCTTCTGCCTTTAGAACCACTTTAACTTGTTTTCAATATTTTTTATATCTGTAGATTTCAGTAAAATAACACCTGGTGACCCTGCCCTGCAGGTACTTGTTCAGGCACTGCCTATTATAGAATGACAACGCTCTCTCCTTGTTGCTCAATTGTGCCCCTGTGTTGTCACCCTGTCACTAGGGATGGGCTGGGTGTTCGAGTCAAACCCAAACGCCCGTTCGGCGAAGCCAGAACTTTGTGGGCCGTTCGCGCCATATTCGCGTGGCGCGAACGGCCCACAATGCACTGCGCCATCGAAGTGCATTGCTGGCTGATGATTGGCCAAGCATGCACTGTGACCCGCATGCTTGGCCAATCACAGCGCCGGCAGCGAGGAGAACCATAATTAGCCACAGGCAGGATGCGAGGGCCACTTAAGCAAATTGGTAACTAGTCAAGGGCCACAATGAGTGGGTGGATGACAGGTCCAAGTCCACTCTGCATATGTAGAGCTGACACAGACACAGCCCGCTCAACTCTATGGGCCCTCAGATAAGATCTGCCCAGATAGAAGAGGACAGATACCCCCTTCTGTCTTTTTTTTTTTTTTTGATCGGATTGGAGGTAGGTGGGTGTAAATGGCCACAAGTCCGTTTACATCTGTGGTTCAATAGTGGTGAACGGAGGTTCTGATCGTGTCGGAACCGATCAAAAGCAGCCTAAAGCCCCATACACACGCGCGGATTATCCGAGGACCAGGTCCGTCGGATCATGTCTGTCATACTTTGTCCGATATTGGTTTTGCGTACACACGGTCGGACAAAGTTGTCGGAAAATCTGATCATTCTGAACGTGTTGACGTTTGTTGCCTACGACGGGACTATGTAGAGGCTAGTAGCCAATAGCTTTGGTCTTGTAATGTGATCTGAGCATGCGTAGCACTTTGTCCGTCGGAATTCGCTACACACGATCGGATTTGGTGTGATCGGACTTTGTTGTCAAAAAATCTATCCAGCAGGAGATAGGACTTTGTCCGTCGGACAATCCGATGGAAACTGTCCGATGGTACCTACACACGGTCGGAATTTCCGACAACATTGTCTGATAGGACAGAATCCATCGGAAAATCCGACCGTGTGTATGGGGCTTAAGGCTGCTTTCACACTGACGTGCTGTGGTTTACCCACACTGAGGGTGCAGCGCACTGCACCTGTGGCTTAGCTGTACTTTGCCATAGACTTCTATTATATCCTGCAGGGGTGGTGCACTTTCTGAAATGCACCAAACCTGCAGGTATTAGCAGAAGTCTATGGCTCAGTGCAGGTAACCTGCAGGTGTTCTGCGCTGCATCTGCGCATCAGTTTGAAAGCAGTCCAGATATGCCCATATACACACTGATTTTTGTAATAAACTTACCTTTAACAACAGTTTTCCATTCAGGTCAGCTTATGCAGCTCTGCTCCACAACCAATTGCTTCCTCTACCACCGGCTTCATTCACAACACTCTTGCTCTGGGATGGTGGGTCGGCAACACACAATCTGGACTTGCCAACCCGCCATCCAAGAGCAGGAGGTCGCGGGCCACATCAGAGGGCTTTGCGGGCCACATGTGGCCCCCGGGCCACTGGTTGGGCACCCCTGGCTTAGGGGGTTTAGTACATGCCCCACGCTATTTAAGGCCGCCTGCACGGCGGCCTTGTGTAGTGTGTTGCAGCGTTCATAGAGAGAAGGATAGGCAGGGACAGTGTCTTAATTTCTTGTGATTGAACCTAGTGCAGTTACAGTGTGTGTATTGTGCCTCCTGCACAGTATACACCTAAAGCTACCCCCAATCGCTGTAGTTGTTCTGTTGCTATACCACAGGCAGTTACAGTTGGTGTATTGTGCCCCCTGCACAGTATACACCTGAAGCTACCCCCAATCGCTGTAGTTGTTCTGTTGCTATATCACAGGCAGCTAAAGTGGGTGTATTGTGCCCCCTGCACAGTATACACCTGAAGCTACCCCCAATTGCTGGAGTTGTTCTGTTGCTATACCACAGGCAGTTACAGTGGGTGTATTGTGCCCCCTGCACAGTATACACCTGAAGCAACCCCCAATTGCTGGAGTTGTTCTGTTGCTATACCACAGGCAGTTAAAGTGGGTGTATTGTGCCCCCTGCACAGTATACACCTGAAGCAACCCCCAATTGCTGGAGTTGCTCTGTTGCTATACCACAGGCAGTAAAAGTGGGTGTATTGTGCCCCCTGCACAGTATACACCTGAAGCAACCCCCAATTGCTGGAGTTGTTCTGTTGCTATACCACAGGCAGTTACAGTGGGTGTATTGTGCCCCCCGCACAGTATACACCTGAAGCAACCCCCAATTGCTGGAGTTGTTCTGTTGCTATACCACAGGCAGTTAAAGTGGGTGTATTGTGCCCCCTGCACAGTATACACCTGAAGCTACCCCCAATTGCTGGTGTTCTCATCTCCCTGCAGGCCATTAGTATGTCTGGAAGGCCAACAAGGAGAGGCAGACAGTCACGAGGCAATAAAAGAGGGCAAGCAGGCTCTGTGTCTAGAGGCAACAGTGCTGGTCGTGGACGCGGTGCATCGTCATCAGCACATGGCCATGGGACACGCTTGTCCTTATTTTCGGGAGCTGGACGTGTTGAGCCGCAACATGCCGAAGACTTGGTAGAGTGGATGGCCAAGTCCTCCTCATCCTCCTCATCCTCTCTCACCCAGGCTCAGGGTACTGGCAAAGCAGCTGCCAACGCGTCCTCTTCCCTCGTCTCAATGGCATCAGTCACTCCTTCCCTAGACCCACCATGTCCTCCTGAGGAATCCCCCGAACTGTTTGACCACAGTGTTGGGTACATGCTCCAGGAGAATGCCCAGCGTTTTAAAGGCTCTGATGATGATACCCAGCTAGAGGAAGGCAGTAGCATGAGCCCAGAGAGAGGGTATGCTCAAGAAGGACAGCAATCTGGCAGTCATGTTCCACCAGCTGCAGCATACTGACAGGTTTGCTCCAGTGATGAAGAGGGAGGGGATGATGAGGTCACTGACTCCATGTGGGTGCCTGATAGGAGAGAGGAGGAGGAGGAGGCGCATCTCCAATGAGGCAGGATGCCCTCCGGGGGCCAGCTTAAGGGCAGCACACCGACTGAATCACACCGCAGAGCTCCGCCTGTGCAGGGCGCTGCCTCTGCACGTTATTCCAAAAGTTCTTTGGTGTGGGCCTTTTTTGAGACGAGTGCATCAGATCGCACCGCTGCTATTTGCAACATATGTCTCAAGCGTATCTCGCGTGACCAAAACATCAGCCGCTTGGGCACCACATGCTTGACCAGACATATGTTGACCTGCCATGCAGCTCGTTGGCAAGCGTACCTTAAAGACCCACACCAAAGAAAAAAGCGGACCTCTCCTTGCTCCTCATCAGCTGGGATCTCCAACCCCACTATACCTTTATTCCTCTCTAAAAGCTGCACTGAGAGGAATGAAGGTGTTGAATTAGGTGTCACAGTCAAGTACTTGCGGGCACTCTGCTAGCAGTACACCGACGTCTGATTGTACCAGGCAAATTTCCCTGCCCCAGCTGCTGGACCATCGAAAGAAGTTCACTCCCAGCCATTCACATTCCCAACGGTTGAATGCTAGCTTGGCTAAATTGCTAGTACTTCAACTGCTGCCTTTTTAGTTGCTAGACTCAGCCCCCTTCCGTGAGTTTGTGCAATGTGCGGTTCCTCAGTGGCAGGTTCCCAAACGCAACTTTTTCCCACGGAAGGCGATTCCGGCTCTCTACCGGCATGTGGAAGGCAATGTCCATGCCTCGCTGGACAGGGCGGTCAGTGTTAAGGGGCACATTACCGCTTACTCATGGTCCAGCAGGCATGGACAGGGACGTTATCTATCTTTCACGGCGCATTGGCTGACTCTTCTGGCAGCTGGGAAGGATGCAGGACAAGGTGCAGTAGTGTTGGAGGTTGTTCCGCCACCACGCCTCCAAAATGCTACTACTGGTTGTGACACACCTCTCTCCTCCACCCCCTCCTCTTCATCTTCCTCAATGGCCTCTTCCTGTGCTTTTTTACTCTGAACCAGCGGTGCTCCGTAGGCGTTCAAGGGGATACGCAAGTACGCAGGCAAAAAGATGCCATGGCGTGCTTGCGCTGGTGTGCTTGGGGTACAGAAGCCACACTGGGGCAGAGTATCTGTCAGCTCTGCAGTGGCAGTCTGAGAGGTGGTTGATGCCATGCCAGCTTAAGCCAGGAATGGTGGTTTGCGACAATGGCACCAACCTCCTCTCCGCCCTCCGACAGGGACAACTGACCCATGTGCCCTGTGTGGCTCACGTCCTTAACTTGGTCTTGGGCAGGTACCTGGGCTTACAGGATGTCCTGAGGCAGGCCAGGAAAGTCTGCGTGCATTTCCGCCAATCATATAATGCCAGTGCTCAGCTGGCTGAGCTCCAAAAGGAGTTGAACCTGCCCAAGAACCGCCTTATCTGTGACATGCCCACCAGGTGGAACTCAACATTGGCCATGCTGTAGTGGCTGCACATGCAGCAGAGGGCCATCAATGAGTACCTGTGCGACTACAGCACCAGGACAGGGTCAGGGGAGCTTGTTTTTTTTTCCACTGTTTTTTTTCCCACTGTTTTTTTTTACACTGTCCTGTCACCATTTGAGGAGGCCACGAGGATGGTGAGCAGTGACAGTGCATGCATCAGTGACACTGTACCTCTTGTCCACCTCTTGGAGCACACGCTGCGTGGAATAATGGACAGGGCACTTGAGGCAGAACAGGCAGAACAGAGGCAGGAAGAGGAGGACTTCCTTGCCTCTCAAGGCCCCCTTTATCCAAACAGTGTTCCTGCTGCCCTGCCGATCACACAGGAAGAGGACAAGGAGGAGGAGGAGGATTGTGTCAGCATGGAGGTGGAGCCTGGCACTCAGCATCAGCAGCAGCAGTCTTTTAGGGATGATTTACAGTCCCAAGAAACCCGTGGACTTGTACGTGGCTGGGAGGAGGTGGCTGCGGATCATGTCGTCCTTAGTGACCCAGAGGACTCCGGACCGAATGCCTCAGCTAACCTACGCTGCATTGCCTCCTTGATCCTGCAAATCCTGCCGAAGGATCCTCGTATTCTTCGGATCAAGGAGAGGGATCATTATTGGCTGGCAACTCTCCTTGATTCATGGTACAAGGGTAAGGTTGCGGACCTTATCTTGCCATCGCAGAGGGAGCAGAGGATGAGACATCTCCGGGAGGCCTTGCAGAAAGGTCTGTGCAACGCGTTCCCAGAGACTGGGAGGTTACAAACTCCTGGTCCTGTACAACGTGTTGCTGAGGCTTCGGTCAGTCACAGAAGGAGCGGTGGAGAAGGTGGCCATCTGACCGATGCGTTCAGACAATTTTTTAGTCCGCAGCCCCAAGGTATGATCGGTTCCAGCAACCATCGCCAGCGTCTGATTTACATGGTGCAGGAATACCTAGGGGCAAGGTCAGACTTGGACACCTTTCCCACCGAAAATCCTCTGGCTTACTGGGTCTTGAGGATGGATCACTGGCCAGAGCTTGCACAGTATGCAATTAAGCTACTGGCCTGTCCTGCATTCAGCGTTCTTTCGGAAAGCACATTCAGTGCTGCTGGAGGCTTTGTAACTGATCACAGGGTGCGCCTGTCCACTGACTCGGTAGATCGACTGACCTTCATAAAGATGAATCAGTCTTGGATCACCACCAGCTACCAAGCACCTGAAGCTGATGTAACCGAATAATTTTTTTTTAAATGTCACATCCCTTCAAGACTACCTATGCTGAGTGACTATCCTATTATGTTGACTGACTATCCTCTTCCTCCTCAATGATCCTGATGATAGCTTGGAAGAACATTTTTGGTTCTGGGCGCCGCCACCAGTGGCTAAGGCCCAATTTTTCAGCCCCTGTTTAACAGGGGCATGTAATTACAATTTTTGATGCAATGCTTTGCAGCAGGGCTCATTCCTGCACTCCAACTAGAGTATCTAGGAGAGGTTGCAGTGTCGTGGCACCAGCACCAGTGCCTAAGGCCCAATTTTTTAGCCCCTGTTTAACAGGGGCATGTAATTACAATTTTTGATCCAATGCTTTGCAGCAGGTCTCATTCCTGCACTCCAACTAGAGTTTCTGTGAGGCGTTGCAGTGTTGTGGCACCAGTGCCTAAGGCCCAATTTTTCTGCCCCTGTTTAACAGGGGCGTGTAATTACAATTTTTGATGCAATACTTTGCAGCAGGGCTCATTCATGCTCTCCAACTAGAGTTTCTGTGAGGTGTTGCAGTGTTGTGGCACCAGTGCCTAAGGCCCAATTTTTCAGCCCCTGTTTGTTTAACAGGTGCATGTAATTACAATTCTTGATATAATATTTCACAGCAGGGCCCGTTCCAGCGCCCACGGAGGATAACTGTGAAGACTTACAGTGTTGTGGCACCACCACCACCACCACCACCAAAGGCCCAATTTTTCTACCACTGTTTAACAATGGCATTAAATTACAATTCTTGATATAATAGTTCACAGCAGGGCGCTCCAGTGCCCTCAAGAGTCACTTTGAGGGCTTACAGTGTTAACTTGTGGCAACACCAACACCTTAGGGCCAAATTTCTGCAGAGCATATAGGGCAGGCCCCTACTTTCAAAGATCCAACTTACAAACGTCTCATACTTGCAAATGGAAGGAGACAACAGACGAAGGAGACAAAAAGACGGACGGCCAAAAAGATTATACAGGGGTGATAACCATTCTCTATGTTTTCCAAAAAGCTTAAAAATAGATTTTTTGACTGGAGCTACACTTTAAAAATGTACCAGTTCAAAATTACAAACAGATTCTACTTAACACAACAAACCTAACACAACACAGTCCCTGTCTTGTTTGCACCGCCTGTATAATGCTGTTCTGAGTATATAGGGCCTGGGGGCCCCACGCCTTTCCTTTTTTTAATTTGGGTACGGGGTTCCCCTTAATATCCGTACAAGACTCAAAGGGGCTGGTAATGGGCAGGGGGGCTACCCATGCCATTTTTCTCAATGATATTCATCCATATTGCCGGAACCCAACATTACATTAAAACCGCAAGCAGTTTTAAATGACTTTTTTTCAGTTAAATGTCATTTTGTGCAGGGACTGTTCTAAACACGGGAAACACGTGCCACTTCACAGGCATACTATAGACACCCCCCAGGCACGATTTTGAACTTTAAGCGTCATTAAAATCAGTGCTCCCGAAAAAACTTCAGTTTTTAAAAAAAAAATTTGCATTGATCCATGTCCCCTGGGGCAGGAGCCGGGTTTTAGGACAATAACATGCATATTAGCCTTTAAAATTAGCACTTTTGATTTTGAACGTTCGAGTCCCATAGACTTTTATGGGGTTATAAAGTTTGCGCAAATTTTTGGTCCGTTTGCAGGTTCTGGTGCGAACCGAACCGGGGGGTATTCAGCCCATCCCTACCTGTCACGCATTCTCCCATTGGAGACTTTAGGTAGCCTTGCTGTTGCACATTGCATAGGTATGATACGCTGTGGTCACCATTATAAAACCCTGAGAAATTCCACTGAGCCGTCTCTAGAATGCATGTGGACAGGAAGTGAATGCAAAAAGGCTACAGGAGAGCAGACGTTCTGAGATGCATCAAAGGATGAAAATAAAGTTTAACAATATTTTATTTTGCAATAAATCTTAGCTGTCTATGAAACACGGGGGAGATTTACTAAAACTAGTGCATTCAGAATCTGGTACAGCTGTGCAGAGTAACCAATCAGCTTCTAATGTGTATAATAAAGATATCTCCTTAGGGGAGGGGCCAATAATATATAGTCCACTATTCCACCATAACTAAACAATTGAGAAGACTCCCATAGAAAAAAAGCAGGTACCACAGGTAATACTAATAGTATAACTAAATTCAAAAATAACTTTATTAATGGACATTAATCAGTATCAGAAGCAATAGTAATTGTTACCCCCTCCCACCACAATTGTATAAAGTGACAACCGTGTCATTAGTTAAAAGTTAATTTTGCATTTAGTCATACTATTGGTATTACCTGTGGTACCTGCTTTTTTGTCTGGGAGCCTTACCAATTTTTTACTCTAACTTCAGCTTGTTCAATTAAACTTTGACAATAAGCCCTCGTTCACATTGAATCGATTTGTCATGCGATTTGACAGGTTAAAAAGTCGCAGCCTATTGCTGGCAATGTCACCGTTCCAATCGCTGCGGCACCTCATCGATTTGCAAAAATAGTTTCTGCACTACTTTTGCCGATTTCGGGTGCAACTTCGATAGACATCTGTGCATGAAGCCACACAGATGTCTTTCAAGTTGCACTCCGCATGGACACTCCACATGGACATGTGGCTATGAAATCGTGCAGCTTCAGAGGAAGTTGCACGATTTCAAAGCCGATTTCAATGTGAGATATTAAACCTGATTGGTTACTATGCACAGCTGCACCAGAATCTGTGTGCACCAGCTTTAGTAAATCTAAGTGCTTTAGCAAGATAAGCGCTGGCTCACACTATGACAGTGGGTCTGGACAGATGTAGGGATTACTGGACGGCTTTGCGGGTGTTGATAGGCCGTTTTTGGGAAAAGGGGCGATGTTCAGCCGAGGGGTAAGTACGAAGGCTGGTGGTGTAGAGGCTGGTGCTACGGGTAGGGGGTAGCGGCGGCTGACGCTGCGTCTGAGAGTCAGAATTCCACGGTGGAGGTGGGAACAGAAAAGGTGAGGGAGACGGACAAAGGGGCAACAGGAGCAGACGGTGAGGGACGTTATTGTGCGAATGGCTGATGCGGCAAAAGGCGAGGTCTACATCTGCTTCGAGGGACCTCAGGGGGGCTTATTTAAAACAGGAGATCAGGGAGTAGATCTGGAAGGGGAGTATGTGGAGATTTTCTCCTTGCAGCCTCTGAAAAAGTTCAACCTTGATAGGGTCAAGCCGGATAGCAGCAAGAATGGGGAGGAGGAGTAAAGGAGGATAGGCTTATTCCTCTGACTTTCGCCAATTGGCTCCAGGTGTTCGATATATTAGCGGGGGGTGATTGGAGAGAGGAACCCCGAACATTGTTTGGTGTTGTTCTGCTAGATGGACGCCATTAGGGGGGCTTATCGGGTTACGGGGGGAACAGCTTGGCTCCGGTACGATGAGCAGTTCGCCAGCGCAGGGCGGTTCGGCCGGAGTTAAGGTGGGACCTTGAAGATATCAGCCTCTGGAGGAGGCTGATGGCTTCAGCTAAGACGCCGGCACAGACATTGCAAGGGGGGGGGCCGGGGTAACCACGCCTCTGGGGGGGGGGGGGGGCCTCTTCTTCGGCCGAAAAGAAGTGGGGAGTGTGTGTTGGCAAGTCAATGAAGGGGCCGGTAAAAGTTGGGGAACATGTAATTTAAACACGAAGGTTCCGGGTGCGGGGCACACACTCGCCAGATGCTTTAAGAAGGGCAAACGGGATGGGGAATTTGGTCGCAAGAGGGACGGCACCGATGGTGTGGGAAAAAGGATGCAGCCTTTGCTAAATGGATACCCGGACAGGGCGGCGGCGGTATTGCTCAGAACGGGTTTTCAGGTTGGTTTCAAGATTCCATGGGCAATGTCAGTGGTTCCTCCACTGGCCAAAAAACTTGAAGCCCTCCATTCAACACCCTAGAGTTGTGACTAAAAAATGGGCCAAGGACGTGTTGCTGGGTAGGATGGCGGGACCGTTTGAGGTTAAGCCATTTGAGGATCTGGGGGGGGGGGGTCCCCGTTAGGGGTGGTATCCCTAAAGGAGCCGAATAAGTTTCGGCTGATTCATCAGTTATCGTTCCCCAAAAAGGGGTTTCGGTTAATTATGAATCGCATCACATTCCTGTGTAATTCACATTCGATTCATTTTGAATGGGTTCAAATCGCACCAAAGTAGTACATGCATTAATTTTAGAAAAACACGGCAACTGGATTGTACAGTCGTTTTGTACTGTGCAATCCGGTGCAGGTAAACGCACAGAATTTGCAAACTGCATTTGGGGTGACCTTAGCATTGCACTGACACTCGCTGCAGATCACAAGGGCAGTGCGTTTTTAACACAGTGTGGGAAATGCGCATGGATCACGGGTTTCCCCACACTGTGTTCTAATGTTAACTGGCGCTAAATCTAGGGCTCGTTCACGGGGGTAGCCATGGGACAGTAAAAGCAGGTGGTCAAGCCTATTATTTCTAGCCTACTCCTATTAATCTGAAAAATCTCAAAGTTTCTAAACTTACTTTGTGAAGATCCCCACACATTTACTGCTTTTATTCCTTTTTGAATTCTGTGATGCGTAATCTCTATGTCCTGTGAGTAGGCACTGCTGTGTCACACATTTCACAGAGCCTGCCTTCTGAGGAACCGGGAGGAGGAGTTTAAGGAGGCGGAGTCAGTACAGGAATCACTGCTTGGAGGCAGCAAGGTACCATGGGATATGTAGTCCTTAGAAATTGAAAGTAAACAGCAGAGGAGAAGCTGCAAAGCATGCAGGGAGTCCAGGAAGTTGTGAAAAGAGAAGGCCAGCAGACACGCAGCACTCACAACATGAAATGAGAGTTTTTTTAAGTAATCTGATATTGGATTGTCAAATATAACTAATGTTTGTATTGTTATTACAATGCTGATGTTATAAAATGAAAGTGTATTCTGTGTCTATAGAACTTTTTTAAATCAGCCCAAATATATGCATATCTCTCTTTATATTCATATAGCGATCATAGGTAGGACATCAAAGTTTATTATATATTTTCCAGTGCAGTTGATAAAAAACGATTCAATGAGACTGCACTGATGGGCACAGATGAGACTTCACTTATGGGCACAGATAGGCTGAAAGATGGGCATTGATAATCTGCATTAATGGCCACAGATAGGCTGCACTGATGGGCACTAATAAGCTGCACTGATGGGCACCGAGGGGGCACTGATAAGCTGCACTGATGAGGCGGCAATAATGAAGCTGCACTGACGGGCACTGATGAGGTTGCACTAAGGCGGCACTGATGAAGCTGCACTGATGGGCACTGATGAGGCTGCACTGATAAGGCAGCACTGATGGACACAGATGAGACTGCACTTATGGGCACAGATAGGCTGCACTGATAATATGCACTGATGGGCACACATAGGCTGCACTGATAAGCTTCACTTATGGGCACTGAAAAGCTGCACTGATGAGGCGGCACTGATGAAGCTGCACTGATGGGCACTGATGAGGCTGCACTGATGGGCACAGATGAGACTGCACTTATGGGCACAGAAAGGCTCCACTGATGGGTACTGATAAGCTGCACTATAAGGCACTGATAGGCTGCACTAATAAGCTGCACTGATGGGCACTGAGGGGGCACTGATAAGGCTGCACTTATGGGCACTGATGAAGCGGCACTGATGAAGCTGCACTGATAGGCACTGATGAGGCTGCACTAAGGTGGCACTAATGGGCACTGATGAAGCTGCACTGATGGGCACTAATGCGGCAGCACTGATGGGCACAGATAAGCTGCACTGATGGGCACTGCAGCGGCACTGATGGGCACTGATGAGGCTGCACTAAATCGGCACTGATAAGCTGCACTGATGGGTACTGATGATGCTGCACTGATAATCTGCACTGATGGGTACTGAGGTGGCACTGATGAGGCTGCACTTATAGGCACCGAGGCTTAATGTACACGGGACATTTTTACAACCTTTCCTAAACGATTTAACTTGACAGATAGTTACCCCTAGAGGGTCTACAGATGTTAGCACATGGCTTGCTGCTGCCATCTTTGTTTGTTTTTTACATCTGAGCTATGCTGATTACTTCCCCATCATCATTGTTCCTTTGAATGGTCTGGCTAATTAGCGTCCTGGAGCCATAAACCAACCCAACAGTGGCCTGGAGTCGTAGATTTGTTCATACAATCCAGTTTGGAATCCTCACATCCTCAGGGAATCCAGCATTACAAGCCTGTTCGACGCACTGCCATACGGTATGTGTATCCACTGGATCTGGTAAAAGTACCCACCCTTCCATCTGAATATTTTCTAAAGTGTCTACAAGTGTATTCAACCACGTACCCTGACCACATGTTGTAACTCCAATTGGAGATTAAAGAGAAAGAACTTTTTCATTTTTACACATTCATGTGGACACTGGCAATTTATGTATTATTTTTTGGTGTTTAACATTGATTTCACACATATGTGTGTATGATCCTATTTTTCACTCAACACAATTGTTTATAAGTTGTTTAGCTATATCACATTTATTACGTATGTCCGAGACTACAGTACTACTCCTATCCATGCTTTCAACTGCTTTTCTTTCCGGAAGGAGGACACCATCTTTATTCAGGCATGATTCAGGGTCCCCATCTGCTTCCTGGACTGAGATGCCAGTTCAGAGATAACACAATTGTAAATCCTGGTGTCTGTACAGTTCTTGGCAGTGTTCATAAAAGTCCAATGAATTGGAGAGTGGTGATTGAGGAAATGCTTCCTTCTGTCTGCAGCAGACTGATGACATCATTTCAGTCTAGGCAAAGTCACTGGACTAGAGCTCAAGATGGACGGCTTTGTAAAATATTTGTAAAAACCCAAATTTCCTTTTTACATTTTGGACTGAGTGAAGAAATACTAAAGCTCTTGGCCGGAGTTTAGCTGTCTGTGTCTCCGCTGGGGAGGTTCACCATAATTTTTCTTAGTGACTGCTGTCAAACAAATCAGAACAGTGCAGCCATTACTATCTCTATAGACACAGAAAAATATCATGTGTACAAAATAGAGTATGGCCCGAACAATCATACCATGTGATTGAGCCGTGGTTTTACTGCCCCCCACCTGCTCTCCCTTATGCTGCAAAGGCAGCAGCAAGGGGTGTACACATTCTGCTTTGCATCACAGCACAACAAAAATTATCCCTGCCGCTGCGTTCAGTGGGCAGTATCCCCTGAGCAAGCCCACAGATGTGCAAGCGGCTTGCTATGGAGCACACAGAGAAGAGGAGAACCATGAAGCGCCGGCGGGGGGACCCCAGAAGAAGAGTTTTGGGGCTGTTCTGTGCAAAACCTTTGCTCAGAGAAGGTAAGTATGACATGTTTGTTTTTTAATTATAGATGTAGCAAAATGGACTACAATTGTAAAGCACCGTATTCTGGGTCTTCCAAAGCCTCACTGCTCAGTGTATCAGGTCACATCATATTTGTGTGCCCAGCAGAAAGGACTGTGGGATGAGAAGTTCTACCGCCAGATAATTGCTATACCTAATTATGTGCCTGGACTACAAATCCCAGGGATATTTGCTGCTGTTAAGAAGATTGCTGAGAGTAGATATAAAAGAAGCAGAAAACCCAAGGGGCGCTCTCTTCCTTCCGGGCCTGACGCAAGATGGATCTCTCAGTGAAACACAGGAGGGAAAGGTCACGGCCTACCACGCGGAGTTCCACCCTCCAACCCATAACCTGAGGAGCCTAGCTCTGTCATTTGCTGTCGGACATCCTTCCAGCACCACTCCGGTCGCCTGCCTTTCGGTGTGTGTCAAGCTTCATATCGAGATCGAGACAGCGGATCCGCTGCATGAGTGTCGCTACAAGAGTTCCTGTCCTGAAGACATTAGAGTGGTCTGGTCGTTGGTGAGAGGGCAAACTTTATCCATCCTTTGCCACGGTTACACTGGGACACCTTGCCCAGACACCTTCATGCCAGGAATACTTTACTGAATTCATTTGAATATTGTGCTTAAGACAACTCTAGCCCTCCACACTACAAGAAATCCACTGTTTACCACGACACCTAATCGGATTACAGTTAGAGTTCCCACATACGTGAAGAACATCAGATCTGCAACGTGGACTTTATTGCCATTACTGATAAAAGGGCCCCCTCCTTATATTATCATTCATAAAACTGCTCTCCCTCCTTATGATAGCAGTATAGGCTGGCCAGATTCCATCTCGTTCAGTGTCAGTACAGTCAGTTAGCTGTAACATCCTTTTAGGAGGTAACCCTATTTCTCAAGGAAGTGTTTATACAGTATTATCTTTATTAATATTGTCTTGTGCCTTTTTGGAGGAATTATTTTGCTGAGTTGGCGCTGTTGCCAAAACTCAGCAGATCTATTACCTCCCCTTCCCTTTTGTAACAACCTTCTTCTTTATTGGTTCCAGTAAAATATTCTTAGAACCTAAATACGCAAAGTGTCTGATTTATTACTGGACAGCATACAAAGGATGTCTGAACTCAGAGTGTCAGGTTGGTTGGAATGTTCACTAGGTCACGACCGTGCAGATGAGCAGGTAATTCTAAGCAGTCCTCTAGGGGGACGTGCTACATAAAAAAATAATTCTAGGCTTTACAATCACTTTAACATGGGATGTTGATTTCACAGGCAGCATCACCATTCAGATCAATGGGACAACAGTGCAACCAGAAGCCAAATGCTTGACTCATGGTTGTAGTGCATTACTCAGATTGCAACCTGCTGTTCGGGAGGGGGGGGGACAGGCATTTTGGAAACAGCAGGATTGCCTCTTGAATTTGAAACAAATCCCACCAAAGCAAATAAAAATAACTGCACAGGTGAATTACAAACAGGAGGTGTGGTTAGCTGCAACACTTGGATGTAGCTGGAACACCAGCGCTATGTAGAGTTCCCTATAAGGCCTAGAGTACGCTTGTGGTTCAGCCACAGTTTTGCCACCCCTCCTATATGCTGCAATGGTAGCTGGACTGGGTTGAACACATGCCATGTATAAAAAATGCCCCCCGTGCTTTCGGTGGCCAGTATTGCTGCAGAATGTCTACCATTCAAGTGAATAGGGCTATGCAGTAACCATTCTGAAAGCGCATGTAGTTTTGGCACAGTAGTGCCGTTATACAGGGTTGAAATAGATGATAAAGAAGCAACATATTGCCTTCCAGCTGCCTGTCAAATGCCTTCTAAAAAGCAATTTTCCCACGGATCACTCATCAGAGGACGACGCAAATATAATCAAGCCCTAAAAGCCTAGCAATTCAGTTTGCTGGCATCCTCCCAAAACTGACAGCTCAATTAATTTAATTTAAACCCCTTGTTAAAGTGGTTGTAATGGGTGAAGGTTTTTTACCTTCACGCATTCTATGCGTGAAGGTAAAAAAAACGTCTGTGTGCTGCTCCCCCCACAGCCCCCTCCCCCACCAATACTCACCCGATCCCCCTCGCAATCCAGCGATGTGCACTGGAGCCTCGGCTGTCCCTCTCCTAATTGGCTGAGACAGCAGCAGGAGCCATTTGCTACCACTGCTTTCAATCACAGCCAGTGAACCAATGAGGAGAGAGTGGGGGCGGGACCTAGCCATCGCTCTATATGTCTTATGGATGCATAGAGCAGGGCTCGGGAGCGAGCATGCACCAGTGACCCCATAGCAAGTGGCTTGCTATTGGAGCGCCAGCAGGGGACCTGAGAAGAGGAGGATCAGGGCTGCTCTGTGCAAAACCATTGCACAGAGCAGGTAAGTATGACATGTTTGTTATTTTTTTAAAAAAATAAGCCGAACCTTTAATACCATTTTAACTTGTTAATGTTGTGTTGTACATTCTTATACAAGGAACAATTACACAGAATGGTGCTGATTCATCAAAATAATTAAAATAAGCACAACATTTGATCACTTGTCTATAGTGACCAATCAGGATTTTTGTTTTACTTTTTACCAAATGAAAGGTGAATCCTGATTGGTCACGGGAGGAAACGCTTCAATTCTGTGCTTCCTTTCTTTTCTCCAGTTTTGATGTTTGTATCTTTTTATCAGAAGAGCTTCGCAGTCAAGGAAATCACATGCATTTTTAGAGCCTGCTAAGAGCCATAACAAACAATTTAAGACATTCTTTCAATGCTCCCAGGGATTACTGGGTCTAAAGAAAAACAATCATCAACATGTTGTAGAATTCTATTTATGTTTAAACACATAAGCAGCTCTAATACGCCTGGATTTTTAAACTGATTTTAATGCAGATTGCGCTACGTAGTGTTGACAGTGAGGAGTACAGTGCTGGTTTTGATATTAGCTTTTAAGCTGAACTCCAGACAAACAGCTAAATGCACAAATAATAATACATATAAAGGAGCTGCTTTACCTGCCAAAGGGTTTGGATTTCTGTCCTGACTGTCCTGAGATTTACACAGCTCTGCCACACAGCACAGCCTTGTCTGGCGGGCCAGGAAATCTGCAGTTAAAGTGGAACTTCTCCTCTACTCCTCTTCCACATTTGGCACATTCTTTTTTTTGGGGGGGGGGCTGTACTTTTGTTACACTTGTCCTAACCTGGCTGAATTTTGGGAAATGTATAAAAAAGAAAATAGGAGATGACAGAATTTATTCTAATGTGAAATATGAATGTCTAATAACTCTACAATGAAAAGCTGCCTATTCGCCTCCATTACCTACGTACCAGTATAGACCTTCTGTACCCAATGATAACGGCTAGTTCACATGTTTTTTTTTTTTTATTTCTATGTAATTTTGATCTGCAGAGAACTGTGATGCATTACTGACCATCGGAACGCTCTGCGCTGTGCAACAAAACCTTTTTTTTAGCATATCGGTGAGAACTGAAGCCATAGGACATAAGTCAAAATGCCTTTGGGACTGCATTGGAAGGAGTTTACTGATACAGTCCAATGGTATAAACAAGGCCCAAACCTAGCTTTGAAGTTGTATATGCAGGACAGCATGCCACCCCTGTCTCAATTTTGCATGGCACTAAGCACACCATTCCAAGCGTAGCAATAAGGGGGAGTTGGGGGTACTTGTGTGAACAAGGCCTGACAATCAGTGGTGGGACAAGGTCATTTAGAGCCCAGGGCGAACATGCCAAATTGTGCCCCCCCCCCAAGATGTATGGGCATTATGTGTCCCATCCCCACTCCCAACACAAATCCCCCCAAATCACAACTCCTAGCACACCCTCCCTAAATTTGCCCTCCTAAAACAATTTTTACCCCCTGAAGCCCCCCAAATTCCCCTTTGTAACACAAATTCCCTCCCCCTAATCTCCTTGTGGTGCCCCCCCACCTCACATGATACCACAGTGCCCAGGGCAAACGCCCCTCCTGCCCACCCCTTGTCCCGGCCCTGCTGACAATACAATCTTTGCTGCTCCTTCAAGTTTGTAAAGTATGTGCAATGAATAAGTGCTTTAAAGAGCCTTGCCCTGCCAAATGCATGTGGATTTAAAACTGGCACTGAAACAATTCCAAAGTGGCAAGACAGCCCAGGCTTATGGGACTTTGGGCTATATAACATGTGGCATAAGATAGAAGCCATGAAAGTAGGATGAAACCATGATGTTTGCTCTATCTTTAATGTCTATGTCTACCTAAACATGGCAGATCCAAAATACACTCTGGACACAAAATTTAGACTTTCAGAAAGATTGGCTGCAACCTACAATTCAAGTATACCTTCAGGAAAAGATTCCTTTTTTAACTGTAATTTATCCAGAGAATTGATGTCTAATGTTTTGCGGACTACATCCAGATGGTGACTGGGAATGCTTCAAATGGTATCTTTATTCTTCTGGATACTAGCGCCATCCATAAGCTTTTGGTCACTCATATTTAGAGTTCAGACTCTAGCATACGTAATGATCCTGGGGTTTATTTACCCCTCCTCTCTTCTCATCACAAAGGTTCCATTGGAGCTCTAATTTAGATATAGAATTAAGCTAATGTTGACTTGATTTTCAAGGTGCAAGCTCATAGGCTGTCATCCTGGCCTGAGTACTTATTGAGCTACTGACCCAAAACAAGAAGGGATCCATCAGGTGTCTGGAACAATGTACATATTGCCAGCACACCAGGGATCTTCAAATAATGTCCAAAATTTTTTATTCATGATGATCACATCACAGAGGAAGAATCCATTGTTTCGGAGACACGCAGGACCTCTTTGTCAGGCAAGCCTGACAAAGGTGTCCTACGTGGCCCCGAAATGTTCAATGATGGTAGCAGTTTCCAGCTGACAGTCGCTGCAGCACCCACTTACCTCATAGCCTACCACAAGAACAAATGTGATAGGAATATTGTTCACCATCGATATCAGGTGTCCTGGTACCAGATATGCACAGGCTTGTTCTAGGCTATTGACTTTCAAGGCAGTAAAGTAGGGGTTAGGAAGAAAACCCTGGCACTTTTTCCAATTTTAGTTCTCATATTTCTTGACTAAAGCTTTCCTTGTAATCTGTTCTTAGAGGCCATGCGTCAGCTAACAGATCCTGATACTGTATACCCATTACGATACCCCTCTACTGCATACCCATTACTATGCCCCTCTACTGGTTGGAATGTTGCCTGCATTGCATTCTGGGAAGCTTGGGCTGATGTCCTTTTATATTAAAAAGGACCAGGGCTTTTTTGAAAATGTATACCTTTTCCGCACATATAAAGGTATGTGCAGGCTACTGACAGGTATGCTTTATGTTTTGTCTTTTTTCAGCCAGTATTCACCTGACTAGACCCAATGATGGAATCAGAACAAATCCTGCATGAGAGATGATTAGCTGTAAGCGCACTCCTTTCCAGCTAAGAGTAGTCCAACTGAGGGCCACTTACATGCCAGAATTTTTCGGAGATTGGGCCAAATCACTTGCTCATATGCCGGGAAGTTAATTGATTGATTGCCTGTTAATCACAGAGATCCTACGGATCTGGCAGCCCATCGGCCTCCCTGGAATAAGCTGGAAAACATTAATTTGGCTAATTAGGAGAGTTTAGCTTGCTATTCTCCCCAGCCAAAACTGAACAGGTTTGTCCTTGCAATCCAAATATTTCAAGCGGAACTTCACTCTCTCAGTTAGCATTGACTATTTGAAATCATTATGTTTCTAACATTATTAAAGAGGAACTGCAGCCTGCTCACATAATTTGCAATATTATTCATGCATTCTAAAGCTTCCCTCCAACCACTTTGCATATTATTTTATGTATACTGTGATTCTGTCATTGCCAAATATGCTGCAGAAATCTCCTTCCACTAAGTCTGTTTGCAACCATTTTAACTGTGGGCAGCTGAAGCTGCTTCCTGTTCACTTCCTGGATTTATGCAGACACACAAAGGCACTCCTCCAGCCCTGCAGCTCTGATTGGCCCTCTGACTCATCCCCTCTCCCTTCCTGGCAAACTCTCATGAGAGTTAGAGAGAGAGCTGTGCGTGATGTCATAAGCCTAGATTTTTACCAGACAAGAAACAGGAAGTGGGCTGTATAAGGTATTTACTGGCAGAAAAAAAATGTTTTACTATCCAAAGTTAAAACAACAAGGGCAGAAGATTTAATAGATGGAAAGTTGAAAAAATGACTAAAGGTCCGCTTTAAATAAATAGGAAGGTACTGTATGTTATATTTACTAATTTTTTATTTTTTTATTTCTTGAGTTACTTCCTGGTTTTCAGGCCTATTCAAATGATTTCATACATCCCCGGAGTCTTCAGGAGGGAAGGAGTTGCTTTCTCAGCTAAACACGCCCTCCTGCATGCATGCCTGCCTGGATTCCAGGAAGTAAATGCTACATGAATCTGCCCTTACTGAAGATGGCCATGGCCAGAAATTTTTTTAAGGTGTTTTTGCATATGAATACGATCATTGGCGTGTCATTTGCATATAAATGACCTCATGGGGTTTGCATATGATAAAGCTTTAGTGGCTCCTTAATGTGTAAATCGCAATCTTTGGCTCATTCATATGCACAGTGGAGGGATACTACTACTCCAATTCTGTCACATACACATTTCACTCCTGCTACACATACTGTAAGATCTCCAGCAACTGGTGAGGGAGTTTAAGGGAGAAGGGGCCTGTGCTGGGGTTGGTCTGTACTGTGGGGTGGTCTGGGGGTCTGCATTGAGGATCCATTCTGAGGAGATGGTCTGCACTAAGGAGGTAATCTGTACTGAGGAGGTGGTCTGTATTGGGGGTCTGTAATAAGAAGGTGGCATTTACTGAGGAAAGGAGGTGGTCTGTACTGGGGGTCTGTACTGAGTAGGTGGTCTGTTCTGGTGGTCTGTACAGAGGAGGTGGTCTGTTCTGGTGGTCTGTGCTGAGGAGATGCTCTGCACTGGGGGTCTTACTGAGGAGGGAATCTGTACTGAGGAGATGCTCTGCAGTGGCGGTCTGCACTGAGGAGGTGGTCTGTACTGGGGTCTGTACTGTGGAGGTGGTCTGTACTGAGGGGGTGGTCTGTACTGTGATGGTGGTCTGTACTAAGAAGGGGGTCTGTACTGAGGAGATGGTCTGCTATGGGGGTCTGTACTGAGGAAGTGGTCGGTACCCTGGGGTCTGTATTGTGGAGGTGGTCTGTACTGAGGAGGGGGTCTGTATTGTGGAGGTGGTCTGTACTGAAGAGGGGGTCTGAACTAAGGAGAAGGTCTGCATTGCGCTGTCCACACCCACTACGCAAGCTAAATCCCTCCCCTTTACAAATTGTCCCTCTGTCAAATTCGAAGGTTGGGAGGTATGCAATTGTTCATAATTTGCTGTCACTGCAGAGATTTTCACTCACAGTCTTGTGTTTGCCTTTTTTAATACATTTTATTGATGTTTAACAATATGACACTTCATTCAGGTTTATGCACCGCAAAGCATTGCAACATGTTGCAGTGGGGTGATATGCACTGTAGTAATTTGCTTAAAAATACAGCATGCCTGCATTTTTACGACACACTGCAACCCAACTCAACACAGCCTTGTGGTGAGAACAGAGCATGTTGAAAACAATTGTTTTCTATGTGTCCTTGCATTGAGCCTGCGTCCATGTCAATGGAGATAGTGTGAATAAGCCCTACATGTTTACTATTTCACAGTACTGATCCTGAAAGTGAGTATTGGTTTATTTATCATTTTTGAAATTTCTTTGTATTCTTCTACAGATGCCAGTGAACAAAATTGTGTTCACCTGTGTATGTTTTACAGTTACTGGTTACTATGGGGTAGATTTACTAAACCTGGTGCACTCAGAATCTGAAGCAGCTGTGCATGGTAGCCAATCAGCTTCTAACTGCAGGTTGTTAAATTGAACTTTGACAATAAAACCTGGAAGCTGATTGGTTACTATGCAGAGTTTCACTAGATTGTGCACTCTTCAGTTGTAGTAGATAACCTGTACACCATTATGATGTATAAGTGGGTTTGTTAATAAAAGCATTATAAACCTTCCTGCCGGCATCTTGTGTTGATGTGCATTGATGTGTTTTATAGTGTCATTTGTTGCCCTGTACTCACAGCCTATTAAAGTAAATTGCCACATTCTGG
Source organism: Lithobates sylvaticus (assembly GCA_028564925.1). NCBI lineage: Eukaryota > Metazoa > Chordata > Amphibia > Anura > Ranidae > Lithobates > Lithobates sylvaticus. Next base: position 176,793,643 of record CM053029.1, on the reverse strand, counting down.
CATCAGATGTTTCAGCTTGTTTTCAACCATGAGGCTGCACAGGTTAATGCATGACCTCTGTCTGTAGTCTAAGACACACTTCCACACTTCACACTTCCTGTGAAGAAACTACATATTCCACAATCCCTGGATCTCTCAGTCTAGTGCTCTACAGGTGATAGGTAAACAGTAATTAGATCTGACACAGACACAAGCAGGCAGAGCAATTAACAGAGAGAACACCACATTATCTCATCTTTCATCACATTAGCACCCCCACATTTGTGATACAACACAGAAGAAATGGTTAGGCATGTATTGGACGCCATGCAATCCAAAGTTCCAAAGTTGCCTGTCCCTTTAACAAATAGGGACAATCTAGGTAAAAGAATACATGAACATAAGGGAATAAATGAGCCATGACACTACCATCTGCAGCAGCAATATGTGAGCCTATTATTACAAAGTAAGGCAAACAACACAGAGACAAAAACTACACTAATACAGAGTTAAAGCCCAGCTCAGGGCAAAAAAAAAAAAAACTTTTCCCATGCAGTGGGGCTGTGCCAGCACTGCACAAGTCAACTGCTCATTTTTGTCTAGGGGATTGGAGAAAGCTCACCCGATCCTCTGCTCCACCCTCAAACGGCACTCCCAACAATCCAGCGGTGGACTGTTCCTGACGTCCTCACGTCCAGAGCAGGTCAATGGGTGTGACAACGTCAGGAACAGTCCACTGCACAAGACCTCTAGATTGCGGGGGGGGAAGAGCCACAGGGACTGGCCTTGTGTGGGGAGAATTAGGTAAGTATATCTCTGTTCTCCAATTCCCTCAACAAAAATGAGCAGTTGACCCGTGCAGCCCCACTGCATGAGAAAACTTTTTTGCCCAGAGTTGGGCTCTAAAACAACAAAAACATTTGACAGTGTACAATACCTTTTTTGAGGGGGCCATTGTATTGCTTTGTATTTTGGTGTACTCCAGTATTTTTGCAATTGTATCAATAAACATTTGTTAACCACTTCCGGACCGGCTCAGGCCGATATATATGTCGGCAGTTTGAAGAGGGATATCATTGTTATGGCAGCAGCTAGCTACCATAACCCTTGTATCCTCTTCTTCAGTCGGTGGTCCGTTTTCAGATAAAAGTGGTCTCTGCGGCGGATTCGCCGCAAGATCACTTTTATCGGCGGCGGGAGAGGGCCGCCTCCTTCCCGCCGCTCTCCGGTGCCCTCCGCAACTTAACGGAGCCGTTGGTAGCGGTGGAGGCGATCGGGTCCTCTCCCTGGCTTGGTATGGAGACTAGTGAGAGGAAGATGGCCCCCACCCTTCTCCATACCATTGCAGGGCAGAAGCGACATCAAAAAGTCACTTCCGCCCATAGCTCTTAAAAAAACATTTTTATTTTATTTATTTTTTTAAATGACATTTTAAATTTAAATTTAAATTTTTTTTTATTGCATTTTAGTGTAAATATGAGATCTGAGGTCTTTTTGATCCCTGATCTCATATTTAAGAGGTCCTGTCATGCTTTTTTTCTAATACAAGGGATGAGTGACACAATAATTTTTTTTTAAAGAAACAGTGTAAAAATAAAAAATAAAAGGTAAAATAAATAATATTTTTTTTTTTTAAACAGGGCCAAGTCCCACTGAGGTTGCGTGCAGAAGCGAACGCATATGTGAGCAGTGCCCGCATATGAAAACTGTGTTCAAACCACACATGTGAGGTATTGCCACGATCAGTAGAGCGAGAGCAACAATTTTAGCACTAGACCTCCTTTGTAACTCAAAACATGCAACCTGTAGAATTTTTTAAACGTCGCCTATGGAGATTTTTAAGGGTAAAAGTTTGTCGCCATTCCACGAGCGGGCGCAATTTTGAAGTGTGACATGTTGGGTATCAATTTACTCGGCGTAACATTATCTTTCACAATAAAAAAAAATTGGGCTAACTTTCCTGTTGTCTTATTTTTTAATTCAAAAAAGTGTATTTTTTTCCAAAAAAAGTACGCTTGTAAGACCGCTGCGCAAATATGGTGTGGCAGAAAGTATTGCAACGACCGCCATTTTGTTCTCTAGGGTGTTAGAAAAAATATATAATAATAATGTTTGGGGGTTCTAAGTACTTTTCTAGCAAAAAAAAATTTTTTTTTAACTTGTAAACACCAAATCTCAGAAAGAGGCTTGGTCCTTAAGTGCTGCAGCAAATTGTTTTAGGAGCTTTTGGTCTTTTGTGGCTATGTAAAATTTTATGCATTCCTTGCTGGTGTTATAAAGCTGATATTTTATATACCAAAAACTGATATTTCATTGATGGTCGGTTGTTGCTGTATAGAATAACCCACAATTGTTGTACCTTTTGGATGGCTGTGAGTGTAGAACCAAAACGTTTAGAAGGAATTTCAGGAAATTTTCAAAGGGTCAGGGGTCAGAGTGGACATTAGCCGTGCCTGTTTCTGACCTGTCACCCTTGGGCACATATCAGCTGTATCCAGCTGTGTGGAGTGGAGTTGAGTTGGTCATTCAGAGTTGCACTCCATAGCTGGGAATGGCAAGGGTCAAATATCCTGACCACACTAGCCCTAGGCGATATGAAGGAAATCTCATCTGCAATCAGTGAAAGTTTACTTTGCTGGAACTTGCAACATATTATTTAGTATTTATAAAGTGCCAACAGCTAATAAAATCTGACAACGAAAAAAAGTAAACTTTGCACAGATAAGGAACTGCATGATACAACGAGAAAGGTATCTCTCTGAGCAATTTCCATGAATACACCATATACTGTTTACTTGTAAATAAAAGTAAACTTTTTTAGTAACTTTAAGAATCCACATGCATAAGGCCCCTTTCACACGGCTGTTCTGCCGCTGTTAAAAGCATGTTTTGTTATTTTGAAATTCAGAGAATCCTGGCACAGAGTTCACTTGCAGTTGTACATTGCGATTAGCTGCGTTTACATGCGGCTGCATTTAGCTGCGTTTGGAACATTCTTGATATTTCTGATGTGCTTCCTGTTGCTTTTCTTTGCTTGTTGCCGCTGCTATCTGCAGGAGAAAAAGTACACTGCGATTACCTGCGGTTATGTGCATATAGCTGCGCTGTCAGTTTTTGCAGGTGGATCTGAACGGTCGCTCCATGCAGCTCTATGAAGCGTCGGATGTCAGCAGTCATATGTCCGCTGACATCCGATCCGCCCCGATCCGATTTTTCATTCGTCTGGCGGATCGGATCAGATAAAAATGGACAGGCAGTCCGTAATCATCCGATCCCCCTATAGATCCGTCCCTGGCTCAGTGGGGATCAACGGAGTGATCCCCGCTGAGCAAGTGGAGTAGCAAAAACAGACAGCCCTGTGTGAAAGGGGCCTAAGTGAAAATGTCCAAATTGTACCCAATTAGCCATTTTTCCTCCCCGTGTCATGTGACTCATTAGTGTTACAAGGTCTCAGGTGTAAATGGGGAGCAGGTGTGTTAAATTTGTGTTATCGCTCTCACTCTCTCATACTGGTCAATGGAAGTTCAACATGGCACCTCATGGCAAAGAACTCTCTGAGGATCTGAAAAAAATAATTGTTGCTCTACAAAAAGATGGCCTAGGCTATAATAAGATTGCCAAGACCCTGAAAATGAGCTGCAGCACGGTGGCCAAGACCATACAGTGGTTTAACAGGACAGGTTCCACTCAGAACAGGCCTTGGCGACCAAAGAAGTTGAGTGCACATGCTCAGTGTCATATCCAGAGGTTGTCTTTAGGAAATAGATGTATGAGTGCTGCCATCATTGCTGCAGAGGTTGAAGGGGGTTGAAGGGGGTAGGGGGTCAGCCTGTCAGTGCTCAGACCATATGCCACACACTGCATCAAATTGGCCTGCATGGCTGTCAAGCCTCTTCTAAAGATGATGCACAAGAAAGCCCACAAACTTGTTTCTTGTAGACAAGCAGACTAAGGACATGGATTATTGGAACCATGGCCTGTGGTCTGATGAGACCAAGATAAACATATTTGGTTCAGATGGTGTCAAGCGTGTGTGGCAGCAACCAGGTGAGTAGTACAAAGACAAATGTGTCTTGCCTACAGTCAAGCATGGTGGTGGGAGTGTCATGGTTTGGGGCTGCATGAGTGCTGTCGGCACTGGGAAGCTATAGTTTATTGAGGGAACCATAAATGCCAACATGTACTGTGACATACTGAAGTAGAGCATGATCCTCTCCCTTTGGAGACTGGGCCACAGGGCAGTTAAAAACATGATAAAGACCCCAAACACACCTCCAAGAAGACCACTGCCTTGCTAAAATAGCTGAGGGTAAAGGTGATGGACTGGCCAAGCATGTCTCCAGACCTAAACCCTATTGAGCATCTGTGGGTCATCTTTAAATGGAAGGTGGAGGAGCGCAAGGTCTCTAACATCCACCAGCTCCGTGATGTTGTCATGGAGAAGTGGAAGAGGACTCCAGTGCCAACCTGCGAAGCTCTGGTGAACTCCATGCCCAAGAGGGTTAAGGCAGTGCTGGAAAATAATGGTGGCCAACAAAATATTGACACTTTGGGCCCAATGTAGATATTTTCACTTAGGGGTGTACTCACTTTTGTTGCCAGCGGTTTAGACATTAATGGCTGTGTGTTGAGTTATTATGAGGGGACAGCAAATTTACACTGTAATACAAGCTGTACACTCACTACTTTACATTGCAAGTGTAATTTCTTCAGTGTTGTCACATGAAAATATATTATAAAATATTTACAAAAATGTGAGGGGTGTACTCACTTATGTGAGATACTGTACTTTAAAATTGAGGGGCAGTTCTGAAAATGCTTTTTAGGAAAAAGTGTCAGTTCATCTCAATAGCCCCTACTAATGTCTGCTGAAACTTATCTGTCTTGTGCACCCTTATTTCCCTATTTTCCTGCCCAAGTAATTCCGAGGGCTCTGAGAGGCCAGATCAACATCAGGGGAGCACAGTTAGGTTAAAGCATATGTAAACCCAAACCATGAACTTATCTTATCTGCTCCCTTTTAGTCTGTTAAATATGCAGTAACATTGAAAGTGTTATGTTATGTTCATAGGTGTGCACAGCCTATTGCATTAGGATGTGCACCCCAAAGCTCAAACACACATGAATGCCACCTTCTGTCACAGGGAGGAGGCTCTGGTGATGAGAGACAGTTGATTGGGAGCATATTACATTACACCCTAAATACGGGTGTAACGTGTTCCTAAAGTTGAACCTAGCCTATATTAGTATAATGGAGGCATTTACACTGGCCACTGCCACCCCCAACCACCCACTTGGTGCTGTCCCTGGATAATGCTAAGGTACATGAGGTGATTAGTGTGTGCCCAGGCACATCCGGCACGCCCTGTGCGCACGTCTATTATGTTCTATCTGTTCAAGAAGTGCAATACAAAAAAGTGAGGGGGATTAGAACGCTTCTCAGTTTTCATTGCTCTCTGTACCCCCCAAAAAAAACCAAAATTTTGGGTTGTCCCCAGAAAAGTAATAGAGGAGAAATCTTCCAATGGGGACACTAGTTCTGGTGGTCTGGGGGTCCCCAAGGGATTCCCTTAAAGCGGACCTGCAGTGATTTTTTTCAACTTTCCATCTATTAAATCTTCTGCCCTTGTTGTTTTAGCTTTGGATGGTAAAAAAAAAAAAAAAATTCTGCCAGTAAATACCTTATACAGCTCACTTCATGTTTCTTGTCTGCTCATTAGCCTAGGCTTATGACATCATGCACAGCTCTCTCTCTTACTCTTGCCAGGAAGGAAGAAGGGTGAGCCATAAGAGGGTCAATGAAAGCTGCCGGGCTGCAGAGCTGGAGGCATGCCTCTGTGTGTCTGTGTAAATCCAGGAAGTGAACAGGCAACAGCTTCAGCTGCCCACAGTTAAAATGGCTGCAGCCAGACTTAGTAAAGGGGGATTTCTGCAGCATATTTGGCAAGTACAGAATCACAGTATATATAAAATAATATGCAAAGTGGTTGGTCCCAGATGATCTCCGTAAACAAACAAAACCCTTCTCCCTATGCTATGGAAATGAGGAGTGGGGAGGTGTTCTGTTGTCATAAAACACTTTCTTTCCTAGGGCAACAGCGCAGTGAACTGTCACCCAGAGACAGGAAGTCTGTTGTTGGCAGGATCACAAGGTGAAAAAAAAGGAAAGAGAGGCTGAAATAACAAAACCAACACAACCACCACATCTAAAGGTTGGTTAAAATATAACATTGATGTTCTTGGGTTGACATGCACTTTAAAGATGCTGCAGAGCACAAAGTTGAAAGAAATGTCATGACATGTGTAGGCCTCAAGCCCAATGTCCTGATAACCTCCGTTATCTAAAACCCTCCAATCCCCCCAATAACGACTTGACCAGGTTATTGGAGTAAATGGCCTTAACGGCCTAAAATTTTTTATTAAAAAAGAAATGTCATTTTGTGAACTTTCAGTAACACTGAAAAAAGTAAACATGTAACAAGGCATAACATTGTCATAAATGTAGTGAGAATATATAGTATCAGGCCCATATATACTATTGTCATGGACAGGGCCGTCTTTAATTTTGATTGGGCCCTGGGCAAACATTTTCTTGCCCCCCCCCCCCCCTTCATTCTGAGACATACAAAAAATAGCAGGTAGACTCAAAATCAGTTTACTGCGGCAGATCACTGTTTGCCAGAGGTTACAGCCTATCCTTACTGTTCATTGACTGGTTGCTAGAGGTTACAACACATAATTTCTGCTTGCCGATTGGTTGCTAGAGGCTAATGCACATCATTACCACTTACTGATTGGCTGCTAGAGATTAAAGCAGATCACTACTGTTCGCTGATTGGTTGCTACGGGTTAATTCACATCATTACCTCTCACTGAGCAGTGGAGCAATCTTAAATAATTGAGCAAGTAAAGGGGCACATTAATACACATACTACAGGAGAGTGTCAGAGAGTGCAGACATACTACAGGAGAGGTTCAGAGACTGCGGACATGCTGCAGGAGACAATCAGAGACTGCGGACATACTGCAGGAGATTACCAGGGACTGCGGACATACTGCAGGAGATTACCAGAGACTGCGGACATACTGCAGGAGATTACCAGAGACTGCAGACATGCTGCAGGAGATTACTAGAGACTGGGGACATACTGCAGGAGATTACTAGAGACTGGTGACATACTGCAGGAGACAACCAGAGACTGCGGACATACTGCAGGAGACAACCAGAGACTGCGGACATACTGCAGGAGATTACCAGAGACTGCGGACATACTACAGGAGACAATCAGAGACTGTGGACATACTGCAGGAGACAATCAGAGACTGCAGACATTATACAGGTGATGGTCAGAGAACTTTCAGCAACGTACAGCTTTACAGTTAAAGCAGTCAGGCATTTTATGGGTGTAAAGACATACCTGGCCAGCCAAACTCACAACATACATTTACAGGTGGTTGGGCGGGGCTTCCATTCTCTGGTCTCACTACAACAGCTGGGAGCTCCACTGAGGCTTTGTAGGGGGGTTCCCGGCCCTGCCCCCGAACCTCTGTATTCCCCAGCCAATATAGAGGGGGCGGGGCTGGGAGCTCCACTGACGCTCCCACTCCGATCACTGGCTCTCACTACAGCCGCTCTGTTCCAAGCATACAGGCTGCGCGGGGGCGGGGTCAGAGCATCAGTGGCTAGCACGGGAATACAGCCTCCCCGTGTCCTCTGTGTGCTCTGCAAAACCTTCATCGGGGCCCCAATTCACGGGTAATGGGGCCCCCCTACAAAGATTGGGCCCAGGGCAGGTGCCCTGCGCTAAAGACGGTCCTGGTCATGGAGTGCCAACCGTTGATAAAAATAGTAGGGAAAAGGGATATGTATTGGATTTGAGTGTTAAATGGTCTCCTCCAGACAAATAACAAACAAGTTAACATTGAATTATTTATTGAAAAATAGAAAAATACATAAAGACATAAAGCATTAAAAATAGGGGAATAACATACGCACCCCTCAGGGCTTGCTTGGGAGCTAACTCATAATCTGTGTTTAGATCAGAGCATAAACATGCATGACAACAATTCTATACATTATAAACATATAGCTCCCATCCCTAGAGTATGGGAAAAAAAGGGGGGGGGGGGGAGAAAATAGGAATCTTGTACCTTTAAGCCATCATCCCATTCCTCTATTCTCCCCCCCCCCTTTTTTTTTCAAAGTCTAGGGATGAGGAGCGATATGATTATAATGTATAGAATTGTTGACATGCATGTTTATGCTCTGATTTAAACACAGATTACGAGGTTAGCCCAAGCAAGCAAGCCCTGAAGAAGCCGATATGTAAACCGCGAAACATGTTGGCTACTTTAATATAACATCTCTGTTTGACATGCTGTATACATACCATTGTTTTTATACATAGGGGTATGTATGTTATTCCCCTATTTTTTATGCTTTATGTGTTTTCTATTTTTGAATAAATAATTCAATGTTAACATGTTTGTTATTTGTCTGGAGGAGACCATTTAACACTCAAATCCAATACATATCCCTTTTCCATACTAAGGCATAACATTGCCCCTATACAAAGTACATCAGCAGACGCGCATTATACAGAGCATAACACACATCCATTGATGTGAATGGGCCCTAAGTAGTATAGATGGAAAGGGCTATCTAAGGAATCTGCCACCTTTCCCTGAATATAAATTGATGGATGTACTAGAACTATGAACATTCTCGCATTTCTGTAGATACTTTTGCCTTTTCACAGAAAGAGGTGCATTATTTTTAATATTGTTGTAAGTTCTGGTGATTTTTTAGAACAAGCCAAGTTCTAATTTTATGCTACAGTCTATGTAAAAACTTCAAGGCTCTAAAAAAAGTACATCATCGCCTTCCTAAAACAGAAAGTATTCCAATATCATTATTCTGATACAAATCCAAAAAATAACCAGAGGTCTGTTTCTCATTTAAACATCGTGGGCAGAAACATTCACATCATTCCTTTATACCCCTGCGGCCAACTGTGCATCCAGATCCGATGGTTTATAGTACAGATATAACTTAAATCTTGAGCCATTTATTAAAAGGTCCATACATACTGCTCAGAGCTCATTATCGCTTGTCAGCGTAAGATGCGAAACAATAGTTCTGGTGTAGTGAAATTATACATGGAAAAGCTATTAGAGTTATGGAGAGGTAGGGCAGGAGGAAAATCCCTCCACTTGTGTCGCTGTAAAGTTTAGTAGTGCGGCGGAGTATCCCTAAATGTATATAAACACAACATGATAGTTTCAAAAGCAATAAAAAAAAATCTGTTGTACAGTGTCATAGAATTGTTCATATTGCATCTGCTGATTTTTATTAGCAATTCAAATGTCAGACAAATTTCGCAAACAATTTTCCCCAGGTGGAGTAAGAGCAACTGCAGGCAATAGCTGAAAGCAGTCAGTATAACCTTAATGATAATGAGCAAATGCTGCAGCTGTGTCGAAGTCAGAGAGTTCACTCGATTTTACAGTACCTTGAACCTAGGTTCACACTGCTGCAGGAATGAAATTGTGCGAGTTCAGCTTCATGTCAGTCCGACTTTGGGGGCGATTTCAGAGACATCTGTGTGGGTTCCTGCACAGATGTCTATTGAAATCACACCCAAAGTCGTCAAAAGTAGTACAGAAACTACTTTCGGGTTTCGGAAGGTGCTATTGCCAGCAATAGCCGCAGATTTGTCAAAATGTCAAATCGCATGCAAAATCGCATAAATGTGAACCTGGGCTCAGGCCTGGTTCACACTGTTGCAACGCGAAAGTCATGCGCTTGTCGATCCGACATTGCCCTGTGACTTCGGTCGGACATCAATCCGACTTCCATGCAAATTTAATGAACTGGATCTGACTTTGAGATGAATGCGACTTCTGGTCTGGTATGGATTTTAAGGGGAAACCCCATGCCAAAATTAAAAAAAAAAAAAACAGCTTGAGGTCCCCTCCCAAAATCCATACCAAACCCTTAGGTCTGGTATAGATTTTGAGGGGAACCCACGCCAAAATATGTATATTTTTTTTAAACGGTGTGGGGTCCCCCCAGAATCCATACCAGACCCTTATCGGAGCATGCAGGAAAGATGGGGGGGGGTGAGTGGCCACCCCTCCTGAACCATACCAAGCTACATGCCTAAAAGGCGTGCTTTTAGGCAGGGGGGCTGTGGTTGTGGGGGTCTGAGGGTGGGGGCTTATCAAAATCTGGAGGCCCCCTTTAAGAAAGGTGCCCCCAGACCCCGTCCCCCCATGTGAATGGGTATGGGGTACATAGTACTCCTAACCATTCATCCAAAAAAAACAGTGTAGTGTAAGTAAAGTTCTTCATTAAAAATAAAAACTGTCCCCCGTGGTAGCTCCAACATCAATAATGATTATTCCGCTGCGACCTGATTAATAAAAAGAAAAAAACGCTCCTCTGACGAAGGTTCACACCATTTTGGCAGCTCCGGTGTCTGACAGTTCTTATATAACTATGGGATGTGGCCATCAAGTGACGTCAACCGGATACCTGGCCCCCTTGTGACGTCCCGGACCCATTATGCCAAGGCTGTGATGTCACAAGGGGGCGGGGTCCCCGTTTTTTTCCTTTTGGGGGGACCCCACGCCATTTTTTTTTTTTAAATACATTTTGCATTGCTAACATTGCACACACCACAACACACAACAGTCAGATAAGTTAAGATGGTGATCCGTCTTGGATGCGACTTCAATTATATTCTATGGGCTGAAATCGCACCCAAGTCAGACCAAAGTAGTGTAGGAACCTTTTCAAAAGTCGGAGTGACACAAGTCGGATTAGTTAAGACAGCTCTCATAGGGAAACATTGATTTTGAAATGTCATGCGACATGTAGCACCAGTGTGATCCAGGCCTGAAATCCAATCTCCATGCAAAATATTTATTAAAACAGACGGTGCTGTTTAAATAAAACAAAAAAAAATGCAGGTCTGGCTGCAATACTTACCTTCTCTCGGTGCTGTCCCCTGCAGTAATTCCTATCCACCATTAGATGTCCTCAGTGTTCCAGATTGTATGATGTCTATGACTAAGAACCACCAGTCAGTGCAGGGCATTATGGACTGACTCCCCCATCAGTGCCCTGCAGTCACTTACAATGATGCATCATTGAGGACTGTCTGTGTTCTGCCAGACAAGACACAAAAGACAATCCTGGCCATAATGTGAATGGTCTGAAGACACCTGGAAAAGGTAAGTAAAAAAAAAACAATTACTAAGCAATTAGAAAAAGACAATACATTCATACAAAAAATTGCTCCTAAGTATACAATATATATAGCCAAATGTATGTGTCGTGTACTGTGGTGCCATTCATTGTGTATGGCACCCCAATGTATTGTACAGTAGAGTGTTTCTCAACCTTTAAGTCAAGGCACCTTTTAAAAATGATGGACAATCTTGAGTCACCCTTTAAAAATGTATGGCCAATCTTGAGGCACCCTTTAAAAATCATAAACAGTCTTGAGGCACCCCATTCTAAAATGTAAAAAAATATTCTAATGCCGCATACACACGATCGGACATTCCGACAAAAAAATCCCATGTTTTTTGAGCCAACGGTCGTTGGCTCAAACTTGTCTTGCATACACACGGTCGCACAAAGTTGGTCGGAAATTCCAAACGTCAAGAACACAGTGACGTACAACACGTACAACGAGCCGAGAAAGATGAAGTTCAATAGCCAGTGCGGCTCTTCTGCTTGATTCGGAGCATGCGTGGCACTTTGTGCGTCGGAATTTTGTTGTCGGAAAATTTGAGAACCAATCTCAAATTTTGTGCGACGGAAATTCCGATGGAAACTGTCCGATGGAACCTACACACGGTCGGAATTTCCGATCGCACATTTGCCGTCGGAAAGTCCGACTGTGTGTACGTGGCATAATACACAGACCCCCCCCCCCCACCCTTTTTCTTACCTGATCCGATCGTTTCAGCGACGGGGACGAGCACAGCAGCTCCAGTCGCTGTCTCAGGTCCTCATTGGATAGATTCATAGCAGCAGAAGCCATTGGCTCCCGCTGCTGTCAATCAAATCCAGTGACACGGGAGCCCGGGGGCGGGGGACGAGTGCTGCTGTCTGTCCATGGACGCAGCAGCAGGACTCGGAAGCGCCCACATGAGTGCCCCCTTGGAAAGAGGCTCTCAGAGGGGGCACTTGAGAAAATAAGGAGCCAGGAGTGCCGAGGGGGGACTCCAGAAAAGGAGGATCAGGGTCGCTCTGTGCAAAACCCTTGCACAGAGGAGGTAAGTATGACATGTTTGGTATTGAAAAAGAAACAAAAAAAAAAAACCTTTACAATCACTTAAAGCGGAGTTCCAACCACTTTTGAGAGGTGGTCTTAAACGAAAGACCACCTCTCCAGCCCTCATTTAACATACCTTTTTATGAAGTACACAGTGTACTTCCGATCCATCCGGTCCGCGGCGCAGGACGTCATTTTCTTTTTGTGCGGCGAGCCCCCCCCCCCGCTGTCTTCTGGGACCTGAGTGTGTCCCAGAAGACAGCTGGCCATTCACAAAGCACCGTGCGACTTGCTCATGCGCAATGCGGATCGGCCTGGGGGGGGGGGGCTGACATTGCGGGCTCCCTGGACAGGTAAGTGTCCTTATTAAAAGTCAGCAGCTATAGTGTTTGTAGCTGCTGACTTATATAAAAATAAAAAGAAATAAAAAAATTGCGGGTGGAACACCGTTTTAAGTATTCACAGCCTTTGCTTAATACTTTGGTGAAGCACCCCCTTTGCCACCAATTACAGCTTCAAGTTTTTTTGAGTATGATGCTACAAAATTGGCACACCTATTTTTGGTTAGTTTCTCCCATTGTTCTTTGCAGGACCTCTCAAGCTCCATCAGGTGGGATGGGGTGCATCAGTGCACAGCCATTTTCAGATCTCTCCAGAGATGTTGAATTGGGTTCAGGTCTGGGCTCTGGCTGGGCCACTCAAGGACATTCACAGAGTTGTCCTGCAGCCACTTCTTTTGTCATTGTCGTTGTCCTGTTGGAAGATGAACCTTCGCCCCAGTCTGAGGTCCAGAATGCTTGGAGCAGGTTTTCATCAAGGATCTCTCTGTACATTATTCTTTCCCTTGATCCTGACTAGTCCCCCAGTTCCTGCCGCTGAAAAACATCCCTATAGCATGATGCCACCACCATGCTTCACTGTAGGGATGGTATTGGCCAGGTGATGAGCGGTGCCTGGTTTCCTCCAGACATGACTCTTGACATTTACAGTGGTGTGAAAAAGTGTTTGCCCCCTTCCTCATTTCCTGTTCCTTTGCATGTTTGTCACACTTAAGTGTTTCAGAACATCAAACCAATTTAAACAATAGTCAAGGACAACACAAGTAAACACAAAATGCAATTTGTAAATGAAGGTGTTTATTATTAAAGGTGAAAAAAAATCCAAACCATCATGGCCCTGTGTGAAAAAGTGATTGCCCCCTAAACCTAATAACTGGTTGGGCCACCCTTAGCAGCAACAACTGCAACCAAGCGTTTGCGATAACGTGCAATGAGGCTTTTACAGCGTCCTGGAGGAATTTTGGCCCACTCATCTTTGCAGAATTGTCCTAATTCAGTTACTATTAGAGGGTTTTCGAGCATGAACGGCCTTTTTAAGGTCATACCACAACATCTCAATAGGATTCAGGTCAGGACTTTGGCTAGGCCACTCCAAAGTCTTCATTTTGTTTTTCTTCAGCCATTCGGTGGTGGACTTGCTGGTGTGTTTAGGATCATTGTCCTGCTGCAGAACCCAAGTTCGTTTCAGCTTGAGTACACAAACAGATGGTCGGACATTCTCCTTCAGGATCTCTTGGTAGACAGCAGAATTCATAGTTCCTTTTATCACGGCAAGTCTTCCAGGTCCTGAAGCAGCAAAACAGCCCAGACCATCACACTACCACCACCATATTTTACTGTTGGTATAATGTTCTTTTTCTGAAATGCAGTGTTCCTTCTACGCCAGATATACTTGGACACACACCTTCCAAAGAGTTCCACTTTTGTCTCATCGGTCCACAGAATATTGTCCCAAAAGTCTTGGGGATCATCAAGATGTGTTGTGGAGAAATTGAGACGAGCTTTGATGTTCTTTTTGCTCAGCAGTGGTTTTCTCCTTGGAACTCTGCCATGCAGGCCATTTTTGCCCAGTCTTTTCCTGATGGTGGAGGCATGAACGCTGACCTTAACTGAGGCAAGTGAGGCCTGCAGTTCCTTGGACGTTGTTGTGGGGTCTTTTGTGACCTCTTGGATGAGTCGTCGCTGCGCTCTTGGGGTAATTTTGGGCGGCCGACCACTCCTGGGAAGGTTCACCACTGTTCCATGTCTTCGCCATTTGTGGATAATGGCTCTCACTGTGGTTCGCTGGATTCCCAAAGCTTTGGAAATGGCTTTATAACCCTTTCCAGACTGATAGATCTCAATTACTTTCTTTCTCAATTGTTCCTGAATTTCTTTGGGTCTCGGCATGATGTGTAGCTTTTAAGGATCTTCTGGTGGACCTTACTGTGTCAAGCAGCTCCTATTTAAGTGATGCCTTGATTGTGAACAGGTGTGGCAATAATCAGGCCTGGGTGTGGCTAGAGAAATTGAACTCAGGTGTGGACAACCACAGTTATAGTATGTTTTAACAAGGGGGGCAATCACTTTTTCACACAGGGCCATGATGGTTTGGATTTTTTTTCACCTTTAATAATAAACACCTTCATTTACAAATTGCATTTTGTGTTTACTTGTGTTGTCCTTGACTATTGTTTAAATTGGTTTGATGTTCCGAAACACTTAAGTGTGACAAACATGCAAAGGAACAGGAAATGAGGAAGGGGGCAAACACTTTTTCACACCACTGTAGGTCAAAGAGTTCAATCTTTGTTTCATCAGACCAGAGAATTTTGTTTCTCATGGCCTAAGAGTCCTTCAGGTGCCTTTTGGCAAACTCCAGGTGGGCTGTCATGTGCCTTTTACTGAGGAGTGGCTTCCGTCTGGCAACTCTACCATACAGGCCTGATTGGTGAAGGGCTGCAGAGATGGTTGTTCTTCTGGAAGTTTCTCCTCTCTCAACAGAGAAACGCTGGAGCTCTGTCAGAGTGACCATCGGGTTCTTGGTCACCTCCTGGACTAAAGCCCTTCTCCCCCGATAGCTCAGTTTGGCCAGGCACTAGGAAGAGTCCTGCTGGCTCCAAACCTCTTCCATCTATGGATGATGGAGGCCACTGTGCTCATTGGGACTTTCAATGCTGCAGACATTTTTCTGTTGCCTTCCCCAGATCTGTACCTCGATACAAACCTGTCTCAGCGGTCTACAGACAACTTCTTGGACAAACCATAGCTTGGTTTGTGCTCTGACATGCACTGTTAACTGTGGGACCTTATATAGACAGGTGTGTGCCTTTCCTAATCATGTCCAATCAACTGAATTTACCACAGGTGGACACAATCAGGTTGTAGAAACATCTCAAGGATGATCAGTGGAAACAGGATGCACCTGAGCTCAATTTTGAGTGTCATGGCAAAGACTGTGAATACTTATGTACATGTGATTTTTTCATTTTTTATTTTTAATAAATTTGCAATGATTTCAAATAAACTTCTTTCACATGGTCAATATGGGGCATTGTTTGTAGAATTTTGAGGAAAATAATGAATTGAATCCATTTTGGAATAAGGCTGTAACATAACAAAATTTGGAAAAAGTGAGGCGCTGTGAATACTTTCTGAATGCACAGTAACGCAGCAACATCCACAAGTCCAAGTAGGTGTAGGTATAACAAGTAGTAGACTTGTTATAGGTGATTTATTCTTCCAAATCAAATACACTTTTGCAAACGGGTACTGACTAGTATTCCAATGTTTCTCTTCTCCCTCACTCAGCTAATGTGACCCCAAAGCTGATGGAGAGAGGCAAGGGAGGGTCAAACAAGGATGCTATGGATGATGGCAAGGGAAGGGTCAGGCCCCTTTCACACTGGGGCGGTTTGCAGGCGCTATTGCGCTAAAAATAGCGCCTGCAAACCGATCTGAAACAGCCGTTGCTATGTCTTCAGTGTGAAAGCCCGAGGGCTTTCACAATGAAGCGGTGCGCTTGCAGGACGCTGAAAAATGTCTGACCAGCGCACCCAGCGCCCCAGTGTGAAAATAGCCTTATGCCGCGTACACACGTGCGGACTTTTGCCAGCGGACTTAGTCCAGCGGACAATCCGCTGGACTTTCCAGCTGGGTCCGCCGGACTTTCCGAGCGTGTGGACTTGCCCACACACGCACGGACTTCTCCGGCGGATAATCCGCCGGCAAAGTCCGCGGGACTGACATCCTCCTTAAAATGTAAAGTACAAAAACACACCACACTTTTGAAAATAAACAAAATTTTTTTATTGCACTGCTCCGGGGGTCTTCTTTCGTCTTGGGGGTCTTCTCGCCGGACTCCTCCGCTCTCTTTGGCTCTTTTACCTAGCTCTTTCACGAGCAGAGAAGTCCGGCTTGCCTTCTTGTCGTCGCCGCCGTCTTCTGGGGGTCTCGATCCGCCTTCGGGGTCTTCCGGGGTCTTCCGGGGGTCTCTTCTGTTCTTGCGGCGGTCGTCGTCTTCCGCGCCGCCGGCGCCTTCTTCTTCTTGTTCTTCTTCTTCTTCCGATGTTGGGCTCTCTCTGCCCGGAATGGCAGAGGCGCGCTGCGCTGGGACTTATATAGGGACATGGGGACAGGGTCACATGCAACTTATGATGCCATTGGTTGTTAGGACGCCGGCAGGTAGAAGGTTGTAATAGTGCACAATGAAAACCTGTGCATCCTTCATCCACATGCCGGCTTTTATACAATTTTTGGGCAATTTTTAGGCATTTTGCCAAGGCACCCCTGAAGAAAACTCAAGGCATCCCGGGGTGCCTGGGCACCCTGGTGGAAAAAGGCTGCAGTTCACTGCAATGCATATACCATGCTCTACTGTGTTTTGAAAAAAGTGGCATTATTCTTCATCTGCTTAAGCCCTGGTTCACACCAGTGCGGCTTTGAAATCGTGCTACTTCAGCGCAATTTCAAAGCTGCCATATCAGTGCGATTTGGATCTCCGATTTCATTGCGGCTTGTGACTTCATTTAACAGAAGTCAATTCAAGTCACAATGAAATCGCAATAAAGTAGTGCAGGGACCATTTTCAAAGTCGCAACAATTTGAACGGTTCCATTGCCGGTAATGGGGTGCGACTTCAGAACGATTTGCCATGCGATTTAACAGTTCAAAATTGCATGACAAATCACTCTGATGGGAACCACGGCTTAGTGTCCTAACAAAATGCACATTAATGTCTGCCATAACACATGTTAACACACCACAACAGATCACTTTAGTGTGAATGTGCCCTTGGGCTAGGTACACACCTTTGCGTTTTTTAGTGCGTTTTGCAGAAACGCACTAAAGTTCACTTAGGAAGGTTCCCTATAGTACATGTTCACATCTTTGCATTTTTCAGCCACTGTGTTTTTTTCCTGCAGCAGATTGTGTTTTGCGTGTAATATACTTCAATGGACCCACACCAAAAACGTTACATTTTTTATGCATTTTTACATGCATTTTTTTTCCCTAACAAACTGCCGTTTGTTAAAGTGATTGTAAAGTGTCATTTTAAAAAACAAAAAGAAACAAACATGTTAGTTATACTTACCTGTTCTGTGCAATGGATTTGCACAGGGCAGCCCGGATACTCCTCTCCTTGGGTCTCTCTTCTGTGCTCCTGGCCCCTCCCTCCTGTCAACAAGCAGCTTGCTATAGGGGCACCCAAGCGGAGCTGCAGCTCTGTGTGTCCATTCAGACACAGAACTGCAGTTTGGCCCTGCCCCCTCTCTCTCCTGATTGGCTAAGTGACTTTGATTTACAGCAGTGGGAGCCAATAGCGCCGCTGCTGTTTCTCAGCCAGTGGCGGCCTGTCCGTGCATCTGGCCCCCTATTCTACATGCAGGGCGCCGGATGCATGGATTCTAATGGGGGGGGGGGGGTTAAGCGTGTGACTAGACCCAGAGCATTGCACTATGAACCCACCCAGTTGTGTGACAATAGCGAATTAATATTCGCTATTGTCTTCCTGCTTCTCCTCCTGGCCAATCAGGAAGCGGGCCCTTATTGGCTGAAAGGACAGGTGATCCTATTGGATGCCTAGGAGGAGGAGGGAGGAGAAGCACAGCAGAAGCCGCCGTGATGCAGAGGAGGAGGAGACGCCCGACCACCGCCTGTAGGAGCGATGCCCGCCCGGAACCTAGATGGGGTAAGTGCTGGGTTGGATGATCGACTGACCGCAAGACCCCCGGGGGGTGCGGGTGACCCATCCGAGTTGGAGTGGTGGGGGTGTGGGTGACCATCCCCCTCACCAAAAAAAAACACCAGCCCCCACTGGTCTTAGCCCACCAGGAGGGAGAGTCCTGGACACCTGAGGGACTCGTGGACATCGCTGGATAGAGGGGGCTCAGGTAAGTATTAGGGGGGCTGAGGGCGGCTGCTGCACACAGAGGTTTTTTTTTTTTTTATCTTAATGCATAGAATGCATTAAGATAAAACACCTAATGCCTTTACAACCACTTTAAGGAGCAGGAGGCCGGGTTCCCCGCTGACAGCTGAATGTAAAAAAAAAGAATTGCTGGCAAAGAGAAAAAAAATGGCGTGGGGTCCCCCCAAAATCTATACTGGACCCAGTACTTTTTTATTGATGACTCATTGGTTGTTAAGGATGCGGTAGCCGACTGCTCCTTAACAACTGGCTATTCACAGTTTGGTAAAGAGAAAGAAAAAACACATGAAAACTGCATGCAAAAATACATCAAAGCCACGTGTTCTAAAACCAAAACGTGACAGAAACTGCATAAACCGCAACCGCATAGATGTGTTGCACATATTCACTTTTTCTGCATGTTACTGCACTACATGATTAGGGCAGCCAGTACATTTCCATGGGCTGCCCAATGCGTGACAAAGTTGGCAAAGTTGCTCGAGCACCTTTTTTGAGCGTCAAGCTTCAGTCTTTTTTAACCATGTTTAGGGTGCCAATGGCACCACAACCGCAACACTTTTTTTGCCCGTTTCATGAACACATTCAAAATCTCATGAAATTAAATGTTTAAATCAACAGTGTTGTTTTCATTTTACCAAAATATCACAATGCGATTATTGAGGGTTCTGCCACATATTCTTTTGACGCACTATGAAATACAACAATAAACTTTGTTTTACTTTGTTGCTATTCCATTGTAACCATTTCTCGGTTTTGGGTTATAAATAAAAAGGGTGAAGCTACTTAGCAAGAAAACGTACAGAGGATCTAAATACTTCCCTATGCTATCCAAAACTAAGAAAAAAGAGTCTTGACTAATCATAAGCTTTCAGTTATCACGCAAACTTGTATTTAACGTTCCTCTTCCTTTATATAATTACTTATAGACAGATAGAGAAGCGTGTTCCTCTGGTCTTGTTTACATTGACTGTGGCTTGTTTCCAAGGAACGTGACATGATAAGACATGGGGCTTCTTTTGTTGCTTGTACAGTGTTGTTTTACATAGAGAACATGCAATTTTATTGGAATGCTCCGCTACGTTGATTCAACCATAATGTATCTCTGCCAAATTCTCAAGATGAGTTACATACAGAGAGCGAATCGGCCTGAGGAGAAAAAAAATGTTTTATAATGAGCAACAGTGGCATCATTAAAACAGAGATCTATTGAAAACCGTTTCTTTATTACAGGTTTGGTTGGAGTGAGACAGTGTTTAATGCCCCAAAGGGTCTTTAGTACTGCCCCACCTCCAGTGCTACTGTGCCATCCAGGCCTATGCTGTAATCCGAACTTCAAGGGTCTTTTCCTAGAGTGCATTATTCATATAGTCCACTAGGGGACCCTTCACTAACTAATGCTACCACCATTGCACCCCTAGGGGTTTCTCCATAGTATCCATTCTCAGCCAGGGTTCCATGAAACCCTACAGTTCCCCCAGAGGTTACTATGTATTTCCTGGTGCCTGCATAATTCCAGGGTCTATACAACTTGGCACAGCCAGCTGTCGAACACCAATGATCTTTTTAGTTGTCTGTAAGGGTGGCATTCCGATCAACACTTCAACACTGTAAGGGTGGCATTCTGATCAATATTTCAACGCTGGGTGGCATGCTGATCAACACTGTAAGGATGGCATTCTGATCAACACTTCAACACTGTAAGGGTGGCATTCTGATCAACACTTCAGTACTGTAAGGGTGGCATTCTTTTCACTGGCCAAAAATGTAAGGGACATTTTTCCCTTTGATCTCCAATGAATTTTAGCAGGGGTTCCCTAATGCCGCATACACACGATCGGACATTCCGCCAGCAAAAGTCAGATGAGAGCTTTTGGTCAGTGTGTATGCTCCATCGGACTTTTGCTGGTGGAATTCCAGCTAGCAAAAGATTGAGAGCAGGTTCTCAATTTTTCGGTCGGAAAAAAGTTTTGTTTGGAAATTCTGATCGTCTGTACCAATTCTGATGCGCAAAATTCCTAAGCTTGCTCGGAAACAATTTGACGCATGCTCGGAAGCATTGAACTTCATTTTCTCGGTTGTCATAGTGTTGTACGTCACCAAGTCCTTGACGGTCGAAAGTTCAGCGAACTTATGTGTGACCGTGTGTATGCAAGCCAAGCTTGAGTGAAAATCCGCTCGTGTGTACCTACATTTTTTTTCAAGGATTCCTCTGGGGTAAAAATCTGATAAAGGCTGCTCCATAAGAATATATACTGTATATTAAATGCACTCTGGAGAGAGGACTTGGGAATCACAATGCCCCCTAAAAGAGTGACGAGTCAAACACTGTTTTTTTTTGCAGCTTGTATACAGCTGTCATACCTTCCTTCCTATATGTATTGGTTACCCCAGCTATAAAGATGTAAACCGCTGCATAATATGACAGCCTATATAAGTACCTGTAATAAATAAATAAACAAAGGTGCAAAAATGGCTTTGGCATGAAAGGGTTATGAGTGTGTAATACACAAAATGCAGAATCAGCAGTGAGTAACACAGTGGGGTTGATTTACTAAAACAAGAGTGCAAAATCTGGTGCTTGTTCAGTTATGCCCTGTACACACGGTCGGACATTCCGACAACAAAATATGCCGGATTTTGGGCCAAACTTGTCTTGCATACACACGGTCGCACAAAGTTGTTGGAAAATCCAATCGATCTGAACGACGTGACGTACAACACGTATGTCGGGACTATAAACGGGCCAGTAGCCAATAGCTTTCGTTTTTTAATTTATTCT
The DNA here is from genome assembly GCA_028564925.1 of Lithobates sylvaticus. Classification (NCBI taxonomy): domain Eukaryota; kingdom Metazoa; phylum Chordata; class Amphibia; order Anura; family Ranidae; genus Lithobates; species Lithobates sylvaticus. Next base: position 176,772,346 of record CM053029.1, on the reverse strand, counting down.
GAGCATGTGTAGCACTTTGTGCGTCGGATTTGTCTACACACGATCGGATTTTGTTGTCGGAAAATTTTAGATCCAGCTCTCAAACTTTGTGTGTCGGAAATTTTGATGGAAAAAGTCAGATGGAGCACACATACGATCGGATTTCGATCCTATCACACATTTTCCATTGGAAAGTCCGACCGTGTGTACAGGGCATTAAGCTTTGAAAAAAAAAGACCTGGAAATTGATTTGTTTCTATGCAGAGTTGCACCAGACTTTGCATCAGGAGCACGTATTGCACAGGGTGCAGAACTTTACAGAAGGTAACAGGTGTTTTTGACAAAAAAATACCTCTTCCTCTCCCTAGTCCAAATACCCCCAGTACAAAACTTCCCCATACGCAGTTGTATGCTCCCATTACAGAGCCCCCCCCCCCCCAGATCCCAACCCTTCCCCCAATACTTAGCTTTCCACCCAAATACCTACCAATAGAGTTCCACCCCCAAAATCCGCCCCAATACAGAACTTCCACCAAAGCAAATAAACTCCCAGTACAGATCTCAATCCCCCAGCCAGTACGGAGCTTCCCCCAATCCACCCCAGTACTAAGCTCTCCCCCCAAAATTCCCTAAATACATATCTCTAACCCCCCCCCCCCCCCTCAATTACCCCCATTAAGAGCTCTTCCCTAAGTAGTTCTCCCCCAGTCTCCAACCTCTATATCCTCCCATACAGGTCCCCCCCCCCCCCCCCCCAGTAAGGAGCCTCTCCAATGCCTCCAGTACAGAGACTTATGGCCCGTACACACAATCCATTTTAAATGAATGATACCACATACAATGCACACTTACCCCAGGATTGTGTGTTGTGGTAACATGTGGTTTAAAGCGTGTTTTATCACAAGTTACTGCAACGCATTAGTATGAAGCCAGCCCTTCCCTCCAGAAAGAATCTCCATTATAAGTCGAGAAGTGTTAATGCAATTTGTATTTGGACGATCTTCCAAAGAAACGTCAACAGTTGTACATTTTTACAAATTTCGTTATTTTAGACCCAAAAAACGAAAACATTTTGAAAACAATAGACTAGAACAGGAGGTGTGCCAATGACACATACTTGTTTTTAGAATTCATGCGTTTGAGGATTGCTCTGTAAAAGTCCACAGGGTCCGTAGATACCATTACGCTTTTTCTTTGTCTGGGATATTTGTCCCCAGAAGAATAAAAGCCCTTTTACTGGGGTGTGTCACCGTGCCGGAGAGCCGACCACTGCGTCTAGATCAGAAGTTCTGACCTTTCAGAGCTTGCCAAAGCTCTGCTTGGATCAAAAGCTCTATGTTGTCACCCTAGACACTCTTTCTCTGCCCTGAAAAGAACCATCAATCCTCTTCCATTGTCATGATCTGATGATTCACTTGCTCTTATCTGAGTGCGCTGTCGTTTGACGCCAAATTCGAAGCGGGAGGGCACACAAACAAAGCTTGTTATTTTGGAATTAAAGGAGAACTGACAATCAGGATCAAACGCCTGTAAATTCTTGGCTGGTGAAAATGATAGAAAATGAGGCATCTGCCCGTCCTCTTGTGCATCGCCACATTTTTGGGACCCTGCGTCTTTTTCTTTCTGACTTTGTTAATGGGTGAATGTGCATAGTGAATGTTGAGTAGTGTGTTCCCTTTTTCTGTAGAAAAGACCGATTGGTGCCTGCTCATTTGTCAGTCTGGAAAAAAACCTATGTGTGTGGTAATGAGCTCTTCCAACACTAAGAAATGCGCATTAATAAAGTGAACCTGTCACCGACTTGGACACCTAAACTATTGTTCCTGATGACTATTGTCATTATTATTATTCAGGATTAATAGTGCCAACAGTTTGTGCAGCACTTTACAATGTTAGGGCAAACAATGCAGTTGCAATACAATTCAACAGAGGAGGAATCAGTGGGCCCTGTTCATTAGAGCTTACAATCTAAAAGGGCGAGTCAAGTGATACAAAAGTTAATAACTGTGGGGGATGATCTGATGGAGAAAAAAAAGTATAGTTGCAGTGGCGGCTGGTGCTCAATATTTGGGGAGGTCTGTGTTGTGTGACCAAAAGATCGCGGCCTGCGCGGCGTGGAGCGGGATCGCCAGCATCTGAGGGATTGCAGAGTACAGCCCTGCCAACTTAGCTGCGGATCGGTGTGCAGTCCAGGACATCTGAAAATTCCTGCAACCCAGCTATCCGGAGGATCGGTACAGCGTGGCAGAGCCATCTTTCATCAGACTGAGATACCAGGAGGAGAGTCTGGATGGAGCCTCACAGCCTCTGGGGCTACGTGGTGAGAACAGCACATGCCTATTTCAGTAAAGTAAATTATTAACTAAGTGTGCCATCTACAAACTACTGGTGGGGACTTGTAGTCCCACAGGAGTGATCTCACTTATCCACAGGCTGCATACAGTTGTACTTATAAACGCCGTACTGAATCACATCCACTGCTAAGGAGAAAGTATTATAAGTGCCTTATATGTGCAAGTACACAATTACCAGTGCATCATTTATCCTACAATCTGCTTTCTACTTGTTTCCCTGTTTGGATTTACAAATACTGCAGTCTAATAGCATAAGCTAGCTGAAGATCAAGAAGACAAGGGACTTTTATTCATCTTCTACAAAGCATCACAGTTCACTTTGCATTTGGAACATTGCATTACAACCTAGGGGGAGCCCCTGAGCACAGGATATATATATATATATATATATATATATATATATATATATATATATATTGTATTTTACTATTGCATGTTCATAACATTTACTGCAGATTTGATGTGTATGCTTTGAGGTCAGTGGGAAGGCGCTTGATCACTGGGCACTTAAACCCCTTCCTAACCAGACCAATTTTCAGCTTTCGGTGCTCTCACATTTTGAATGACAATTACTCAGTCATGCAACACTGTACCCATATGAAATGTTTGTCCTTTTTTTTCATACAAACAGAGCTTTCTTTTGGTAGTATTTAATCACTGCTGGGTTTTTTATGCGCTATAAATCAAAAAAGACTGAAAATTCAGTAAAAAAAAAGAAATAAATTCTTTGTTTCTGTTAAAATTTATTGCAGAGTATTGGCGAGTATTGGCAGAGTATCGGTGAGTATTGGCAGAGTATTGGCGAGTATTACATAGTATTGCAGAGTATTACATAGTATTTCAAAGTATTGGCAGAGGATTGGCGAGTATTACATAGTATTGCAGAGTATTGCAGAGTATTGGCGAGTATTACATAGTATTGCACAGTATTGGCGAGTATTACATAGTATTGCAGAGTATTGGCAGAGTATTGAAGAGTATTGGCAGAGTATTCCATACTATGGCAGAATACTGGCATAGTATTGGCACTGAGCAGTGCTGTGGGATCTGTAGTGCCCACAGCGCTGCAAATGATCTCTCCCCTCTCCTCTCACACTGTACCGAGCGGTACAGAGAGGGAAGGGAGGAACCGGCGTCATGGAAATTACGCCGGTTTGTTTGCAAGTGATGCTCCATCATTTGACGGAGTGATCACGCGGAGTGATCACGCAGACCCGGTGGTCACGCATGTTCCCGGGTGCGTGCCCCAGGGTGCCCGCGGGAATGCTATTCTGGGAGGACGTCCCACAGACGTCCAACCAGAATAAGCCGACCTCGATGTAGCCGTCTTTCGCCTATGGCCCGGTCGGCATGTGGTTAATATACGTTTTTTGAGGATATTGAGAGTTTGTCCTACTGTGCGCCTGTCTGCATATACATCTCTATAGTGAGCGAGCATCGAATCTACGGTTTCACATATACCGTACATTGACTGTTATCCATTGTCATTTTTTACCTTCAAATTATCACACTGTGTTAAATATCCATTTCAGTAAACTTCCTGAATGGTTAATTGATATTCTGTGTAAGTCTCTATATATTTTTACAGCTGGTGGAGTGACGGGTTCCAAGGTTACGGTAAATATACTGTATAGTGTATCATTACTGTGTTTCTCTTTACTGCTGGGTCCCACACTCATATTGCCATACAGGTGTGCCACATGGGTCGGGACTGTTCTCTGGGTTGAGAGGCAGGGTGCAGAATTGAACATTCATTAGCAGCTCCTACGGGGGTAGTGCTACAAAAAAAAACATTGAAGTCAATGCATCTGACGGCCTGCATGTAGATTAGGGGACGGGTCACCCCTCCGACCCTAATGGAGTGGCCACCACTGTACAGTTGTCAGGTGGAGGAAGGATAGACTCTGAAGAGAAGTTTTCAGGGATTGCCTAAAAGTGGATAGAGTAGGAGATAGTCCGACAGATTGGGGTAGGAAATTCCGAAGGATGGAAGAGGCTCAGGAGAAGTCATGGAGGCGAGCATGGGAGGAGATGACAAGGGAACTAAAGGGCAGAAGGTTTTGGAAGGAACTAAGAGAACGGTATGGTTGATATTTTGAAACTAGGCTAGTGATGTAGCTGGGGGACAAGTTGTGGATGGCTTTGTAAGTTATTGTTAGTATTTTAAATTTAATTTGTTGGGTGAGTGGCAGCCAATGGAAGAATTAGGCTAGGCTATAAGGTGATGTGAAATACAAATTACTGAGTTGTCACAAGAACAGGGATTAAGAAGAAATCCCAAATAGGGAAATTTACTCTGGGGACAACTGTTTAAATGTGTTTATACAGTAGTAAAATTTTGAACAAAAATTTGTAAAATTCTTAGGAAAATTTGTACAAAAGATCTCAGAACATTCAAATATTGTCCGATCAAGATTTCCTTTGTTTTTAACATTTGATTTAGGAATGGATGGAATTTACAGAACGGAAACCACAAACACTGTTAAAAATTCGTACATTCAAGGAAAATTTTTCATTCTGCGCCTTCAAATTTTCTCATCGTTGTGGTTGAAAATGACCGATGTAACCCCACTTTAGAAAAAGCAACAGATGTTATTACAATGAAAAATGTCAAACATAATTCTACTAGTGTACACCAAACGTAAAGTGGTATTAAAGGTTCAGCTTGTTTTTTTTTTTAACAAACACGTTATACTTACCTGCTCTGTGCAGGGGTTTTGCACAGAGCAGCCCCAATCCTTTTCTTCTTGGGTCCCCCGCCAATGCTCCTGGCTTCTCCCCCTTGACCGGTGCCCCCCAATAGCAAGCTGCTTGCTATGGGGGCACTGGTGCGTGCTCAAGACACATAGAGCCATAGCTCGGACCTGCCCCCCAACCCCCGCTCTCTTCTCATTGGATCACTGACTGTGATAGCCTATGAGGAGAGGGAGTCCCGGGACAGCCGAGGCTCTTGTGCACCTCGCTGAATTGAGAGGATGCTCAGGTGCGTATTGGGGGGCTGTGGCGGGAGCAGCACACAATGTTTTTTACCTTTATGCATAAAAAAAAAGCTTCAGCCTTTGCAACCAGTTTAAAGCAGAATTAAGGCTAGGTTCACACTTGCCCGCATGTGAGTGGGTGGTTGCGGGTGTGGGAATTGCACCTGTTCCCGCACCCGCAGCCAAATCGTGCTGCCATTCATTCCTAATGCATCTCAACCCACAGTGGGCTTGTGGGTGCAGCAACAGCTGGGAAATTGCATTGTTAAAAGCACCATGTGATTTCCCCTTTGGCCGTGTCTTTTGCAGGTAACACAGGCACAGCAGCCCATTCCAAGGAATGGGCTACCGTGCCCACACAAACGTGGGCTGCACAGCCGGCACAAGTGTGAACCAGGGCTAAAGGGATCTTTACTTGTCTTTCTTCCAATGGTCCTCATCTGTTGCTGGTGCCAGCATATTCTTCTGTGTGCCAGTCTTTAACTGTTATCAATTGCCAGGGCAGGATGGCATCAATCCTGCCCATGCCAGTTATCCTCGCACACAGGGATCAGGCCAGCACTGTAAGCTGGTAGGTGGATTCTATTGCAGAAGAGACTTTGCCTCTCATAACAGTAACAGCAGAACTTCAGTTCCGCTTTAAGAGAAGATTTGCCTTACGTCATAGAGATTTTCTGCTAATTTCCTGGTATCTCTACAGGACAGGAAGTACAGGGAAATCTCAAAAAATAGACCTAATGGGCATTGTAATGCTACTCTATCCAAAATGAAAAAGTTTAGGGGTCTGCCATAGGCCCAAGGCAGGGGTGGCCTGTCCATTAGGGGCGCCGCCCCCCTATCCTCTCCATCCCCTATATGCAGTGGATAGATTCATGCATAGCACGAATCTATCCACGGCCAACGCGGCCACCCCCTATTCCTGTGTCTGGCCCCTTTCAGGTCACCGGGCATATGAATTAGAGCAGCCAGTTTTTTTTTTTTAAGAACCTGATTAGAGCCATAGGCTCTAATAGGTTTCAAAATAGGGTGGACTCGGGACTCAGAACATTGCGTCTGGGGCCCACCCAGGGGTGTTGCAACAGCGAATGAAAATTTGCTGTTGCAACACTGATCCTCCTACCCACCAATTGGGAAGCAGATATGAAACCTGTTTCCCGGTTTGCCAAAACGTCAGGCAAGAGTAAGTGTACCAAAGTAACCAGACTGACCCACTCCCAGCGCTTATGGTAAAATTCAAGATGTATAAAATTAAAGCAGCTACTATAAACAAGAAGATATAAAATACAATATGCTAATTAAACGCCTACTGCTGGGAGGAGGAGAGAGGAGGCACTGCGGAAGCTGCTCCAGGAGAGGACAGCGGTCACTGGAGCCGCTTTCCCTGAGCCCGCCATGCTCTCACCACCTGCATTCAAGGTAAGGACAGCGGGTGGTGGGGGGCTGTGTTAGCAACGCGGGGGGGGGGGTTGTTTGCTGCCCCCCTTCCCCCAAAATAACCCAGCCAGCCACCACTGGCCCAAAGCTTCCCATATTTCTTCCAGGCAGTACACATGCAGACAAGTCAGGGAGAGGTAAATATCTTTTTACTTTGCATGTTTGTGACTAAATGTTGTCTTTTGCCTGGTGGTCTCCTGTAAACACTCCTAAATATACAAAGTGCGCACATGGAAAGCAATCTGAGAAAGAAGGGAAAAAGAGATTTTGGTTTCACAAGATTTTTTTTTCCATTACATAGAAAATTAAAAAAAAAAATGTTGTTAATGAGGAACAAACAATGATAAAGTAGGTTTAGTTCATGATAGAAGCTGGGTATAGAAAAGGCTTTATACGAAAATATCAAAATGGAAAATGAAGGGACTTTTTATTTATTGTGTTAGCAATTACTGGAAAGTATTTATAAAGTGTATCTAAAGCCAAAACTTCCAGGTCTTTCCTTATGATCCAAAATTCGTAAATGCGTAAATTTGAAAATTCGTAAATTCGAAAATCCATAAATTCGTAAATTCCAAAATCCGGATTCAGAAATTGGAAAATTCTGAAATTCGAAAATCCAAAAATTCGAAAGAACGAAAAGCCGAATATTTGCAATAATAACTACTGTATTTATCGGCGTATAACAAGCACCGGCATATAACATGCACCCCAAGTTTAGGAGGGAAGTTTAAGGTTAAAAAAACACTGACACCACCCCCCACCCCCCTGTATATATACGTCGGCAGAATGGCACGTACAGGCAAAATCACGTACCTGTACGTGACATTCTTCCAGTGTTAGGAGGGAAGTTTAAGGAAAAAAATAAATGTATAGACTAGAGTTAACCCTTTCACCAGTGATCACCGTATAAGTGTCACTGGTGACGCTGGTTAGGAGTTATTTTGTTATTTAGGTTCCCCGTCAGTTTTTATATAGCGTCAGGTACCCCCATATATTACCAAACACCCACGCGCAAAGCATGCACCTCCCTTAGTGGCACAGTATCTGAACAGATCAATATCTGATCTGATCAGATCTATACTAGCGTCCCAGCAGTTTAGGGTTCCAAAAAAAAAACGCATTGTTAGCGGATCAGCCCAGATACCTGCTAGCACCTGCGTTTTCCCCCTCCGCCCCGCCCCGCCCACCCAAGTGCAGTATCGATCGATCACTGTCACTTACAAAACACTAAGCACACATAACTGCAGCGTTCGCAGAGTCAGGCCTGATCCCTGCGATCGCTAACATTTTTTTTGTGGTAGCGTTTTGATTCAGTCGCTAACAGTACCTGTGAATCTCAAAAAAATAAAAAAAACAAAAATAGTTGTCGTTTTATTGTTCTCTCTCTCTCTCTCTATTCTCTCTCTATTGTTGCTCTTTTTTTACTCCATTCTATTCTGCAATGTTTTATTATGTTTTATCATGCTTGCTTTTCAGGTATGTAATTTTGTTTACTGTGTTTTTAGTGTTAAGCATTTTTTTGTTTTCAGGTGCGCCATTCAGTTGCAGCGCGGATTTATTTATCTTGACAGCAACAGCGTTTGCTCCCACGATACATAAAGCCGCGACTCCAACGCTGTAGGAGGTGATTTCACCACCACAGTTAAAAAAAAGAGCATATGTGCCGAAGCATGGGGGCAGCAGGGGGGGGGGAGGAGCGATTGGCTCCTAATGCCACGTACATACGGTCGAAATTCCGACCGTGTGTACACGGCATAACTTTTGCGGGAGGATGCCCCCATGCATCGGCATATATAAATGGTGCATGTATGCCCATCATTAGAAGTGGGTGGATGAAGGGAGGTATTCTAATGGTGGGCATACCCACCAATCAATCTCTTTTTTTCGTTCAGCCAAGAGGCTGCATGAAAAAAAAAAGATTACAATATATGTCCAGTATGTTGCTGGACTTTGAATGGTTATACCAGAATGATGCCTGCAGGTTTAGGTATCATCTTGGTATCATTCTTTTCAGCCAGTGATCGGCTTTCATGTAAAAGCAATTCTAGAGGGTAATTAGCCTCTAGACTGCTTTTACAAGCAGTGGGAGGGAATGTCCCCCCTCCCGGATATAAACCGTGCCATTGGGAAATTGGGAAAGCATTTTATCACACCAATCTTGGTGTGGTCAGATGCTTTGAGGGCAGAGGAAAGATCTAGGGTCTAATAGACCCCATTTTTTTAAAAAAAAGAGTACCTGTCACCAGTGTTGGTCATCTTACTTTAAAAAAGTAATTAGTTAAGTTACAAATTACTTCTCCCAAAAGTAATTGCGTTAGTAACTCAGTTACTATATTGGAAAAGTAATTAGTTACTCAGCAAAGTAACTGACTTTTTTTTTTTTTAAATATTCTATACGTGTAACTAAGGGGCGGGTCTAGTATTACTGTAACCAAGAGGCGCATTTATTATTATTGTTATATATCGTGTAACCAAGGGGCTGCTCTATTATTACTCTAACCAAGGGGCAGATCTGTTATAGCGTGTAAGCAAGGGGCGGGTCTATTATTTATTATATCGTGTAAGGGGCGGATGGCTACCGAAGAGGGCGAATGTTAAATTAATGGGCAGAGCTCGATATATAACAATAATAATAAATGCGCCCCTTGGTTACAGTAATACTAGACCCCGCCCCTTACTTACACGATAGACGCCCCTTGCAGAGTAGCACGAGCATCGGGAGCGTGCGGCATCGCCTCGTACAATTACATGTTAACTGCGCCTGCGCGGTGTAGAGATCACTCAGAACTGTTTTCGGAAGCTCCGTAGTCCTTCATACTGCGCAAGCCCTGCGCCTGTGCAGTACAGGGGGTCCTTATCTGGCGGGGGAACTTTTTCGGCAGGACACCGGAATTACACTACTGCCATCTAGTGGCGGTAGATGTAATTGGGGTAACTAAGCCAAAGTAATGGGAACTGAGTTACCATGAGGGGAAAAGTAATCAGTTAGATTAAAAAAAAACGAAAAAAAAAAAAAAAGCACCCCTGCCCCCCCTTCTCTTGCGCAAAGGCGTACACAAGCGTTGGTCTGGCGTCATATGTAAACAGCAATTGCACCATGCATGTGAGGTATCACCGCGAAGGTCAGATCGAGTGCAGTAATTTTAGCAGTAGAGCTCCTCCGTGAATCTAATGTGGTATCATGTAATGGCTTTTAAAGGCTTTTAAAAAAGTATGTAGTTTGTCGCCACTGCGTGTTTGTGCAATTTTAAAGCATGTCGTGTTTGGTATCCATGTACTCGGCCTAAGATCATATTTTTTATTTCATCAAAAATTTGAGCAATATAAGTGCATTAAAATAAAAAAAAGTGTATTTTTTCCACAAAAAATGCGTTTGAAAAATCGCTGCGCAAATACTGTGTGGAAAAAAAAAATGCAACACCCACCATTTTAATGTAGGGCCTTTGCTTTAACAATATATATATAGTGTTTGGGGGTTCAACGTAATTTTCTTGCAAAAAAAAAAATGTTTTCATGTAAACAAAAAGTGTCAGAAAGGGCTTTGTCTTCAAGTGGTAGAAGAGTGGGTGACGTGTGACAAATATTTTTTTTTTTGTCCCAAGAGATTGAATAATGAAAAAAAAAAAAAATATATATTTTTTTTACAAAAAGTTGTCACTAAATGATTTATTGCTCAAACATGTCATGGGCATATGTGGAAATACACCCCAAAATACATTCTGTTGCTTCTCCTGAGTACGGGGATACCACATGTGTGGGACTTTTTGGGAGCCTAGCTGCGTACGGAACCCCAAAAACCAAGCACCGCCTTCAGGCTTTCTAAGGGTGTAATTTTTTTTTATTTCACTTCTCACTGCCAATCACAGTTTCCCTGAAGCCCACCCTTAAAATCCTGAAGGCGGGCTTGGGTTTTCGGGCCCCGTATGGCAATTCCACATATAACTATAAAACCCCTTGGGGTCAACTTTCCAAAATGGGGTCCATTTGGGGGTTTGTACTTCTCTGCCATTTTAGCACCTCAATGAACCTCCCCATTGCAATACCCCACTTTATGTCCCCCCTATTTGCTGAAATGGTGAACTTACATTTTAAATGCCAATTAATGCAGCCTTGCACTGTGTCCCCCTGAAGCCTTGCACTGTGTCCCCCTGAAGCCTTGCAATGTGTCCCCCTGAAGCCTTGCACTGTGTCCCCCTAAAATTGAGTTTATTAGATTTTTCCTTGCACTGTGTCCCCCTGAAGCCTTGCACACCGCGTCCCCTGAAGCTGCCTTGCACTGTGTCCCCCTGTAGCCTTGCACTGTGTCCCCCTGAAGCCTTGCACTGTGTCCCCCTGAAGCCTTGCACTGTGTCCCCCTGAAGCCTTGCACTGTGTCCCCTTGAAGCCTTGCACTGTGTCCCCCTTGCACTGTGTCCCCCTGCAGCCTTGCACTGTGTCCCCCTGAAGCCTTGCACTGTGTCCCCCTGTAGCCTTGCACTGTGTCCCCCTGAAGCCTTGCACTGTGTCCCCCTGAAGCCTTGCACTGTGTCCCCCTGTAGCCTTGCACTGTGTCCCCTTGTAGCCTTGCACTGTGTCCCCCTGAAGCCTTGCACTGTGTCCCCCTGAAGCCTTGCACTGTGTCCCCCTGAAGCCTTGCACTGCGTCCCCCTGAAGCCTTGCACTGTGTCCCCTTGTAGCCTTGCACTGTGTCCCCCTGAAGCCTTGCACTGTGTCCCCCTGAAGCCTTGCACTTTGTCCCCCTGAAGCCTCGCACTGTGTCCCCCTGAAGCCTTTCTAAAAAGCATGGTTGATTTTTATTTTTAAAATTACCACCGCCGCCATCTTCGGATCCTCCCGCCGCCACGATCTTCAGCTACTCCTGCCGCCGCCGCGATCTTCGGCTCCTCCCGCCGCCGAGATCTTTGGCTCCTCCCTGCCGCCACCGTCATAGACCGAGCCGGCTCCAGTCGCAGTAACGCCCCCGTCCCGCCCCTTGGCCCAGCTCCTATGATGGACACAACGCCGGGCCAATGGCGGGACGTAAAGGCTAGGGAGGCGGGACTGGGTGTGACTGTGAGCGGAGCCGAGTACACAGTACACTCGGCTCTGCTTGTAAATGTCGGCGGAGCTCCGGATCGGCAGGGATCGGCGGGGGATCGGCGTATAACACGCACACCCACGATTTTCCCCTGATTTTAAGGGGAAAAAAGTGTGTGTTATACGCCGATAAATACGGTAACTAACTAAAAATAACTAACTATTAACTATTAAATTATAGATATTGGAATTCCCTTTCAAATTTGTCTGGTAGTCAATGTAGCGAATATGAATTTATGAATTTTCTAATATTCGAATTTACTAATTTTCGATTTTTTGACTATTTGAATTTACGAATATTCGCAAAAATTCAACCGTTTTTTGTTATTAAAAATGAATTCAGGGAGAAACGAATTGCACGTCTAGTGTGTGATTGTTTCAATCTAGAGCACTAATGCCGCGTACACACGATCGGAAATTCCGCCTGCAAAAGTCAGATGAGAGATTTTGGTCGGAAAATGCGACCGTGTGTATGCGCCATCAGACTTTTGTTGGTGGAATTCCAGCCAGCAAAAGACTGAGAGCAGGTTCTCAATTTTTCGGTCGGAAAAAGTTTTGATCAGAAATTCCGATCGTCTGTACCAATTTCCGCAAACTTCCTATGCATGCTCGGAAACAATTCGACGCATGCTCGGAAGCATTGAACTTAATTTTCTCGGCCGTTGTAGTGTTCTACGTCACCGCGTTCTTGACGATCGAAAGTTCCGCAAATTTTTGTGTGACCGTGTGTATGCAAGACAAGCTTGAGCGTAATTCTGTCGGAAAAAACACCCAAGATTTTCCCGAGGGAAAATCCGGTCGTGTGTATGGGGCTTAAGTGTCATTTCTGCCTGCTGTCTCATTTCTTTGTTATATGCATGAGTCATGTAAAAAAGGATGTTTGTTATGCTGGCCCACCTATATCAAACACCTCTCTGCGCTCAGATGGATACTGCTGTCTTACTGTTTATCACTCTGTATAAAAAGCATATAAATAAATGAATAAATATATACATGGTCCAATGTGCAACACAAATTCTTGGTGCACTGGTAGCAGCTGCTTAAATAGGGATCGTATGTAGGTATACAATAAGATAGCAGGTATTAAAGGGATTAAAACTATAATTAAATAATTAAATAAAACCCAACCTGTTAAAATACTGTAGCAGCGCTTGGATATCAGAAAAATAAAAAGACTGATAAAAAGTGGATAAATGATGCGTTGATATGTCACCATATAAAATAGATAATAAGAGAATATACGGAGGAATAAATAAACGATCAGATGTGATAAAAATTGATCAATAAATAAATCAATAAATCAATTGATAATAGGTATCGACAGAGGGTGCATTAATCACCCAGTAACTAATCAATTAGAGTCCAGCTCTCTCCATAATGGGATACACATCACAAGATGATATTTCAAGTTCTATATTTAATGTGCCGCAAACTGATTAGTCCATCCACCAGTGCACTCCACCACGTGATATAAGGTTCCCCTTTGGGGATGCACTCACCAGAGCTACAGAGAATATGGGCATATAAACTCTCTCATCAGGATACTGTTCCTCCCTCTATCGAAATCCTCCAATTCTCCTCCACAGCCTCCTATTCAATAGCTCCCCATTGCCAGGTAGGTCATATGTAGAAAAAATTGCAACCACATAGTGTGACTCTGCTTAAAACATTTATTTACCCCCCTATTCAGTTGATCAAAAACACCCCTTAGTAAAAAATGCGTACCAAATAAAACAATCAAATCAGCATAGAATTCATATTAGTATAAATGGATGCATTGCACTCTGCCTGTGTGCGCCTTCCGGATCCTTCTCTGCTGGTTTCCGCTATGAGGAGCGGTGTTTCCAGCGTCCTACGGGCTTCCTGGTCGGTGGAACGCAGGCTGGAGCGCAAACGTCACTTCCTTAGTTCTCTGGTCAACCTCCCTGACGCGCGTTTCATCATCATTTGACGAAACGCGCGTCAGGGACGTTGACCAGAGAACTAAGGAAGTGACGTTTGCGCTCCAGCCTGCGTTCCACCGACCAGGAAGCCCGTAGGACGCTGGAAACACCGCTCCTCATAGCGGAAACCAGCAGAGAAGGATCCGGAAGGCACACACAGGCAGAGTGCAATGCATTTATCCTAATATGAATTCTATGCTGATTTGATTGTTTTATTTGGTACGCATTTTTTACTAAGGGGTGTTTTTGATCAACTGAATAGGGGGGTAAATAAATGTTTTAAGCAGAGTCACACTATGTGGTTGCAATTTTTTCTACATATGACCTACCTGGCAATGGGGAGCTATTGAATAGGAGGCTGTGGAGGAGAATTGGAGGATTTCGATAGAGGGAGGAACAGTATCCTGATGAGAGAGTTTATATGCCCATATTCTCTGTAGCTCTGGTGAGTGCATCCCCAAAGGGGAACCTTATATCACGTGGTGGAGTGCACTGGTGGATGGACTAATCAGTTTGCGGCACATTGAATATAGAACTTGAAATATCATCTTGTGATGTGTATCCCATTATGGAGAGAGCTGGACTCTAATTGATTAGTTACTGGGTGATTAATGCAGCCTCTGTCGATACCTATTATCAATTGATTTATTGATTTATTTATTGATCAACTTTTATCACATCTGATCGTTTATTTATTCCTCCGTATATTCTCTTATTATCTATTTTATATGGTGACATATCAACGCATCATTTATCCACTTTTTATCAGTCTTTTTATTTTTCTGATATCCAAGCGCTGCTACAGTATTTTAACAGGTTGGGTTTTATTTAATTATTTAATTATAGTTTTAATCCCTTTAATACCTGCTATCTTATTGTATACCTACATATGCATGAGTCACTTTTGACAGGCTTTCCTGACACCAAGATATAAAAAGGTGACAGGGGAGGGAGCTCAAACACACAGCTTGTAATTGACAGCCTCAGCTCTGTTCCTGGGTGCTGTGTGAGGCTCCATTCACACTAATGCGTTTTTTCATACTTTTTGCTTTTTGCTGAAATGCAGGACATTTTTTTAACATGGGTTCCTATGGAACAGGTTCACATCAATGCATTTTTGTGCTTCTGCGTTTTTGGAAAGGGTCAGGGACTTTTTTAAATGCAAAACGTTGCTTTTTTTTTTTTTTTTGGTTCAATAGATTTCAATGGAGAAGCTGTAGATAAGCATTTAGCATGTTTTTACAGCGGTTTCGCGTTTTTAACCACTTCAGCCCCGGAAGGATTTACCCCCTTCCTGACCAGAGCACTTTTTACGATTCAGCACTGCGTCGCTGACAATTGCGCAATCGTGCGGTGTGGCTCCCAAACAAAATTGACGTCCTTTTTTTCCCACAAATAGAGCTTTCTTTTGGTGGTATTGATCACCTCTGCGTTTTTTATTTTTTGCACTATAAACAAAAAAAGAGCGACAATTATGAAACAAAGCATTATTTTTAACTTTTTCTATAATAAATACCCCCAAAAAATATATAAAACAACATTTCTTTTCCGTATTTTAGGCCGATAAGTATTCTTCTACATATTTTTGGTAAAAAAAACAAAAAAAAACGTTTATTGATTGGTTTGCGCAAAAGTTATAGCATCTACAAAATAGGGGATTGTTTTATGGCATTTTTATTAATATTTTTTTTTTACTAGAAATGACGTCAATCTGAGATTTTTATCGTGACTGCAACATTATAGCGGACACATCCGACAATTTTGACACATTTTTGGGACCATTGGCATTAATACAGCGATCAATGCTATAAAATTGCATTAATTACTGTAAAAATTTCACTGCCAGTGAAGGGGTTAACCAGTAGGGGGCGGGGAGGGGTTAAGTGTGTCCTGGGCAGTGATTCTAACTCTCTGGAAACCCAGGCTTCCCCAGTGATGTAAGGGTGACCCCGCCCCCTCTGAGGTAACGCAGGTTTCCGTTACATCAGAGGGGGGGGGGGGTCACCCGTACGTCACTGGGGAAGCCCAGCTTTTCCCTTGCGTCAGAGGGGGGGGGGTCAGGTGACGGAGTGGCCCGGTCCTCCTCTGCTAAGACGGATTCCCTCAGTGTCTCCATGGAGACAGGATGCGCTGCGCTGGACGTCGTCAGAAGAGACCACCCATCGCTGGACCCTGGAGAAGAGACCACCCATCGCTGGATTGCAAGAGTGGATTACCACCGCTGGAATCTTTTTTTTTTTTTTTTAATAAAGGACTTTTCCCAACGGTGTCTGTGTGTTTTTTAACTTTTTTTACACTTTCTTTGTGAAATGGTAGGGGTACTTTTGTACCCCCTTACCATTTCAAACAGGGGTTGGCTGGGATCTGGGGGTCTCCTTGTTAAAGGGGGCTTCCAGATTCTGATAAGCCCCCTGCCCGCAGACCCCCACAACCACCGGCCAGGGTTGTGGGGAAGAGACCCTTCTCCTCATCAAAAAAGCATCCTCCCAATGTTGAGGGCATGTGGCCTGGTATGGTTCAGGAAGGGGGAGCGCTCTCTCATCCCCCCCTCTTTTCCTGCGGCCCGCCAGGTTGCGTGCTCGGATAAGGGTCTGGTATGGATTTTTTTTTTTTTTTTAGGCGTGGAGTTCCCCTTAAAATCCATGCCAGACCTGAAGGGTCTGGTATTATTTTTTTTTTTTTTAAATTTGACCCGGGGTTCCCCTTAACATCCATACAAGACCTGAAGGGCCTGGTAATTGAATTTGGGGGGAACCCCACGCTTTTTTTTTTTATCAATGATTTTCAATGGCTGTTCTCTGTATTACGGTAGCCGGCAATTCATTATAGCCGCGAGTGATTTTAAATAGCTTTTTTTCCTGCAAAAATTACACTTTGTGCAGGGACAGTTCTAAGCATGGGAAACATGCGCCCCTTTACATGCATACTTTACACACCCCCCAGGTACGAAATTTAAAGCAATATTACACTTTTATTGTTTCACTTTAAGCATTATTAAAATCACTGCTCCTGAAAAAACTGCCCTTTTTAAAACTTTTTTTGCCATAATACATGTCCCCTGGGGCAGGACCCAGGTCCCCAAACACCTTTTATGACAATAACTTGCATATTAGCCCTTTAAAATTAGCACTTTTGATTTTGAACGTTCGAGTCCCATAGACTTTAATATGGTTCTAAAGTTCACACGAACTTTAGGTCTGTTCGCAGGTTCTGGTGCGAACCGAACAGGGGGGTGTTCGGCTCATCCATAGTAAGCTCCATCCGGTTGGATGGGGAGTATCAGTGCACAGCCATTACCAGATCTCTCCAGAGATGTTCAATCAGGTTCAAGTCTGGGCTCTGGCTGAGCCACTCATGTACATTCACAGAGTTGTGCCATAGCCGCTACCTTGTTATCTTGGCTGTGTGCTTAGGGTCATTGTCCTGCAGGAAGATGAACCTTAACCCCAGTCTGGGATCCAGAGCGCTCTGGAGCGGGTTTAGATCAAGGATGTCTCTGTACATTGCTTCATTCATCTTTCCCTTGATCCTGACTAGTCTCCCAGTTCCTGCCACTGAAAAACATCCCCACAGCTTGATGCTGCCACCAGCATGCTTCACTGTACGGATGGTATTGGCCAGGTGATGAGCGGTGCCTGGTTTCCTCCAGACATGACGCTTGCCATTCAGACCAAAGAGTTCAATCTTTGTTTCATCAGACCAGAGAATTTTGTTTCTCATGGTCTGAGAGTCCTTCAGGCGCCTTTTGGCAAACTCCAGGCAGGCTGTCAAGTGCCTTTTACTGAGGAGTGGCTTCCGTCTGCCACTCTACCATACAGGCCTGATTGGTGGAGTGCTGCAGAGATGGTTGTTCTTCTGGAAGGTTCTCCTCTCTCAACAGAGAAATGCTGGAGCTCTGTCAGAGTGACCATCGGTTTTCGTGGTCACCTCCCTGATTAAGGCCCTTCTCCTCCGATCGCCGGGTGGCCCGCTCTAGGAAGAGTCCTGGTGGTTCCAAACTTTTTTCCATTTATAGATGATGGAGGCCGCTGTGCTCATTGTGACCTTCAATGCTGCAGAAATGTTTCTGTTCCCTTCCCCAGATCTGTGCCTCAATACAATCCTGTCTCGGAGGTCTTCAGACAATTCCTTGGACTTCATGGCTTGGTTTGTGCTCTGACATGCACTGTTAACTTATATGGACCTTATATAGACAGGTGTCTGACTTTCCATATCATGTCCAATCAACTGAGTTTACCACAGGTGGACTCCAATCAAGTTGTAGAAACATCTCAAGGATGATCAGTGGAAACAGGATGCACCTAAGCTCAATTTTCAGTTTCATAGCAAAAGCTGTGAATACTTACAGTATGTACGTGGGATTTTTTTGTTTTTTATTTTTAATGAATTTGCAAAGATTTCAAACAAACTTTTTTCACGTTGTCATTTTGGGGTATTATTTGTAGAATTTTGAGGCAAAATAAATAATTTAATAAGAAGTTAAGCACTGTGAATACTTTCCGGATGCACTGTATACAGTATATACAAACATACACACAGTAAATGTAATATAAAACTGTTAAAAGACTATAGTTTTGCTTTAAAAAAAAAAAAACAACCTATCCAGGAAGTTGGAAGGCATTCAGTTTTACAAATGACTGACATATAAAGGAAAACATTTCAGAAGGGCCAAAAAGATAATGACTCTTTCTGGCCCTTCTGAAAAGTGTCAGGGTTCACAGGAAAGGCTATGCTTACAGACAGAGCAAATATGAACATTCATGTCATGCCGCTTTTCCGCTGAGCGTGCAAAAAAGGAAATATTCCTCTAATTAAAGCATGTAACTATAAGACGATGAACATGTGTTAACAAAGTCTTTGGGAAAAAAAAGGATAATAATAGTCCAAAAATAGCAGGAAGGAAGTACATGGTGAGAGATGATTAGGGAAATCTTGGCAAAGAGTGGACAAAACCAGAAAATAGTTCAATTTTTTTGCCCAAAATTATGTTGGCTCTCCATGTTTTATAAAAAGAGGCCAAGTTTGTGGGTACAGATGGTCTTCAACTTAAAGATAAATAGTCAGTCATAGCCAATTTTCGGCAAGAATTTGAATATTCTCCAATAATTTTTAAAACTGTATTTACTTCTGAAAGATTTTTTATTGTCTGCTTATTTTTACCTGAGAGCTGGTAGTCAGAGCTCATAGGCCTCTGAGATCTGCCATTTGCCTGTCAACTGATCGATTTATGCTGTCTTTTGTAAAAGTACCAAATATCACAAGCTTTGTAGTTAAAGTGGTTCTAAAGTTCTATGCATGCCCCCCCCCCCCAATACTTACCCGAGCCCTATCTCAATCCATTAGAAATCAAAAGGAAGAACTCCGGACAGCCGCACACCTGGAAAATAAAATCCAAAGGGTTTATTTAAAAGCAAAAAGACACCACAATCCAAACACGGCAAAAAGGGGGGTACAGATCTGACGCGTTTCGCACTGTATTTCAGTGCTTACTCATAGCTCCCTATCTCAATCCAGTGATGTGCACGAGAGCCTAGGCTCTCTGGGCACTCTCTCCTCATTGGCTGAGTAAGCAGCGGGAGCCATCAAGGAGAGAGAGGGGAGGGGAGGAGCCGCAGCTGTGTGTGTACCCAAGCCAGCCTGCTTGGGTACCCCATAGCAAACTGCTTGCTCTGGGGTCACTAGACAGGATAAAGGGACCAGGAGTTCTGGCGGTAGTGGCGCTGGTGCTCCAGCCGGGGGCGACAAACAAACCACACGAACCACCCCCGCATTGTGCCTATGGTTAGTAGGGGGAGTAATAGTGCACAATCATTGGTAATAGTGGGAGGAATACTGGCCCTTCATTGGTGTTGTTAGGAAGAATAGTGTCCAGTTGTTTATATCAGTGGGAGAAATTATGCACCTTTGTTGGTGTAAGTGGAAGGAATAATGCCCCGTCATTGGTGCTAGTGGGAGGAATGGTGCCTCATCGTTGGTGTCAGTGGGA
Organism: Lithobates sylvaticus; assembly: GCA_028564925.1. Classification (NCBI taxonomy): domain Eukaryota; kingdom Metazoa; phylum Chordata; class Amphibia; order Anura; family Ranidae; genus Lithobates; species Lithobates sylvaticus. The sequence goes on along the minus strand of CM053029.1, from coordinate 176,752,596 downwards.
GGAGTAGTGCCTCAGTAGTGGGAGGAAGAGTGCATCAAAGGCCCGAATAAAGGCAAGCAAAGGGCAACAGTTTGGAGTCCACTGCTGTAAGGCCACAACAGTTCATGGGGATATGCTGTGGTGCCCCCTGCCTTTGGTGCCCTAAACACATGCTTATTTTGCCCTGTGGTTTAATCGTAAAAAGGCTTCTATAATTAAACACTATCACACGGTAAAAGGTGTTAGAGGAAGAGGTAAGTTAAGCAGGTGTTGTGCACTACACGGAACAACGTTTTTATGGAAGCACCAATCTAAGTGGCAGTGTGGCCTATACTCTTTTAACCGCTTCCCGACCGCCTCACGCAGATATACTGCGGCAGAATGGCACGGGCAGGCAAAATCCCGTATATAAACGTGATTTTGCAATTGTGGGTCGCGTGCGCGCCGCCAGCGGCGCGCTCGCGACCCGGTCGGGAGCTCCGTGACCCCGGCCTAAACTGAGGAAAAAAAATGTTTTTTTATATATTTTTTGGGGATTTATTATAGCAAAAAGCAAAAAATATTGCATTGTTTTTAAAATTGTCGCTTTATTTTTGTTTATAGCGCAAAAAATAAAAACCGCAGGGGCGATCAAATACCACCAAAAGAAAGCTCTATTTGTGGGAAAAAAAAAGGATGCCAATTTTGTTTGGGAGCCACGTCGCACGACCACACAATTGTCAGTTAATGCAACGCAGTGCCGAATCGCAAAAAGGGGCCTGGTCCCTTGGCTGCCAATTGGTCCGAGGCTGAAGTGGTTAATTCAGTTTCAAGATGAGATAAGATAAGTACCCTTGTTGAGGCCTAAGCACTTGCAGCTGCTAAAGCCTTTATGGGTGCTACCTTTTACATTGAAGCAATTCTAAAATGTGTTTATTACCTTTTGTAGCACCACAAAATGCTGTACACCAGAAACATAATGTTAGTGCCTTTAAAAAGGGAAAAAATGCAGAATGAAATGTGCATGTTGTATGAGTTATAAGCTATCTTAGTTTTCAGAAGGTAGAACAAACTTTGGTTATGATAATGAAAACTGCTTCACTGTGCTTATTATGAATAAATAACACAAATTTAATTGCATTGCACAAACTACATATTCCGTTCGTTTTTTCATAGACCAAAAGGTGGCAAACCTAGGGCTGGTATGCAGCAGTAGCACCCTGCGCGCCACTGTACTTTTAGACGTGCAGTTCCAATACGTCAAGGTACAAGTTCCCTTCGGGGAAGGTGCACCTTGACATCTCACAGAGGACCTTATCCTGGCACAGTGGGTGGCAAATTGCCAAGTCTGATTGCAGGGCCATCTTTAACGCAGAGCAAAAGGGGCAGGTGCCCAGGGCCCAGTCATTGTTGAGGGGCCCAACTGCTATCAGCCTTGATTCCACTTCCAGCACTGACAGCGGGCCGGAGACAAGCGGATTGGGGCCCCCAAGGAATGCTGGAGGCCCAGGCAACCAGGGACTGCTATCCACCCTCAACTCCACTTCCAGCACTGACAACAGGCCGGAGGACAGGCGGATCGGGAGCCCCTGAGGACCAGTGGTAGGCGCATGCAGTCAGGGAATGCTATCCACACGGGACAGTCTGCGGTCTAAGAATCTGCTGGGCACCTCACCCAGAACTAGAATGGGCCCTGCCCACTGCTGGCCAACATGAATGTCCTATGGAAGGTAGGACATTCTCTCTTACCCCCTTCTGACCCCTCTCTCTCTCATCCCCCTTCTCTCTCTCTCACCCCCCTCTCTGGCTCTCCTCTCTCTCAACCCCCACCCCTCTCCCACCCCCCTGACCCCTCTCTCTCTCACTCCCCACCACCCCTCTCTCTCTCGTTCCCCCTTCTCTGACCTCTCCCTCTTTCTCACCCCCCTCTGACCCTTTCTCTCACCCCCTCTCTCTCTCACTCTCTCACCCACCTCTCTGGCCCCTCTCTCCCTGACCTCTCTCCCCCCTCTCTCTCACTCACCCCCTGCCCCCCTCTCTCTCACCCCCCCCTGACCCCTCTCTATCTCACCCCCTCTCTTTGACCCCTCTTTCTCTCTCACCCACCTCTCTCTGGGACCCCCTTCTCTCCCTCTCCCACATGCAGGCAGGGGGAACTGAGTGGACAAGTGAGTGTCACTGATTCCACCTGCACCCAGCACTGCCACTGATCACATCCACCCCAAGCACTGCCACTGATTCCCCCCCCCCCCCCAAGCACTGCCACTGATCCCACCCCCCCATTCCAAGCACTGCTACTGATCCCATCCCCCCAAGCACTTCCACTGATCCTATATCTCTACTAGCACCGCCAATAATCACATCCCCTCCCCCAGCACTGCCATTAATACCATTCACCCCCTCCCACCACCACCACTGATCACACCGCTCCTAGCACCAGTAACCAATGGGTGAGCAGTGATGATGTGTAATAACCTCTAGCAACCAGTCAGCAAGCAGAAATGATGTGCTGTAACCTCTAGCAACTAATCAGTGAGTGGTAATGGTATGCTGTAACCTCTAGCAACCACATCACAATTGCTGCCTGATCTGCTACACTAAACTGAGTTTAGCTGCTATTTATTGTAAGTCTCAAAGCAGGTGGAGAGCGAAATTGCATGCAGGGGGGCCCAAAGAAAATTCTTGCCCAGTGTCCAATCAGTATTAAAGACGGCCCTGTCTGATTGCCATCCCATGGCAGCAGGTGGAGTGTGCAGCATCCATGTCTAGGTTTCGACTTGCTGATCAACTTGAAACATTCAATGGAATATCAGGCAGCCTGAAGACAAACTGGAGCATCTGGGGTGCAAGTAGAAGGTATATACATGCTGTTTATGTCCAGTATAGGTACACTTTAACTAAGAGTGTAGTTTTCCCATACGGCTCATTCACATGGGTATTAAAATTATGCATATAGATGCATACAGCGTAACCAGCAGTATAAAAGTTGAACAATCAATTCAAACAGCTGCATCTGGAGCTGTATTGTTGCGCTGTACTTAGCAGTGTAAAAATAAAACAGGACACAGCTGTGTCAAGGGCTGTTTATTTTAGCGTTATTTACACTGTACACAAGTAAACATTTGTGTAATGTGTATACAGTGTTAATGCAGCCTATCAGCCTCTGTTGGCCAGTCGCATCCTAGCAACATAGGATGCTAGACAGCAGGAGGCACTTGCATCCTAGCAACAAAGGATTCTAGGTAGTACCAGCTGTCTGCATCCTAGCAACCAATGATTCTAGGTGGTAGGGGCTATCTGCATCCTAGCGACCAAGAATACTAGGCTACAGAAGCTGCTTTCTTACTAACAGCCAAGAATGCTAGGTGACATGGGGCACATTGGACATCCTATCAGCCCAGGACACTAAGCAGCAGGAGCTGTCTGCATCATAGCAACCATTGATGCTATGCAGCAGGGGCTGCTTGTGTCCTAGAAGCTTACTACATCAGGAGCCGCTGACGCTCCAGCAACCAAGGACACTAGCCACCAAAAGCCGTCTGAGTTCTAGCAACCAAGGATACTAGGCTGCAGGAGCCAAAATGATACTTGGTTCTGTATTCTCTAAAAAGGGGTGCTACTGGGAGGTGAGCCTCAGACGACGTCCTATGACGAAACGCGTAAGGCGGGACTATCGTGGTACGCAATACGTCACATCCGGCGCAGCCTCCGCTTCCGGTTTTGGAGCTATCGCGGCCGTGGAACGCACGCCGCATCCCCGGAAGAGCTGTGTTACATACGCCGGCTTTGCTATCGTATGGGCTTACTAGCCCTTTGATCTTTTGGTTATACCACTTGGTGGTCGAATATATACTTTTTAAAGATTTTCCAATAAATTTGTATTTTTTAAAACTTATACGGAGTTACGCTATGAATCAATCCCTTCCCCATATTTTTCCCACCTGCACCAAATGAGCACACCGGACCACAGGAGAACAGGGATCCAGCTGGTACAAATCCCCCAGAGAAGGAGGACATCCAGACGGAAGAGACCAACTTAGAGCATCACTTCTATGCCCATTACCCCTGCAGGGGTTGGGCACTCCGGTGAGTGCAAACACATTAGGGGCACGGTCGGAAGGAGGGGAGTACGGGACCCCCACAGCTGCTTGTCACATTTCTTACGATATTGTCAAGAATAATCATACACTTCACTAGACTGAATTTGTACAAATTGCATCTACTCACTGATTGCTTGTTTGCATTTTTTGCATTCAGTGTATGGTGGACTTCCTAGTGTTTCTTTGGTTACTGCTGAAAGGAGCATATATAACCAATTACCTTTTACTTATAATTATCAACTTGCCAGTTCTTATATCAGCTTACAACACTACTGGATTTTATTGGACTTTTATTTCACATATTTATATATTGTCATCACTATTAGCTGTTGAAAGGCCGTCTTGTTTTACATGTACAGAATATTTGCATTTAACCTATGATTTAATAATTTGAGCTTTTTAGCAAATATTTATTTACTATATTGTTACATAATATAATTTTTATATATTTATGCACGTGCACCTTCACCAATTCTTATCCTCTATATTTATTTATTGTTGCTCATAACTACTGAATACTTTGGTTTACTTTGGACACTCTTCACTTAGGCCCCTTTCACACCGGGGCGGTGAGCCGCGGTGACGGTAAAGCAGCGCTATATTTAGCGCTGCTTTACCGTCGTTTTAAACCGCGGTATTCGGCCGCTCGCGGTGCGGTTTTAACCCCCGCGAGCGGCCGAAAAGGGGTTAAACACCCCCCACAGAGCGCCGCCGTAGCGGCGCTTTGCGGCGGTATTACCGCGGTTTTAACGCGGTGTCCCATTCTATTCAATGGGAAGGAGCGGTATAGGAGCGGTGAATACACCGCTCCTATCCCGCTCCAAAGATGCTGCTAGCAGGACTTTTTTTGTCATCCTGCTAGCGCACCGCTCCAGTGTGAAAGCCTGCCGGCTTTCACACTGGAGTTAAAGGGGCAGGATTTTTTCATGCGGTGAACAGGCGCTATTTTTAGCGCTGCACCGCATGAAAAACGCCCCGGTGTGAAAGGGGCCTAAGTGTGTTTTATTATTGCTGATTCATTTAACCAGCTTATACCACTGCACTTTATTCACGATTTTATACTCCTTTTATCACCTATACTTCTCCTGCTTGAGATAATTTACCCCTCATATACCCTCAACCTTGAACAGCGCCAACACCCCTCCCTTTACAGTTTTTATCTATCCTTGCTACATCTAGGTGTAGTTTTCTAGGGGGGCAGCAGTTCCAAATTCCTAAGCGCGGATACTTCCACTTTTTACTGGGAGGTGAAACTAAGGGATGATGCTTAGAGGTTGGTAGGGGACAGAGACAAAGGTTGACTCAGAAGGACGGAGTTCCTGCACCAACCCTAGGTGTATTTGTTTTCACAATTTTTAATTTGTAATTAATGAACACACTTTGAACTTTATTAGTTATTGTAGAATCGACCTTGTTCTCGTGTCATGAAACATTGCTGAAGCAGAACAAGAGATGAGTAAGGGCGAAGAGACTGAATGAGATGACCACATCAAGGATTCCTTTATTACGAGAGAACAAATGTATCCAAGATAACATATGGGACTGTTTCCACAATAAATCCCACAGACAGCTCTTATTTACTTAGGATCCTAAATCATTTCATTGCGGTCTTAGGAATTCATAGCTGAATCTTTCACTATGAACTGATATGCTGTGAGCCTAAAGTCCATATAAAGATTCCAATAGGCACCATTTGTATATATAGGGTATATACACTGTTTTCTGCTATTTGTTTACTCGCCAGTCTGCAGTTCAGTGATCACATCTGGTTAGAGCTGGAGCTGTATAACAGAACATGGATATTAAAGCCCAGCTCCAGCCAGAATGTGTAATTTCATTTTGTATAGGGCGAGTTGGAATCTATGTTGCCATCTTCTTTCTTGTTGCCATCTGCATCAGGACAGGAAGACATAGGAAAACTCTACAGCGGGGACACAGGCAAAATAATGTGGAAGGGTTAGAATATTCAAAAATGTTTATTGCTGTCCCAGAAAGCCCCATCTCTCATTTCTTGTATAGAAATTACAGGGATAAGAAGTAAAAGAAAATCTCCCCATTGGGTTCACTGACTAAAAAATATATAGAAAAAATGTTAAATGTATAGAAAAATGCACTGCAAATGCAGTGCTAAACGCAGCACAAAACGCATTCAGGCGCCTGTCAAACGCGATTCAAGCTCACTTAAAATACATGCAGTCAAAAATGCGCAGTTACAGTATGTACAGTTTCTGGTGTGAATGGGCCCTTTGCATGTTTGCATGCATGCAAAGAGCATTTGAATAAATGCGTTTTGCGTGCGCTGCGCTCAGCACTGCGTTTGCATTGCATTTTTCTATACATTTTTGGGCTTGGCTTTCTTGGCTTAAAGGGGCACGGTGCATTTGAGGCGCATTTTTAGCGCTTTTACATTTTCGGTGCAGAAAAATGCAGCGTGCTCTACTTTTTTTTAACTGCACTGCAAATCACTGCAACAATGCCCATAAAATGACCTTGATTTTGAGTTGTGTATGCTGTTGGAGTGCATTTCAAAATGCATCAAACTGCGTTCGGTGTGAAAGCGCCCTACATTTGCAAATGGGGCTTTATGCACATTTTTTAGGCTGCTTTTTTTCTCCTGCCAGGAGCATAGGGGTTCAGAAGAGCTGGACAAATGCTCAGTGTGCATGGGGCCTAAATGCTCTACAAAAACATGTTAAATGAATTTGATAAAAAGTTACAATATTCTACATTACCAACCAATCATCCCGGCTTCTCCTTCTCCAGACAACAGGTCTCCAACTGGCAGAGCCATATGCTGTACATGTGGAATTAAAGTTTACCTTCACTAATGGTTTCTGCATGGAAATCCCTGGTGGCCCCTTCTTTCCTGAAGCCCCCTGGGGTTGGAGAATTTGTATTTACTATATCTGTAAGGAACGAGTTATGACTAATGTAATACTGACAGCAGGCAGGACATCTGTATACTGTAAATACTCCCGATTAATATTTACAATTGGATCTGAGCCCGAAGCATTCATTTACTTATAGACTTTTTTTTTCCACCATCCAGGCCTGGCATTGGTGTCTCCTAAAAGGTTTGCTTGGCAGCAGCTAAGATCGATCAGTTAACTGCTAATGCTATTCATTTGTTTTTCTGTCAATCCACCCTGGTGAGCTACACAGCTCTAACCAGGGCCGCTGATAAGGCAGTACAGCCGTCCCTAGACATGTGCATGACGAAAAAAATTGTTTTGTTTCGTTTAATTTTGATTCGTTAATCTAGTTATTTAGTTTAGTTAAATTCGGTTGATTTGTTCAATTCTTTTTCGGAATTCGCATTCAGAATTCGTATTCAGAATTTTCTTTCTTCGAATTTACCAATTTTTTTTTGATTCGAAGCAATCAAAATCGATAAGTTTTCGAATCGGACGAAACTGAACTGTTATGCCGCGTGCATGGAAATTCGGCCAGCAAAAGACTGATGAGAGCATTTGGTCGGAAAATGCGACCGTGTGTATGCTCCATCGGACTTTTTAACAGAAACGTTTTTTTTTTTTTGACAACAAATAAGACAGTACAAACAAAACATTCATCTTACAGAGGATACGAATACAGGTAAGCAATGACATGACATCAATGGAGCATATATAGGGGAGATGCAACTACGACCATTTATTTCCCAGGATGAACATCATATATGTCCCCAAATTATGACTTTATAAGATAGATTTGCTATCCAGGGGGTGATCATGTAAAGACTATAAACAAATGGAGCTTCTGGACAGACTGTTCCCGTAGGGGCCAAACTTAACCCTTCAGCCGGGAGGGCGGGGGGGGGGGCAGCTCCATCCCCGGACCACATCAACAGAATATGTCACCAAAATCCAAGTGGAGGGATCGATTACGTTCTCTCCATCAGACCAGGGGGGTTATTCGGTGCGAACTGCCCCATGAGGCCACTCCCCTTGCGTCGACCCAGTTCAACCAGGTCTTATCATATTTCTGTGGGCAATTTCTGCATTCGTACGTAATTCGGTATAATGGTAACACATTATTTACCATCTTTTGCCATGATTCTCTAGTCGAAGGGTCCTTCTGCTTCCATTTAAGGAGTATTTCCCTTCTGGCATAGAATAATGAATCGGTCTCCCTCTATATCATCCAGGTGACTAAGTAGGAGGGTCAAGGGGTCTAATGGTATCGGTACTCCACACACCTCTCCCAAGGTGTCCACTACTGCATTCCAAAAGGGTTGCAGCCTCGGACAGGACCAGACCATGTGGAAGAAGGTTCCCTCTTCCAAGTCACATCTAATGCAGTTGGGGCGTAGACCTGGGTAGATACCTGCTAGCCTTTGTGGTGTGTAATAGGCCTTGTGTATAAATTTTAATTGTATGAACCTGTCCTTAGCCGCGATCATGGATGGAATAAAAGTAGTCAAGCATTCCTCCCATTCCTCCTCTCCAAGAGAGGGGATATCTTTCTACCATTTAGACATGGATTTGTTATTTTTGACGTCATGGGCCACTGTTAAATATAGATATAGAGAAGAGAGGGGATTGTCCAACCCCCCCGAGATTAACAGTCGCTCAATCGAGTCTGGTTCAAGCATAGGTCAGGAGGGGAACTGGGCTCTGAGGGCATGCTAGAGCTGGTAGTATCTAAATTGGAAGTTTCTAGGTAGGTTGTGTGCCTGCTGCAGTTCCCGAAAAGGGGTTATAACACGCTGCGGCATAACTTGTTTCAATGTGGTGATCCCTTTCCTGGCCCAACCCGCTGGGTCTGGGACAATAGATAGATGGGGTAACATAAGATTGGCCCAAAGTGGGGTGTGGGGTGAGATGCACGCAGGTTTAAGAGGGCTACCCTGGAAGATCTCCACACCTGAATTGTGGTTTTCATAGGCCCCGTTACAGCAGGGCTAGCCTTAGCCCCCCTATATGGCAAGTTGAACAATGCTGCATATGAGCCTAGGAAGGCCGCCTCTAGGGTAACTGCTGGGTTTTGACGGTGTTGTGAGAACTACCACCGCACCTTTACTAAAACTGCCGCCCAGTAATATACCATAAAGTTGGGGAATGCCAGGCCACCTCCAGATAATGGCAGGTAGAGTGTGTTTTTCGCCGCCCTTGGGGGTTTCCCCGCCCATATAAAGGAGATCATTAGACTTTCGAGCTTACTAAAGAAGGATTTAGGGATGGGGATCGGGGTCTGCCTAAAGTAGTAGAGGAATTTAGGAAGGAATATCATTTTTATTAAATTACCCCTACCTACCGGGGACAGAGGGAGGCTTCTCCAGGTGGAACATTTCTGTTGGAGCTGGGCCAGGAGCGGGTTAATGTTTCTATCCAGATATCCTGTCGTTCCATCAGACTTTTGCTGGTCGAATTCCAGCCAGCAAAAGATTGAGAGCAGGTTCTCAATTTTTCGGTCAGAAAAAGTTCAGATCGGAAATTCCGATCGTCTGTAGCAATTCCGACATGCAAAATTCCTACGCATGCTCGGAAGCATTGAACTTAATTTTCTCGGCTCGTCGTAGTGTTGTACGTCACCGCATTCTTGGCGGTCAAAAGTTCAGCGAACTTTTGTGTGACCGTGTGTATGCAAGCCAAGCTTCAGCGGAATTCCGTCAGAAAAAACACTTGTGTGTACGCGGCATTATATTGTTTTCGAATGCAGCAAAGTGAATAAACAAAAGAAAAATCTTCATCAAATGATTACAATGAATCTTTACCTTTGGCTTAACAAAAACAGCATTATTTCGAAACGGTACTCTAATAACATACACAGTCTTTGATTTCAGCAATATGTGCAATGAGAATTTTGACTGGAGTTCAATGTAAAATTTGATTTGAATTTCAGTCCGAATTTCCTAAATTCAGACAAATTTCGTTACGTTATTCGCAGCATTCGGTAAAATTTGTTTATATTGTAATTCGGGTCAAAGATTTGTCTGAATATTAATTCGGAACAAAACGAACCGCACATGTCCAGCCTGCCCTCCCGTACCGGGCCCAGGCAGGCACCATCAGTTCAAAAGGGGGGCCTGGGACCTGGCAGCTTGTCGCGCTGACCCGGCAGCTGCTGACAGGTACTTTATACAGTTAGATGCCCCTGGCATCCTCTGGTGTGTACAGTGGCTCTTTACCTCCCTGTCCTGGAGATCGATCAAGCTTTTCACCCCTGGATCCTTCTACACACATAAGAGCAACATGATCATGTAATTAAATTATTCATCAAGATTTTAACCAAGTGACTTATTACAAAGTAACTTCAAAGTGACTTATACTGTACATATAAAATTTGGAACGTTGGTTTCCTGCACTGAACTTTGGTTCCTTTATTCCCTTGCTTGCATGTCCTGTAAAATCTCAGCATATGCTGTGACAGATTACATATGGACTTTTATTATTTTAATAATTTAATCTCAATCCATATTTGAATTTATTTTTGACTAATTCATTTCCTTTTTTAATTAATAATTTCATATTTAAATCTTCTTTCTTTCTTCCTCTTTTTTTTTATTTTTATGTGAGAATTTTTTTGCACTGTTTTCCTTGTTTTCCAGAACTCCGTTCCGCCAACCCCACCGACGGAGACAGGCAGCAAGGGGAACTATTTTTAAACTGGGATATTATCTGGAGTAGCGGCTGCAGCGGAGTAAGCAGGCGGGCGCATGTGCCTACATTGCTTCTGTAGTTCCGGCCAATCAATGACAGTCCTCGGTGGAGTGATTCGCAGCCGCACTCCGCCTCTCAATGTATTTCTGCTTTTTGTGACAGAAGTAGGCTCCGGGGAGATGGAGAGCTGAGCGACCTGTGCTTACTCCGCAGTGTCTAGCAAGTATAGAGATTCCCAGCATCACACTACACACTCCTGACTTTTCCTGGCTGAGTTTTTTAATTTACGACCCCTTTTTCACTTGTGGTGCTCTCTGAAGAGCAATCTGTGTTTAGATCGCTCTCCAGGGCCCATTCACACTAGGGCAGTAACTGGTGTTTTTCTGCACTGGAAGAATGTCAGTCAGTGCGACCCGTGCGGGGCACATAGAAAACAAGTGTTTTCTATGTGCCTCATTCTCACTGCAATACAGCCTGGAGGTACAGTGCAGTGATCTGCAATAAAATGCACACATACTGCATTTTATCGCAGCTCACAGGAAAGCACCACATGTCAACACACAGCAGCAGCACAATGCACTGTGCTCCAATGTGTGATGCAAGAAACCATGCAGACACCACCCCTACTGCTAGCTCACTGCAGCTGAAACTGCTTCCTGCACACTAAACAGATCCAGTTTAGGCATTGTTTTGACTTCTAATTAGTGTATGTTATTCAGAGGAAAATGTCATTATTCGTGCCAGATACTGTTTTTCAAATAAAGCGGTTGTAAACTGCTGCACTTTTTTTTTTCTTACCTGCAAGGCAAAGGCATAATGCATCGCATACTAGCACATTATGTGAAACTTACCTCAAAATGAAGCCTTCCAGCGATGCGATATGATCGCTGGAGACGGCATCCATCTTCACCCGGTCTTCCTTCTTGGTTGGCGCACTCCGGCTCCGTGACTGGCGGGAGCCACGATGACGTCACTCCTGTGCATGCGCGCAGAAGCCGCCGGTCACGGCACAGGGTCCTGAAGAAAGGGCACGAGCGGACGCTCCTTCAGAGCGCATGCGCCAGTGATGTCACTGGCTGCATGCACAGTAAATATCTCCTAAACGGTACAGGTTTAGGAGATATTTACACTACCTATAGGTAAGCCTCATTATAGGCATACCTATAGGTAAAACTTAAAGATGGAAGTTTACTTCCTCTTTAAAGGTAGATAGAGGAGTATCTGGTGTCATGCTGAAATATCAATAAGCACAACACAAAGACCACCTTCCAGCTTACTTGCTTAGGAAATGGGTGGGTCCAGGGCAAATTACTCATGGGTGGGGCGATTACTCATGGGTGGAACCCCATTTTTTAAAAATGACAGATTACTGTAAACGGTACTAAATTCTGGTAATATGACTAAGTGACTTTCAATGTAAACATAGCAGCAGGACCCTTCTTTCTTTCTTCTGTCACTATACTGATTTAAGTAGCATCCCACTGTGCCAATAACAGTGATGGGCATCAGGACACAAGGACTGTTGGGGTGTCTGGTAGTGGCTCGGAGCAACTGCCCCATTTTTATAATGATTAAAGTGCCCCTGGCACCTCCCTGTATTCCAAGGCCTCTGACCCACAAGACAGCCGTTACTCATGAAAGATGAAACCTTAGTCATTTCATATTTATTTAAGTTAGGTTTAAAAAAAATGAACTCGGACAATACTGCGAAGTGCAGGAGAGCCGCACACTTGCACCATCTAGACATTACATGAGCCATATTTTATCTCACTAACCTGCCATATTTAATTATGAGAGACAAAAAGCAGGCACAGCCTCTGTGTACATTTATGAGAGGATCAAGAAGATTTACACTTGCACTTTATTGCTCTGGAGCTGAATTATCCTGTCAGGTATAGACTGCTATAAGTTATTCACACCATTAAAAGCGAGGGGGGAAAAACACAGTTTATACGCTCAAAAGTATAAGATGTCTTTGTATTATAAGCTACAAAGTTATCTACAAAAAACAAGAAAACTGGTTTCAAAAACGACCAAAATCAATAAATTTGTATTAAGTGTAAATAAACCCAGGAACAAAAAATGTAATATATTGCTGCTTAAATAAATGAGGTGATTGTATTACTTTTTTTTTTTACCTTTTATTTTCACCTGGTGATCCTGCCAGTAACATGCTTCCTGTCCTGGGGTGAAAACATGGACTCATGATACTGTATCTAAGGAGGATCCCTGTTGTCACTGTAGGACAAGACTACAAAATCCCTTTTGCTATCCTCTTATCCATAATTCAGAGGGGAGGGTTATGTCATCCTCAGACCTAGCTGGGAACAATGCTATCTGATACCAGTGCAGTACAGGCAGAGAGCACAGGAAGTTATCAGCTCACAAGATTTTTGGTGGGAAGGCAAGATTTTCTTTTGCACTTTTTTGAACACAACACCATCAACATTATTTTTAAAGGCATTATAGACCCTGGACCAAAAAAAGGGCAAACCGATTAGTTCATTGTTACATTGGTTACATCCACATTAAAGAACATCTATGGTCACAGCTTACTTTTCTGTTGTATAACATCAGCATTGTAACAACAATACAATCAATAGTTATATTTGACAAGCCAGTATGAGATTATTTGAAAAATCTCCTTTCATGTTTCTAGTGCTGCCTGTCTGCTGGCCTTCTCTTTCCACAACTTCCTGGAATCCCTGCATGCTTTCCAGCTTCTCCTCTACTGTTTAATTCAATTTCTAAGGACCAGTGATGTAAGTAACTGAGTTAAAATAAACTGAGTTACCTAACGCAGTTACTTTAGAGGGTAACTAGTAATCTAACTGATTACTTTTCCCCTCATGGTAACTCAGTTCCCATTACTTTGGCTTAGTTACCCCAATTACATCTACCGCCACTAGATGGCAGTAGTGTAATTCCGGTGTCCTGCCGAAAAAGTTCCCCCGCCGGATAAGGACCCCCTGTACTGCGCAGGCGCAGGGCTTGCGCAGTACGAAGGACTACGGAGCTTCCGAAAATTGCTGAACCTAAACAGCTCTGAGTGAACTCTACACGCGCAGGCGCAGTTAACATGTAATTGTACGAGGCAATGCCGCACGCTCCTTATGCTCGTGCTACTCTGCAAGGGGCGTCTATCGTGTAAGTAAGGAGCGGGTCTAGTATTACTGTAACCAAGGGGCACATTTATTATTATTGTTATATATCGAGCTCTGCCCATTTATTTAACATTCGCCCTCTTCTGTAGCCATCCGCCCCTTACACAATATAATAATAATAGACCCGCCACTTGCATAAACGCTATAACAGATCTGCCCCTTGGTTAGAGTAATAATAGAGCAGCCCCTTGGTTACACGATATATAACAATAATAATAAATGCGCCCCTTGGTTACAGTAATACTAGACCCGCCCCTTAGTTACACGTATAGAATATTTTAAAAAAAAGTCAGTTACTTTGCTGCGTAACTAATTACTTTTCCAATGTAGTAACTGAGTTACTAACGTAACTACTTTTTGGGAGAAGTAATTTGTAACTTAACTAATTACTTTTTTAAAGTAAGATGACCAACACTGCTAAGGACTACATATCCCATGGTACCTTGCTGCCTGCAAGCAGCGATTACTGTACTGACTCCACCTCTTTCGGTACTGGTGACAGCCCAAAAACTAACTTGGTTGGTCACCAGGACAAATAGAGAGTGAATCTTCCCAGTGGGAACACAGCCAGCAGGAAAAAAAAGGGGGTTTCAAACTATCCAAAAGTCTAAGAGCATGTTTTGGCTATAGATACACTCTAATGAGGGTCCAACACCCCCATATTTACAAAAACCCTTTTGCCATTTGGTGAAAGTTTATATGGGTAAACTTACTTGATTTGGCTGGTTATATAATTTAGGGACCCCACCCTAGCTAGTGTCCCTAGTGTTTCTAGCTTAAAGGGGTTGTAAACCTTCGTGTTTTTTTCACCTTAATGCATCCTATCCATTAAGATGAAAAAAGACTTGGCAGTGACCGGCCCCCCAGCCCCCCTGTTTTACTTACCTGAGCCCTGAAACTTGACCCGGTGGGGACGCGCTGTCTCTCTGCCCAGGGTTCTCAGCTCTTGATCGGATAGATTGATAGCAGCGCAGCCATTGGCTCCCACTGCTGTCAATCAAATCCAATGATCTGGGGGCGAGGCCAAGTCATACATTCGGCTGCTATGGACGCCGAGGGCTGGACTCGGGAGCGAGCCCACATGGTAACCCCCTTGTGAGAACGCTTCTCCTAGGGGGTTATCTAATGTGGGGAGGAGAGGCGAGAGCCGCCGGGGGACCCCAGAAGATGAGGTTCAGGGCCACTCTGTGCAAAACGAGCTGCACAATGGAGGTAAGTATGATATGTTTGTTATTTTAAAAAAAAACTGTAAGAACCCTTACAATCACTTTAAACTTAGTGTTGCTGCTAGGCTGTATTCAGCCTGAGCTCTGAATGGTAATAGTTCTGCTTTCATTGGGCTTTCTATAAACTCAAATTATTGTTTGCTTCTGCCTGCTGTTGAGTGTCCCTGGCATAGGCATGCGCAGGAGGTGTGCCAGTTGTGCTTGGGCACACCCTAATCACTCTATGTGGTGCCGACTCCCCCTACTGCCCGGGCATCCCCCATGTGTTGCCCCTCCCCATCTGCAGTGCTGCTGGCTTTCCTCCTCTCCTGTCCCCTGGCTGCTGCGGGGGATGTTTCAGGATGGAGAGTGGGGAAGGGGCTAATCAATACGTATATTACCGGCCCCTTCCTTTTCTAAATGAACACAGTGAACATGGTCACTGTGTTCAATCGCAACTGAAGCATAGCAAACTGCCTTTACTATGCTTCAGCTTGTAAATGAACAGGAAGCCACTCAGCACAGAGCACTTCCCATCCATTCACTGTCCAGTCTAGCTGAGGCTGCAGGGAAGGCTAGTGTATTTTAGCTTTGAGGTGCACACCCTAATGCACTAGGCTTCACATACCCTGTTTCCCTGAAAATAAGACCTAGCGTGATTGTCGGTGATGGCTGCAATATAAGCCCTACCCCCCAAATAAGCCCTAGTTAAAGTCCTTGTAGGGCTTATTTTCAGGGTAGGGCGTATTTTCGGGGAAACAGGGTAGGGCTTATTTGGGGGGTAGGGCTTATATTGCAGCCATCACCGACAATCACGCTAGGTCTTATTTTCGGGGAAACAGGGTACCTATAGTCCCTGGCAAAAGATACAATACAATATTTCTGAGTTATAAATATTTATGTCTCTCTGGCAAATCACAAGGAGGTTTATAAATATTTGAGGTAACCTTGGTTTTCTGGTGGTACACCCAGGAGGAGTGAAGCTGGATCCTTTTTGGAACATTGGGGGAAGGAATGTCACTTCTAAAGAGTGTCCTGGGCAGCTGAGTAGAAGGTGCTGCTGGTGGACATTGCAGGACATCTGGTGGCCCAGTCTAGTGTCACCAGAAGCTACTCAACATTCTAAAGAATACAGATTGTTGGTCTCAAATTTAAGGTTTTTATTTTTGTATTGACTTTTGCTGGAGTAGATTTCGTTTTGGTTGTTTTTGGGGTGTCCTGTGCTCTTTCCCTCTCTTTGTGAGTTTATTCTGCCTAATAAACTTGGTTAAATGTTCTAAAGTGACTGGCACCCAATTGCTTCTAGGGGTAGTACAACAAAATGAGTTAGGTTGTGTTATGAGTGCCCTTATATTAAAGGTTTGTTGTGTGATTTTGTGATTAGAACCCTTAAGCCAGCCATACACAGATTGAAATTCGTTTTTTTTCAGCAGGGATGTGTGGGCACCCTGGTTTTACAGAAGTCGATCTACCAATCGACTTCTGTACATTCAGCCTGTCTGTTTTTTCCTGGCAGCACTGATCGTTGTATTCTTATGACTGGGAACTCTCCCTGCCATCAGAACACAATAGCACAGCGCGAGTGATTCCCCCATCCACACACTCGATCATTTTTTTAGGTTCAACCCACATGTTAAACGAAATAATAAATGTTTGGGCTGCTTTATCAGATGTCATTGTTGTCTGTGTCTCACACTTTTTATTTATCCTAGTAACTATCCTCACTGGCACAGAAAGTATCTGGAAATCCCCAATTTTACGTTTGTCACTAAAACAGGAGGCAAGTGTCATGCCGCGTACACACGAGCAGATTTTTCGTCTGAAAAATCCTGGCTGTTTTTTCCGACGGAATTCCGCTCAAGCTTGGCTTGCATACACACGGTCATAAAAAAGTTCACTGAACTTTCAACCATCAAGAACGCAGTGACGTACAACACTTTGACGAGCCGAGAAAATAAAGTTCAATGCTTTCCGAGCATGCGTCGAATTGTTTCCGAGCATGCGTAGGAATTTTGCGCGTCGGAATTGGTACAGATGATCGGAATTTACGATCGAAACTTTTTCCGGGCAAAAAATTGAGAACCTGCTCTCAATCTTTTGCTGGCTGGAATTCCGCCAGCAAAAGTCCGATGGAGCATACACACGGTCGCATTTTCCAACCAAAAGCTCTCACCGGTCTTTTGCTGGCGGAATTTCCGATCGTGTGTAAGTGGCATCAAGCTTCCGATGGGGACAAAAAATAAATAAAAAATCCCCCTTCCCTCTCCAGTCTTCTGTGGACAGAATGACAGTTGTGAGCCTAGGGTATAATTGACATGCCCCTAGGGAGTGCATAACAGTACTCCAGGACTGAACAGCGGGCACCACTCAGTCCTGGAAGAATGCCAATCTCCTGACGCTGCTGGAGGAAGAAGAGGAAGCTGCTGTGATGTCACCAGAATGGCTAGAAAACCGCAGGGAAATGTATGTATATGTAGTTTTTACATTTATTTACCTGTGTGTGAGGTGAAAAAGCTGGAGTTTAACTTTACTCTAGATATGGAAAAACATGGAAATTGACTGTTCTTTTCCGTTTTTCTGAACCTAATCGTGAGGGATTGGGGACAGTTTGATCTAAATAAATGCAAGTCTGTTTACATCCGGCAGCCCAGAGATCCAACATGGGTCCACTACACTGTGCTGTCAAAATGTGGACAAAAAACAGAATCAGCACGGGTGCCACAAAAGGACATCCACCCCATTCTGCTCCTATTCACCAGGGGATTTGTTAATGGATCCCCAATGAACAGAGTGGAACGCATCCATTTGAAGGGATCCAAATAGTATTCAATTTAAATCTTCAAGCTGGATGCAAAAATTCCATAATGCCAGACATATTAACAGTAAAAGCAAAAGGCTGCAACCAAATCTCTAAGAATAATATTTTGAGAAAATAAAAGTGAAGACATATATACATTGTGTGTGTATAGACAGTATCTTGCAAAAGTGAGTACACCCCTCACATTTTTGTAAATATTTTATTATATATTTTCATGTGACAACACTGAAGAAATTACACTTTGCTACAATGTAAAGTAGTGAGTGTACAGCTTGTATAACAGTGTAAATTTTCTGTCCCCTCAAAATAACTCAACACACAGCCATTATTGTCTAAACCGCTGGCAACAAAAGTGAGTGCACCCCTAAGTAAACATGTCCAAATTGGACCCAAAGTGTCAATATTTTGTGTGGCCACCATTATTTTCCAGCACTGCCTTAACCCTCTTGGGCATGGAGTTCACCAGAGCTTCACGGGTTGCCACTGGAGTCCTCTTCCACTCTTCCATGATGACATCGCGGAGCTGGTGGATGTTAGAGACCTTGCGCTCCTCCACCTTCCAAAGGGAGGGGATCACGCTCTGCTTCAGTAGGTCACAGTACATGTTGGCATTCATGGTTCCCACAATGAATTGTAGCTCCCCAGTGCTGGCAACACTCATGCAGCCCCAGACCATGACACTCCCACCCCCATGCTTGACTGTAGGCAAGACACACTTGTCTTTGTACTCCTCACCTGGTTGCCGCCACACACGCTTAACACCATCTGAACCAAATATGTTTATCTTGGTCTCATCAGACCACAGGACATGGTTCCAGTAATCCATGTCCTTATTTTGCTTGTCTTCAGGCTTTCTTGTGCATCATCTTTAGAAGAGGTTTCCTTTTGGGACAACGGCCATGCAGACCAATTTGATGCAGTGTGCGGTGTATGGTTTGAGCACTGATAGGCTGATCCCCCCCCCCCCCCCTTCAACCTCTACAGCAATGCTGGCAGCACTCATATGTCTATTTCCCAAAGACAACCTCTGGATATGACGCTGCGCATGTGCATTCAACTTCTTTGGTCGACCATGGCAGGGTTTATTCTGAGTGGAACCTGTCCTGTTAAACCGCTGTATGGTCTTGGCCACAGTGCTGCAGAGAAGTTTCAGGGTCCTGGACTCCTGGCAATCTTCTTATAGCCTAGGCCATCTTTATGTGGAGCAACAATAAAGTTCTTTGCCATGAGGTGCCATGTTAAACTTTTTTATTTTATTTTTTATTTTTTTTATTGTTTTAACACAAAGAACAAATAGCAGTACCGACCCAGCTCACCACTGAGGCGGTATAGGCCAACATGGCCAACATATACAGGTACATTTACAGAGACATGTCCTGTCTAACTGACAGTAGTGTTAACTAACTATCAAACAATAGCTAAAACTCCCTCCCCCCCACCAACACCCTTGCTCAGTTCCCTCTCCCTCCATCACCCATGAGTCATCCGGATACAGCAATCTTGCCCCACCACACACTGTGACCAGACTCCCAAGGCGGAGCCCCAAATCTTTCAGCAGAACCACTGGAATCAAAGAGACTCAATTCAGCCTTCCCCCATGTGCAGGTACAGTCAGATCAGAGTTGTACCATGCCTGCCATACTCTATCAAATTTCTTTCCGCAGCCTCTAGATAAGTAGGTCGCTTTGTAATATGGCATCATAGAATTTACCAGCCCCTTCCAGAAGCGTAAATCAGGTGCCCCCGGTTTGCGCCACCGCAACAAAATGGCCTTCCTCCCACAGAACAAGAGGATGTTGAGGAGAGTTCTATGGGCCTGAGATGGGACCACCTCTTCAACCAAACCCAGGAGGCACACCCTGACCTTCACCGGGACAGGAGTCATCAGAACCGCTGATATACAGGAGGTGTGCCATGTTAAACTTGCAGTAACACCAAATTTAACACACCTGCTCCCCATTCACACCTGAGACATTGTAACACTAACGAGTCACATGACACCGGAGGCAAAAGGGCTAATTGGTCCCAATTTGGACATTTTCACGTAGGGGTGTACTCACTTTTGTTGCTAGCAGTTTAGAAATGAATGGCTGTGTGTTGAGTTATTTTAAGAGGACAGCAAATGTACACTGTTATACAAGCTGTACACTCACTACTTTACATTGTAGCAAAGTGTAATTTCTTCAGTGTTGTCACATGAAAAGATATAATGAAATATTTACAAAAATGTTAGGGGTGTACTCACTTTTGTCAGATACTGTATATATACAGTATACATACTCCAGTTTTGGCTGGAATTGGCCTTTACCATTTACACCCTAGCAATGAACACTCTACTCTATGAAGTGTAAGCTGCAGAGATGTACAAAACACATACTGATAGTAACCAGAACAAGATGTGTCAGGCCACGCTATTAACCACATACCTTTATAATCTATAGCTAGTTAAGCTTTCCGAGATGTTACTTTGTCTTTGGCCAGTGTAACTCTAGGTATTCATGACTTCCAGATTCCTATAGCTGTGGGCTTTTTACAGCTGTAATTTAAAAATCATGTCTGCTTTCTTCCTTTCCTTTTCTTCTTAGAACTTTTTTTCCAAGAGAGTCTATGAATTTTTATAGGTGGTGGAAACAATCCTTTAAATGTAGAAGAGGAGATGATAAAATAGAAGAGGGGATTCACATACACTCACTGCTAAGCAGACAGTAACAAGAAAGGTGGAACATAACATAGTTCTAAGATATTCATCACATCATAACTTAGATTTACCTAGCCAGTAGGAAGCATTGCCCTTCTAGAGTAGGGGATAGCCGGACAGGTTGAGGCAGCGAGTTCCAGAGGATGGGAGAGGCTCTGGAGAAAGAGGACACTGATGCAGGAGAGACAATTATGCAAACAACAGGTTTTACCAGGGCTGCCAATAGAAACAGCCTACCTTACTGACCCCCCAAATTATAAAAATGAAAAAAAAATTCAATAATATTTTACAATTTCTTTAAAAATAGTTTTTACAATTTAAAAAAAAATGTAAACCTTGTTGAAATATCAGGGGTCTAAACAGACTCCTAACATCTCATCTTTGAGAGAGAGAAAGGAATTGAGGAGACAGATTCTTCAATTCCTTTCTCTGCAGCCACAGTTGTATTGAAGATGAATGAAGTTATCAATGGACGCCGGAGCGATTTGTACCGATCGATCACTGTGTCCAATTCAGAAAATATGTCATTCTTCTTTTCTTTCCTCCTTCCACCATTTTCCATCCGCCTGTGCGCCTGCAGCACAGTGCATCTATAGGCAGGGGTTTCACAGGCAGGGATTGCATTGGCAACTATCATTTTGGATAAAGTATTCATATTGTATTAAGTATTACACTTCGGCTCAGCACTATCTAAAAAACTCTTCTCTATCCCATCACAGGTAATCTATGCTGCCTTCAAATTCCACCTTTACCAGCAACTGCTTAATTGTATTAAACATGCTTAAATGGTAATGTATGCTGCCTTCAAATTCTTTACCTCTGTCCATATCACTGTGATGTTTGTTTTTGTTTTCTTATTGTCCATACCTAAATTATGAGCTGGTTTTATCTTTATAGCCATGATCCCCTGCTCTTTTGTTGTATCTTGTAGTCTGTCTTTGGTGTGAGAAGTTCGTTCTGTCAGCCATGTGTTCCTTCTATGCAATCCTGGCTAATTAATTGGCAATAATACCCCCACCCAACTCAGTATAAATGTAGGCCTTCTCTAGGACATGCCCCGGCATGGGGCTGCACAGGCAGGGATTGCATTGGCAACTATCATTTTGGATAAAGTATTACACTTTGGCTCAGCACTTCAGCGAATGCACAAAGCGAAAATCTACAACAGACTACTGCAACACACTAAACAGAATACAGGTGTCCTGATTCCCCATAGAACATCTCTCATCCAGTCTGCTTCTCAATCTCACCACTCTGTATCATGCACCCCCTACTTTTCCTTCTCACAGTTGCATCCTCTCTCCTTAAACTTTCTCTCCTTCACCCCTCTTCTCCACCCCACAGCTTATCTATATCGCCCTCACTACTGTCTTCACCGTATTACTGCACTCATCAGCTCTTGATAATTTTGCCCCCAAATAACAATAAAACCTCCAGGACAATGAGAAGTGTCCCCCCACATAAGTCACACTCCCATATCACCTATCTCACCCTTCTGCTTCTCCTAATGTCTGGAGATATTTCTCCAAATACTGGACCGCCATCATTTACCTTCGTCCAACATACCCAGCACCCCCTATCCTCTGCCAGAAGCTGCAATCTACACAATCTAATTTCTAGTCCTCTTCTGCCTAGAACCAGCCTTTCCTTTTCCTGTGCCCTTTGGAATGCCCGCTCGGTTTGCAACAAACTTACAACCGTCCATGACCTATTTATCACAAACTCATTCAACCTACTTGCAATTACAGAGACATGGCTTCAAGAATCTGACTTTCCTTCTCCTGCTGCTCTCTCCCATGGTGGCCTCATGTGGACTCACTCTCCCAAGCCTAGTGGATGGAAAGGAGGTGGTGTTGGAATCCTGCTATTCTCTCAAAGCACTTTTCAGGTGCTATTTTCTCCAGTTTCGTTGAGAATTGCTGTGATCTAGCGGCCTCCTGGACCGGTATCAAGCTTCCTTGACGACTTCTCTGCCTGGCTACCTTACTTTCTCTCTTCTGAAATCCCAACAATCATTCTTGGTGACTTCAACATATCTGTTAATCTTAACACTCCCGCTACTTCTAAATTTCTGAACCTAACCTCCTCTTTTGACCTGAAACAATGGGAAAACGCTTCTACTAACTCTGTTGACAACTGCCTTGACCTCATATTCTCCTACCTATGCACTCCACGCAACCTCTCCAACATTCCTTTTCCTCTCTCTAATCGCCACCTTATTAGTTTCACTCTCTCCTCGTCTTCCTCCTCTTTGCCTTTCAACTACCAAACAATTAGCCGTAGAAACCTTCGCCATCTTAACCCTTCTCTTCTTTTTTCTGCTACAAATTGTCTCCATGCCAAAATCTCATCCTTGTTCTGCCCCAACCTGGCCACTTCTATCTACAACAGTTCACTGTCATCTACCCTGGATGCCTTGGCCCCCCTCACTATGCACAGAATCAGGCCCCGACCGCTACAACCCTGGCAGACAGACATTACCAAAAGCCTCAAAAAACAGAGCCGTGCTCTTGAGCGTCTGTGGCGTAAGGCAAAGTCACAGCAAAATTTCAGCCATTATAAATCTGCCCTCCAAAAAAAACATTCCTGTCTCCACGCTGTCAAACAGACTTACTTTATCACTCTCATTAACACCCTCTCACGCAGTCCCCGTCAACTCTTTTTTACCTTTAATGCTCTACTTTGTCCTCCATTACCTCCACCCACTAATTTACTAAATGCCCAGGAGATTGCTAATCACTTCAAAAATAAGAATGAGACAATTCGTCTCGAGATCTCCTCCACTCTACAGATATCTCCCTCACTTTACACTCTTTGTCCTCCTGTACAATCAAAACTCTTGTTCAACCCAACTACTACAGAGGAAGTCAATAAACTTTTTTCTAACGCCCACCTAACCTCCTGCACGCTGGACCCCGTTCCTTCTCAAATACTACGGTCACCCTCTGACTCTATTCTACACTCTTTAACTCATATCTTCAACCTATCCCTCTCTATTGGCATCTTCCCAACCCTCTGAAATATGCACTAGTCACTCCCATACCAAAAAAGGCCTCACTGGACCCCTCCAAACTTAACAAAATAAGACCCATCTCCCTTTTGCATCCAAACTCCTTGAACGTTTAGTCTACAACTGACTGAGCGACCATTGAGAATAACGTTCTTGATCCTCAGTCTGGATTTCGTCCACAGCACTCCACAGAAACTGCTCTCCTAAAACTCACAAACAACTTACTAACAGCTAAAAACAATGGTCATTATTGCGTACTCTTACTCTTGGACCTCTCCGCTGCCTTTGATACAGTTGACCACCCCCTCCTCCTCAAAAAAGGAAATTTGCTTGATATCCATGACTGTGCTCTCCGTTGGTTCAAATCTTACCTATCTCACTGCCCCTTCAGTGTCACTTACAACTCTACTTCCTCCTCTCAAACACCTCTTACCGTTGGGGTCCCCCAAGGTTCTGTCCTTGGACCTCTACTATTCTCGATCATCCTCCCTGGGTCAGCTGATAGCCTCCCATGGCTTCCACTACCATTTATATGCCGATGACACCCAAATCTATCTCTCTACACCTCAGCTC
This sequence comes from Lithobates sylvaticus, assembly GCA_028564925.1. Lineage (NCBI taxonomy): Eukaryota > Metazoa > Chordata > Amphibia > Anura > Ranidae > Lithobates > Lithobates sylvaticus. Next base: position 176,728,471 of record CM053029.1, on the reverse strand, counting down.
ACCCCATCAGTCTCCTCACACATCACTGATTTACTAACAGACATATCAGCCTGGATGTCACACCACTTCCTCAAACTGAATCTATCTAAAACCCGCTCATAATATTTCCTCCCCCACGTGCCCCTTCCCCTGACTTCTCTGTCAAGATCAATGGCACAACTATCAGTCCGTCCCCACATGTCAGGGTGCTAGGGGTAACCCTAGACTCTGAACTGTCCTTTCAGGCCCACATCCAATCCCTGTCGAATTCACGCCCCTTAGCCTCTGCAACATCTCTAGAATACACCCCTTTTTAACCAATGACACCACCAAGCTTCTAATTCACTCCCTGGTCATCTCTCGCCTCGACTACTGCAACTCACTCCTCATTGGACTACCTTTACATACACTATTTCCCCTACAGTCCATAATGAATGCTGCTGCAAGACTCGTCCACCTTACCAACCATTCAATGTCCTGCACCCCTCTCTGCCAATCCCTGCACTGACTTCCATTCACCCAACAAATAAAATTCAAAAGTACTAACAATAATTTACAAAGCCATCCATAACTCTGCCTCCAGTTACATCACTAACCTAGTCTCAAAATACCAACCAAGCTGCTCTCTTCGGTCCTCCCAAGACCTCCTACTCTCTAGCTCCCTTGTCACCTACTCCCATGCTCGCCTCCAGGATTTCTCCAGAGCTTCTCCCATCCTTTGGAACTCCCCACCCCAATCTGTCTGACTGTCTCCTAATCTATCCATCTTTAGACAATCCCTGAAAACCCTTCTCTTTAAAGAAGCTTATCCTGCTTCTAACTAATACACTGTTTTACTTCCTCCATCAGCTCATCCTCCACAGCTATTACCTTTTGTATCAATTGACCCTCACTTCTAGAATGTAAGCTCTAGCAAGCTTGGCCCTCTGATTCCTCTTGTACCAATGTAACTATAATGTCTGCCTTAATTTTGTTAAGCGCTGCGCAAACTGTTGGTGCTATATAACTCCTGTATAATAATAATATAAGGTTTTTATAACTGTGCATGTACCTTTTAGGGAGATATAACCTTTGTAAAACTGGTGCAACAGGAGTACAGACAAAACCACACTTTTCAGTAGAATGAGAAATGGTTAGAACTTCTAACAGTGCATTTATTAGTGATTTTGCCAGTCTCTGTACAACCTCCTTTGGATATACAAACAACTACATGTGCCTGGGGTCTGCCTAAACAATCCATTAAAATTACATTCAGCCAGGTAGTCTTACATACTACATACTTGAAAATGGGGCCTTTAGACATTGCATACAGAAGAAACAGCAGGGGTTCTTGGCAAGTACCTGCAGGTGCAAGCCTCATCGAAAGCAAAAGAGGGTGACAGCTCCCCCACCTAATTGTGGCAGCTCGCATGTACTCGCTACGTCCAGAGACGATTATTCGCAGGTAACCTCTGTTTAAAAGACTACATGCAAATGGCCGCAATTAGCTGCAAAAATTGTCCACCTCCTATTGCTTTCAATGGAACTTCTGCTACTCGCCTGCAACCCCCATTGGGTCGTATGTAATCACTATAAAAACCCCATTCGCAATAAACCTTCCGATGGAAGTTATCTTGACACATATTCTGAAGGAGGTCAAAGCAGGGGCAGATAGTAGTGGCGAATTAATATAATAATCACTTTAACCTCTAATATAATAAATCCATTAAAATAAAGATATGACCGGTGGTCCCATTAGATGTCAGTTTTATTGTTATACATATTTATACCCAGCAGATCAACGATAACCAGTGGAATCCGTCTTGTGTAGTTGACAACTTGCAGCTGTTAACTCCAAACTTTGTGTACCCATTCAGTCATTTCCATTAAATACTAATTACTACTTGGAAGCATTTTTTTTTCCAAACATACTTGGAGGCATTTTACAATGTAAAGAAACCCACTATAGTGTACCTCTCTTATTTTCTCCCTTTAGTTTGTTTCATGTACCATTGAACGTGTTTTATTACACAGTATATGTTCAATATGAGCATAAAATACCAGTTCAATCTGCTAAAATTTTTGTGAACTAATAGCTTTTTGTGCTCTCCACTATCCTCTTATCACTGTTCAAATCTCTCTGTAAACTATAGGATTCCACCCCCTATGTTATGTAGAAGAGAAGAGGTCAAAGTGTTTTGTAGTCCAATCAGCGCTTTTTCCATATGTGAAGAGTAGTTTTGGCTGACTTTCATGTTTTTAAGATTGGTATATTCTTATTATCGTTATTATTTACATTGTTGTGTGCCGTATGGCATGGTTATTTAATTAAAGGCCACCTTCAATTTGATAGATAGGTTTTTGGGTTATCCATTGTAGTGGTTTAGGCTTTGCCCATAGGCCTTTTTCCTGGGAGGAAGGCCCCATTGGCCCAAGACCATTTAAATGGCTACTGACTAATAGGTTGGTTTAGTTCTGAGGAAGGGGGCCTGTCCCTCAAAACGCATCAGCCTTCCAATCGTTTTGTTCAAGGATGGGTTACCACAGTGTTTGGCTGAAGTACACCAATTATATGCTTTCTGTTTTTATCTGCTTGTGAGTATCCATTTCTCTTTGTGGATTTAATACATTTGCCTATGGTAATGTATGAGGTGTTTGCACCATCCTGTGTGTCTTATGAATGCTAATTGCCTGGCTATGGTCTCCCAGCATCCATACTTGCTAAGTCACTGAACCGGACTAAACCCCACAATGTCCTATTTGATATTTTTAAGTCAGGCTGTGGGCTGAACAAAAAAAATGTATCAGGTTCCTTTATCTACACCAGCCCTTTTCAACCAGGATGCCTTGAGGTTTCTTCAGGGGTGCCTTGGCAAAATGTCAAAAAATTACCCAAAAATTGTATAGTCACAGGTTTTCATTGTGAACCATAACAACCTTCTAGTTGCCAGCATCTTAACGACCAATGGCGTCATCAGTTGATAAGGATCAGTCGCCTGCATAGCATCCTTGTTTGACCCTCCCCTGCCTCTCTCTATCAGTGGTGGGGTCACATTAGCTGAGTGATGGAGAAACAGTACCAGTTTGCAAAAGTGTATTTGCTTTGGAAGAATAAATCATCTCTAACGCTGGGTGTTTTTACATTTTAGAATGGGGTGCCTAAAGGCTGTCCGTACTTTTTAAAGGGTGCCTTTACTGAAAAAAGGTTGAGAAACACTGATCTACGCTAGGGTTGTCCCAATACTAGCATCGGTATAGGTGCCGATACCGAGCATTTGCCTGAGTACTTGTACTCGGGCAAATGTTCCGATGCGTAATCCGATACCTGGACAGTCAGGGGGGATCGGTGCGGCGCTGGGGAATAGTTACAATCACCGATCTCCCTGTATAGATTTCAATAAAGCAGCTGACAGTCACTTTCATCCTCTCCCTCCCGCAGCTTTCAGCTGCTTTATTGAAATCTATACAGGAAGATTGATGATTGTAAATCCTCTCCAGCGTCGCACTAATCATGCCCGACTGTCCCCCATATCCTCCTCCAGTCCCCCTTCATGCTCCGGTCCCCCTCCGTGCTCCTCTGTCCCCTCTGTCCTCGATCTGTCAGGATGCAGAGTGGAGGAAGGAGCCGGTAAATATTTAATTTACCGGCTCCTTCATTTTCCGAATGCACTGACTCTGTCCATTCATAACTGTCACTGAGCATCGTAAACTGTGTTTACAATGCTTCAGTTTATGAATGGAGAGGAGCCGCTATCCAGGGCCGGACTGGCCTACCGGGATACCGGGATATTTCCCGGTAGGCTGCCTGCCCTGGGGCCGCTTTGCGGCTGCGGTGCTCCCCTTAATCCCCTTTCTTCTGCTCCTGTGATCACGGAGCTGGCCGAGTCTGTGTTCTGCGGCCGCACACCACGCTGTAACACGGTCCCGCCCCCCCTAGACCGGCTCATGTGATAGTAGAGAATCAGTGTTCCACCTATCACACGAGCCGGTCTATGGGGGCGGGATTGTGTTACAGCGCGGTGCGCGGCCGCAGAACATAGACCCGGCCAGCTCCGAGATCACAGGAGGAGAGATGGCTGTGAGTACAGCCATATATGTGTGCCTGGATAGGGGATCAGCAGGGGGGCGGCATAAAGAGCAAATGAGCTTTCTATATTCCTCCATGCAGCCGCTGAATGCTTGGAGGAGGGAGAGGAGGAGAATCAGCGGCTGCATGGAAGAATATAGAAAGCTCATCTCCTCTATATGCAGCCCCACTGCTTCTCCTCCTATCCAACTTCTTTTACTGCCCCCCCTTCTCCTTGTGCTCCCCCCAGTGCTCTCCTCCCCCACCACACTCTCCAGCCCCCCCCACAGTTCTCTCAATCCTTGTTCTTTTTGCCTCCCCTGCTCTCTAGCGCTCCCCATCCCTCTCCAGCCCCCCCTCCCCTGCTTCCCACCCACCACAGTGCTCTCCAGCCCCCCCCCCTGCTTCCCACCCACCACAGTGCTCTCCAGCCCCCCCTGCTTCCCACCCACCACAGTGCTCTCCAGCCCCCCCCCCTGCTTCCCACCCACCACAGTGCTCTCCAGCCCCCCCCCTGCTTCCCACTCCAGCCCCCCCCTGCTTCCCACCCACCACAGTGCTCTCCAGCCCCCCCCCCCTGCTTCCCACCCACCACAGTGCTCTCCAGCCCCCCCCCCTGCTTCCCACCCACCACAGTGCTCTCCAGCCCCCCCTTGCTTCCCACCCACCACAGTGCTCTCCAGCCCCCCCCTGCTTCCCACCCACCACAGTGCTCTCCACCCACCACAGTGCTCTCCAGCCCCCCCCCCCTGCTTCCCACCCACCACAGTGCTCTCCAGCACCCTCCCCCCCCCTGCTTCCCACCCACCACAGTGCTCTCCAGCCCCCCCCCCCCCGCCCCGCCCCCTGCTTCCCACCCCCCACCCCCACCACAGTGCTCTCCAGCCCCCCCTGCCCCCCCCCCACAGTTCAGCCCCCCCCCCCACCTCCCCACCACAGTGCTCTCCCCCCCCGAGCCCCCCCCCCCACTCCAGCCCCCCCCCCACTGCTTCCCACCCACCACACGCCCCCCCCTGTGCTCTCCAGCTCCCCCACCCCCCCCCTGCTTCCCACCCACCACAGTGCTCTCCAGCCCCCCCCCCCTGCTTCCCACCCACCACAGTGCTCTCCAGCCCCCCCCCCTGCTTCCCACCCACCACAGTGCTCTCCAGCCCCCCCCCTGCTTCCCACCCACCACAGTGCTCTCCAGCCCCCCCCCCCTGCTTCCCACCCCCAACAGTGCTCTCCAGCTCTCCCCATCAGTCTCCAGCTCCCACCCCAGTGCTCTTTACCCCCACAGTGCTCTCCAGCCCCCCGTGCTCCCCACCCCCCCAACAGTGCTCTCCAGCCCCCCCCGTGCTCTCCACCCCTGTTCTTTCTGCCCCCGGTGCTCTCCAGCTCTCCCCATGAGTCTCCAGCCCCCACCCCAGTGCTCTCCACCCCCCCCACAGTGCTGTTCAGCCCCCCCCGTGCTCCCCACCCCCCCCTGTTCTTTCTGCCCCCGGTGCTCTCCAGCCCCCCCCCACAGTGCTGTCCAGCCCCCACGTGCTCCCCACCCCTGTTCTTTCTGCCCCCGGTGCTCTCCAGCTCCCACCCCAGTGCTCCCCACCCCCCACAGTGCTCTCTAGCCCCCCGTGCTCCCCACCCCCCCCCCACAGTGCTGTCCAGCCCCCCCGTGCTTCCCACCCCTGTTCTTTCTGCCCCCGGTGCTCTCCAGCCCCCCCCCAGTGCTCTCCACCCCTGTTCTTTCTGCCCCCGGTGCTCTCCAGCCCCCCCACAGTGCTGTCCAGCCCCCCCGTGCTCCCCACCCCTGTTCTTTCTGCCCCCGGTGCTCTCCAGCTCCCCCCACAGTGCTCTCCACCCCCCCACAGTGCTCTCCAGCCCCCCGTGCTCCCCACCCCCCACAGTGCTGTCCAGCCCCCCCGTGCTTCCCACCCCTGTTCTTTCTGCCCCGGTGCTCTCCAGCCCCCACCCCAGTGCTCTCCACCCCTGTTCTTTCTGCCCCCGGGGCTCTCCAGGCCCCACCCCAGTGCTCTCCAGCCCCCCCACAGTGCTGTCCAGCCCTCCGTGCTCCCCACCCCTGTTCTTTCTGCCCCCGGTGCCCTCCAGCTCCCACCCCAGTGCTCCCCACCCCCCACAGTGCTCTCCAGCCCCCCCCCCGTGCTCCCCCCCACAGTGCTCTCCAGCCCCCTGTGCTTCCCACCCCTGTTCTTTCTGCCCCCGGTGCTCTCCAGCCCCCACCCCAGTGCTCTCCACCCCTGTTCTTTTTGGCTCCCCCACCAGTGCTCTCTTAAGCTCCCCCCCCCCCAGCTCTCTCTCTCTCTCTCTCTCTCTTATATATATATATATAAGCCCTATGTGATTTCATATCTGTCTTATCTATATATAATATACTCTTCAAATGTGCTTTAAAATGTATGGTTTTCCCTTTCATGAACCAGGAAATAATGACGTTATGCTGTTGCGCTGGTATAATAATGCTGTGGGGCTGGTATGAAATTTTTTCCAGGGCTGGATTTTATTCCCAGTCCGGCCCTGCCGCTATCTCCTGTCCATTCATCTTCAGTGCAGCTGAGGCTGCAGAGAAAGGGACTGGGGAATCTCTGCCCCTTTCCCTGTCTCAAAAGGGAGATGTCAGGGGTCTATTAAGACCCCTGATATCTCACCAAAGCCACCCCCCTAACAGGGCTAATAGAAAAAAAATTGTAATAAATATTGAAAAGGTTAAATTGTAAAAATGATAAAAAATTAAATAAAAAACACACTGACACCGCCCCCCCCCCCCCCAAAGAAAATAAATCATTAATTAAATAATTAAATAAAAAATAAATAAGAAAAAAATAAAAAACATTTAAAGCCCCCTGTCCCGCCGAGCTCACGCACAGAAGCCAACACACAGAAGTCCACAAACCCCACATGTGAGGTATTGCCCCGATCATTAGAGTAAGGGCAATAATTCTAGCACTAGATCTCCTCTATAACTCAAAACTGGTAACCTGTAGACATTTTTAAACATTGCCAATGGATATTTTTAAGTGCCAAAATTTGTCGCCATTCCACGAGCGGGCGCAATTTTGAAGCATGACATGTTAGGTATCAATTTACTCGGCATAACATTATCTTTCACAATAGAAAAAAATTGGGCTAACTTTACTGTCTTTGTCTTATTTTTTTTATTCAAAAAAAGTGTATTTTTTTTTCAAAAAAATTGCACTTGTAACACCGCTGCGCAAATACGGTGTGACATATAGTATTGCAAAAACCGCCATTTTATTCTCTAGGGTGTTAGAAAAAATATATATTTAATGTTTGGGGGTTCTAAGTAATTTTCTAGCAAAAAAAACGAATTAAACAACAAATTTCAAAAAGAGGCTTGGTCCTTAAGTGATTAAAAAAAAAGTTTTGGGGGTTCTGAGAGCACAATAAGCGCAAGCATTTATCCCCGAACTACTGGGAGACAGTAATACCAAGGTACATACTACAGAGAGAGGAGATTGAAGACCTGTATCGCAAATACTACACATCCCTGTACAACCTGCCGCGCCTGTCCTCTGAGCGGGAGATGTCATCAGAACGTGGGGCCATACGGGAATATATACAAAAGTCTTTGGAAGCGCCTCTCTCTGGAGACGAGGTGACCATGGCAATAGCCCAAATGCAAAACGGTAAGGCTCCGGGCCCAGATAGATACTCCCTCCTATATTACAAGACTTTCAGGGATTTTTGATTCCACATTTTCTAGCAGCATATAACGATACTGGGGAGGGAGTGCTCCCCCCGGTGGACACTTTGCGTGCTTTCATTACGGCGATCCCTAAAGAGGGCAAAGACCCTCTCCACTGCCAAAACTACCGACCAATATCCCTCCTCAGTGTGGATCTAAAGATTTTCACCAAAGTCCTCTCAATGCGCTTAATGGAGTCGATCCCACAACTGGTCCATTCGAACCAGGTGAGTTTTGTACCCTTGAGGGAGGCACGTGACAACACTAGGAAGGCGATTAACCTGATCCATGCTGTTCGGACACAGGGGAACCCCATTGTTGCTCCTCTCGACCGACGCCGAAATGGCACTGGCCCTTTTTGCTAGAGACCATTCGACATGTGGGGTTAGGTCATTGGATGATGAATTGGATACAAGCCATCTATTCTCGCCCATCAGCCCAAGTAAAGGTAAATGGCCACCTCTCTTCTCCCTTCGGGATAGCAAATGGGATAAGACAGGGATGTCCCCTCTGATATTTATCCTGACCCTCGAACCCTTCCTTCGCACGGTTAGGGATAACCCCGATATCTCGGGCCTTCGCTTGGATGATACGCTGTCCCCGAAAATTGCGGCGTTTGCTGACGACCTTTTATTTTTTGTAACCAATCCCCTGGTATCCATTCCAAACCTGCTGGTAGAACTGAAGAAGTATGGGGCACTGTCCTTCTTCAAGAATAACTACCAGAAATTGGAGGCGCTGAACGTCTCCATGCCGGCATCTCTAGATACTTTACTCCGGGCAGATTTCTCTTTCAAATAGGCAGGGGCCTATATCAAATACCTGGGCATTCTTCTGCCCAGTAGGACAGAAGATGTTTTCCCCCTCAACTTTCCCCCCCTTTTGAAAAAAAGACCTACAGTCCTTTCAGCAGTGTATGTTCTCCTGGTTTTGACGATGTAGCATAGTAAAAATTAACATTATACCTCGGCTGTTATACCATCTACAGGCCCTCCCTGTCCGGATCCCGTGTTCCTTCCTTAGGGCGGTGAGCCAAGCTTTTGTCACTTTCCTTTGGGTCCAGAAACCTCCATAGCTTGCCCAGTCGATCTTGCGATTGCCACAACTGTTGGGCGGAATGGCCTTACCAGACGTTAATCTTTACCACATCACTTGTCACCTGACGCGAATCCTAGACTGGTGTTGCCATGGTCTGCTTAAACAGTGGGTTCAAGTGGAATGGCTCCTGACTGGAGCACAGCTGTATGTGGTACCTTGGTGTCATACTAGTCTGCCAAGCCAGGTCTTAGATCACCCCACTGTGGGAGAGACGTGGCGGGTCCCCCAAAAAGCATTTCACGACTATTCAGTTGCGCCCACCACCTCGCCGCTCACCCCTGTAGTTGGGAATCCAGCCTTCAGTCCAGGACTTAGCGACCCCAGATTCCAGGATCTAAAAGAGATCGGTCACTTCATCCTCAACGGACAATTGATGTCCAGGAAAAACATCATGGATGACCCCTCCTTGGCAGGTCTGTCCTTTTGGCAAAAACTCCAGCTAGCTCACTTCATAGGGTCGCAGCCCCCCCCCCCCCCCCAGCGCCCTTCGGAAGGATCCTGGATACCTTTGAGCGATTATGCTTGGAACAGTCCCCCGTGCGCCATACAGTTTTGTTGACTTATCAGTTGCTCATATCATCTCCGAAGGAGTTCAGACCCCCCTATATTTCCAAGTGGGAGCAAGATTTGGGACTTCAATTCACTGAGCAGCAAGTGGAGAGACTACTTCTCTTCTTGTGTAAAATCTCTGTGTGTGCTAATCACCAGGAGGCAGGGTTTAAGGTGCTGACCCGGTGGTACTATACATCAGTGAGGAACCATCAGATGTTCCCTCAGAGTTCTGATTTATGCTGGAGATGCAGGGAGGAAACAGGCTCTCTCCTCCAAGTCTTCTGGTCCTGTCATCTCACGCTCCCCTATTGGACCGAGGTCCACCGCATTGGTGGACTCTGATGGTGACATCTGATGTAAAAAAGGACTCTGATGGGGACATCTAATGTAAAGGAAGACTGATAGTGACATCTGATGTAAAAAAGGACTCTGATAAGGACATCTAATGTAAAGGAGGTCTCTGGTGGGGACATCTAATGTAAAGGAGGACTCTGATGGGGACATCTAATGTAAAGGGGAACTCTGATGGGGACATCTGATGTAAAGGAGGACTCTGATGGGGACATCTAATGTAAAGGGGAACTCTGATGGGGACATCTAATGTAAAGGGGAACTCTGATGGGGACATCTGATGTAAAGGAGGACTCTGATGGGGACATCTAATTTAAAGGAGGACTCTGATGGGGACATCTAATGTAAAGGGGGACTCTGATGGGAACATCTAATGTAAAGGAGGACTCTGATGGGAACATCTAATGTAAAGGAGGACTCTGATGGGGACATCTGATGTAAAGGAGGACTCTGATGGGGACATGTGTTGATTTTAAGTAACAATAGCACTTATAGGAGTCAAATTGGGGGCAAGCTCCACATGGTCCTGCTAGTTGTATATTACAGAAAATAAAGGTTTACTAGTTGGACAGGGTCCAGACAGAATAGATACCATTTGCTGACATAAATGTACTTCTGTGAATAGCAGTGTGAAACAACCTTTCAGGATGTATTATGAGATGACAAGATGTCTTGGCCCAAAATCACAGGCAGTTCAGCTCTCTAAATAATACAAGGAACAATATTACCCTAAAGCTGTGACATCTTGTTGGAATATGATGAGCCTGTGACTAAAAGGTTCAGTCTGTATGATTCGTGCCGGTGATGTTAATAAACCATTGCAAAATGCACTATATGACCAAAAGTATGTGGGCACCTCTCCAAACTACTGAGTTCAGGTGTTTCCACTGAAGGGTACTATTCATGCTACAACATACAAAGACGTTTTAGACAATGGTGCACTTCCAAGCTTGCAGCAACAGTTTTAGGAAGGTCCTTTTCTGTTTCAGGATTATTGTGCCCCTGTTTACAAAGCCAGTTCTTTAAAGACATTGTAGGGACCCTGCCCTTATGCTGGGTACACATGACCTGAATATCAACATTTTAGCACTAACCGGCTGACATTCGGACACGGACAGTATGCACAGCTGCCTGTCTGACAGAAAGCGGTTTCCTGACTGGCTTGTGTCGATCTGTCTTGCTGGAAAACCAGCAGCCGACCAGCAGACGATCAGCGCTCGCAGCCGATGGCTGCAAGCACTGATCAGTGCGTTCTGGCAAGGGGAGGGGGGGGGGGGGTCGTTGGCTGTTGAACACAAAGGCACAGTGTGTGAGATCATGGCACTAACATCGGATGTGTTAATGCAGCGATCTCTCCGTTTTTTTCCATTCAGCCCACAGGGTTGATTGAAAAAAAAGTTTACATGTGTACCCAGCCCTAGTTTGTGTCTTGTTAGGCTGTAACAAGCCTGAGCTGTATTTTACCTGACACACCAACCCCCGAGGTCCATGTACAGAGGTATGGTTTGGGAGATAAAGATAAATATTTGGAGCATGTTTTTAGGGTGTTCTCTCTCCTCCTCTCACTTCGGGGCGACTTGAAAGACATCTGTGTGGGTTCATGCACAGATGTCAATTGAACTCGCCCCCGAAGTCGCCAAAAGTAGTGCAGGAACTACTTTTAGAAATCGGTGCGGCCCTGCAAAGTCGGTGTTGCACTGATTGGGACGCTCCTATTGCCGGCAATAGGCTCCGATTTGAAATGCGATTTGACCTGTCAAGGAGGAGGAATGCTGCCTATGACCCCAACAACACCATTCCCACCGTCAAACATGGAGGTGGAAACATTATGCTTTGGGAGTGTTAAGGGGACAGGACAACTTTACTGCATCAAAGAGACGATGGACGGGGCCATGTACTGTCAAATCTTGGGTGAGAACCTCCTTCCCTCAGCCAGGACATTGAAAATGAGTTGTGGATGGGTATTCCAGAATGACAATGATCCAAAACACACGGTCAAGGCAACAAAGGAGTGGCCCAGCCTCAAGAAGAAGCACGTTAAGGTCCTAAAGTGGCCTAGCCAGTCTTCAGACCTTAATCCCATAGAAAATATGTGGAGGGAGCTAAAGGTTCGAGTTACCAAACGTTCCCCCTAATCTGGGGCCCATAGCCCCGAGTATGTTACCGGGTTCAGCAGTCAGGGCCGCTGGCCTACCGGGATACCGGGAAATTTCCCAGTAGGCCAGCAAGGCCGTCTGCCCTGGGGCCACTTTGAGGGCAGCGGGTGCCGTAAAAGATATAGCTGCGGGTCCAGGCCGACATGTCAACTGCTCATGCACCGCCGCAGCTCAGGAAAGCCTGTATGCGCTCGACCCTTTTCAGGCAGGCGGGCGCATGTGCAGTGATCGAGGTGCCATTTTTAAATGTAACGCAGCAGTGTCACCTCTTTGAGGTCTCATCGTTGGCACCCGCCTCTCATAACGGCCAGGTTAGACCCCTCTGCAGCCTCTGACTACATCTTGTTATTGCTCTCCTGCACCATGTCTGCAGCCTCTGACATCTGCCCCTGCACCTTGTCCGCAGCCTCTGACATCCGATCTTGGTCCACACCGAGGGAGCTGACATGTTCCCTCTGTGTCTCTTCTGGGTATCGCGGCTTCGGCCACTCAAATCGCCGGATTACATCACTCCCGCGCATGGAGTCTTTTTCCAGGTAAGGTCAGGCAGCGTCTGTTGGACCTTCAGCCGGGCCTTCACAGCACATGCGCCGCTGACTATAGCAGCTGCATGCAAAGTAAATATCTCCTAAACCGTACAGGTAAAGCTAGGTAAAAGTAAAAAGATACGGTATACAACTGCTTTAATTTTACCAATGTACTAACTGTTTAGTGTTCGATGTGTGTGTGTCGAGGTGTACTAATGGGGAATTTTTTGAAAATCCCGGAGTTCTGCTTTAAGGCCTCGGCATACCAAGACATTTTGGACAATTTCATGCTCCCAACTTTGTGGGAACATTTTGGGGATGGCCCCTTCCTGTTCCAACATGACCTCGCACCAGTGCACAAAGCAAGGTCCATAAAGACATGGATAAGCGAGTTCGGGGTGGAGGAACTTGACTTGGCCTGCACCTCAATCTGATAGAACACCTTTGGGATGAATTAGAGCGGAGACTTTGAGCCAGGCCTTCTTGTCCAACATCAGTGCCTGACCTCACAAATGCACTTCTTGAAGAATGGTCAAACATTCCCATAGACACACTCCTAAACCTTGTGGAGAGCCTTCCCAGAGGAGTTGAAGCTGTTATAGCTGCAAAGGGTGGGCCAACGCAATAGTAAACCCTACAGACTAATGCTGTGTACACACGAGCGTTTTTTCCGTCAGAATAAACTCTGCTGTCTTGCATACACAGGGTCACACCAAAGTCCGACCGTCAAGAACGCGGTGACGTACAACACGTACGACGGGACTAGAAAAAGGAAGTTCAATAGCCAGTAGCCAATAGCTTCCGTCTCGTACTTGCTTCAGAGCATGCGTAGTTTTTGGTACGTCGGAACAGACGAGCGGTTTTCCCGATAGGAATTGGTTCTGTCTGAAAAATTTAGAACATGTTCTCTTTCTAGGTTTGTCAGAATTTTCAACGTAAAAACTCAGATGGGGCATGCACATGATCGGAATATACGATGAAAAGCTCCCGTCTGACTTTTTCTGTCGTAAATTCCGCTCGTGTGTACACGGCATTAGACTGGGATGACACTAAAGTTCACATGCGTGTAAAGGTGGGTGTCCCAATACTTTTGACAATATAGTGTATGTAAAGGCATTTAAGACGATAGAGCATCCAAATAGTCTTCCCAATAAAAATACTTAAGGAAATGAGGCTGCATATTTATGTTGTATAGGGGGAATGTTAAAGAGCTGCATTCCTATATCAGCTTGTGACATGTTTTCTTTGTGTAGTCTGCCTCCTGTTCATGGTTAAGGGAAAGGTTATTTGTTTAGGTCTGTGAGAAGAGTATGGTATGGAGAGTCCCAGGATTTTCTCCTCGTTCCTCGGTCCGCCTCTCCCACTGGTAGCGCTTGGTCAGTAGAGCCCAACTCCGAGCCTACATCTGATGTCTGTGCATGCTGAGCCTGGACCCTGGCCAAGTCCTGCTCATTATTGCTGTGTGAATTTAAGTCCGATGGAAGAGGAATAGAGCATCAGACTTAAAGAAAACTCCACTTCTTTGTAAGCAATTCTACGTAAAAAAAAAATTTAAAGCTGAAGTTTAATCCGCTGATGTTTTATTCTCCCGGGTTTCTCCCTCTAATCTCAACACGCTAAATACATTTTTACATAAAACCTTTCCATTTTTCATTACATACCTAATTTAACACCCAGTTATGTTATCACCAGATCTCTGTGTTTCTCTATGCAATGCAGGCAGATCATGGCTGGTGGGAGGGGACAGCTGTATACACCTTCCTAAAAACATCACAGCACCCTTCCTCAGTACTCCTTTAACCGCTTCCTGCCCACTGGCCATCAAATGACAGCTGGGCGGCGTGGCTCTCGTTGTGGGTGGACGTCATACGACGGCCTCCTAGAACGACCTCTCTCTCGTGCGCCCGTGGGAGCGAGCATCGCGGCGATCGGTGGTGTGTCAGTCTGACACACCGCTACACCAGTCTCCGTAAAGAGCCTCTGACGGAGGCTCTTTACCACGTGATCAGCCGTGTCCAATCACGGCTGATCACGATGTAAACAGGAAGCGCCGTTGATCGGCTTTTCCTCACTTGCTTCTGACAGACGCGAGTAGAGGACAGCCGATCGGCTGCTCTCCTGATAGGGGGGGGGTCTGTGCTGATTGTTTATCAGCGCAGCCCACCCTCGGATGCCCACCCAGGACCACCAGGATGCCGCCAGGACCACCAGGGATGGCCACCACACTGGACCACCTGGTATGCCACCTAGACCACCAGGGAAATGCCAATCAGTGCCCAGGCAGCTACCAATCAGTGCCCATCCCCAAATGCCTGCCAGTGCCATCAGTGATGCCTAAAAATGCCATCTATCAGTGCTGCATATCAGTGCCCACCAGTGACATCTATCAGTACCCAGCAGTGCTGCCTATCAGTGCCACCCATAAGTACCCATCAGTGTCGCCCATCAGTGCCGCCTATCAGTGCCCATTAGTGCTGCATATCAGTGCCACCTATCATGCCCATCAGTGCTGCCTACCAGTGCCCATCAGTGCCGCCTATCAGTGCCTATCATCAGTGCCCATCAGTGCCACCTCATTGGTGCCACCTCATCAGTGCCCGTCAGTGCCGCCTTATCAGTGCCCATTGGTGAAGGAGAAAACTTACTTATTTACAAAATGTTATAACAAAAACAAAAGAAAAACTTTTTTTTTTTTCACAATTTTAGACCTTTTTTTATTTGTTAAGCAAAAAATAAAAAAAGGCAGAGGTGATCAAATACCACCAAAAGAAAGCTCTATTTGTGGCAACAAAATGATAAAAATTGTGTTTGGGTACAGTGTAGCATGGCCGCGCAATTGTCATTTAAACAGCGACAGCGCTGAAAGCTGAAAATTGGCCTGGGCAGGAAGCCTGGTATTGAGGTGATTAAATAGTCTTTAGCTCTGATGCATGCAGTGAGATGGCTCTTTGGCCCCTTTCACATGGACGGTCGGTTCAGGTTCGCCTGTCAGTTTGCTGGCGGACCTGAACGGACCCTCTATAGACCTCTATGGAGGGACGGATGTCAGCGGTGACATGTCCGCTGACATCCGACCCGCTCTGATCCGAAAAAGTGTGACGGAGGAAAAAGCTATTTTTCCATTCGTTTGCGGATCGGATCTAGGGTTGCCACCTCATCCCTTTAAACCCGAACACATATGACTTACATAGGTTCTAAGGCTAGTTTAATGAAGATAAGGCACCAAGCGAGGTTAATCACCACCCTAATTAGCCACAGAACCTGTGTAATTAATATGTGTTCGGTTTTAAAGGGATGAGGTGGCAACTCTAATCGGATCGGGTGACGACTGACTCTACTGTCCGTTGTCATCTGATCCCCCATAGAGGAGAGCAGCGCTCTGACAGGTCCGTCCCTTCACAGAGTGCAGAAATGGACCTGTCATCTGCCTGCTCAGCGGGGGATCGACAGAGCGACACCCCGCTGAGCAGAGCGGGCTCCGTACACGGACACGTCCCTGTGAAAGAGCCCTTTGGAGGAGTTATGCAAATATAAAAATGGGTGGCTGTCAGTCTAGAGGAGTGGGCATTCCCAGGTAGGTTGCATTTCCATGGAGATTCCCTAGGTAATGCCCACATCGTGGCCCAAGGTAACCCCCACAGTGCGGCTGCATTTGCAGGAAGGTGATGCCCACATGCTGAGGCTTCAAAACTAAAAGAAGCTAAATCCAGTGAATGAAAGGGGCGAGCCAAGGGCAGTCACATGGGGAGGGAAGGGCCAAATGATACTGGATGTTCTTCAGCCAAGAAATGAGGAGGGCTTTATCTGACTCGCCACAGATTCTAATGCACATTGTGATAAGCTCACAGTGTGCAGTGAAATCAGAGTAAGCAATCTCAGTCCAGGAGAGGAGCCTGTACTACTCTGCAGGACTGAAGATAAAGCTGTAGTTGAGCTTTAAAGTGTTACTAACCCCACAACAATAAAATCAGTGTGTATATGCAGTAAAGCATGCTTATTATACTCACTGTGGAACTTAAACGGTTAATCCTCTGCATTGTGTAAAAAAGGCTGTTTTAATTCTGTCTTTTCTGATCCTCCCCTTCTTGCATTGTCTCCAAAACATGTCCGGATAAGACAAAGTTACTGGAGTCACTCTGCACATGCTCAGTTTGGTGTGTATTGCTAGAGAGAGAGAGTGCATGTGATCAGCACAGAACCAATCAGCACTGTCCAGAGAGAGAGAGTCAGGGGTCCTGCATGCTGATAGGACAGCCAATGCAGTATAAAAACTCCTCCTACAAGCTTTAACCAGACACTGATAGAAGTCACACGACTGCTATATACTGCTGATGAGAAATGGTATTTAGTAGAGCTGCACGATTAATCGTTAAGAATCATTATCGCAATCTTAAAAAGGTATTTCCCAATTCTTTCTATGCAGAGAATTCTCTCTGCTCTGCTAAAGCCGACAGCCGTCAGCCGTCAAAAGAAAGGAAAAAACAAAAACAAAACGGTCTGCCAAGAGTCACAACATTCTTTAGCAGTGAAACTTAAGTATAAACATTATAACAAGTTTTTTTTTAGATCAAAGGAATACACTTTGGTGTGAAAATGAGGGAAGTTTAACCACTTAAAAACTTTTTCTGACATTTGTTGGTTTTAAGTTAAAATAATTTTTTTTGCTAGAAAATTACTTAGAACCCCCAAACATTATATATATATATATGTTTTTTTTTTTTAGTAGAGACCCTAGAGAATAAAATGGTCGTTGTTGCAATTCTTTATGTCACACTGTATTTGCGCAACAGTCGTTCAAATGCAATTTTTGGGTAAAAAAATTACACTTTAATAAATTTTTAAAAAAAACTAACCAGTAAAGTTAACCCAATTTTTTTTTTTTTTTTGTATAATGTAAAAGGTTTTACGCCGCGAGAATCGTGACCTTTTTATTCTAAGCAAAAAAATGGTGATTCTCATTTTGGCCAGAATCGTGCAGCTCTAGTATTCAGCAGTTTATATTTACTAAGATAATTGTATTTCCATATTCTGTGCACCGTGGGAGGCCAGATATAGTGAATGCAGGGTCCTGGGTTTAGTAAGACTTTAAAGTTGAACTTCAGGCAGATATAAAAGGGCCAAACCAATGCATTTCTGTAATAGATACATTGTTTTTTTTAATGCAAGCAGTGTGAGAACCTTAGTTTGATTTGGTATAAAGCCCCATACACACGGTCGGATTTTCGCATGGATTCTGTCCGATCGGACAATGTTGTCGAAAAATCCGACCGTGTGTATGCACCATCGGACAGTGTACGTCGGATTGTCCGACGGACAAAGTCCTATCTCCTGCTGGATAGATTTTTTGACAACAAGGTCCGATCACACCAAATCCGATCGTGTGTAGCGTTGTCCGACGGACAAAGTGCTACGCATGCTCAGATCACATTACAAGACCAAAGCTATTGGCTACTAGCCTCTACGTAGTCCCGTCGTAGGCAACAAACGTCACCACGTTCAGAATGATCGGATTTTCCGACAACTTTGTCCGACCGTGTGTACGCAAAACCAACATCGGACAAAGTACGACGGACAGGATCCGACGGACCTGGTCCTCGGATAATCCGAGCGTGTGTATGGGGCTTAAGACTTATGCAAACTATTGTGCATCAGAGCTCAGAGAGGGTGACAGCAAAGCAGCACAAGAAACCAATCAGGTATGCTTCAGTGCAAGAAGCATGCTGACAGGAGGGGAGAGTAGAATGGCAGAGATTAGTGTGCCACTTTTCTTTGCACTGTCCAGTCGGAGGGTGGGGGTGGACAGGAAACTTATAAGTGAAAGTGAATTGCAGCAAATCCAGGTTCCTTTCTCTTCCAAGCAGGGTTGTGTTGTTTGGCAGAGCAGAGAGTATAAATCTCAGGACTGGATGGAGAGAACTCCAATCCTTTGGCAGGTAAAACAGCTCCCATTCATCCATGTAATTAGTCATTTGCCTTGAGGTACAGCGTTTTTCATTATCATTCTTTGTTACATCCCAGCCATTGTCTGTACACCCACTGAATTTAAAAATAAAGTTTATTGGACTGGTTCATGAAAAATAAGTGAAGATGTGAGTGATATGAACACCTACCGTATATACTCGAGTATAAGCCGACCCGAATATAAGCACCTAATTTTACCACAAAAAAAATGGGAAAACGTATTGACTCGAGTATAAGCCTAGGGTGAGAAATGCGCAGCTACTGTAAGTGGAAAAGAGGGTCAACAATGCCCATTTGCAGCCTCACTGTGCCCATGCCTCACTGTGCCCATTTGCCGCCACAGGTCCCCCGAACTTCAAACTTGGTCGTTAATGGTTCCTAGATGCCCCCTAGCTGCAGCCAAAATTTAGGAGACCCAAAGGGTCCCGAAATGACATTGCTGCAGATGGACACAGTTGACCGACTTTGGGGGCCCGTATCTCGGGGTCACTTGGTGCTAGGAACCCCAAATTTGGATATGTGCTAGTTTCACTGGGTTTGCACACCAAATTTGGGATTCCTAGCACCAAGTGGCCCCGAGATACGGGCCCCCAAAGTCGGGTCGGAAAATGTCATTCTCTGCTGCAGAAAAGTGATCGACTCGAGTATAAGCCGAGGGGGGCACTTTCAGCACAAAAAAATGTGCTGGAAAAACTCGGCTTATACTCGAGTATATACGGTATTTGTGTGGGCATTTCACATACACAATATCCTAGGAGGTATTGACTAAAAACTGGATCATAAATAATGGAACAGCTGTGCATAGTAACCAATCAGCTTCTAGCTTCAGTTTGTTCAGTTAAGCTTTGAAGATGAAAGATAGAAGCTAATTGGTTGCCATGCACAGCTGCTATAGTATTGGTAAATTAAATTAGTCTCCCTGTGTTTCAGGTACTAGGAAGTGTGGGATGGTATTTAGTGAATGGGCAGATTTCAGGCATTTGTTTGGAAAGGGGAGGGCTGGGACCCAATAGGAAATAATTAATAGCTCATTGAATGTTCTATCCAAATTTGTTGTGAGCTGATTTTTCTCTGTTGCAGTTAACAGGTACAGGGCTGATGAGCTTGCAGTTCCGTCACTCTGCTCTTTCCTCCTATCAGCATCCTACTTGTTAGCACATGACCACTGCAGTACAGCTCATGGCTCCTGCTTCTCCCTCTCCCGGTCTATGCTCTGCTGTATCGGGAATGGCAAGAGGCTGATATCAAGTTGAATTCAAGCATTTACTGCTCTTATTTTAAAAATAAATACACATAAGTATGTATTATTGAATACAGAGCTGCAATAATTTTTTTTTTTTAATTTGCCTTTGCCTGAAGTTCTGCTTTAAAATATGTTTTGCAATTTTTCAGTGAATATACCGTAGTTCCTTGAAGTGGATCTAAAGCCTAACTTATAGTGATACTAAAGGTTTTGTTAAATAACAAACATGTTATACTTACTTGCTCTGTGTAATGGTTTTGCACGGAGCAGCCCTGATCCTTTTTTTCTGGGGGTCCCCTGCTGGTGCTCCTGACTCCTCCCCCTTGACCAGTGCCCCCAATAGCAAGCCGCCTGCCATGGGGGCACGGGTGCACGCTCACTCCTGATGCGTCCATAAGATACATAGGGGTTGATTTACTAAAGGCAAATAGACCGTGCACTTTGCAAAGTGCAGTTGCATTCTGCAAGTGCAGTTGCTCCAGAGCGTAGTAAATGAGCACAAGCTCTGCTGACTTCCATCATCCAATCATGTGCAAGCAAAAATGTATTTTTTTTTAAAATGTCTTTGGTTTTCTGTGTAATGTGAAGGTTTACCTCATTCACTAAGCTCCGGAGCAACTGCACTTTGCAAAGTGAACAGTCTATTTGCCTTTATTAATCAACCCCTTAGGGGCCATTCACACCTGACGCAGTGGGGTGCAGTTGGTTGTAGTTGGATGCATTTTGGACTGCACTCCAACTGCAAAGACAGTCCAAAATCCAGGTTATCCTATAGACATAGTTCCCACCATTGCAGTGCAGTGCAGAAAAGTACAGCGTGCTTAATTTTTCCGCGCAAACGCACTGCAATGCATCGCAGTGCACAAAGAAGCCCAAGGAAAGGAGGGAGGAAGTGACCTCACAAGATAAATGCAGATATATAAATGCATGTCAACTGCATGTAAAATGCATGTAAACTGCATGTAAGACGCACATCAAATGCATGCATAGGTACAAAGAAAAAACACGCAGTTACTTGCAGTTTCTGGTGTGAAAGGGGCCTAAGGGCCCCTTTCACACCGAACGCAGTTGACTGCAGTTGGATGCATTTTGAACTGCACTCCAACTGCATAGACAGCCCAAAATCAAGGTAATCCTATGGGCATTGTTCACATTATTGCAGTGCAGTTCAGTGCAGTTAAAAAAAAGTAGAGCATGCTTCATTTTTCTGCACTGCAAATGCAGGTAACGTGCTACAAACGCACTTCGAATGCACTGCAACACGCCCCTTTAAGCCAAGAAAGCCAAGCCCAAAAACATATAGAAAAATGCACTGCAAATGTAGTGCTAAGCGCAGCACAAAACGCATGCAAAATGCATTGAATCGCATGTCAAGCACTCGGCAAACGAGCATCAAGCGTGCTTCAAAAGCATATAAACATCGAAAACAAGTAAACAAGTCGAAAAAGCGCAGTTATGTGCAGTTATGTGCAGTTATGTGCAGTTTGACATTATGGGTGCATGCATGGGGAAGGCTGGCACTATTGGTTGTACAGAGCCGAGCCCCCAGCTTAGCAGCAGTAAGAGTTGCATCTTGGCCCCGCCTCCACTTTCCCCTCCTTGGCTCACTGGCTGTGATTGGCAGCAGTGGGAACTGTGATTTTTTTTTTCAATAGCCCCGGGAACCAATAGCTCCCACTGCTGTGTCTCAGCCAATAAAGAGAGAGAGAGAGAGACTAGAGCTGCCCTATTCTGGCTAAAATGAGAATCACGATTTTTTTGCTTAGAATAAAGATCACGATTCTCGTGACGTAACATCATCTTTCACATTATACAAAAAACTTGGGCTAACTTTACTGTTTAGTTTTTATTATTATAATTCATTATAGTGTATTTTTTTCCAAAACAAAATTGCGTTTGAAAGACTGCTGTGTAAATACAATGTGACATACAATATTGCAACAACCGCCATATATATATATATATATATATATATATATATATATATATATATATATATATATATATATATATATAATGTTTGGGGTTCTAAGTAATTTTCTAGCAAACAAAACTGATTTTAACTTGTAAGCAACAAGTGTCAGAAAAAGGTTTAGTATGTAGGTGGTTAAACTGACCTCATCTACAGACCAAAGTTCATCCCTTTGATCTAAGAAAGAATTGTTACTTTGTTTATAGTTATCTCTGCTGTTTTAAGATGGGGGGGGGGGGGTAGAATCACAATTTTTATTCTTTAACGATTAATCGTGCAGCTCTAGAGAGACCGAGGACAGCCGAGGCGTCTGTGCACACCGCTGGATCAAGGGGGGGGGGGGGGGGGGGGGTTCAGGTGAGTATTAGGGGGACTGTATGGGGAGCAGCACACAGAAGGTTTTTTACCTTAATGCATATGCATGAAGGTATAAAACCTTCAGCCTTTACAACCACTTTAATGATCTTCAGGCCCTGTTTACATCAGTGCGGTGCAGTTTTCCCACAATGCTTTATAATGCTTGTTTTATGCACGTTTTTAGGTGTGCTGCCCTTAAACTCAATTAGAATGTCTGCTTCAAAGTCCTGCTTACCCCATCTCTGATGCGCTTTTATAAAACACACATTCTAATAGAGTTTAATGGCGCACACCTAAAACCGCATGTAAAATTTGCATTAAAAAGACAACATGGGAAAACGGCACTGCACTGATATGAATGAGGGCCTTAGGGATCCTGTACACAGCTGTACAATTGGCGTATCGCCATACAGAGTATAATACGCTTGTTGTTATGGCACCTGGGGGCCACAGCTGTAGCATATATTTGCCCATTGCGATGCATTGCTGAAAACACCATGAATGGCTATATGATTGTAACTACCATCACTTGCATTTACACGCACATGCATATGGGAGTATTTTTCAAAATGTACGTTTTGAAAAATAGACCCATATGTGTGTGCCTGTAAACTCTGTACAGCCAGGCAGGAGCCCTTACTTTGTTGAAGCACTATATCAAAAATAATCACCATTTTTTCCCATAAACTATTTGTTTTCACCTTTTTTCCATCCACTTACATCGTGATGCTGATCTCTTTCAGCCTTTTCAGCTACTTCCTTTCGACATCCACTTCTCCAGCATTCTCTGCACATCATTGCTCTGGACCTTAGGGTTACCACCTATCCGGGATTCACCCAAGACACTGTGGGGACTGATGAAAGTTATAAACGTTCAGTTTGTTGAAGGTTCTTCCCTGAAGAGATGCGTTTTCAGGAATCGCCTATAGGCGGCCAGAGTAGGAGACAGCCGGACAGATTGAGATAGAGAGTTCCAGAGGATGGGAGAGGCTCTGGAGAAGTCCATGAGATGAGCATAGGAGAAGGAGACAAGGGAACTAGAGAGTAGGAGGTCTTGAGAGGAACGGAGAGGACAGTTTGGGTGATATTTAGAGACAAGATTGGTGATGTAGCTTGGGGTAGAGTTGCGGATGGCCTTTTATGTTGTTTTTACAAATAAATATAAATTGCAGCACTCTAAATAAAAAACATAAAATTCATAGTGTTGTAAAGTTCATAAATCAATATAAAATTTGATAGCAAAGTTCATGTGGTTCATAAAATTGGATGATAGGGATAGAAATCCTCCTACGTCCTAGTCAGATGAATTGGAAACTCACTGGAGATCCAGGCTGCCCTATCAGGTGCAACATAAACGCACGTGCAAGATCACAATCACTGGGGAAAAAAAAACATCTATCTCCTCCAGCCAGTCACATGATCAAAAACGTCCTTTCTATAACTGGAACTCCGCCAAATGATGCTGCCAGGTGAGTGTGCAGCAAAAAAAAGCTTAGTGGTAATAATAGATGTATATTGCTGGCTCTCCTTCCTACATCCACCGGGGGGCAATGTTATGCTTGTTGCTCAAAAACCACCATAAGGCAAAAAGTAGAAAAATGCCATATAGTGCACTATTTATTACATTTATGTAGCATTACCCCCATAGGAGTCGCTAGTGTCTTGGGTCCCCACTGCTGCACAGCCAGTCACACAGCATTTCTTTTTTACACTCCAACGCAGAAAACAGTCCTAGGCTTGTTTTTGATGTTTTAATAGGGGTTAAAGAGGAAGTAAAGCCTTAATAAAAATAGACCCTGCAAGCCAAAGGCATAATGAGCTAGTATGCATAGCATACTAGCTCATTATGAATAACTTACCTGAGATGGAAGCCCCCGAAGCGACCCTTGTTGTCCTCCTCTGACGCCGCCATGATACCCGGAGTGACTTCCGGGTATTGCGGCTCCGGCTCTGTGACTGGCCGGAGCCGCGATGACGTCACCCCCGCGCAGGAGCCACCACTAACGGCATGATTGCCGTTAGCAGCGGCATGCTCAGTGCACTGCTGTCTACGGCGCATGCACCGTAGACAGCCAGGCCTGTCATTTGCAAATATCTCCTAAACTGTGTAGGTTTAGGAGATATTTCTTGGACCTATAGGTAAGCCTAATATAGGCTTACCTGTAGGTCAAAGTGGTCTGTAAGGGTTTACAACCACTTTAATAACTTGGCTAGGGTAGGGAATTATGGGATACCCAACTTGGAATTGTCCAGAACTCAGAACAAGGGACAACTTCCTCCTTATACACCAAGAATCCTCTTCTTCCCTCCTACACACACCTGATTTCCTTCAGCACAGCTTCCGCTGGTGACTCCTAGGAAACAAACAGTTCTTGCTAGGTCAGCAAAGGCCCATTACAACCCCTCTTTGACACAGTAGCAAAAATTGAGTGAACGGCAAACACACTTCCTTCTGCCTTCCTGTGGCCACTGATCCCAGGTCCACTTGCTTGCAGAAATGCTAGCCCACTTGGCTGCCACCAGCCACGTCTGGCTGATCTTCCACCCTGGTCTCCTAACTGACTGTTTGCCCCAGTCCAGCCCAACTGGCACACAACATGGAGACCTCCCAGGGCAAGGTTAGATGAAGTCTTGGCACTATACAGCCTCCAAGAGAGACCTGCTGCAGATGGCAGTCTCTCCCCTTGTCTGTCCCTGTACCATGCTGATCTACTCACACTCTCCTTGCTCTTTCCAACTGCCTCTCCAGTATGAATCCTTCCACTGCCTCCTGTGTTAGAATCCTTCCAGACCAGATTTCCTGACCACCCGGCCCAAGGTAGAACCCCCCCCTGGTAAGGGTTCCCTCAAAGGCCACGACAGCCTCTCCTCATCACTGCTTCGCCATCTTCCACCTGACTCCCTTAATGGAATGGCCCATGTCTTTTTATGGTTTTGTCTCTGCCCCTTGCCAGCCCACATCTGGGGATTGGCTGAGGCCCCATAAATATTAATGGCAGCTTCTCCTAACCCCCACCCTCTAGTGCTAGAAGGTTCTCCAAGCTTCCATACACCAGGGGGAGGCACCAGAGAGCTTCCAGGATGAGTCACCCAGCCCTGAAATCTAGTGAACCCTGACCCAATTAAGACTCACACGATTTAACATGAGCAAGATAAATTTTCCTATGCTGCCACTACTAGTAGCACACACTAGAGGGTGCTACACTTATGAACAGCAGCAAGAATATGCAGATGAAGGAAAAGTCTAAATGCATATACTAACCAAATAAGCTGCTGACACTTACATCATTCGCTGCTACTTGGAGCTCCGATGTGGCGGCAAGACAACATACTCTAAGCCCCACCCTTATGTTGTTTTTAGCATTTTGAATTTAACTCGCTAGGCAATTGGAAGCCAGTGGAGGGATTGGCAGAGTGGAGTGGCAGACACTGAGTGGTTGGTAGGGTGGCTGAGTCTGGCAGCAGCATTCATGATAGACTGAAGGGGGGATATCCCCTAGTCAAGGCAAGAGATAACAAGGGAATGAATGAATGAGTATCTTGGAAGTTCCATTAGTTAAAATGGGGCTTACTTTAGAGTAGTTATGGAGGTGAAGTCTACAGGCTTTTGACAGCGCTTAACTCTGAAGGAGCGCTGTGATAGGTAAGGGGAGAACCAGAGAAGAGCAGAATCTTGGATGACAAGTGAGTGGAGTTTATTGAGAAGGAGTGGATGGTCAACAGTATGAAAAGCCGCAGAGAGGTCTAGTAGTTGGAGTATAGAGAAGTGGCCATTGGTTTTAGCAGTTAATCAAACGTTGGTGAGTTTTAGTAGAGTAGATTCTGTGGAGTGCTGCGAGTGAAAGCCAGGCTGTAAGGGATCAAGATGGTTGTTTTCAGGGTTGGGCTGTAAGACACAGTTGCCACCCTATAACAGGAAGTGCCTGAACAAGGGCCTTCACAGCAGGATCATCAAGTATCCTTTTAAAGAAAGCTGCAGATACAGAAGCAACTTTTGCAATGACTATAATTTGTTAGGCTTATATGAGATTTTAGTGTTTGGAGCTAGATCTACTTTAAAGTATGTGTTTTGCATGTGAAATACAAATGGTGCAGGAAGCCATGGTTAGGGCGAGTTGAGGAATTCCGCTTCCTCACACTGCACTGCCTTTCAGCATCAGATAAGGGCAATTCTGTCATTTTAATGAAGTGCTGATTATTTACGGAATATTGAGCGCAGGGTGGTTATCTACATGCAATCAAGGTACATTTTTCTAAAATGCAATCAACTGTGCAGCTGAAGACAGCATAGGGGAGAATAAGTGGCTCTTAAAAGATCATTTAGATATTTTACTATATCGGCTTTATGATATGAAAAGTTTATGTTTTCTACTTATAGGTTATAATAAAGGTTAAAGCTGAATTCCAGCTTTAGCTTCAGTCTTGCAGTTGTACAAGCTTCTTTGCTGTACTGTAATTACTACCGTATATACTCGAGTATAAGCCGAGTTTTTCAGCACATTTTTTGTGGGCTGAAAGTGCCCCCCCCCCCCCCCCCCCCCCTCGGCTTATACTCGAGTCAAGCACTTTTCTAAAGCAGAGAATGACATTTTCCGAACCGAATTTTGGGCCCCGTATCTCGGGGCCACTTGGTGCTAGGAACCGCAAATTAGGTCTGCAAACCAAGTGGAACGAGCACTACAACATATCCAAAGCTGGGATTTGATATGGGGCCCCAAAGTCGGTTCGGAAAATGTAATTCTCTGCTTCAGAAAAGTGCTTGACATTTTCCGAACCGACTTTGGGGCCCTGTATCTCAGGGCCACTTGGCGCTAGGAACCCCATATGTTGGATAGGTTGTAGTGCTAGTGCCACTAAAATTGGAGTTCCTAGCACTAAGTGGCCCACGAGATACGGGGCCCCAAATTCGGTCAATCTGCAGCAATATCATTTCGGGACCCTTTGGGTCCAGAGAACCAAAATTTTGGCTGCAGCTAGGGGGCATCTATAAACCCTTAACTACCGAGTTTGAAGTTCGGGGGACCTATGGCTGCAAATGGGCACAGTGAGGCTGCAAATGGACACAGTGGGGCTGCAAATGGGCATTGTTGACCCTCTTTTCCACTTACAGTAGCTGCGCATTTCTCACCCTAGGCTTATACTCGAGTCAATACGTTTTCCCAGTTTTTTGTGGTAAAATTAGGTGCCTCGGCTTATATTCGGGTCGGCTTATACTCGAGTATATTTACGGTACTATAAATCCACTGCACACTGTGAGCTTCTCACACTGTGCATTGGAAGATACAACAAGACAGGAAGAGCCCATCTAATTTCCTGGCTGGAGGACATCCAGCATCATCCAGTCTGACTGTCCCTGGCCCACCCTTTTCATTAATTGCATTTAAATTATTTTGAATCCTGGAAGCTCAGCATCACACGTGGCCCATGGCAGTCTGCATGCAAACCCTTCTCAATGTGGGTATTACCCATGGCAGTCTGTATGCAAACCCCTCTCAATGTGGGTATTACCCATGGCAGTCTGCATGCAAACCCCTCTCAATGTGGGTATTACCCATGGCAGTCTGCATGCAAACCCCTCTCAAGAGCCAGCCCACTGCTTGCATCAGAGCTAAGGATTTCTGAAAGGAGTACTGACGCCGGGTGCTGTGAAGTTTTCAGGAAGGTATGTATAGTACCCTTCTGGTCCCATGATGTGCCTGCACTGCATAGAGAAGCACATAAAGTGATGGCCCCCTTCACTAAAGAACTCTTCTATCTGACACTGTTATGGAAACTCAAAAGCTGGGAGACAGGCAGTTGAAAGAGAAGCAACTGTTTAATAATTTATTTCTCGCCGGACACCTTAGACTCAAAGCAAAAAAAAATAAAAAATAGATGAGTCTTTGTTGGATTATGTTGTTTTATTGGTATGATTTACTAAGGGCAAATAGGCTGTTCACTTTGCAAGGAAGTTGCACTTAGCAAAGGAATTTTCCCCCAGAGCTTAGTGAATGAGGTAAGGCTATGATGACCTTCATTGTCCAATCAAGTCCAAACAAACATGCAGTTTTTTTGTTTGTTTGTTTTCCTTGCATGTTTTTGGCTATTCTTTGCAAAGTGAAATCTCACCACATTCACTAAACTCTGGGGAAAATTCTCTTGCCAAGGGCAACTTCCCTTGCAAAGTGAATGGCCATGCAAGGATATTGTTAATGCTACAATATACACAGACTTTTTTTATCCAAATAGTTTTTCAAACTTGAACATAAAAAAGGGGACATTTTCATAGGCACGCTCCAAAATCTTGTGAAAAGCCTTTCCAGATGAGTGGAGACTGTTATAGCCACAAAGGGGCGTGTACAACTCCATATTAATTGCCATGGTTTTAGAACAGGATGTCCAACCAGCTTATATAAGTGTCATGGTCAGGTGTCCACAAACATTGGACCATGTAGGGTTAGTAAGCCTGAATTTCTTGTGCAATCCAATGTGTCCATCTCCCTTTAAACTGGTGGTTCGATTTCATTGCACATGCCAACTGAGCCATTTAACTTGGGCTTCTATTAATCTTCCTTGTCCAAGTCTTGACAACCAGAGTAAGACCAGGATCATCAGATGCAGAACGAACGGACAATACACAATTTGTGGTCTTCCTTGGACATGAATCCAGACATAGATATTTTCGGTTTGAGCGACACTGATAATTGCAGCTGTGTTTTTTGCATCTACTGTTCGGTGGGGCATAAAACCACCAAAATCAAAAAGGCCAAGAGGTTTAAAAATGGTTATGCTTAACCTGCTGCCAAGAGGGAAAGATATTGCTGAAAAAGCCTTTAATAATTGTCTGTATGACAGCTAGTTATTTGTGCCCAGTAAGAGATAATTCACTTCAATCTATGAAAAAGAATTTGTAACTGTCAAGCAAGAAAAATGCAAGCGCTGGATTTACATTTAAAGCACAAAACTCAAGCCAAAAATAACAAGATAAAAATGAATAGCCCATTACAGGATAAAATAACAAAACCAGCTTTTGCTGCAATGTTGAGTTTTAATCCACAGATTTCCCCTGTAGTATGTATTTTCAGATAATAAGGGATTGATTTACTAAAAGCTTTGACAAGAAAAAAAAAAAAAAAAAATGGAAGTTGATTGGTTTCTATGCAGAGCTGCACCAGATTTTGTACTCTCCAGTTTTAGTAAATCGACCACAAGATGACCTGGATTGGACAGCGAAAAGAGGAGCAGCATAGTCTCTATTACTGATCTGCTGTACAGGGGTTGGAAAGAGGCTGACACTGGGTCAAATTGTACTTACATTGCTTGAATTCAAAACATACATTTAATGATGCATTAATGATTTCAAAGAATTAATTTACCGTATTTATCGGTGTATAACACGCACCGGAGCATAACACGCACCCCAAGTTTAGGAGGGCATTTTAAGGAAAAAAAGTTTTAGGAGGGAAGTTTAGGGAAAAAAAACTTACATTTAAGCGTCATTTGCAGCTTGCCCAGCGCCATTTGCAGCTTGCCCAGCGCCATTTGCAGCTTGCCCAGCGCCATTTGCAGCCTTGACCAGTGTCATTTGCAGCTTGCCCAGTGTCATTTGCAGCTTGCCCACGTTTAAATTTCCCGCCGCCCAGACAGACCACGCGAGCGCCGGCGAAAAAGACCAAGCGCAGACGAAAAAGACCGAGCACCAAAGAAAAAGACCGAGCCGACTGCTCGGCTCCGCTCGCAGTCCCGCCTCCCTGCTGTTTCTGGAGTGAGCGCAGGGAGGCGGGACTGCGAGCAGGGCTCGCTATTTTTGTCATGTGACTCATTAGTGTTACAAGGTCTCAGGTGTGAATGGGGAGCAGGTGTGTTAAATTTGGTGTTATCACTCTCACTGTCTCATACTGGTCACTGGAAGTTGAACATGGCACCTCACGGCAAAGAACTCTGAGGATCTGAAAAAAATTTATTATTGCTTTACATAAAAATGGCCTAGGCTATAAGAAGATTGCCAAGACCCTGAAATTGAGCTGCAGCACGGTGGCCAAGACCATACAGTGGTTTAACAGGACAGGTTCCATTCAGAACAATCCTCGCCATGGTCGACCAAAGAAGTTGAGTGCACGTGCTCATGGTCATATACAGAGCTTGTCTTTGGGAAATTGACGTATGAGTGCTGCCAGCATTGCTGCAGCGGTGCTCAGACCATACACCACACACACTGCATCAAGTTGGTCTGCATGGCTGTCATCCCAGAAGGAAGCCTCTTCTAAAGATGATGCACAAGAAAGCCCACAAACATTTTGCTGAAGGCAAGCAGACTAAGGACATGGATTATTGGAACCATGTCCTGCGGTCTAATGAGACCAAGATAAACTTATTTAATTCAGATGGTGTCAAGCGTGTGTTTGGCGGCAACCAGATGAGGAGTACAAAGACAAGTGTGTCTTGCCTACAGTCAAGCATGGTGGTAGGAGTGTCATGGTCTGGGGCTGCATGAGTGCTGCCGACACTGGGGAACTACAAATCATTGAGGGAACCATGAATGCCAACATGTACTGTGACATAATGAAGCAGAGCATGATCCCCCTCCCTTCAGAGACTGGGCTGCAGAGCAGTATTCCAACATGAAAACGACCCCAAACACACCTCCAAGACGACCACTGCCTTGCTAAAGAAGCTGAGGGTAAAGGTGATGGACTGGCCAAGCATGTCTCCAGACCTAAACCCTATTGAGCATCTGTGGGGCATTCTCAAATGGAAGGTCTCTAACATCCACCAACTCCATGATGTCGTCATGGCGGAGTGGAAGGGGACTCCAGTTGCAACATGTGAAGCTCTGGTGAACTCCATGCCCAAGAGGGTTGAGGCAGTGCTGGAAAATAATGGTGGCCACACAAAATATTGACACTTTGGGCCCAATTTGGTCATTTTCATTTAGGGGTGTACTCACTTTTATTGCCAGCGGTTTAGACATCAATGGCTGTGTGTTGAGTTATTTTGAAGGGACAGAAAATTTACACTGTTATGCAAGCTGTACACTCACTACTTTACATTGTAGCAAAGTGTAATTTCTTCAGTGTTGTCACATTAAAAGATATAATAAAAAAATTACTAAAATGTGAGGGGTGTACTCACTTTTGTGAGATACTGTGTGTATATATATATATATATATATATATATATATATATATATATATATATATATATATATATTAATATGAAGGCCAGTATGGTGGCCTGAATTTATGGGAGGAGCCCAGAGGGTATTTAAGCAGCCCACTCGCCCATACTCATTGTCGGTTCCAGTGCGCGATACTCTCCCATCCTTCGCTCTTTCAGGGCACTCCTCAACACATCCTTCTTCACAAACTACCCATTACTCATCTCCTGTATGCCCCCTTTTCTTGGCATACCAACCAGATCATCAAGGCACACTTCAGGTCTGTTTATGTTGTAAGTCTTGTGTTTATGTCGCGTGTTTATTTGATTCACATTTCTCTCGGTCATAGGGCCACAACCATAAATATATACACATACATACATACAGTATATATACAGTATGTGTGAGGATTAGACAGGACTTTTTCACATGCCTACATAATTAATGGGTCTGGTGTAGCTTCTCCAATTTTATAGAAATCATAGTCCACGGCTATAGGAGGCTCATGGGAGATGCCTGGGGCCAACCTTCACATTCAGACACAGTGGAAAACTTGCATGTTGCAAGAAGGAAGACATTTGCATGGGATCTTTGCATGGGTATTTTGGGAGATGTGTGCTTGTTTCTGTTTGAAGATTGATACTCCTGTTCTACATGTGGTGGAACATCTAGGTAACAGAGGATGATCAGCTGTGGTAGGAGAGATGCACCTGTGCATACATTTGGAGGAGGCTGTCTCCAGTGATCAATAAGGTTGCCACTTTTTCTGCGGTAAAAATAATTAGCTTCACAATTTTCTTCCTATTGATAACGTTGGCAACAAGTCCTATTTTTGCTGGCCAGGCTGATAAAATACTGACTCATTGTTAACTCATTGTTAACCCTGTCTGGAAATGACCTACTAGGAACAACTAGTCAGTCTCTATAGCTGTCAAAATGCTGGAACTGCATCAGATTGGATGCAGCTGCTGTTTGCTATACAATTTTTACTAGGCAATGTTGGGTGGGTGTTTAACAGGGTCACAGAACTGCCTACTGAGCAAGTTTCAACTGGTTCATCAGAAACCAGCCACAATTTGTTCTATGTATGACCAGCTTAACACTATAGGCGTTCTAGTCCTAATTCCCTTATGAACCTAACCTCAGCATAGGTGCTGAATCTGTGGCCCTCCAGATTCCCATCATGCCCCACCTTTGGAAGTCATTTCACGTTTTTTTGCGGGCAATGGCTGGTGTTGGCGCTTCAATCATCCCGGCACGATGTTTGATATGGTGTCAGGGTGGTTGATGCACATTATTTCTATCATTACATTGTAGTAATAAATTAAATAGTTCAACTCACCATAATGTAGAATCAGTGGGAGCACTGAGTGTCACCTGCCACCATCGCCTGCTACCAGATGTGGATTGTCACTTGCCACGCTGCCTGTCACCAGATGCGGAATGTAACTTGCCACGCCACCTGCCACGTTGCCTGTCACCAGATGCGGAGTGAGTAGAGTGCCCCTTGTGGTTTGTCAGGCAGACAGCTGAGGGGGGTGAACTACAAGTCCCAGCACACCTCACCTGTACTCCCACACACAGCTCACCTGTCACTGATGACATCACATCTCTGTGGGATCGCCCCTCTGAATGTAGCAGGGTGTCTCCCTCCTCATGCTGCAGCCGGTCTCACCTGGCAGAGGGAGGGTCTGGGACTCCTCTGGCTGTCACTCTCTGGCTCCACGCTTTTTCCATTCCTGATTAGCTGTCCGGGCGGAGGGGGGGCAGGCAATCTGCACCGCTGAACCACCACACAGCGAGGAGCCTCACGAGAGCGGTGATGCGGGGCGGGCAGTATGAGATGATGTCATCTTTCTGCTCCCCGCCGCAACTCCGACACTGAGACAGAGCACTGGCTTTGAGGGCGGAAGAGCGGTGATGCGAGGGGCGGAGAGAGATGATATCATCTCTGCTTGCCCGCCCGCTCGCTTCTTCCATCCACCCAGCGCTCTCACGCCGGCAGCCTAGCATGTCTCTAGCCGGCCGCCCGCACCCGCGGCCCGGCTGCAGAAGGGCCACGGCCCGGTAGTGGGCCGCGGACCAGGGGTTGACGACCCCTGCCTTAGAGAGTGTTCTGGCAATAAAAACTCAGTAATGGCTGTTGTAAATAGGCAATTTACCTCTGTGTTTTTGCTAGCAAAGCCTGGAGGTCAAGAATATTTAGCTTTGTCAGGAGGGGCCAAACACCATCACACATTTTTGTAGCTTGAATTAGCTATAGTTTGTGGTGGAAAGTGCAAATACTGAATGGTGCTGGCCTTCATGGATTATCCATTTCATATAGCCCTCCTATCAAATGGTTCTAAAACGTGTATTAATATCAGCACAAAAATTCCAAAAAATAACATGCACAAACAGACAGCCTGGGGATGTATATAAAATGGAACTACAATTAGGTTAAAAATCTCATCCTTTAAGAACATATGATGATTGCTTCTGCTGATAATTTACATGTTTTCCCCAAATTGTTGGAGTGTTTGTGGAGTTCTGACTGGAATATTGGAATCTTTTAGCCCAAGGGGCAAAAGCAAGTGGCCTGTGACATGAAATGATTGTTATTACAGGAAAGAATGTGGAGGGAAGGTCCCTCAAGCAAGCATGTCCTTCTTGGACAATCCTGGAGCTAAGACAACAATTTAGACGGCAATCAATATTTCTACTGGAAACTAAAAATGAACACAAGCCCCATCTAATTTCTTATGTTTTCTGTACCCCCCATTGTCCTAAGATCACAATAACACTGGCACCAACTCTCCTATTATTTATTTTGTATACTTACCATTGCAGTGTTCAAACTTCAATTTCAATAAAAGCTTTGGAAGTGAAAAGCCACAGGAACCAGAGAAGTCCTATTCTAAAGATCTCATCAGTGACTGTAAAATCGAAATTTTAATCTGCGTATATTTTGTTTCCCCTCTCCCCCCAACCAACATGCTAATGGAATATTTAAAAAAAAACCTCTGTTTTGCACCCAGTGACAACACTAGGCCTTTATACGATGTAGGCAAAACATGGCCGGTGGAAGGGGTTGGCTGGCTGCTGTACATAGCTTCCAGAAAACATCAAGTGGACTATTTAACCACTTCCCACCCTGTCACTGCACATAAACGGCCGGGTGGGCTATCTCTCCTTCTGAGTGGACGTTCAGGAACGTCCCCCAGAAGGAGCAGGATCACGTGCGCCCGTTCTTGCGCAGTGGCGCGATCCCGATGCGCTCGTGTCACCCGGACACGGCGCATCTTAGATCGGCAGGAGGGCTCCGTGATTGGCCCTCCTGATCACATGACGGCCGTGTCCAATCACGGCCATCATGTGATGTAAACAAACAGCCGGTTGCTAGGCGATCGGCTCTCCTCTCCTCACACGGAAGTGATCGCTGAGGAGAGCGGATCTCTGCAGCCGGCTGGTGATCAGTGAGTATTAGCTGTTTTTTACAGCTTTTTACTCACTGATCACCAGCGTAGTGTAAACACACATGTCACTAGAAATGTAAAACACACATGTCCCCAAAACACATGTCCCCCACATATATAACAGTAAAATAACATGTCCCAATGATCATTTGCACACATATGTCTGTGATCACCTGCGCACATCTGTACATGATCATTTGCGTACATCTGTCCGTGATCACGCGAACCAATTATTATACACTTAACAGGATTTTTTTTACCAAAAACATGTAGCAGAATACATTTTGGCTTAAATTTATGACAAAATTAGATTTTATTGGATTTCTTTTAAAATAGAATAAAGAAAATATTGTTTCCAAATTTCCACTCTTTTTTTTTTGAGTCGTGAATAAATACCACCAAAAGAAAGCTCTATTTGTGCGAACAAAATGATAAAAATATCATTTGGGTACAGTGTAGCATGACCACGCAATTATCAGTGAAAGTGCGAGAGCGCTGAAAGCTGAAAATTGGTCTAGGAAGGAAGGGGGCGAAAGTGCCCAGTATTGATGTGGTTAAACTGAGCCTGTGCTATGCTTCAATGTTGTCTTGTCTACAGCGTTCCAGTTACTCTGCATCTGGCTACTGTTTGGCCATATTTTCTTGACAATTCTTGAACCCCACCAGCACTGACCCTGGCCTGCTTTTGACCACACCTCTACCTGTGCCTCTTGCTGCTGCTCCACAGATCTGTTATCTAATTGGCCTGTATCCTGACTGTGCTCCTGCTATGCATCTACACCTGATCCTTCTGCCTGTGTATGACCTGGTTTGTCTGACTCTGCCTCTGGTCCCATCGCTGCTGAACTGCCTGCTGTGACCCTCTGCTGATATTCCTCTGGTGCCTGCTCACTACCTGTCTATTTTCAGTTTGTACCTGTCTGCTGTCGCCAGTGCCAGCCTGCTCTTGTCTCCTGCTCACATGCATTCATCTGGCACTCCTGCTCTGTCTACTGATGGTCTTCTCATGCTTGATCCAGAGAGTCCATCCAGTCCTACAGCGAGCAAGCCACTCTGTACTCCTGCTCCTCCTGTATACTCTATCAGGGGTCCTGAATTGGAGGTGTAAGAGAGGCCTTCCTGATCATGTCAGGCTCTTGTAGCAGGTATGTGACAATATGTATGTGCTCAGAGTTACAGTAGAGATTTCAGTAGAAATCAAGTAATGTATGGCATCACAAATGCATTTGCAGATTTGGCCACATTTACAGCATGCATGTGCCATCAGTTAATTTATGCAGATGCTGTGCCCCTGTCATCACTGCTATGCGGCATTGCCTGGCAATACTGTGAGACTACAGACGTATTCGCAACTTCATGAAACATCCCATGTGACTTGCAATGTCACAGGGAGTATAAACATTGGCGCACTTGGCTCTGAGATATGAGGGATGGTTGCCATAGTAATCCCAAAACAAAAATGAGGCTTGGCTATGGTTACATTTTGCGCATGCGCGAGATTACAGCAATGATGGAAAGAATGAAAGAATGGAAGGAAAACACACTTGTGAGGAGGAAGTCAATAGATAACACGATGCCTGCTTTGGCCGGGATAGATGAAAAAGAAAATAAGCCACAAAACAAGTAAGAAGCAATCTAGGGGGAGAAATAATAATGTGAATTGTTTTAGAATGCTATGACATGCTGCCTTTAATAATACTCATACTTAGAGTGGCTGAGTTTACTACCGATATTTAAAAACTAAAGGAAGTAAGTGGTCTCTGCCAGGGGCTGTGATCACGGGTCTGAACAAGGAGCAGATGGCCAACTAATACTTAGTATGTGCCACATACTGTGGGTCCTGCTCTAACTGATGCATGGATGGAGAAGTATCCCCAACTAGGGCCACCATCCCAACATATTTTATTGATACTGGCCTGGGGAGCAAATGCCCCCCTTCCCCCTGGATCAGTCCTTCACTGTCATAATGTCTGATACTAAGCCTAGCCAGTGGGCTAGTATAGTAACACAAGAGCAACTCAAGACATTGGCCTTGTGGGTGAGCCATGCTTGAACGAGCAAACCTAGGACACAACAGCAACTACTATTTGTGGCTTTCAGTTTTGAGGTTTTAGAGATGCCAGTCCTGTTCAAGATAATAGACCCACTTAATCTACATCCTTACTGTAACGCCATTGACTTGCATTTACAATTTAATTCCAAAGAATCTCGTAAGCTGCCAAGGTCTTTTCAAACTCGGTCACAGAGAGAAGCAGGAAGAAGACCAGACACGTTAAACACCTCATTATTTTACAAGTTATAATATTTGACGAGATTATAAATAAATCTCCAGCCAAGATTTATCACAAGATAAGACAAAAATTTGAAAAATGAAGCAAATGAGAAAAGAAAGCCTGTCGCTGTTAGACTGGAGCTATCGGGATATCCATGGAAAATTTACAGTTTGTTTTCTTTCATTGCATGTAAAATAGAAGAAAGCTTGGCTGTTTTGTAATGTGAATCTTTATTCATATTTTCAAAAGCACAACAAAGGCTATATATTTCCTGTTTTTATGTAGCTGCTATATAAAATGCTGTACAGAGTATATAAAACCTTTTGCGCCAGTACCAGTTCCTGCTGTGGAGGAGCTTACAATCTCATATTTCTGACAATATAAAACACTCCAAGGCCAGTTGGGTCAGAAGCCTGTGTAAGTCAACAGGTATGCATTGGAAAGTGGGAGGAAACACATGCTAACATTTACAAATGCCATGCAGATATTGTAAATGGTGGTAAATAAATGCAAATTGCCAATATTGTAAGACAATATTCATATCTTAAAACTTTCAGAGCTGTGAAAGAGGGACACATTTAGTACAAAATATGTCCCTTGTGCTTTCCACCCCCATCTTCTTTTTGCAGACTAATGCACACAACCGGACTTTCCGGCAAACTAGGTCCGACGGTCTTCCCGACGGACTTTCGGCGGAGTTCCGACGGACTTTCCGAACGAACGGACTTGGCCACACATGAACGGACTAAGTCTGTTAGTTTTGAACGTGATGATGTAAACGGGACTAAAAAAGGAAGTTCAATAGCCAGTAGCCAATAGCCAATAGCTTCCCTTGGACCTCCGTCGGACCAGCATACAGATGAACGGTTTTCCCCATAGGAAATGAGTCCGTCGAGCAGATGTGAAACAT
Organism: Lithobates sylvaticus; assembly: GCA_028564925.1. NCBI lineage: Eukaryota > Metazoa > Chordata > Amphibia > Anura > Ranidae > Lithobates > Lithobates sylvaticus. The sequence continues at coordinate 176,690,753 of CM053029.1, read as the reverse complement.
GTTCTTTTTCTAGGTCCGTCAGATTTTTTAAACAAAAAACGATCGGATTAGCCCACACACGATTGGATTGTCCGACGGACTGATTCCGTCAGACCTAGTCTGCCGGAAAATCCGGTCATGTGTACGCGGCATTAGAAGACTTAAAGTCATACTAAACACACACTGTTTAATTTACATTGTCCCATCTACTTCTGTATGTGGATGATGGCACTGTAATTATTTTAATTAAAAAATAAACATCTACAGTGCCTTGAAAAAGTATTTATACCCCTTAAATTTTCCACATTTTGTTATGTTACAACCAAAAACGTAAATGTATTTTTTTTTTTTTTTATTGAATCTTCAACATAAAACATACATACACCTCAAACAAGGCTTCCAGGTACAGGCGCTGGGCCCACGCATGGGCGCAAAAGATAACAATACAACATATGTAATGCAAGAAAGCCTTGGGATCTGTAGCATCTTATAACATAAACAAATGAAAGGACCTGTGTACATCCGACCCGCCGTGGCCGTCGCAATATCAAAAAGGGGTATCTTAGTTTACGCCCTGAACAGGAGAGATTTATCATATGTAGTACAAGCTGGCATTAACTATCCACAGCCATGGAAGGTTCCGCTAGCCATTTGTCACAGACAAATGTAATTGCAGCAAAAGGTGGTTCAACAAAGTATTGATTCAGGAGGGCTGAATACAAATGCATGCCACACTTTTCACATATTTATTTGTAAAACATTTTGAAAACAATTTATTGTTTTCCTTCCGCTTCACAATTATGTATCACTTTGTGTTGGTCTATCACATAAATTCCCAATAAAATACATTTATGTTTTTGGTTGTAACACGACAAAAAAAAATGTCCTAATCGATATGCAGTTGTCACATGCAGGAAAACAGAAGCTGCTAGTCCTCTGCTGTTGGTCACTTGTTCAAACCCCCCCCAAAAAAAAAACAGCTTTTGGAATATAGAGTAAAAATAAATAATTAATATCAAAAACTGTTTTAAATTGCCATACAAATATAAATTTGAAATCAAATCTTTATTATTTTTTGGTAATAACATGATGTGGGCGGATTTCTGCCAGTCACAGGCTGCTGCCACCTTATACCTTTAAAACCGAACACATATGAATTACACAGGTTCTGGGGCTAATTTAATGCAGATAAGGCACCAAGTGAGTTTAAATACCACCTTAATCAGCCACAGAACCTGTGTATTTAACCACTTCGGCCCCGGAAGGATTTGCCCCCTTCCTGACCAGGCCATTTTTTGCGATATGGCACTGTGTCGCTTTAACTGACAATTGCGTGGTCGTGCAACATTGTACCCAAACAAAATGTATGTCCTTTTTCCCCCACAAATAGAGCTTTCTTTTGGTGGGATTTGATCACCTCTGTGGTTTTTATTTTTTGTGCTATAAACAAAAAAAGAGTGATAATTTTGAAAAAAACAGGATAAACACTTTTTGCTATAATAAATATCCCAAAAAAAAGAAAAAATGTCTTCATCAGTTTAGGCCGATATATATTCTTCTACATACTTTTGGTAAAAAAATCACAATAAGCGTATATTGATTGGTTAGCGCAAAAGTTATAGCATCTACAAAACAGGGAATAGATTTATGTAATTTTTATTATTATTTATTTTTTTACCAGTAATGGCGGCGATCTGTGATTTTTATCAGGACTGTGACATTGCGGCAGACAGATCGGACACTTTTGACACTATTTTGGGACCATTTATACAGCGATCAGCGCTAAAAATAGCCACTGATTACTGTATAAATGTCACTGTCAGGGAAGGGTTAACACTAGGGGGCGATCAAGGAGTTAACTGTGTTCCCTAGGTGTGTTCTAACTGTAGGGGGATGGGACTGACTGAGGGAGGAACACATGATCGGTCTCCTCTCCCCTGAGAGAACCGGGAGAACACACACATCCCCGTTCTCGTTTTGTCAAGAGCGATTGCAGCTGGCCGACTAGCGGTTAATATGTGTTTTGTTTAAACGGGATGAGGTGGCAACCCTAGTCATGCCGCTCCAGCCTGTGTCTAAATAAGAGGGAGGTGAAGCCTCCATCACTTTACATGCAATATCCAGCCCCCATTATGTTTAGCTGGTTAGTGGGCATGGAGGAAGAAGGAGGGAGTGGGCTGTCATTTACCCCTGTGTATACACCCACATGTGTGACTCTTTAGTCACATGGGCTGTTCAGATGTGATAGGGAGGAAATGTTCAGCATAGAAATTCACTGAAAACTGAGCATGTGCAGAGATGCCACCACCAGTGGTGGGACAATGTCATCCAATGCCCAGGGCAAAGATATCAAATTGCCCCCCCCCCCCACCATGATCATGAGCATCATGTGTGAGCAATAACCCCCCCCCCCCCCTGAAAATTGTGCACCAAGCATAAATTCTCACCAAGCTAATATTCCCTCTCAGTATGAATTCCCCCTGCCAAAATCCCCCTCTCCCCCCCCCCATCAAATTGTCTCTCCACCCAAATCCCCCCACCAATTCACAACTACACGCACAAAACCTTTCCCTTCTAAATACGTGTCCTAGCACAAATCCCCCCAATTACCACCACTAGCAGAAATTCCCCCTCTTAGCACAATCTTCTCCCCCCTATCCACCCTTCCTCTCACAAACCCCCCATTCCCCAAATAATCCCTCCTAGCACACTCCACCATATCACCCTCAAACTGTTGCTAAATTGTTTTGGGGGGGAGTAGCAAACTAATGCCATCTAACCCCCCCCCCCGGACAAAAGGGATGGCGGTGATCACCACAAGCAAACCCCCCCCCCCCACCACGGGAGATGAATGGTGGACGGGAAGGCAGTGATTGCCCCAAGCACACCAATACCCCCCCCCCCCCCCCCCCCCCGGGCATTAGACAGATGACAAGGCGGCGGCCGAGACTAACCTTAACATAGGAGGCAGGGGGAACAAAGAGACGGGCCATTCTCCTCTCCATTTCTCCTATGGGCTGAACAAGAAGTGTGTCCTGAGACACAATTGGCCAGTGTGTCCTGAGACACGATTGGGAGTCCAAAGACTCCCTGGCCAATCGCGTCTTAGAAGCTGCTTCCTGATTGGCCTGGGAGGAGAATCAGGAAGACAATAGCGAATATTAATTCGCTATTGTCACACAAGTGGGTGGGCTCGAGGTGCAGTGCTCTGCGCCCTGAATCCACCCTTTTTTGAAGCCAATTAGAGCCTCAGGCTCCAATCATGTGCTTAAAAAAAAAAACATTGGAATTGGAATCCATGAGTCCGACGCCCTGCATGTAGATTAGGGGCCGGGCGCATGGATTGGGGGGTGCCCTTGCGCCCCGTATGGACGGGTAGCCACTGCCCCCAACAGAAATCCTTTAGGCCCCTAAAGTTTCCACTAATTCTCACCAAACAAAGTTTCCCCCTCCTCTCAGTACAAATGATCCCTGATGAAATTCCCCCTTCTAACACAAATCTTCCCCCCAAAATCCCCCCTTCTAGAACCAACCCCCCTCCCAATCCCCTCTTCCAGCACTAATTCCGCTCCACCCCATTGCCTTTACGAATAAAGGGGCAGCAAGTGAAGTTGACTGAAACATGTTACAATATAGGCAAATGGCAATGGGATCTCCTTCCCTCCAGACTCCCTCTATCTTGACACGTCAGAGTTGAGGTGGAGCCTAGGGGAGGGTTCCATTGGGTTTGACTTCTAACACTTTTGAGAGGCATTCCGGCTGCCACAGCTCAGGTATGGTATTGTGGCATTGTCAGATCGGAACTTTATAGTGTTTGCTTACCCACCCTCTAACCACATTCTTTGTTGTCGAGACAGGAGAGAGGAAATAGGGGGCGGGTAAGCAAACGCTACACACTTCCGATCCAGGCGTAGGAGATAGCATAGCCCATACCTCCTCCCGGCTCTCTCCTCAACTCCAGATTTGGCACGTCAATTCCGGCGCTAAGCTTACTGGAGTAGTGAGACACAGCTGTCACTACTCCTGTCAGCTTGTAGTGTTGGAGCGCCCCACCACCTTACATAATACCACCACGCCCAGGGCAGCCTTCCCTCCTGCCCACCTCTCGTCCCAGACACATGGAAGGAGTGGGGCACATAGAGGAGTGTAAAGCCAGCAGGACACCAGAGCAATCGCTTCCAATTGAGCACAAGGTCATCAATAAACCTTTTGTACAGAAGGAGCTCATCTGGACGTTGACCTAAAACCTCTTCATCCTCCCAGCATGCCATGAAGAGGTTTGCCACACTTATTTGATACATTTTATTTTATTTTTAGGTTCTTTATGAATTAATTGCAAGTTATAAATATATTATGTATTTATTATCCATGTGCAATTTAGTATAGTGGGAATATGTACTGAAGGTGGCCGCACGATGATATTATCATTTACCGCTGTTTCTGTTTCCCCGAAAATAAGACCGGGTCTTATATTAATTTTGATTACAAAAAACACACTAGGGCTTATTTCTAGGGGATGTCTTATTTATTTACAGTATGTACATTATATTAATACCGGTAATACCAGTATTAATACCTTTTACGCATACAGTGCGCAAAAGGTCTCAAGTCTGTCTGGCTGACAGTCTTAAAGGGGTTGTTGCTTTAAAAACTAAATAAAAATCCTGTTCCTTTAAAGCATGATAGACAACACAGTGTTTGTGCTGTGTCATTTATCCATCTCTATTTTCTAAAAAACCTGTTAAAATCTAAAAATTCTTTTACATCATTATGAAATTATATAAACTGTTTTACTGGTATGAAGTTCAGTGTGTCCACAGTTTTATATAAAAGTACCTTTTTAACACCTTTATAAGCTCCCCTTCTTCTCTGAGATCTCGGAGGAGATGAGGAAAGAGAAGAGCCGAGATTGCCGTGACGTCAGCCCGCTCCGTGCACTAAAGAGGGAGGGCCCACATATGTCAGCGGGAGGAGAGGAGAAAAAGAAGATCCGAGATCGCTTCTGAAGTCAGTGAACTGAAGACAGAGGGGCTGCCGACATCAGGTGGGAGGAGTGGAGGAAAGAGAAGAGCCGAGATCCCGGCTGACATCAGCCTGCTCCGTGCACAGAAGAGGACGGGGCAGCAGACATCAGCCGTTGTCTTGCCGAGAAAGTTCCCCCGGCGGAAAAGGACCCCCCTTGGACAGAGGCGTGGCTGTGGACGTGGTATACTTGGATTTTGCAAAAGCGTTCGATACAGTTCCCCACACACGGCTCATGTGTAAGGTAAGGTCTACAGGCTTGGGAATATCGGTTTGTAAATGGATAGAAAACTGGCTAAATGACAGAATTCAGAGAGTAGTGGTTAATGATTCTTACTCTGAATGGTCTAAGGTTATCAGTGGTATACCCCAAGGTTCAGTGCTCGGACCCTTACTTTTTAATATCTTTATAAATGATATTGGGTCTGGGATCAAAAGTAACATTTCTGTCTTTTCAGATGACACCAAGCTATGCAGTGGAATAACGTCCGTACAGGAGGTCTCCAATTTACAAGCCGACCTCAATGCTCTGTCTAATTGGGCGACTATGTGGCAGATGAGGTTTAATGTTGATAAATGTAAAGTTATGCACTTGGGGGCTAAGAATATGCATGCATCATACATGCTAGGGGGAGTACAACTGGGGGAATCCATAGTGGAGAAGGATCTGGGGGTTTTGGTAGATCATAAGCTCAATAATAGCATGCAATGTCAAGCTGTGGTTTCCAAGCAAGCAAAGTTCTTTCTTGTATTAAGAAAGGTATGGACTCCAGAGAGAGAGATATAATTTTGCCCCTGTTCAAATCATTAGTAAGACCTCATCTGGAATATGCAGTTCAGTTTTGGGCACCAGTTCTCAAAAAGGATATCGGGGAACTGGAGAAAGTGCAGAGAAGGGCAACCAAACTGATAAAAGGCATGGAGGAGCTCAGCTATGAGGAAAGATTAGAGGAACTGTATTTATTCACTCTTGAGAAGAGAAGAATAAGGGGGGATATGATCAACATGTACAAATATATAAGGGGTCCATATAGTGAACTTGGTGTTGAGTTATTCACTTTACGGTCAACACAGAGGACAAGGGGGCACTCTTTACGTCTAGAGGAAAAGAGATTTCATCTCCAAATACGGAAAGGTTTCTTCACAGTAAGAGCTGTGAAAATGTGGAATAGACTCCCTCCAGAGGTGGTTCTGGCTAACTCAGTAGATTGCTTTAAGAAAGGCCTGGATACTTTCCTAAATGTACATAATATAACTGGGTACTAACATTTATAGGTAAAGTTGATCCAGGGAAAATCCGATTGCCTCTAGGGGGATCAGGAAATTATTTTTTTCCCCTGCTGTAGCAGATTGGAGCATGCTCTTTTGGGGGTTTTTTTTGCCTTCCTCTGGATCAACTGTGGGTATAGAATGGGGTATATTGGATTGTACGATATTTTTTTATTTTTATTTATTATTTTTCTTTTTTTTATGGTTGAACTGGATGGACTTGTGTCTTTTTTGGCCTAGCTAACTATGTAACTATGTACTGCGCAGGCGCTGCGCTTCGGCAGTACGAAGCAAGTGAAGCAAAACGGAGTTTCCGAAAATAGCCGAAGCTGAACACAGTCAGTCAGCTGTACACGGCGCCTGCGCACTACATTCTAACCTATGTCCAGGTTCGAGCCCCACCATCCAAGTGGACATAGAGTTAGAATAAAAATATATGCGAGGAGCCCTGTTACAGGCGCCATGTACAGCTGATTCACTGTCTTATGCTTCGGCTATTTCCGGCGGCTTCGTTGTGCTTCGTACTGCGCAAGCGCTGCACCTGCGCAGTACAGGGGGGTTCTAATCCGCCGAGGGGAACTTTCTCGGCAGAACACTGGGAGGAAAGGGGGCGGAGGCGCTGCTCAGTAATTGACAAGGGAGCCTATATTAGAAGCTTTGAGAGGTCCTGGCTCCACCCCTACTGAAGAAGTCACGCCCAGAAGTCACGCCCAGAAGTCACGCCCATTGATGTATTGAACGCATATGGGGGGAGGATCCTTTGATGAAATCATCCTATAGTCATCTCATTTGCACAGAAAATGTAATTGTTTTGTCCAGATAGCCTGCACTGCTTAAGTGCTATGATTGTGAATAGTTTGGATTTTGTTTTGTGGAAGCAATAACATTTTAAACAGAGAGCACTAGATCTCGTATTTTGTTCCTCTATACACCCGATATTCCTGGGGGAGACTTAAGGCAGAGCGAACCTTTAGGAAGGAGTGAAACACGTAGAGGAGTGTAAAGCCAGCAGGACACCAGGGTGATCTCTTGATTACCCTTAAAGGGACTTGCTTAATCTGACCCACTGGTGAAACAGCGGTCAGATTGTGAGGTGAGCGACCAGAGCACACTGGTGGAGGTGAGCACTGCGAGTTCTGCTTTCTAGTTGGTCCAATAATTGTTAATGGCAGCCCCACTCTTTGGAAACCGGTGTGTGTTTTCGCTTGCGTGAAACTGCATGGTGCTGTGACACCATGCGGTACCGACTTTTCCCCCACATTTCCTGCAGGTAGCCAATGCGCCTGCATAAAAATATGAGCTGCATGATCAGCACAAGTGTGAACCTAGCATCACACTATCAAGTTTAGGAGTCACTAAAGCACACCAAAGGCAAGGCTAAAAGGGACAGTTTGTGCACTTTGCGCCAGTGCCCACTTAACTGACGACTGGAAGAGCAGGGTATATTGTCACCCTTGTTTGCATGCAGCTTTGGTCTAGCTGTACGGTTCAAGAGTGGGTAAATTGTAAGTATACAGTACTCCACAAAATGCACAAACTGCTGGTTCAGCAACAATCAGGACCTGACATCTTCCAGACTTCTATAGTGACACCCTCTCTTTAAAGTTAGGGCCTTATTTAAAGAGTTTGTCACCCCAAAACTTCATATTCCTGAAATGTTCCTGCTGTACCATGTACTTTGTATGAGAAAGTATCCTGTAATCTTTGTATTGCTTCCTTTATGTGAAATCTCTGGTGTTCCTGCTAGTCCCCTTGCGTTTCTGTTAAAAACTGACCACACTAAGCAGAAGAGCACATCTATGCAGGTGTACTCTCCTCCAATGATCAGACTTGTCCTGACATGCCCCAGCTGCACAGCCATTCACTGGAAAGATCAGTGTACTGTTGCTCCCCCCCACCAGCTCTTATGCAGCTGAGAACAGAGGGAATGTGATAACTTGAAAAAAAAATGGGAAAAAAGGGGAAAAAAAAGGAAAAAAAAAAGGCAAAACATTTTTGTATAGATATAAAAAAAACATTATAAAATGTTTTTTTATATCTATACAAAAATATTTTGCCTTTCAGTTATATTTCAAACTGAATTTGTTGTTTTACAAGGCGATCATTTACAATCACTTTGATATATCAGGCTCTATAACCTTGTATTGGAAATTAGTCTACTGAATATCTTCAGTATGGGACAGACACTCTCCTGGCATTTAGCATATATTGACTGTAAAGCTAAACCAGCTCCTATTTATACTACAGCCTGTTTTGCATGCACTCAATGGCCCAGTTAGTCTAAGCTGTTTCATTTGTAAAAATAGGCCTAAAATACCCTTTCATTCCTGATGTATCTAATTTCCCACCAACGTCCAGAGTGGTTTGTCAAATCCTACCCTCTAATATTTTCCAGATCTCTCCCTGCCAGCTCTGTGGTATGAGCTTCATTTGGACGGAGAAATATTTGCATAGCGGGTATTTTTTTTTACCTTCTAAAAGCTAGCGTTTTCTTTTTTTCTAGGGCTTTCTAAATAACTGCCGGTCCCGATCTGCCTAAGAGGCACAACTGCCAAGTCAGCAGTAACGCACCCATTTGTCACAGAGTCGGCTATTTGACAGTCTTTTTTAGCTGTCGTCGTTCATCAAGCTACAAAAAGGGTCCGCCCATGATGATCCAGGAAGTATCCAGTTAAAAGGAATTAATTTAAGGAGTGGTATGGTTTTGATCAATGGATGGTGGATGTCAAATACCTGTGGTTAAAGGAATTTTATACATTAACAACCCAATAGCATCTACTTGATCCTCTTAATAGCTAGAGTTGGCCCACCAAAAAAAAAAAAAAAAAAGTTCAAGGGTAGTTGCTGGAGTTAAGCTACAGTATCTGACAAATTCCTATACCTCCTCGTGGTGGACAGGATTTCCTGGGTCTTCACACTTTTTTAACCTTTTAGATTGTAAGCTCTAACGAGCAGGGTCCTCTGATTCCTCCTTTATTGAATTGTATTGTACCTGTGCTGCCTGCCTTTATGTTGTAAAACGCTGCGCAAACTGTTGGCGCTATATAAATCATGTATAATAATAATCCTTTATTTTTAAACTCAAACAAGATTACAGAAACATATCATAATGTACTCCCAACATAAAGAGGAGCTTCAGTCTCATCAATTAATTACTAATAAAAAAACTCTCGTTATCCTTATGAAGTGATCTGTGTATTAGGCACATTTACACTAAAGTGCAGAGTTTTAATGTTTCTTTGTAGTCAGAGTCTTCACTTGGAAATGCGATACCCTAACTACCAAGGCCTAAGGTGTGCCTTGACCTAGCTGGTCAGTATGCCTGAAAGAGGGCAAAAAGACACGAAAGTAGGTGTGATAAGAAAGCTTGATGAAGGGTAGGCAACAATCCGTCTAGTAGAGTAGCGCACGTCCAGATGGCTTCAGTATACGGATCTGGTATTTATTAGCTATAACAGGATGAAAACCAATGTCCCATGAATTGATGATAAGAAGGGATCCCCTGTTTGGAACCTGCGAAACTGCCCAGAACCCAAATAAATGATTTGTTTTAAGCCTGATTTCCGAGAAAACCCAGACATGAGAACAAACTTCTTGTAGTGAGAGGATACGTGGGGGAAAGGGAGTAAGGGCTGACCAGAGGAGCCCCTGCTATATAATAGCAGAGAAGATTGAACGCTTCAAACGCACACCAGTTAAGTAGCTCTGTGAAATTCACACGAACCCCTGGCTTGTCTATACTTGGTATGGGGAAGTTTGAGAGGGTGAGCCGCAAAAATGGACGAATTGACAGGAGTTTACTGGGGTCTGAAGGCCAATACGCTGTGGCAATATTCATCGTTAAACATGGACAAACCATACCAGACATACAGAAACTGGTCCCATGTGATATAAATCGGGTCGTGCTTATGCTTGTAACCTGACAACCGAGTCGGTGTCCTGAACAGGGGAAGGTGGGCCAAACTCCATCCTGGGGAATAAGTCTCATGGCATGATTCAGCATACCCAAAGTGACTGTAAGCCCCCCTTTTTGGAACAGGCTGGGGATCGGACAAAAGATGAATGGTCTGACGTATTTGAGCAGTTCTCCAGGCAACCTCACAATCAAGAGATTAGAGCCAAGAGTGGAACCCAGAAAAACGATGATATTCGGTGCGGACCTACCACTTTGTGGGCCGTCAAAAGGACATTGACTCAGCACCCTAAAGCCCCATACACACGCTCGGACAATCCGCGGACCAGGTCGGTCGGACTTTGTCCGACGTACTTTGTCCGACGTACTTTGTCCGATGTTGGCGTTGCGTACACACGGTCGGACAAAGTTGTCGGAATATCCGGTCCGGAAGAACGTCGTGACGTAAGTCGTCGTCCACGAGATTAGAAAAGGGAAGTTCAGCACCACGTCAGGCACCCGTTGGGCTCCTTCTGCTGATCCCGTGTTTATCGAGAGTTAGTGGAAGTTTGGTGACTTAAGATTCGCGCTTCTCAGTTTTCTGACTCAGATCGTTACTGCTCTTCAGTTTGTGCTTGTCGTGCGTATCTGTTTATTAGTGCGTGTAGTCAGTTCGCATTTGTTGGTCATTGCGGCCTATATCTTGATATAGGACGCTTTGATTTGCACTGCTTATTGTCTGCTCGCTGCTGGTATTCACTTCGTTCTTTCAGGCCTTGCTGTTTATCGGTGCTTTCTGTTTGTCCGTTCTGACCAGCCGACCTTTTGTGACCTTCTGAGCGATGTTTCCCGTGCGTACTCGTCGCCGAGTTCGTGCTGTACGCGGAATTGGTGTCGGGCTTTTAGCTTTGACCCAAGACCCGTCCATGAACAGAGTGACGAGGAGTATGTGGACCAAGAATTGGTTGCTTCAGCGTGACCAGTTCTCGCACATGCCTTTGCTTCGTGAGATCCGGGAGAATAATCCTGATGATTTCAGGAACTTTCTCAGGATGACGGACCCCGATTTTCACCGTCTTTTGGCTTTGCTGACCCCCTTTATCAGCCGGCAGGATACCTGCATGAGACAAGCCATTACTCCGGAGCAGAGGCTTGTTGCCACGTTGAGGTACTTGGCGACAGGGAGAAGTCTTCAGGATTTGAAGTTCTCTTCAGGTATCTCTCCCCAGGCCCTGGGAATCATTATTCCAGAGACCTGTTCTGCCATCATTCAGGTCCTGCAGGAGGACTATATTAAGGTAACATTTATACTTTACTATTCCCTTCTATGTATGCTCTGTTTGCTAATGACTTGTATTTTTGACCTCCTTCCCTAATTACCATGATTGCAATATGTTCTAATATGCTGTGCCCCTTTTCTCCTTCATGCATTTTTCCCTTCACTTACCTCACCAGCATGCTCTTCTGCCCCAATAGACACCTATGGCCTAGTCACTTAAGCAATGTCTTTTGTCTGCTGCATAGTATTGTTTGCCCCAAAACACCCCCTAAAATATGCACAAATGTTTGCTGTGTGGTTTACTTCATGTAGAGCCCCCTTTTTTTGTTCTTTTGGTGGGGGGGGGGGGGGGGCAAACTCATTAGGAACCCCCTCCCCCAACTGCTCTGTCAGATGGTACCAATCCTTTATCTGCTGGCTTTCCCAAGGTCCATACACACTATATACCTACCTCTTTATAGTGCGCATCTTTAGGGATGAATTCAGCAAAGCATGTAGTGCAAGGGACTGCCTCCATACATTCCATTTCCTATTTTTTTGTCTTCTTTCCCTCCTATTAGCTTGCTTGGTAATTTAATAATGTCACACTGTGCCTGCCTTTTTTGGGGGGGGGGGGTGAAATGTTATTTGATCTTTCCTGTGGCCTGCCAATAGTGTTAAGTACAGAGGGTCTGGCCAAACTAGCCCACATTATTGAGCCATTTGCCAATCAATGAAGTGCAGAGGGTTAGCTGTCCACCACCCCCCCCCCCCCAAAGCCCCTAGTTATTGCCAATGGCCCATCAGAAGTGGGTGGATTGATGGGGGGGGTGAGTAATCTGTGAAGGGGAGCCTCTACTTTTCTGTGCAAATACTTTCCAGCCTCCAATTTTAGACAATGCTCTTGTTCCAAGATGTTGATTGTCTAATCTGCTTGCAATGTTTAGGTGCAAAGTGACTAATGTTTTTTTCTTGTTTCACTCCACAGTTCCCTTCCACGCCACAGGAATGGCAGACTGTGGCCTCCCACTTTGCCAGCCGTTGGGACTTTCCTAACTGCGGAGGGGCAATTGATGGGAAACACGTCCGCATCGTCCCACCGCCCAACTCGGGGTCCTACTATTATAATTATAAAGGGTTTAATAGTGTAGTGATGTTGGCGGTGGTGTCGGCAACATACGAGTTTATGTATGTGGACGTGGGGATGAACGGCCGGATATCGGATGGTGGGGCCATTACGCACACGGAGTTCTACTGGCGTCTCCAAAGTGGCAGTCTGTGCTTGCCACCTCCAGAGGAGAATGCCGAAGGACTCCCCTTCGTCTTTGTCGCAGATGAAGCGTTTGCGTTGACTCCCCATGTGATGAGGCCGTTCCCGATGAGGACCCTCACCCCGGACCAGAGGGTCTTCAACTACAGGCTGTCCAGAGCCAGAAGAGTTGTGGAGAACGCTTTTGGCATCCTGGCCAGCCGCTTCCGCCTGTTCCTGACGGCATTTAACTTGGCGGAATACAAACTGAACCACATAGTTCTTGCCTGTTGCATATTGCACAACTTCCTCAAAAGACATAACAGGAACTATGTGGTGCCCGTTGGCCCAGATGTGGAGGGCCCTCCAAATGCCGAACTCACAGCCCTTCGAGTGGCACGTCCAGGCTTGCCCCCTCTAAATGCCCGTGTGGTCCGGGACCAATATATGCAGTACTTTGTGGGTAGGGGGGCCATTGCTCTGCCTGACGATGTGTGAGCGGCATTTTTTAATAAATCTGATATTTTAACCAACCTATGATTTCATGTCATTTCAGTCTTCTTTTTAGCTTATTTTACTTTGACATTTTTTCCCTTTGCCTTCGACAGTGGGAATGCACTTTCTGGGCAAAAGGAGGTAACAGTCTCTTCTTCCCAAAAAGATTATTCTCATGTTGTGTGTTTGCTACCTAATCTTTGGTCTAGAGAAGGTTTGTACTGCATAACTGACACCCAAAATACTCCTTTTCATCACCAGGTCTGACATGTGTGTATTCTCCAAAATGCTGTGCTCCGTGTTTTCGTACAAAGCACTGTGGGTGTCATTTACATAAGTCAAATCCGCTATGCTCTACAAGTGCATTGAAAAAGTTCCCCGGGAAAGAAAATTGGAGTGCAAAGTGGATTTGCCTTTAGTAAATAACACCCATTGTCCCCCATATCCTTTTCATTTTACATACATAATGCATTGTGTTTTTTAAATAAGGAAGCCACACATTTAGAAAAATAAAAGTTTACTAGGAAAACATTCCCAAGTGCGTTTACAATCTTCACGCCAAAACTGACAACATCTTGGTTATTTACAACATTGTTTACAAACATTCCGCAATTGGTAAAACCAGGCATGGAGCAAAACAGAACCTAGGAACTTGGAAAGTTCAACTTTGTAAAGTGAAGACAAGATCAGACATGACTATATGTTCAAAGTGTGTTTGATCTTGCCTTCATCACATGGGGGGGTCACCCCCGAAAAGTGGAAATTTGGAACATGCACACAATTTGGGACTGAAAATGGTCATTAGATGGTAAAACACATGCCTAGAAGCTTCAAAAGTGCCATTTTCCATCATGGGGATGAATGGACGTTTTTTGGGGGTGCAACCCCTTCACCACAACCACTTTCGTAGTTCGTAAAGTGTTTGCACCCCCAAAAAAACGTTGCCATTCATCCACCATGGTGGGAGCTAGCACATGTGGACACAATGTGTGCATGTTCCAAATTTCAGACAGTTTTTAAGTTGCAAATGTGTTCAGAAGCAGGCACAAATGTGTGTTAATTACTTGGTGCGTTTTCATATTTTTCCTAAAACATCAATGATGTTCTTCAATTTTTGTTGAACATCATTGATGTTTTGCTTTATGTAATCTAGATCTCGATTGCAGACCATTATCTCTCCGATGAGTACGTGGGCACTCTCTGTGGTAAAGTGCGATTTTTCTTCCACAACATCCACGTCACCTAAAAACCACAAACAAACAAAAATGGGGTGTTGGAAATGAGGCAGCCATACATGGATTAGCTTACCAGTAGCTGTGTTCTCCCACACTCACCTGTTGTGGTGACAATTTCTCCAAGTTCGATGATCTCTCCTTCCTCCTCCTCCTCCTCTGCTTCTGCTCTTTCCCCTTTTTTGGGAGGTGTTGGTTTGGGGGTTTCCTCAGACGGCCCAAGTTTTCGCTCCCCTATGAGAATGTCCAAAAGGAAGATTTAGCAACACAAACTATTGAGGGCAGAAATAGGAAATGACAAACATTGCTTGAAAGTGACGGACACTATTTTAGTTTGGCCAGTTACAAATGTCAACTACATGAATGTAGTCACTTTGTAAAGGTGCTAAACTGACTAGCTTTTTGGTAGAAGTTTGTGTGATGGAGACCCCCCTCTAGTATCCACTGGAGCACATGTGTGGAAAAGGCTAATAAAAAGGGGGTTTGGGTGTCCCAGCACTAGTGCTCTCGAGTCCAGATGGGTAAACAGCTACTGGGTGACCTCTCCTTTACATTGAATAAATTGGCTTTACATTCTGGATGACATTTCTAGGGAGAACAAACTTCCTTTCCCCCAAAAAAACACCAAACATCGTATTATAAGTGGCCGCACGATCGAGGTTGCGTACGATCGAATGGACACACACACGACCATGACAGTGGCAGAAAGATCGAGGCTGAGTACGATCGAATGCACAGACGAACATGAAAGTGGCCATTTTGGAATGTACAACTTTGTAAAAATCAAACCACATGGAGCAGTATGCAAGCAAGAAATCAAACACAAAACACAACTACTTACTTTTTTGAAGAATTCTCTTGATCTTTCTGTACTGATCGGCCTCCCTCAGTTTCAGGTCTGACCAGCGTTTCCTCAGTTGCTCCTTGGATCGTTGTACCCCAAAATGATTGTACAGCCTTCTCACAACTTTAGACATGATCTTGGCCTTGCGGACATTGGGGTTGAGGTAAGGCCCATACTTCCCATCATAGTCGCTCCTCTTTAATATGTCCACCATCTCCAACATTTCTCCAAATGACATATTGGAGGCCTTGAATTTCAGGCTCCGGGATCGGGACGTTTCTGCCTCCGGACTTTCCTCGTCCTCCTCCTCGTTGGTGGGATATTTGTGGCGCACCTGCTGTGTCCCCGCCATGTGCTCTCCCCACTGCGCCTTAAAGAGAAGGGGTGGGGAATAGACGAGAAAGATCGTCAGGGGCGGGCGGAGTTTGACGCATGCGCACTGTATATAAAACGTCACACGCCTGTGTCGTAGCCACGATCTGGGAGACGAGGGGAGAGAAAGCTCACGCACGAGACGATCGCTACAAACGAAGGTACAATTTGACGTTGGTACATAACTAGCCTAGACTGATTAGAACTTGAGGCTTCTTTATGGAGAAGATTAGGAGAGTTTAGGCTGACATTATTTATATTGTTTTGTGTGGCGTTGTGTCTTGCAGAGGTGATGGATGCCTTCTACAACGTGAGCTTTCTCCCACACTTCATTGATAAATACCGGCAATTCCCCCTCTTATGGCAGGCAAAACACAGGGATTATAGCAACAGACCAAAGAGGTACGCAGCCCTGCTGAAACTGGTGGCATTTGTAAAGCCTACCCTGCCCATGGCAACCGTCGCAAACTTAAAAGTGAAAATTAACAACATGAAGACTACCTATTTCCGGGAGCGCAATAAGGTCCTGAAGTCACAAGCATCTGGAGCTGCAGCAGCTGATGTCCATGTCCCCACGCTCTGGTACTATGAGAGGCTCCACTTTCTCAAAGACCAGGCTACTGTCAGGAAGTCACTCTCGACTCTTCCTTGCACGCGTCCTTCCACGCACGCCACCCCGCGTGAGGCTTCCGAGGACCAACCTGGGCCTTCCAGTCAGGAATATGTGCAGGTGCCCAGCTTGTTCCAGGTATAGTAGTTTTGGAACCAGTTTGTTGAATAATGAATGATGTTCAGTTAATTCAGGATCCCCAATTGCTTATTTCCTAACGTGATTGACATATCAACAGACAGTGGTGTGGGAGACATTTTTGGGAAGAATCTAAACTGCAGGGCTGAGAATTGTATGGTTTTGTATTTGAAAACATTTTGCAACAGTCACTAGATGAGAATTGTGTGTGTTTGATGAACAAATAACTGAAACTATGTCCCTTTTTCAGACACAGGAAGACCTCAGCCAGGAGGTGGCTGTGGAAGGTGGCAGTCAGGAGGAGGCAGGGGGGTAGTGGCAGCCAAGAGGGGGGTAGGCGTAGGAGCCTGACTGTCTCCCAAGTCTCTCCCCTCCGCCTTCCCTACAGAAGGGCGAAAAAACATGGGGGAGGTGGGAGAGTCAGCGCTCCAGCTGATAAAAGATGCCTCAGCCTCCCTCTATGCCACACCCACCTACGAGGAGGCCTTTGCCTCCTTGGTTACAAGTAAATTTACGGGTATGGAGGCGGGGCAACGCAGCATGTGTGAGGAGGTCATCCTCAAAATACTAAATGAGGGGAT
This sequence comes from Lithobates sylvaticus, assembly GCA_028564925.1. Classification (NCBI taxonomy): domain Eukaryota; kingdom Metazoa; phylum Chordata; class Amphibia; order Anura; family Ranidae; genus Lithobates; species Lithobates sylvaticus. The sequence goes on along the minus strand of CM053029.1, from coordinate 176,673,812 downwards.
GGCTGGGGAGATGACTCCCCTCACACATGTTTGCGAGAGTGACCTTGCTCCGCCTCCTCCTCCTCCTTCTGCCACCCCACCAGCACCAGCACCACGGCGTGGAAGGAAGCGTACAAGGAAGACAAGAGAGTGACAACCTGGACTCAGTCTGGTCTGAGAGAAGATGGAGCCTCTCGTAGTACCAGAGCCTGGGGACCTAGATGGCATCTGCTGCAGTTCCGGATGTTTTGGACTTCAGGACCAGATTGCGCTCCCTTATTATTTAGATAGGTAGTCTTCATGCCCCCAATTGTTTAAGTCTGTAAAATGATGGTTGCCATGGGTGTCCAAGGCTTTGCAAATTCCCCAAGTTTCACCATGGCTGCGTTCCTCTTTGGTCTGTTGCTGAGACCTAAATAAAGGTTTTTTTGATTTGAAATAATCATTGACTATTGTGTTTTACTTTTCTACAATGACAGTTTTTCTTTGAGTAGGCAGGTACATTTCACTAATCCTAGAATTAACAAGGGGCACCAACAACCAACAAACTCCTAGTAAATGTAAGCAAGAAATACAAATGTTAATAATGTGGTTTTGCTAAGTTGAGACATACAAACCCCCTCCAAAAAAAAAAAAATCTCCTTCAAATATGTATTCCCCCAAAAAAAAAAAATCTGGGTAAAAAAATAAGAAAGATTGTATTACGATCTGAGTAAAAATAAACATGTAGTGTATAAATGCTGCAAAGTAAGAAAGAAGTAAGTTTGTGAGAAGTGCGGGTGAATAGGAGCAGCTAAAACATGTCATTCTTGTTGCATTGTAAAGAAAAAGAGAATGCGCTGCATTAAAGACATTTTAACATTGCAGCGTGACGAATGTGCTGTGTCGATTAGGAAAGGTAGTTTTACCTGACCGAGCGCTTCCGTCACAGAATTTCTTCTGAGCATGCGTAGCACTTTGTCCGTCGGACAAGTGTACACGCTCGGATTTGGTGTGATCGGACCGGGTTGACGGGAAATCTTTCCAGCAGGAGATAAGACTTTGTCCGACGGACAAACCGACGAACACTGTCCGATGGTGCATACACACGGTCTGATTTTTCAACAACCTTGTCCGATCGGACCAAATTGATGAAAAAGTCCGACCGTGTGTATGGGGCTTTAGAGAGACTGCAGATTCCTGGGCGGATTGAGCACCAGGAGAAATGGGTGGACGGGCAGGCGGCCCCCTCTATGATGCCGGTGTGAGCCAGGGAGAAGTGGGTGGATGGGCAGTCCCCCCCCCCCCATGATGCCCGGCGTGAGCACCAGGAGAGGAACTGCCACAAGACTGCTGCAGCTGACCACCGCTCTGCAAGGAAACCGGAGGTGACGTGCGTCAGCTGTAACCCTGAATGCGAGCCAACACAGGATCAGATAGAGGAGGAGGGATATCCAACTTCAACGGGATATCCTAATGACATCACTCACCTAGGCGGCTTGGACCGGAGGTGCCAGGAAATGAAAAAAAAAAAGGTACTTTCAAATAGTAAAATAAAAAAAATATATCCATATATTATGGCACTACGGGTGGACATTGTGTTGGGGATAACTTTAAAAAATGGGTGAAGATCTGCTTTAAATAGCAGTACAGGTTTCTGAGAGGGAAACTGACAACATTGAGTAGGCAAGGAGATGTGGCAAGCTTACAGATATCAAGCTGTATAATTGGGTACCATGAAAATGGAAAGTCTGTTGCTGTACCACTCATCACAATGGAGGAGCAGTGGAGGTTGCAATGTTCATTTTCGTATAATGTCTGTCCAGGATCTTCACTCTTACCACAGAAATGATGAAGAGAGCCTTATCTCTTTGATGCATAATTGGATCTCTTAGGAACTTTAGTCTGCAATAATAAAATGTGGACATGTCACACTATACACAACTAAACACAACAGTCCTTGAGCTCTAGGCAAGTGCTTGGGTTTAGGTGGTGCCACCAGTAACCTACAGACAAAAGGATGCTTTTTCTCAGGCCCCTCACCCTCAGTGATTGTACTGCAATATTGTAACTTTGCATGTGATTATTGCCAAGAACTGCATAGGCAACATGATTTACATGATTTTGTCATTCCTGATTTTGCATCTTAGTCAAGGAAGTACAGTAGATGATAACCCTGGATGATGCCTGAACAAAAGATGGCTCCATCATTCTGGAGAGAAAAGCATGTGAAGGCTTTGTCATGGGGAGTATTGTGATTCCTCTGAAAGGAAATGAATACTTGGAAGTCTTATGCCGCGTACACATGATCGGATTTTCCGACAGGAAATGTTGGATGTGAGCTTGTCGGCGGTAAGTCTGACCGTGTGTATGCTCCATCGGACATTTGTTGTTGGACAACAAATGTTGGCTAGCATGCTCTCAAATTTTCCACCAACAAATGTGTGTTGTGGGACTTTCCGATCGTGTGTACACAAGTCCGTCGGACAAAAGTCCACAGTAAAAACATGCATGCTCGGAATCAAGGACAAACCAGAAGCACTCGGTCTTGTAAAACTAGCGTTCGTAATGGAGATATCACATACATCTTGTACGTCACTACGTTCGTAATTGTTGGCCAACATTTGTGTGACCGTGTGTATGCAAGACAAGTTGAAACCAACACCCTTCTAACAAAATGACACTGTTATGTTGTCAGAAAGTCAGATTGTGTGTACGAGGCTTTACACTAAGTGCCGGTTCACACTGGGGCAACACGACTTACAGCGCGACTTAGCAAGGCAACTTGGAAGCAACTTGGAAGCAACTTCAACGTGACTTGGAAGCAACTTGGAAGCAACTTCAACGTGACTTTGAGTTATTTACAACACAACTTCAAGTCGCCCCAAGGCCAGGCGACTTTGGCTGTGGCCAATCACAGAATAATCAGCTCTCTGGGAGGGTGGGGTTTGCCTGAGTAAACTTTCTTTTCCTGTAAAGTTGCTTCAATATAGATGGAGATCCGACTTGGAGGCGACTTCCATTGAATTCTATGGGTACAAGTACACCTAGAAGTCGCCTTGAAGTAGTACAGGAACCTTTTCTGAAGTCGGAGCGACTTCAGTAGTATACATTAAGATGGCTCTCATTGATTATAATGTAATTCCTAATGTCAAGCGACTTGGGGCGACTTGAGATCTGACAAGTCGGATCCCAAGTCGCGGTAGTGTGAACCGAGCCTTAGAGTCCATTCACACAGGGGCGACTTTGGATCCGACTTGAAGTTGCCCCTAGTCGCCTCAAGTCGCGCGACATGATAAAATCAATGTAAGTGAATGAGAGCCGTCTTAATGCACACTACTGAAGTCGCTCCAACTTCAGAAATGGTTCCTGTACTACTTCAATACGACTTCTAGGCGACTTGTACCCATTGTATTCAATGGAAGTTGCCTCCAAGTCGGATCCCCTGTCTTAACTGAAGCAACTTTCCAGGAAGTAAAAATAGTTTTCTAGGCAAAACCCTCCTTCCCACAGAGCTGATTATTATGTGATTGGCCACTGGCAAAGTCCCCTGTCCTGGAGGCAACTTCAAGTTGCGTTGTAAGTTGCCCCAAGTTGCGCTGTGATTCATACTCAAGTCGTGTTCAAGTTGCCTCCCAAAGTCACGCTGGAAGTCGTGTTGCCCCTGTGTGAATGGACAATAATACAATAATTGACATATATACTTAACATACATACACCCCTAGCCACTGCCTCTATTACTGTGTGTTTATGGTAGACTGCGCACATCTATGTGAAGTAAGATTCTGTTGGATTCATCTTCTGTGTCTTATTAAAGAGTTCAATTAATACTAAACAGGCACTGTTTAATTTACATTATCTCTTCTCTTTCTGTACTGTATATAGATGATGGCACTGTAATTATTTTAATAAAATAGAATAAGCAGGTATGGCCAGGCTTATTCAATTAACACACAAATCTTCGATTATTAACCACTTCCAGGATCAGGGGTACAAACTGTTGTCCAGGTGGTATAGGGTCTCGGTGCTATTGAACACATTTTATCCTCAGGTCTCCAAAATATGTTGGCGGGTCTCAAACTAGCGGCCCTCCAGCTGTTGCGGAAAACAACAATCCCATCATTTCTCTGCCTGTGAGAGTCATGCTTATAACTGTCAGCCTTGTAGTGCCTCAATGGACTTGTAGTTCCGCAACAGCTGGAGGACCGCTAGTTTGAGACCCCTACCATAAAGAACTGGGCTTGCTGTAACATATATTTTGGCAAAGCCCTCTGCTGGATCAGTTCTGGATGGGAGTGATGAATCTAGTCTGGCAGTTGACCTCAGTAGACCTAAGTGCAGATCCACAAGCATACGTGCTACATCTCAAATCAGTGCCCTTAAGATGCTTTACACGTTCCTTGACAGTTAATCTACTGAATGTGGTGCCTGCATGTAACCCCAAACAAACATCTCCTCCAACTATGAGCCATTGGTTTGCGAGGCTGAACCAAATCAGATCTATGGAAAGTCTTACAACCTTGTTTAATAATAGGGAAGATGCATTTCAGGAGAAGTGGCAGCCTTGGTATACATTCTCCACGCAGTACCTGGACTTAATGCCAGCTACTCCTGTGTGCACTTGATCTCTTTTGGCAATGTTTAGTGGGTGTTACTGTCTGTCTCTTGCTCTATGCGCTGGCTGGTTTTTCAGAGGGGGGAGCAGATGGTGTGGGGGATTGTTGCGCTTTCTCGCCCCTCCTACCCCTTGGATCCTTTTTCCTTAACTCTTATGCTGCGTACACACGAGCGGAATTTCCGTCAGAAAAAGTCAGATGGGAGCTTTTCATCATATATTCCGACCGTGTGTATGCCCCATCAGACTTTTTCCATCGAAAATTCAGACGGACTTACCAAACTGACAAACCATCCAATGGCTGGTGAATGAATGAATGACTTGTATAGCGCTACCTATGCGAACTGAATCGCCTCAGGGCGCTTTTTGCCACTGGTGTCCATCTGTGGTATAGTGTGGTCCTTGCCCTGTGGGGTCCCGACACATACACATACAACATACACATATTTGGCCAATTTTTATCGACAGGATCTAATTAACCTACCAGCATGTCTTTGGAGTAGATAGACTTAGATAGAGAACATGTTTTATATTTTTCCGACGGAAAAAATTACTATCGGAAAAAACGCTCGTCTGTATGCTATTTAGACGCACCAAAAACGACACATGCTCTGAAGCAAGTACGAGACGGAAGCTATTGGCTACTGGCTATTGAACTTCCATTTTCTACTCCCATTGTACGTATTGTACGTCACTGCATTCTTGATGGTCGGACTTTGGTGTGACCGTGTGTATGCAAGACAGCTTGAGCGGAATTCCGTCAGAGAAACCTTCAGAGTTTATTCCGACGGCAAAACCGCTCGTGTGTACGCGGCATTAGTTGATGCCCAGTGTTAGATGATGCCCGGGTTGTTTTTTTTTTTTTTTTAAACTTTGGGTAAAGTGTGGCAGGGTCTTTCTATATTTTATCACTGCCTAAGCCCTTGCTGGGGAGATTTTTTCCACTTTCTGCCAATATGATCGGTGCCAGACAGAACTAGAACTGGGAGCAAATTTTTCAAATAGGCACATAGTAAAACAAACACAGTTTCTTGTAGAGTAGTGTTAAGGCCCATAACCTCTGTAGGGTTTTTTAATACTGCCAATGACCCCATTGGAGAAGGTGATGGGTATCATACAAAACAGGAACTGAGGGGAGACCTTCTCAGTAGGGGACACAGACCGCTCCTAAAATTGATCTAAAGCTGATATTTTTGTTTGTTTTAGATACAGTAGGGAATGGTTAAAACCTCAGTTTTTGGGCTATCCGTATACTGTTGGGAAGACTTTGCTTCCTGTTTTGGAGACACAAAAGGAAATGAGCAGAAACATCTCTGTATAAAATCCCTTCTTTGACAGTAATCACTGAAACAGGTGTCCACATTGAAAGATTTGCGATAAATTCCTGCTCTGATGACAACAGTTAAAGTATATGTAAACCCTAAAAATAAATTTCACGTTTCCCCACGCCTTTTGGTCTGTTTAACAACTTGGCTCCAAATCACGTACATGTACATGATTGGCTTCAAGTGGTTATATCGGGGTTAGCTTGCAGCTGTATGCCAGAATCATTTTTTTTGTTTAGCTTTTTTTATCTGTAAGCAATCCTAGCAGGTGATTAGCAACCGGCAGTAGGAGAGGCCCCCCTCCTGCTCCCCACTGGTGCTTCTCTGGGCTCTCCTGTGCGATCGCGGAGCCCGGTATGTGATCCGGCGGTGCCGCCGGGTTTGCTGGCCAGGGATTTTACAATCCCTGGCTGTCTCTGTGGTCTAGAACAGTGATCTCCAAACTGCAGCCCTTTGCTTGTTTTTATCTAGCCCTTGGGGTACTATTTTATTCACTGACACCAATGAAAGGCACAGTTCCTCCCAATGGGGGGAAAAAGACACTAACGGGCCCTTGGGGTACTATTTTATTCACTGACACCAATGAAAGGCACAGTTCCTCCCAATTACACTAACAATGGGGCCCATTGACACCAATGATGGGGGATTGTATACTCCCACTGATAATTATTATTATTTTTTTAAAACACCCGTGCTTTTGCGCAGAAGTGAATGCATACGTAGGTACAGATATGTAAGCAGTGTTCGTATCACACATGTGAGGTATCGCTGTGAATGTTTTAGTGAGAGCAATAATTCTAGAGCTGGACCTCCTCTGTAACTCTAAGCTGGTAACCTGTAAAAAAATGTAAAGTGTCGCCTATGGAGATTTTTAAGTATCGTAGTTTGTTGCCATTCTACGAGCGCATGCAATTTTAAATCGTGACATGTTGGGTATCTATTTACTTGGCATAACATCATCTGTTATATTTTACCAAAAAATTGGGTTATATATTGTGTTTTTTTGTATTAAAATTCATTATAGTGTATTTTTCTTTTTTATTACGTTTGGAAATCCTCTGCATACCGTGTAATATAAAAAATTCCAATGACCACCATTTTATTCTCTAGGGCCTCTGCTAAAACATATATCTATAATGTTTGTGAATTTTAAGTAATTTTCTAACAAAAAATGATGATTTTTACTTGTAAACAAATGGTGTCAGAATAAGCCTGGTCTTCAAGATGTTAATATACCATTGGAAGTGCTTTGTTATATCTATTTGATAGGTGCAAAACCCTAATCTTTTCATTAGATTCAGAGCCATCCTATGTACTGTGTTATCTCACAGAGGCCCCCTATTTCACATCTTGGACTACACAGTATGTAGCCTTTACGTTGTAGAGATCTGAGAGTGGGAGTGGTTAAGCAAAACACAACTGAGCAGGCTGACACCAGAATTGTACAGAATTGTACTGCATATAATTTTTTTTTACTTTTACACACTTGAAATATAGATGGAATACAAAGGGTAAATCTCCCCAGTGGGGGACAGGCAGAGGTTTAAAATCATCGCACTATATCCAAAACAAAGAGAAAGGGGGCTGGATTTGAGCTTTCATTTTTTAGATTTAACTGGAGCACACTTTTAACAAATGTAAAAAGAGAAAAAAAACAAAAGCATTTTGTTCAACAAAAGACTGAACACATGAATAAGTGGCTCTGCCAGAGCCAAGAAAGCGTCGAGTTAATAATCTGAGGAAAATGAGAAAATGGATACAGTAGTCCACCCATGTGCTGCGAGCAGCATAAAACCCCAGATTTGGCCAGACTTCACTAGTTTCAGTGATTTTTCACATCTGTTTCGAAATTTGTCTCGTAAGCGGCGCATTGCTTTGATACTGAGCCCCAGATTACACTGGAGAATGTCTAATGTTCGTGAGCGAGTGCGCTGTATTCCTGTCAGATGTGGGCTTTCTGTACAATGCAGCTGTTAGGCACACTACCCCAGGTAAGAGGACCGTGCCTTTGTTCTCCTGCCTTTTCCGTTTGACAGGAAAGATAAAGAGAGCCTGTCATCAACTTCAAAAAATACAGTAACAAAAAACTGAAAAATCTAGTATTTAACTACTTCAATACCAGAGATTTTCACTCCCTTCCTGCCCAGGCCAATTTTCACATTTCAGCAGTCACACATTAAAATTTCTCAGTCATGCAACACTGTACCCAAATAAAATTTTCATCATATTTTTTAGCCAGATCGAGCTTTGTTTATTCACCACTAGGTTTTTTTATTTTATGCTAAATAATTAATTAAATAGTTTATGTTATAAAATGTTGCAAATAAATAGTCTTCGTAAATATAGGCCAAAATGTATTCTGCTACATTTCTTTGGTAAAAATAAGCCAAATCAGTGTATATTCTTTAGTCTGTAGGAGAGTTATAGAGTCGACGAGCTATGTATATCTGAAAATCAATCAATCCTGATGCACTGACAGCCGATATCATTTCTTGAGGCCCTAAAATGCAAGGACAGTACAAATATCCCCCAAATTACCCCTTTTTGAAAATTAGACAGTTCAAGGTATTTAGTACTAGGCATAGCGAGATTTTTGAAGTTGTAATTTATTGGAAAATAAAGAAATTCTAATTTTTTTTTTCCACATTTATTTTTTATTTTTTGCATACTGTCACCAGTGCAGTACAGCATTATAATATAACTGGTGTGGCAGTAATCAGGGACACTATCTGGTGACAGTATGTAAGAAATGTTTTTTTTTTTTTTAATTTTTTTAAACATTTTTCTTTATTACATTTTTTTATTTTTACAATTTTTTTTATTTACATACTGTGACCAGAGCAGTACAGTGTTACCAGAGTGACACTGTACTACTCTGTGGAGGTGATCAGGTTTTTTTTTTTACACACTATGATTGCTTATAACAGTGATAATAAATGTTAAAGGCGATAATTTTTTATGAATGGCATCCATTTCATTCAGGTGGCACAGTGGTGCAGTGGTTAGCACTCTCACCTAGCAGTAAGAAGGGTCGCTGGTTCGAATCCCAACCACGACACTTCCTGCCTGGAGTTTGCATGTTCTCCCTGTGCCTGCGTGGGTTTCCTCCGGGTACTCCGGTTTCCTCCCACAATCCAAAGACATGCAGGTAGGTAAATTGGCTTCTGTCCAAAAATTGGCCCTAGTATATGAATGGGGACCTTGGATTGTGGGCTCCTTGAGGGTAGGGACTGATGTGAGTGTGCAATGTACAGGGATGGGGACAATTGTAGACACTCGCTCAGGTTGAACTGGATGGACTGATGTCTTTATTCAACCTTACTAACTATGAAACTATGAAACATTCATTATGTACTATTGTGAAGCTGTGATTGACCCCAGCTATTACATGGTACAGATGCATTTTGATTGGCCCTGTCTGTACCATGTGATTACTGTGACCAATCACAGAGATCAACAAAATACTAGTACACAATGAATGGCTATGAATGGAAGCCATTCATTGTGTACAATTGCCATGTGATCTGCTGTGATTAATTACAGCGATTACATGTTATGGGCAGTGACCCGCTACACTGATTTGTCATTCTCTTTGCCCGGTGAACACAGAGGGCGACAGAGTGCGCTACAGCGTGGCCCGTGGGGCGCGATCCTACGAGAACTTGACCCGACCACCTCCCAGAACCAGAAAGTTTCTGCTCTGCTGTAAATGGACTATAGGCCAGATGGGGAGTGGTTAAATTGCTTACTTGGAGCAAGTTTCCTTTCCATTAACATTTTTTTATTAATTTGCAATTTGCAATGTGCCTTTGAACTTGCTAGAAAATAAATTTGGCTTCTTAAAGAGGAACTTCAACCTACATAAAATGTTATTTGTCCCTGGTAAATCGTCCAAAAAAGATGTAACACCGCTCAGACTGTGGATAGGCAAATCCTTGCAGGTGCTGCCCCTTGCTCACCACCGTTAATGATCAATGAAGAAAAAAAAAGTAGTATTAGCCGCACACCACAGAGGGATAACTTTGATAGAATATATATTTATTGTCACCATGCCTTGGGAAAGTACAGGCGCATATGTTGATGCGTTTCACACGGGTGTGAAACACGTCAACATATGCTCCTGTACTTTCCTATGGCATGGGCTCTGTCGGACTTTTTCCGTCGGAAAAAAATTGAGAGCAGGATCTCAAATTTTCCGACAACAAAATCCGATCGGACTTCGTCCGATCGTTTGTAGAGAAATCTGATCGGACAAAGTGCCACGCATGCTCAGATCAAATTACGAGACCAAAGCTATTGGCTACTAGCCTGAACGTAGTCCCGTCATAACGAACGAACGTCATCACGCTCCGAACGATCTGATTTTCCGACAACTTTGTCCGACCGTGTGTATGCAACACCAGTTTCGGACAAAATCCGTTTGTGGTCCGAACGTCCGACCGAGTGTACGGGAGCTAACACCAAAAGCCCTCCCTGCTGGCCCAGCGGGGGGGGGGGGGGTGGCGTCACCCTTACAACAGGGTGAGAGCAGACTCACTGGGGCAGCAGAATTTCTTCTACGTCCGGAGACATGGTGCCTGCCTCCTCCGGCTCCCCAGCTGTCTTTGTGCCCACCTCCTCTGGCTCCCCAGCTATCCTTGTGCTTGCCTCCTCCGCCTCCCCAGCTGTCCCTGTGTCCGCCTCTTCCACTCTCGACCCTCCCCACAGGCTGAGCTGCTGCTGACCTCCTCTGCAGCAGCCGTGACGTATGTCCTCCATGGCTGTTGCTTGCCCTGGAGAGTCAGTCAGTGCCCCAGCTCTGTGTAGGGCCCCTCGTGTTCCCCCCACCCAAGCTAGTGGGGAAGTCAGTGGCCATGGCTGCGCCCCCTAGGCAGCCTAGCACCGGTCCTGTTGATATCCCACGCACATTCAGATACTCTATGCTTCTCCTCTGAGTCCCATAGACTGTCGGAGATTTAGTACTTTCTGTGCATGTGCGGGGTGGGCTCATTACATGCGAGCAAAAAAAGCCCATTTTCTTAGTTTTCCTTGCACATGATTTGGTACTCTTTGCAATGTGAATTTTCAGCATGTTTCACCTCGTTCACTAAGATAAGAGAGAATTCACTATCTACACAGTATCTATCTGTCTATCTATTATGCTGTTAAAAAGTATTTGCTCCCTTCCTGATTTTTTTTCTTTTTTGTTGCATATTTGTCACACTTAAATGATCATCAAAAAAAATGTATAATTACACAAAGATAACCCGAGTAAATGCAAAATGATTTCATTTAACCACTTGGAGGGATTTGCCCCCTTAATGACCGGGACATTTTTGCATTGCTTTAACTGACAATTGCGCTGTCGTGCGACGATGTACCCAAACAAAATTGACGTCCTTTTTTTCCCACAAATAGAGCTCTCTTTTGGTGGTATTTGATCACCTTTCCGGTTTTTATTTTTTGTGCTGAAAACAAAAAAAGCAACCATTTTGAAAAACTTTTTTACTTTCTGCTATAATACATATCCAAAAAAAATATATAAAAAAATAATTTATTCATCAGGTTAGGCCAATATATATTCTTCTACATATTTTTGGTAAAAAAAATCGCAATAGGCATATATTGATTGGTTTACGCAAACGTTATCGCGTCTACAAATCATCTTAATGCATTCTATGAATTAAGATAAAAAACCTTCTGTGTGCAGCAGCTCCCCTTAGCCCCCTAATACTTACCTAAGCCCCATCTCGATCCAGGGATGTTGTAGGAGTGTCTCGGCTGCCCGGGACTCCCCTCCTCATTGGCTGAGGCAGCAGCACTGCGCCATTGGCTCCGGCTGCTGTCAATCAAAGTCAGCGAGCAAATGAGGAGAAAAAAGGGGCGTGGCCGGGCTGCGGCTCCATGTCTGAATGGACACAGGGAGCTGTGACTCGGCCCAGGTGCCCCCATAGCAAGCTGCTTGCTGTGGGGGTACTCAACAGGAGGGAGGGGTCAGGTGCACCGATGAGGGAGCAGAGAAGAGAAGGATCTGGGCTGCTCTGTGAAAAAACACTGCATGGAGGAGGTAAGTATAACATGTTTGTTTTTTTTAACTATACAGAAACGAGACTTTACAATAACTTTAAGTGCTTTCTTGATTCAACAGGTCTCGCAGTAATCAGGCCTGAGAATGGCAAGTGAAATTTAACTTAGCTTTCCAAAAAATGTGGTTAATCACAGTTCATTCATGATTTAGCAAGGGGGCGGGGGGGGGGGGGGGGTCAATAACTTTTTCACATAGGGCCAGGCAGGTTTGGACAGCTTTATCCCTTAATAAATGAAATCATAATTTAGAAGCTGCATTTAATGCGGCGTACACACGAAGGGACAATCCCACGGGATTATCCGCTGGACTGAAGTCCAGCGGATAATCCCCTCGTGTGTGAGCGCCGGCGGACTTTTTGGCGCCAAAGTCCGGCGGACTTTTTGGCGCCAAAGTTTTAAGTTTGGTTTTAAAATTATCCGCTGGACTTGGCAGTCCGGCGGACAATCCCGCCGTTAGTGGGCAAGTCCGCGGGACTTTTGAAATGAACGGACTTGCCGTTCATCGGCAAGTCCGTTCATTTAGCACGTGACTTCAGGTTACGTAGCTAGCGTAGGCAGTTACTGCCGCCGCGCTAGCTCCGTGACCTGGCATGGATTTAAAGGGACTCCCCACGCCGAAAAAACGGCGTGGGGGTTCCCCCCAAATCCATGTCAGACCCTCATCCGAGCACGCAGCCTGGCAGGCCAGGAAAGGGGTGGGGACGAACGAGCGCCCCCCCCCCCCTCCTGAGCCGTACCAGGCCGCGTGCCCTCAACATGGGGGGTGCCCTGGGGAAAGGGGGGCTGTGCGGCCCCCCCACCCCAAAGCACCTTGTCCCCATGTTGATGAGGACAAGGGCCTCTTCCCGACAACCCTGGCCGTTGGTTGTCGGGGTCTGCGGGCGGGGGCTTATCGGAATCTGGGAACCCCCTTTAATAAGGGGGCCCCCAGATCCCGGCCCCCCACCCTATGTGAATGAGTATGGGGTACGATGTACCCCTACCCATTCACCTAAGGTGTAAAATGTAAAGTACAAAAACACACACACTTTTGAAAAAATATTTTATTGCACTGCTCCGGGGGTCTTCTTCCGTCTTGGGGGGTCTTCTCGCCGGACTCCTCCGCTCTCTTCTGCTCTTTTACCTAGCTCTTTCACGAACGGAGGAGTCCGGCTACCTTCTTCGTCGTCGCCGCCGTCGTCTGGGGGTCTCGATCCGCCTTCGGGGGTCTTCCGGGGGTCTCTTCTGTTCTTGCGGCGGTCGTCGTCTTCCGCGCCGCCGGCGCCTTCTTCTTCTTCTTGTCCTTCTTCTTGTTCTTCTTCTTCCGATGTTGACCCGACGCTGTCTCTGCCCGGAATGCTTGTGCCGCGCTGCGCTGGGACTTATATAGGGGCATGGGGACAGGGTCACATGCACATGTCACATGGTGACCCCGCCCCCTTGTGTTGTCACAGTCCCGGAGGATGCTGGGACTGTGACATCGCAAGGGGGCGGGGTCACCATGTGACATGAATATGTGACCCTGTCCCCCATGTCCCTATATAAGTCCCAGCGCAGAGCGGCACAGGCATTCCGGGCAGAGACAGCGACGGGTCAACATCGGAAGAAGAAGAAGAACAAGAAGGACAAGAAGAAGAAGAAGGCGCCGGCGGCGCGGAAGACGACGACCGCCGCAAGAACAGAAGAGACCCCCGGAAGACCCCCGAAGGCGGATCGAGACCCCCAGACGACGGCGGCGACGACGAAGAAGGTAGCCGGACTCCTCCGCTCGTGAAAGAGCTAGGTAAAAGAGCAGAAGAGAGCGGAGGAGTCCGGCGAGAAGACCCCCAAGACGGAAGAAGACCCCCGGAGCAGTGCAATAAAATATTTTTTCAAAAGTGTGTGTGTTTTTGTACTTTACATTTTACACCTTAGGTGAATGGGTAGGGGTACATCGTACCCCATACTCATTCACATAGGGTGGGGGGCCGGTATCTGGGGGCCCCCTTATTAAAGGGGGCTCCCAGATTCCGATAAGCCCCCGCCCGCAGACCCCGACAACCAACGGCCAGGGTTGTCGGGAAGAGGCCCTTGTCCTCATCAACATGGGGACAAGGTGCTTTGGGGTGGGGGGGCCGCACGGCCCCCCTTTCCCCAGGGCACCCCCCATGTTGAGGGCACGCGGCCTGGTACGGCTCAGGAGGGGGGGGCGCTCGTTCGTCCCCACCCCTTTCCTGGCCTGCCAGGCTGCGTGCTCGGATGAGGGTCTGACTTGGATTTGGGGGGAACCCCCACGCCGTTTTTTTGGCGTGGGGATTCCCTTTAAATCCATGCCAGCTTACGGAGCTAGCGCGGCGGCATTTACTGCCTACGCTAGCTACGTAACCTGAAGTTACGTTCGAAATGAACGGACTGCTCCGTGTGTGGGCAAGTCCGTTCATTTTCAAAAGTCCCGCGGACTTTTGGCCGGCGGATTATCCGCTGGAGAAGTCCGTGCGTGTGTGGGCAAGTCCACACGCTCGGAAAGTCCAGCGGACCTAGCTGGAAAGTCCCGCGGGATTGTCCGCTGGACTAAGTCCGCCGGCAAAAGTCCGCACGTGTGTACGCGGCATTAGATTTACTCGGGTTATATTTGTGTAATAGTAAAATTAGTTTGACGATCTGGATCATTTACGTGTGACAAATATGCAGAAAATTAAAAAATCAGGAGGGGGCAAATACTTTTTCACAACACTGTATCTGTCTACAGTATCTCTCTAAAGTTTAAAAATTCATAATCTTTAGACACAATTTAGACAAAAATGTAACATTAATTTGACCCGAAACCATTTTGGCTTCCCTTTAAGTCTAAATAGGTGTCACCGTTGATTTTCACTAGTATGAAATTAATCTATTTTGTCCACAGACTACATACCATTTTTCAATTTAAAGGGTTTAATGACTTTTACCCAGATGCAAACAATTACTTCAAACATCTCACTGCTCTTTTTAAATATATTACTGGAAATCAGTTTTGTTTCTCTAATCAATCAAATAATTGCTTCCATGAACTCTATTTCATTGTTTAATTGTTTAGATTTGGGTCATTTGCTAAAGCATTTCAATGTTACCAGCAATTAATAACATTTTCTTCCTATGTTGTAAGACATATCTATCTATCGATCTATCGATCTAAGTTAGGAAGCTGATAATTTTATATTTTATAAATACTTAAAAGATAAGTAATCAAGCTGGCCTTGGACTTCAGGTATTTATTTGTTAGGAGTTAAGGAGATTATTTTTTTAATGGGCTCCCTGGCTCACATAAAACAAGGATACCCCCCAAACGGTAGGGAGTATATATGGAATATATCAGCAGTGCCAAGCCAAAAGATAAAGAGTCCAAAATCCTATAAAAATGTTATTTCACATAAAACAGCCAACACATTTCAGGGACCACAAACTCCCCCTTCATCAGGGCTACAAAAAGAGTACAATCATTAATATATTATATAATATATAAACAAATGTCTAAAACATAATAAAAGCAAGTGCAACCAATAATTTTAAGACATATAATCCTATAAAAAATGATAGCATAGGAGTAATAGAATATAAAACAAAAACGAATAGAAAGCACACCAAAGTAAATTTAAATACCAAGCCAAAATTGGAATTTTCTTATATGAAAACTGTGATGGACCCCATACTCAAGATGTCCGCCGTAAATGCTTCCTCTGTCCGGTACCACACAATCCAAGACCCCTTAGCTCACCCAGTCACCAGACAACACCAGTGTAGGGTACATCAGGAATTAATCTTTATTTGACATGTCACACATATATACAGCCAGATGACTCACACCTAACCTAATTAGCATGAGCTAATTATCTTAATCAACACTGGACTCCTTCATTCAATTGCAGGGTTAATTAGCACATACAACAATAGGTGAAACACTCCTACAAGCCAGACTATATTCATTTACACAACAAACAGGCTGACTGGAGTTCATGACATTAGCATCTCTTGCTAATATGCCAAATACACATACAGAGTCTGTGTCCTGGGGGCCAGCATGGACCCGAATCCAAGTAACACCAGCTCAGGGGTCCCAGGCTTGCAGCCCAAAAAGCACCGTTCCCCCAAATGCCAGGGCCCATAATCGCAAGGCAATAGGCTCGCATTCAGTCCCCTCCAACAGCCTCTGTCCCAGCCAGGTCTGTCACAAAAACAATAAAGGGTGTACAGCAATAATATGACATTAATGCACATACTGTAAATGTCTAGGAACACTGCTATGCAATGCAATAGACATATCTGCCACGAAACAGTAACCAAATAGACTGAGAGCCGGTTCACACAGGGGCGACTTGTCCGGCGACTTAGCCGCCTGACAAGTCGCGTCCCATTCTGTACTATGGAACCGTTCTAATAGGAGCGACTCAAGTCGCTTCGACTTAGAAAAAGGTAACTGTACTACTTTTGGGGCGACTTCAGGCAACTTGTATTGACTTCTATACAGAAGTCATTTTGCAAGCCGCCGCTGAAGTCGTGTGCAGGTAGTCCGAGGCAGTCGCGCTGCAAGTCATACTGCCCCTGTGTGAACCGGCTCTAAAAGATGTCTAAGATGGAAACATACTGTACTTGCTAATACTGTTGCAATGTAGACAATGTAACGCATTATTTTTTTGATCAAATAAATAAAACAATGTCATATTTCATAAATAAAAATTGAATACATGGTGCTTCCATACTACTTTGTTTTTAGAACATGATGAATGTCTCTTTTAGCTTAGGTTCACACTAATACAGTGTAGATTGAATCCATTTAACAGTGCGATTGCTAGGAGCAGCTGCAGTGCAAGTTGATGCAATTCTGATGCTTTTTTCGTTCGTTTTGGATACAGCTGCGATCTCCCCTATAGCACATAGTTCACGAATTACAGCTCAAGCCTTGCAGGAAATGTACTGGAATTGTGTTATTTTAGGACAGATAGAAATCTGCATGTAGTTTCCATTCAAATCTATGGAGCTGAAAATCGCACTGCATTAAACTCCCACAGCACCTTTTTATTTTTGAAACGCACTACAGTATATGAATAAATACACTGTTGCCAATAAATCCAATGTGGCCAGTAATAAATATATAAGTGATAAATATATACAATCCGTGTATTAGTGATATGCCAAACGTGCAAGTATTAAATTACTCCTAATTGCAAATTGCTCCAAATGCAGATGCTGAATTAATATAAGGAATAAATATATTGCTCAAATTAAAAAGGTGCTTCAAACCAAGTGTGCCCTGTGATAAAATGTTAAAATGTCTGATAAAACAGTATGTATAGATATTGGCCGACCAATGCAATGCTTTTATGAACAAGTGCTAATTATGGTCACATACACCAGACAATCGGTGATTAGTGATTGTGTGCTCCACTGACGGTGGTGTTAAAGCAGCTGTTGGCTTACTAGTAAATCCACTACAAAAAACTGCAAAAACAACTACAAATACCCACAAATTACCACATATTTTATGGGGAATAATTCACAGCCATCTACGAAGTGGTATAATAAAATAAAGATAGAAAAAAAGACTTCCCTTTTTGTTGCCTTTTTTTTTGGTTTTTCTTCAAAAGACTTGCTGTTATCTTTATCCGTTTTTTTGCATGAAAGAGAGAAATACAAAACTACCATTGCGCAGTATCTCTGGTAATATTTTACATGAAATGCCTGTGTTCTATGTGCACTCACGTGTACCCAGTGTATTTAGCACAGATAAACTGTAGCAATGGTCAGGCTAAGATTCTGGGCTGTCAGCCCTTCTCCTCCTCACTGTGCTCGTGTCTCACACGGCATCACTAAGGCTCCTCCTCCAAATACAATCCGTGTATTTGGCATATCACTAATACACGGATTGTACATATTTATCACTTATATATTTATTACTGGCCACATTGGATTTATTGGCAAGATTATATTTATTCAAGATCAATATTTGTTATTTTAATAAGGTTGATTTAAGCCCTTTTTTACGTCTTTTGTATATTTTTTATATATTAATTTAAGTGTGGGAACACTTTTGATGGTAGAAGCATATCATTTAGTTATCTTATTTATTTTATCAGGTTTTAGGTTTTATATATTTATCAGCGCTTCAGTACTTACTATGCACTACAGTATATGAACTACCTCTATAGAAACAAATGTTATTTCACTTAAAACGCGATTCCATGCATTGTAAAAATGCATCAGAAATTTTTGCATCAGACATTTTTGTACGACTTTCGACAGCCCAAGGGACAAACTCCAAAAAATTTCTCGTACGGGAACAGAATGAACAATTTTCGTTTAATGTGTACCATTTTCGTACAATTTTTGTACAAGAAAAATCAGAAAAGAATGACTGCGCATGATTAGAAGCAATAAACAACAAAAAAAAAAGCCTTTGTTGTACGAGAATATTCGTAAGAATTTTCGTACGAATTTTCTTTCATCGGTTCCGATTTGCTGTGAAACATCGAGAAAAATCGGAAAAACTTTCGCCCGATTTTCTTATAGTGTGTACCCTACTTTAGTGTCACTGGTGATGTCAGTGTTAGTGTATTGCGTTTGTTAAAAATATGATTTTTTATATTAATCAGACATAGGATACATGGGACAATATTACAATAGTGAGTTGGTCAGATTACTGTCAGTTTTTTTGGCTTGAGTAGATTTCTCAAACAAATGCTGTTTTCATACAATGGGGTTAGATACCATTGTTGTATTCAATTGACAGTTTTCAACAGGCTATTGTCTCTATAGCTACAGTAAACAAGTAAGACATTACTTTTTTGAGATTTCTTTCAGTTCTCAAACTGAAAGAATGACTTTTATGCCCCGTACACACGGTCGGAAATTCCTACCACAAAATCCGTCAGATTTTTTCAGACGCATTTTGTCCGACACTGGTGTTGCATACACACGGTCGCACAAAGTTGTCGGAAAATCCGATCATTCTGAACGTGGTGACGTTCGTTGCGTATGATGGAACTATGTAGAGGCTAGTAGCCATTAGCTTTGGTCTCGTAATTTGATCTGAGCATGCGTGGCACTTTGTCCGTCTGAATTCTCTACACACGATCGGAAAAAGTCTGATCGGATTTGGTTGTCGGAAAATTTGAGAGCATGATCAAAAAAAAAAGTCCGATGGAGCCCACACACAGGCAGATTTTCCGACAACATGGTCCGATCGGACATTTTCCGTCAGAACTTCCGACCGTGTGTACGGGGCATTAGATTACTGGCAGGTTTGGTTTGAGTAGACAATGGGTAGATAGCATTGTTGTATTCAACTGACAGTTTTCAACAGTCCATTGTTTCTACAGCTACAGTAAACAGGTATGTTTTCTGTTGTTTGGTAACTATGGTAAACATCCTGACACATAAAAGGGGGATTCAGGCATAAGCTAGGACACACATCATCATGCTTGGAAGATCAGAAGCCACTCATGATAGAAGAACAGTGCCTGATGTCCAAGAAGCATCATTGCCAATGGAGATCACAAACTTACAGTAACAGAAGTTAAGTAACCTTTAAAGTGTATTTGTATTATTATAGACCATAGGCATTTGCTAGGCATTTTGAGTGTTATAGATATCTGTCAGTCTTGTATTGTATTCCTAAGATTGTAATAGTTTTGTATGCACAGCATCTTTGTATAGTAAAAGCACATTTACACACTGCAGAAGTCTCAGCTTCTTTGCTTATACCACAGAGTAACCTTGCTAGATAGACGCAAGCCAAACAATTGGGGGCTCGTCGGGATTTGTGCTAAAATTTCAACTGAAGCAGACCTGTTTTCTGTGGTGTGTTGCTTGTGCTGGGGGAAGATGCTGCGTACACTGTTTAGGAAGCGTAAGGCTGCAAAGGTTTCTGGTGTCCAGGAGGACTTGAAGGCATGCACTCTTCCTATCTGGGCCAGAAATAGTCAGTGAATGTCTGTTGCAAAGGAGCTGGCTGGATATGCTTCTCCTTTGAACAGAGCTTGGGGGAATGGAGTCTCTGATCTTTCCTCAGATTTTAGTCTCAAAAGTTTTGGGTTCAGTAAGTGAGAGATGCGGGCAGTTGCTGTGTTTGGTTTGCACTTCCTGCATGCTCTACATATTGAATCTGAAAAGAGGGAAAAGGCAGAATTGGAAAGAGATTTACTGAAGGAGCAGCTTGCAGTGGCATCCAAGTGTTTGGAAGAAACTGCAAGCAAGGTAAAGATTTAGAAAGGAGGGTAATCAAAGTTAAACCTGCAGTGGCTTCGAAGTGTTCAAACCCCTGTAGGCCGAGCTGAAGTTTTGAATGAGCGGTGTGCAGCCCTCATGACCAAGTCTAATGATGCCCTAACAAAGGACAAAGGCCCGAAGCCTGTAAGCAGAAGTAGGACATGTGCCACTGTTACTCATAACCGGGAAGCAGAGGATTGGATCAGCTCAAATGACCGAGTTGAGTCAGATACAAGGAAGGCAAGGCCTATGATCTCCAGGAGACACATGTGGATTGATTTACTTAAGGTGGGGGTCCCTAGAGAGGAAATAGATGTGATTCCTACACCAGCATTGTTTAAGAAGTGGAAGCAAATGGTTGGGAATGGTAGATTCAGTCACATTAAGTGTTTCTGTTGCCATAAAATGGGGCATTTTGTAAAAATGTGCCATGCTGTGAAGACTGGACAACAGCAGGCCTGTGTGCTTCCCAGGACAGCATGGAGAGACATGCAAGTTTATTCGTTACATTGGAAGTCAATGCCTTTCCGTGAAAGTGTTTCAAGGCAACAATGGGCACCCTACAATAGTTCTGCAGTTAGAAATGGGCAGATAGAGAAATGTGAGCAGTGAGATATGTTTTTGGCACAGTTGGAAGGAACATATAAGCTGCTTTGTCTCTTACTCTTTTCAGGTATTGAGCAACGAGAGGTGGAGCAGGCAGAGCAGATGACCATACTGGATGGGAGGAGGCAGACCAGAAGAGAGCCCAAGGAAGATGCGGATGATTTCCTGATGGTGGCAGAATTGGAGTGGACTTTCATCTGAGCATTTTCTTATGACCAAGAGGACAAAAGACTTTCATCTGGGACTTTCTTTACAAACTGCCAAAAGACATTGTTAACCCTGCTCAAAAGTAATGTTGCAGCCTTCCAAGGACAAACCAACCGTTTGACTGCCCACAAGATGGGGGTCAAAAGGGAATTTGTTCCTCCCATTTACAATATGGGGGGTTTATTTTGCCCTTTCCTGGTCAAAAGGCTTTAAGAAGTTTCCTATATTATCCTATAAAGTCGAGAGGTGGCATGTGTTGCTATGGCCAATTTTGTATATTGTCTTGATAGCATTAATATAGTTAGGTTTGGTAAGAGCATATGTTTACAGAGGCCCTCCCCCCTCCATTGATATTTAAATAAACCAGATGGATAGGTTTTGGAGCTGAGCAGAGGAAGTTGGTGTATGCAGGAAATGCGTGGGAGGGGCAAGGAGAGGGTTTGAAAGAACCTTGTGTTCGAACAGGAGATGATGGTTGGAAGGACAGAGAGGAGACATGGCTGCCGGAAGCTGGAGAACTTTGTGAGTTGGACTGAGCAAAGGACCAGGGAGGACATCTTGAACCCTAAGTTAAGTAATTGTTTAGTTTACTTAATATGTACAAATTGTACATGCTTATATGTGTAGAAATATATTTTGTAAGCTATAAGTTGTGTTGTATTGTTCATCCTACAGTTTGTATGTGCAGATTGTTCCCTGTTTAGTAAAGCATTGATACACTTCAGAAGTCTAAGCTTCCTTGGTTTTACCACAAGAACTTAATAGATAGGCGCAAAGCATTACTTCGATTTGATCCACAGGAAGACCAGAGAAAAGTGGTTACAGAATAGAAGGAATGACGGAAGATTGCAAGAGCTGTGGAGAGCAAGACCTTTGATGTATTACAAGCCTTGACTTGTTTCTAAAGAACTTTAGAATGGACTTTCTAATGAACTTTTATGTTAAAGACTGAAACACCTTCTCAATGACAGAAATGGGAGGTGTTGCATTCAAGGAAAATTAATGTTTAGAATGAGTTTTATTAGTAATGAAGTGATTTTCTGTATGGAGTCTGAAAGAAAAAAAATCTAGGGCGGAGTGTGTTGCGTGTGTTAAAAATATGATTTTTTATATTAATCAGACATAGGATACATGGGACAATATTAGAATAGTGAGTTGGTCAGATTACTGTCAGTTTTTTGGCTTGAGTAGATTTCTCAAACAAATGCTGTTTTCATACAATGGGGTTAGATACCATAGTTGTATTCAATTGACAGTTTTCAACAGGCTATTGTCTCATTAGCTACAGTAAACAAGTAAGACATTGCTTGTTTGAGATTTCTTTCAGCTCTCAAACTGAAAGAATGACTGTTAGATTACTGGCAGGTTTGGTTTGAGTAGACAATGGGTAGATAGCATTGTTGTATTCAACTGACAGTTTTCAACAGTCCATTGTTTCTACAGCTACAGTAAACAGGTATGTTTAATGTTGTTTGGTAACTATGGTAAACAGCCTGACACATAAAAGGGGGATTCAGGCATAAGCTAGGACACACATCATCATGCTTGGAAGATCAGAAGCCACTCATGATAGAAGAACAGTGCCTGATGTCCAAGAAGCATCGTTGCCAATGGAGATCACGAACATACAGTAACAGAAGTTAAGTAACCTTTCAATTGTATTTGTATCATTATAGACCATAGGAATTTGCTAGGCATTTTGAGTGTTATAGATATCTGTCAGTCTTGTATTGTATTCCTAAGATTGTAATAGTTTTGTATGCACAGCATCTTTGTATAGTAAAAGCACATTTACACACTGCAGAAGTCTCAGTTTCCTTGCTTATACCACAGAGTAACCTTGCTAGATAGACGCAAGCAAAGCAGTTAGTTAGTCAGTTCCCACAAAGTGTCAGTTAGTGTCACTATCACAGTCCCACTATATAGTTACATTTGATTTCATAGTAAGTCAGGATGAAAAAGTCCATCTAATTAAAAAAAAAAAAAAAATTCCATATACACAATTCTTCACCCACAGTTGATCCAGAGGAAGGCGAAAAAACCAAAAGCAAAGCATGATCCAATTTGCTACAGCAGGGGAAAAAATTCCTTCCCGATCCCTCGAGAGACATTTTTGCTGGATCAACTTTACCTATAAATGTCAGTAGCTAGTTATATTATGTACATTTAGGAAAGAATCCAGGCCTTTTTTACAGCAATCAACTGAACTGGCCAGAACCACCTCTGGAGGGAGTCTATTCCACATTTTCACAGCTGGTAAAGAGTGCTCCCTTGTCATCTGTGATGACCTTAAAGTGGATAATTCAACACCAAGTTCACTATATGGACCCCTTATGTATTTGTACATGTTAATCATATCCCCCCTTAATCTCCTCTTCTCAGGAGAGAATAAATTCAGTTCCTCTAATCTTTCCTCATAGCTGAGCTCCTCCATGCTTCATATCAGTTTGGGTGCCCTTCTCTGCACTTTCTCCAGTTCCCCGATATCCTTTTTGTGAACTGGTGCCCAAAACTGAACTGCATATTGCAGATGAGGTCTTACTATTGATTTGAATAGGGGCAAGGTGATATCTCTCTCTCTGGAGTCCATACCTCTCTTAATACAAGAGAGGACTTTGCTTGCTTTGGAAACTGCAGCTTGGCATTGCATGCTATTATTGAGCTTATGATCTATCAAAACTCCCAGATCCTTCTCCACTATGGATTCCCCCAGTTGTATTCCCCCTAGCATGTATGATGCATGCATATTCTTAGCCCCCAAGTGCATAACTTTCCATTTATTAACATTAAACCTCATTTGCCACTTAGTTGCCCAATTAGACATTGAGGTCGGCTTGTAAATTGGAGACATCCTGTAAGGACGTTATTCCACTGCATAGTTTGGTGTCATCTGCAAAGATTGAAATGGTACTTTTAATCCCAGACCCAATATCATTTATAAAGATATTAAAAAGTAAGGGTCCCAACACTGAACCTTGAGGTACAATACTGATAACCTTAGACCATTTAGAGTAAAGCCCCATACACACGCTCGGACAATCCGCGGACAAGGTCGGTCGGACTTTGTCCGACGTACTTTGTCCGATGTTGGCGTTGCGTACACACGGTCGGACTACGTTGTCGGAATATCCGGTCCGGAAGAACGTCGTGACGTAAGTCGTCGTCCACGAGATTACAAAAGGGAAGTTCAGCACCACGTCAGGCACCCGTTGGGCTCCTTCTGCTGATCCCGTGTTTATCGAGAGTTAGTGGAAGTTTGGTGACTTAAGATTCGCGCTTCTCAGTTTTCTGACTCAGATCGTTACTGCTCTTCAGTTTGTGCTTGTCGTGCGTATCTGTTTATTAGTGCGTGTAGTCAGTTCGCATTTGTTGGTCATTGCGGCCTATATCTTGATATAGGACGCTTTGATTTGCACTGCTTATTGTCTGCTCGTTGCTGGTATTCACTTCGTTCTTTCAGGCCTTGCTGTTTATCGGTGCTTTCTGTTTGTCCGTTCTGACCAGCCGACCTTTTGTGACCTTCTGAGCGATGTTTCCCGTGCGTACTCGTCGCCGAGTTCGTGCTGTACGCGGAATTGGTGTCGGGCTTTTAGCTTTGACCCAAGACCCGTCCATGAACAGAGTGATGAGGAGTATGTGGACCAAGAATTGGTTGCTTCAGCGTGACCAGTTCTCGCACATGCCTTTGCTTCGTGAGATCCGGGAGAATAATCCTGATGATTTCAGGAACTTTCTCAGGATGACGGACCCCGATTTTCACCGTCTTTTGGCTTTGCTGACCCCCTTTATCAGCCGGCAGGATACCTGCATGAGACAAGCCATTACTCCGGAGCAGAGGCTTGTTGCCACGTTGAGGTACTTGGCGACAGGGAGAAGTCTTCAGGATTTGAAGTTCTCTTCAGGTATCTCTCCCCAGGCCCTGGGAATCATTATTCCAGAGACCTGTTCTGCCATCATTCAGGTCCTGCAGGAGGACTATATTAAGGTAACATTTCTACTTTACTATTCCCTTCTATGTATGCTCTGTTTGCTAATGACTTGTATTTTTGACCTCCTTCCCTAATTACCATGATTGCAATATGTTCTAATATGCTGTGCCCCTTTTCTCCTTCATGCATTTTTCCCTTCACTTACCTCACCAGCATGCTCTTCTGCCCCAATAGACACCTATGGCCTACTCACTTAAGCAATGTCTTTTGTCTGCTGCATAGTATTGTTTGCCCCCAAACACCCCCTAAAATATGCACAAATGTTTGCTGTGTGGTTTACTTCATGTAGAGCCCCCTTTTTTTTTTTTTTTTTTTTCTTTTGGTGGGGGGGGGGGGCAAACTCATTAGGAACCCCCTCCCCCAACTGCTCTGTCAGATGGTACCAATCCTTTATCTGCTGGCTTTCCCAAGGTCAATACACACTATATACCTACCTCTTTATAGTGCGCATCTTTAGGGATGAATTCAGCAAAGCATGTAGTGCAAGGGGCTGCCTCCATACATTCCATTTCCTAATTTTTTGTCTTCTTTCCCTCCTATTAGCTTGCTTGGTAATTTAATAATGTCACACTGTGCCTGCCTTTTTGGGGGGGGGGGGGGGAAATGTTATTTGATCTTTCCTGTGGCCTGCCAATAGTGTTAAGTACAGAGGGTCTGGCCAAACTAGCCCACATTATTGAGCCATTTGCCAATCAATGAAGTGCAGAGGGTTACCTGTCCACCACCCCCCCCCCCCAAAACCCTAGTTATTGCTAATGTCCCATCAGAAGTGGGGGGATTGATGGGGGGGTGAGTAATCTGTGAAGGGGAGCCTCTACTTTTCTGTGTAAATACTTTCCAGCCTCCAATTTTATACAATGCTCTTGTTCCAAGATGTTGATTGTCTAATCTGCTTGCAATGTTTAGGTGCAAAGTGACTAATTTTTTTTTCTTGTTTCACTCCACAGTTCCCTTCCACGCCACAGGAATGGCAGACTGTGGCCTCCCACTTTGCCAGCCGTTGGGACTTTCCTAACTGCGGAGGGGCAATTGATGGGAAACACGTCCGCATCGTCCCACCGCCCAACTCGGGGTCCTACTATTATAATTATAAAGGGTTTAATAGTGTAGTGATGTTGGCGGTGGTGTCGGCAACATACGAGTTTATGTATGTGGACGTGGGGATGAACGGCCGGATATCGGATGGTGGGGCCATTACGCACACGGAGTTCTACTGGCGTCTCCAAAGTGGCAGTCTGTGCTTGCCACCTCCAGAGGAGAATGCCGAAGGACTCCCCTTCGTCTTTGTCGCAGATGAAGCGTTTGCGCTGACTCCCCATGTGATGAGGCCGTTCCCGATGAGGACCCTCACCCCGGACCAGAGGGTCTTCAACTACAGGCTGTCCAGAGCCAGAAGAGTGGTGGAGAACGCTTTTGGCATCCTGGCCAGCCGCTTCCGCCTGTTCCTGACGGCATTTAACTTGGCGGAATACAAACTGAACCACATAGTTCTTGCCTGTTGCATATTGCACAACTTCCTCAAAAGACATAACAGGAACTATGTGGTGCCCGTTGGCCCAGATGTGGAGGGCCCTCCAAATGCGGACCTCACAGCCCTTCGAGTGGCACGTCCAGGCTTGCCCCCTCTCAATGCCCGCGTGGTCCGGGACCAATATATGGAATACTTTGTGGGTAGGGGGGCCATTGCTCTGCCTGACGATGTGTGAGAGGCATTTTTTAATAAATCTGATATTTTAAACAACCTCTGATTTCTTGTCATTTCAGTCTTCTTTTTAGCTTATTTTACTTTGTCATTTTTTCCCTTTGCCTTCGACAGTGGTAATGCACTTTCTGGGCAAAAGGAGGTAACAGTCTCTTCTTCCCAAAAAGATTATTCTCATGTGTGTTTGCTACCTAATCTTTGGTCTAGAGAAGGTTTGTCCTGCATAACTGACACCCAAAATACTCCTTTTCAGCACCAGGTCTGACATGTGTGTATTCTCCAAAATGCTGTGCTCCGTGTTTTCGTACAAAGCACTGTGGGTGTCATTTACATAAGTCAAATCCGCTATGCTCTACAAGTGCATTGAAAAAGTTCCCTGGGAAAGGAAATTGCAGTGCAAAGTGGATTTGCCTTTAGTAAATAACACCCATTGCCCCCCATATCCTTTACATTTTACATACATAATGCATTGTTTTAGTTAAATAAGGAAGCCACACATTTTGAAAAGTAAAAAAGTTTACTTGGAAAACATTCACAAGTGCGTTTACAATCTTCACGCCAAAACTGACAACATCTTGGTTATTTACAACATTATTTACAAAGATTACGCAATTGGTAAAACCAGGCATGGAGCTAAGCAGAACCTATGAAGTAGGAAAGTTCAACTTTGTAAAGTGAAGACAAGATCAGACATGACTATATGTTCAAAGTGTGTTTGATCTTGCCTTCATCACATGGGGGGGTCACCCCCGAAAAGTGGAAATTTGGAACATGCACACAATTTGGTTCTGAAAATGGTCATTAGATGGTAAAACACATGCCTAGAAGCTTCAAAAGTGCCATTTTCCATCATGGGGATGAATGGACGTTTTTTGGGGGTGCAACCCCTTCACCACAACCACTTTCGTAGTTCGTAAAGTGTTTGCACCCCCAAAAAAAACGTTGCCATTCATCCACCATGATGGGAGCTAGCACATGTGGACACAATGTGTGCATGTTCCAAATTTCACACAGTTTTTAAGTTGCAAATGTGTTCAGAAGCTGGCACAAATGTGTGTAAATTACTTGGTGCTTTTTCATATTTTTCCTAAAACATCAATGATGTTCTTCAATTTTTGTTGAACATCATTGATGTTTTGCTTTATGTAATCTAGATCTCGATTGCAGACCATTATCTCTCCGATGAGTACGTGGGCACTCTCTGTGGTAAAGTGCGATTTTTCTTCCACAACATCCACGTCACCTAAAAACCACAAACAAAAAAAATGGGGTGTTGGAAATGAGGCAGCCATACATGGATTAGCTTACCAGTAGCTGTGTTCTCCCACACTCACCTGTTGTGGTGACAATTTCTCCAAGTTCGATGATCTCTCCTTCCTCCTCCTCCTCCTCTGCTTCTGCTCTTTCCACTTTTTTGGGAGGTGTTGGTTTGGGGGTTTCCTCAGACGGCCCAAGTTTTCGCTCCCCTATGAGAATGTCCAAAAGGAAGATTTAGCAACACAAGCTATTGAGGGCAGAAATAGGAAGTGACAAACATTGCTTGAAAGTGACGGACACTATTTTAGTTTGGCCAGTTACAAATGTCAACTACATGAATGAAGTCACTTTGTAAAGGTGCTAAACTGACTAGCTTTTTGGTAGAAGTTTGTGTGATGGAGACCCCCCTCTAGTATCCACTGGAGCACATGTGTGGAAAAGCATAATAAAAAGGGGGTTTGGGTGTCCCAGCACTAGTGCTCTAGAGTCCAGATGGGTAAACAGCTACTGGGTGACCTCTCCTTTACATTGAATAAATTGGCTTTACATTCTTGATGACATTTCTAGTGAGAACAAACTTCCTTTCCCCAAAAAAACACCAAACATCGTATTATAAGTGGCCCGAACGATCGAGGTTGCGTACGATCGAATGCACACACACACGACCATGACAGTGGCAGAAAGATCGAGGCTGAGTACGATCGAATGCACAGACGAACCTGAAAGTGGCCATTTTGGAATGTACAACTTGGTAAAAATCAAAACACAATGGAGCAGTATGCAAGCAAGAAATCAAACACAAAACACAACTACTTACTTTTTTGAAGAATTCTCTTGATCTTTCTGTACTGATCGGCCTCCCTCAGTTTCAGGTCTGACCAGCGTTTCCTGAGTTGCTCCTTGGATCGTTGTACCCCAAAATTATTGTACAGCCTCCTCACAACTTTAGACATGATCTTGGCCTTGCGGACATTGGGGTTGAGGTAAGGCCCATACTTCCCATCATAGTCGCTCCTCTTTAATATGTCAACCATCTCCAACATTTCTCCAAATGACATATTGGAGGCCTTGAATTTCAGGTTCCGGGATCGGGACGTTTCTGCCTCCGGACTTTCCTCGTCCTCCTCCTCGTTGGTGGGATATTTGTGGCGCACCTGCTGTGTCCCCGCCATGTGCTCTCCCCACTACGCCGTAAAGAGAAGGGGTGGGGAATAGACGAGAAAGATCGTCAGGGGCGGGCGGAGTTTGAAGCATGCGCAGTGTATATAAAACGTCACACGCCTGTGTCGTAGCCACGATCTGGGAGACGAGGGGAGAGAAAACTCACACGAGACGATCGCTACAAACGAAGGTACAATTTAACGTTGGTACATAACTAGCCTAGACTGATTTGAACTTGAGGCTTCTTTATGGAGAAGATTAGGAGAGTTTAGCCTGACAGAATTTTGAGGGTTTTGTGTGTTGTTGTGTCTTGCAGAGATTGATATGAAGGGATTCAACGACATGAGTTTTCTCCCCCTCTTCATTGCCAAATACAGGGATTTTCCCATATTGTGGCAGGGTATACACCCACATTACACCAACAAACCAAAGAGGCACGCAGCCCTGGAGGAACTTGTGGAATTTGTCAAGCCAAGGTTCCCCACGGCAACTGTTGATGATATTAGAAAGAAAATTGGCAGCCTGAGGAGTGCGTATATCAGGGAGAGGAAGAAGGTCGTGAAGTCTGAGGAAACTGCAACTTCAGCAGATGAGGTCTATGTCCCCAAGCTCTGGTACTATCAGAGTCTCCATTTTCTGAAGGACCAGGCTGATGTCACGGAGCCAACCTCAACTCCTCCTTCCACGCTTCCTTGCGCACAGCCCACCCCTGATGAGGCTTCCGAGGAGCAACCTGGGCCTTCCAGTCTGGAAGAGGTGGAGGAGCCCAGCTTGTTCCAGGTATAGTAGTTTTGCTACCATTTATGGGAATAATGAATGATGTTCACTTAATTCAGGATCGCCAATTGCTTAGTTCCTAACGTGTTTGACATATCAACAGACAGTGGTGTGGGAGACATTTGGGGCCAGAATCTAAACTGCTGGGCTGAGAATTGTATGGTTTTCTATTTGTAAACATTTTGCACCAGTCACTAGATGAGAATTGTGTGTGTTTGATGAACAAATAACTGAAACTATGTCCCTTTTTCCTACACAGGAAGACCTCAGCCAGGAGGTGGCTGTGGAAGGTGGCAGTCAGGAGGAGGCAGGGGTTAGTGGCAGCCACCAGCTGGGTAGTGGCAGCCAAGAGGGGGCTAGGCCTCGGAGCCTGACTGACACCCAAACCCCTCCCCTCCGCCCTCCGTACAAAAGGGCGAGAAGGGGGGGTTATGCGGCACAGTCAGCGCTCCGGATGATAAGAGAGGCTTCAGACTCCCTACATGCCACACCCGCCGACGAGGAGACCTTTGGCTCGGTGGTTGTCACAAAAATGATGGGTATGGAGGTGAGGCAACGCAACATGTGTGAGGGGCTCATCCTCCATGTCCTAAATAAGGGTAGGGCTGGGGAGATGACCCCACTCACACATGTTTGCCATAGCTACCATGCTCCACCTCCTCCTCCTCCTCCTCCTCCTTCTGCCACCCCACCAGCACGACAGCCCCAGCGTGCAAGGAAGCGTGGAAGGAAGACCTGAGAGTGACGACCTGGAATCAGTCTGGTCTGAGAGAAGATGGAGCCTCTTGTAGTACCAGAGCCTGGGGACCTAGATGGCATCTGCTGCAGTTCCGGATACTTTGGACTTCACGACCAGATTGCACTCCCCTTAATATACGTACTCCTCAGGCCCCCAATTTTCTACGCTTGAACAATGATGGTTGCCGTGGGGGGCCAAGACT
The DNA here is from genome assembly GCA_028564925.1 of Lithobates sylvaticus. NCBI lineage: Eukaryota > Metazoa > Chordata > Amphibia > Anura > Ranidae > Lithobates > Lithobates sylvaticus. Next base: position 176,643,009 of record CM053029.1, on the reverse strand, counting down.
TTGCAAATTCCCCAAGTTTCACCATGGCTGCGTTCCTCTTTGGTTTGTTGGTGTGACCTAAATAAAGGTTTTTTTGATTTGAAATAATCATTGACTATTGTGTTTTACTTTGCTACAATGACAGTTTTTCTTTGAGTAGGCTGGTACATTTCACTAATCCTAAAGTAGAATTAACAAGGGGCACCAACAACAAACAAACTCCTAGTAAATGTAAGCAAGAAATACAAATGTAAATAATTTTTTTTTGGTAATTTGAGAAAAACAACCCCCCAAAAAAAAAAAAAAAAAAAAAAAACATTCAAATATGTATTCCCCCCCCAAAAAAAAAAAAAGACAAATCATGGTAAAAAAATAACAAAGATTCTTTTCCGTTCAGAGTAAAAATAAACATGTAGTGTATAAATGCTGCAAAGTAATAAAGAAGTAAGTTTGTGAGAAGTGCGGGTGAATAGGAGCAGCTAAAAGATGTCATTCTTGTTGCATTGTAAAGAAAAAGAGAATGCGCTGCATTAAAGACATTTTAACATTGCAGCGTGACGAATGTGCTGTGTCGATTAGGAAAGGTAGTTTTACCTGACCGAGCGCTTCCGTCACAGAATTTCTTCTGAGCATGCGTAGCACTTTGTCCGTCGGACAAGCGTACACACGCTCGGATTTGGTGTGATCGGACCGGGTTGACGGCAAATCTTTCCAGCAGGAGATAAGACTTTGTCCGACGGACAAACCGACGAACACTGTCCGATGGTGCATACACACGGTCTGATTTTTCAACAACCTTGTCCGATCGGACCAAATTGATGAAAAAGTCCGACCGTGTGTATGGGGCTTAAGAATCATTAACCACTACTCTGTCTTTTAGCCAGTTTTCTATCCATTTACAAATTGATCTTTCCAAGCCTGTAGACTTTACCTTACACATGAGTCGTGTGGGGGGAACTGTGTCAAATGCTTTTGCAAAATCCAAGTATACCAAGTCCACCGCCACCCCTCTGTCCAAGGTTTTACTTACCTCCTCATAAAAAGAAATCATGTTTGTTTGTTTCTGTCTTTCATGAATCCATGCTGTCTGTTGCTTAACCACTTCAGCCCCGGACCAATTGGCAGCCAAAGGACCAGGCCCCTTTTTGCAATTCGGCACTGCGTCGCTTTAACTAACAATTGCGCGGTCATGCGACGTGGCTCCAAAACAAAATTGGCGTCCTTTTTTTCCCACAAATAGAGCTTTCTTTTGGTGGTATTTTTTGCGCTATAAACAAAAATAGAGCGAAAATTTTGACAAAAATGCAATATTTTTTACTTTTTGCTATAATAAATATCCCCAAAAAATATATAAAAAAACATTTTTTTTCCTCAGTTTAGGCCGATACGTATTCTTCTACATATTTTTGGTAAAAAAAATCGCAATTAGCGATTATTGATTAGTTTGCGCAAAAGTTATAGCGTTTACAAAATAGGGGATAGTTTTATAGCATTTTTATTAATATTTTTTTTTATTAGTAATTTTTATTGTGACTGCGACATTTTGGCGGACACATCGGACATTTTTGACACATTTTTGGGACATTTGTCATTTATACAGCAATCACTGCTATTTAAATAGCACTGATTCCTATGTAAATGACAGTTGTAGTTAGGGGGTTAACCACTAGGGGGCGGGGAGGACTCAGTGTGACGTGTTGTGTTTTTTTTTACAGTAGGGGGGCGTGGCTGTACGTCTGATGTCATTGATCGGCGTTCCCGATGACAGGGAACCGCCGATCACTGACAGTCAGTGTAGGAAGCGCGGGGAGAGGTTTGTTTACATAGACCTCTCCCCGTTCTTCAGCTCCGTAACCCGATCGCGGGATACCAGCGGCGATCGGGTCCGCTGGTCCCGCGGCCGTGGTCACGGAGCTCCCGACCGGGCAGGCAAATTAAAGGGGACGTACAGGTACGTGCTTTTGCCTGCCCGTGCCATTCTGTTGACGTATATCTACAGGAGGCGGTCGGGAAGCGGTTAAAATATTTTTTTCCAGCAAGAACTCATCTATGGTCTTTTATTAATAAACTCTTCTGTATCTTCCTGACTATAGAAGTTAACCACTTTACGACCAGCACACAACGATGTACGTCTCTTTTTTGAAGAGGGATATCTCGGTAACGGCAGCAGCTGCTGCCACAACCGAGAAATCCATCTCTTCATGTGCCGGTCATGTTTACGGTAATGGTGGTCTCCGCAGCGGATTCGCCACGAGAGGTGACCTCCGCCGCTTACCGGAGCCATCGTTAGCAGCGGAGGCGATCGGGTCCTCTTCCTAGCTGGGTATGGAGATGAGTGAGGGGAAGATGGCCCCCACCCGTCTCTATACCATAGAAGGGCAGAAGCGACGTCAAAACGTCACTTCCGCCTATACCTCTTAAAGGAACATTTTTCTGTTGTCATTTTTTCAAATGACAATTTATTTTTATTTTTTTGCATTTAAGTCCAAATATGAGATCTGAGGACTTTTTGACCCCAGATCTCATATTTAAGAGGACCTGTCATGCTTTTTTTCTATTACAAGGGATGTTTACAACACAACAAGCCCCGGCCACCGCTCGTAAAAGAGCTGGAAGAAGAAAGCGGAGGCCCGGCAAGAAGAACAGAAGAGACCCCCGAAGTCGGAACAAGACCCCCAGGCGGCGGCGGCGACGAAGGAGAAAGCCGGGCCACTCCGCTAGTAAAAGAGCAGAAGATAGCGGAGGAGTCCGGCGAGAAGACCCCCCCCAAGACGGAAGAAGACCCCCGGAGCTGTGGAATAAAATATTTTAAAAAATGGTGTCATTTTTTTTTATTTCCACTTTTTCCTTAGGTGAATGGGTAGGGGTACATCGTACCCCATATGCATTCACATAGGGTGGGGGGCCGGTATCTGGGGGCCCCCTTATTAAAGGGGCTCCCGGATTCCGATAAGACCCCCGCCGCAGACCTCGACAACCAACGGCCAGGGTTGTCGGGAAGAGGCCCTTGTCCTGGGGTGCCCTGGGGGGTGCCCCATTTCCCCAGGGCACCCCCCATGTTGAGGGCACGCGGCCTGGTATGGCTCAGGAGGGGGGCGCTCGCTCGTCCCCGCGCCCTTTCCTGACCGGCCGGGCTGCGTGCTCGGATAAGGGTCTGATATTGATCTGGGGGGACCCCCACGCCGTTTTTTCGGCGTAGGGATTCCCCTTTAAATCCATACCAGGTGACGGGGCTAGCGTGGCGGCATTGACTGCATTCGCTAGTGCCGTCTACCTGCAGTCACGTTCTAAATGAAAGGACTTTCCGATCGTGTGTCGGCAAGTCCGTTCATTTCAAAAGTCCCGCGGACTTCTTTCAAAACTCTGGCAGGTTGTCCGCCGGAAAAGTCCAGACCTGTGTGGGCAAGTCCACACGTTCGGAAAGTCCGGCGGACCTCCGCTGGAAAGTCCGGCGGTTTGTCCACTGGACTAGGTCCGGCGGACAATCCCGCCAGAAAGTCTGAGTCCGAAGAGCAGCCGCCGGTGAAGCCCAGGAGAATTGCTGCCCACCATAGATGAGGTAAGTGCACCATGCCCACCCGATCGCCGACCGACCGAACGGGGGGGCTTATGGTACTGTTTCCGCCCCCCCCAAAAAAAATTACCACTGGCCGCCACTGCCACAGACACTGCCATCAATGCTAGTGGTTATTACATAAGATGTGGGTTATTATTGCACAAATTGGCTGGTGTTCCTTAAACTGGCGCCAATGCTGGGGATCGAATTGTATAAACTGGCACTAATGCTGGGGGTTATTATTACTGCAGCTGACACCAGTGCTGTGGATTGTTATTTCGTAAATTGCCACTGATGTTGGCAGTTATTATTATGGAGACTGCCATTTATACTGAGAGTTGTAATTTTCTAAACTGGCACCGATGCTGGGGGTTATAATTGCAGAAACTGGGACTGATGCTGTGGATTTTATTCTATGCTTGCCAACCGTATTATATGTACAGTGGCTCTGCTGCACTAGATCACATACTAGTAATCGTAATCCTGAACTCCCAGGTAGGAGACACACATGCGCTCCACCAGCAACCCAGCTGTGCTGTGATGATACACAGCAGATGCCGATCAGTGGGTGCTGGCCCATGGTGGATGACCACTGGCACCCACGATCATTGGGAAGACACACATAACAGACCTCTGCCTATGTTAACAAGGCAGAGCTCTGTCCTGACAGTGGGGAAGCAAAGCTGCATTATTATTTCAAAGCACTTTAAGTACCTCTAATAAAATACATATATTTAAAATGTGTGAGCAAACTCCGTGTCTATCGAAATAAAACTAATTTAATTTGTGTTGTTTTAAGTATTTTCATGCTTTGAAATGACATTGACTCTTTCTTTCTACCCAGGGTGGGGGGGCACAGTTTACCATGTTTGCCTGGGCACTGGATGACCTTGGCACTGATTGTTGCTGACCATGTCCATCCCTTTATGACTACAGTGTACCCATCTTATTATGGCTACTTTCAGCAGGATAATGCACCATGTCACAAAGCTCAAATCATCTCACCACTGGTTTCTTGAACATAACAATGAGGTCACTGTACTCCAATGACCTCCGCAGTCACCAGATCTCAATCCAATAGAGCACCTTTGGGATGTGGTGGAATAGGAGATTTGCATCATGGATGTGCAGCTGACATATCTGCAGGAACTGCGTGATGCTATCATGTCAATATGGACCAAAATCTCTGAGGAATGTTTTCAACACCTTGTTGAATCTATGCCATGAAGCAGGCAGTTCTGAAGGCTAAAAGGGGTCCAACCCAATATTAGCAAGGTGTACCTAATAAAGTGGTTGGTGAGTGTATATGGGCAGTATGAAATAAGTGGACATTTCATTTTAGTGCATGGTCAGCTTTAAAGTGTATAACCAAAACATTTATATGTGTGGGTTAATGCAAAGCACATTAACGCATATTACACGTTTTAGCACATTGTGGTATCAATAATTTTGACTGGAACCCCAACAGCTTCAAAGTATATGCTTTGCAGCCCACCGCGATACACAGTAGTGGACTATTATACGTTGTGATGATCTGCATTGTCAAAAATGGTGCATGTAATTTTGTTGGGACGCTATGGTGCGTTGCCACCCTATTCATTTGAATGGGCTTCCTTAATCCAACACACGCTCATATGCAAAAAAGCTTATGTTAATGCATATCCTTTAATACTATACAATGCTCCAAGACACCAAGGTGTGAGGGGCCCTAAACCCCTGCCAGGTTGTTTTTGTCTCTGTGTGTACCACAGGAAAATTACTTTAACTTCCTCTCCCCGAGATGCAACAGGAAATAGTCAGGGAAATTCCCCTTTTAGACAATTTTTCCCTACAGTCCCTTTATTGGTGACTATAGAATGGACTCGGGCGGTTTCAGGATCCTGCCTGCCTGATCCCGCCAGGAAGCCGGAACTGCACACCGCTAATTAGAGGCAGTGAGACATTTTCCAGTCGGCATCTGCCCAGATCGGGAAATATCTCACTGCCTGTGATTAGCCTTGTGCAGTGTCAGCTTCCTGGCGGGATCGGGCAAGTGGGTTGCGACTAGGAACCCAAACATGCCTGAGCCCATCTCTATTGGTGACAACAGAGGGAAGTATCTACTGTGTGTAGACACATACAGCAATTAAAACTTCTCTAACCCTTCCCCACTCTATCTAGCATAATGTACATTTTCAGAGCATACCACTGAACTGACCCCATTGTAAACAAAGAAAATTACCTTGTCTTTGTATTGGAACCGTGTTGACTATTTGCTGGAACTGTGACCCATGCAGCCCAACAAACCTGGTGTAAATGGTCCACCAAGCTGAAATCCAAGCAAAACAAATACAGTCTAAAGATTATTCTGTATTCTTACTTAAGACATTTGAGAAATATGTGTGTTATTACTGGAATCTTGGTATGCTTTGTGTATTTCTTCCAGATCTGTGCAGGGATTCAGTGTGAAACTTTACCTCTTTGGAGGAGCTTCCTGTAATAAAGACGAATCACTGCTGACCTTTTGTAGGGTGACTGGTCATGTATCATTCCGCCCTAGAGTTGCCACCTTATCCCTTTAAAACCGAACACATATTAATTACACAGGTTCTGTGGCTGATTAAGGAGGTAATTAAACTCACTTGTTGCCTTATCTGCAATAAATTAGCCTCAAAACCTGTGTAATTCATATGTTTTCGGGTTTAAAGGGATGAGGTGGCAACTCTAATCCACCCCCTCCTGTAATTTTCTGCAGGTAACCTGTAATGGGTGAAGCTGCTGGATCCCTCCCACAGCTCTGCTCTCTGCACAGGCTGTACAACACAGGGATACAGTGATGATGGCACTGCTACTTTCACACGGTAGTATCTGGTTTGTAAATAAACTTGGTGCACACAAAGTACATTTATATCCTTTGTCGCTAATACGTTTTTGTGCGTGAGGTTCAAATTTACCATTATGCCTCTTTTACTACAGGGCATATAAATGTAGTGCATGCTACTAGTATGGAGGCCTACTGGTATCCCAAGAATCATTGAACAATTTCACATTGATTACAAATCATTGTTACCCTTCTGTTTACCATAATCCCTTAGCTACATCCTAATTAGATCAGTATGTTTTGTGTATTGTTTATGGTTAGAATTTCAAGTATTTGTTCCCCCCATAAAATACAGAACAATCCTTCCTCATTCTCCCTGATTATTCTCAGAGGAGTGCACTTCACCAAAGATGCTAATCCAAGCTTGGAAATCTATCTATCAATTCATAAGAGAGATTATCCTGGATAATGAAAATACATAGCTATCATGCCAACTGTCCCTGATTTCCAGATGTTTGAAATTTGGCCCAGCTAACATTGGTTCCTAACAAGTGTATTTTATTAATTCATAACATATGTGATGTTCCTGCTTTGCCCCATGTATGCCGTTGAAACATGGTAGTGCATCATTTACGGCAGTGGTCATCATCCCTGTCCTCAGGGCCCCCTAACAGGCCAGGTTTGCAAGATAACTGAAATACATTACAGGTGATATCATTTGCTGCTCAGTGATTGCAGTATTCTAGTCTGCATCTCCCCAAGGTAATACATAAAACCTGGCCTGTTAGTGGGTCCTGAGGACAGGGTTGATGACCACTGATTTACGGGGTTAAAGCAGTCCACAAAATATTGTCTCATCGTCACCTGTCAAACGCCTTTGAAAAGTGATACACCATGGATTAGGAGCAGCCAGGGCTACCACTTGTGTAAACTCAGCCTTTGAAAGCTAAGGAAGTTTTCAGCTCACAAGATTTCAGGCAGGATCAATGGGTATTTTTTTCACTGATCGAAAAAAAAAACAGTTTTAATAGTATATTTATAATTAATTTGTTCATTATTAGAGATCCCAAAAAGGTATCATGTGTTAATGATGGTTAATGTCACTGCAGGTACAGAAAGATAATAGACAAATCACAGATTACAGGGTACAGACTAGACTTGTAATGTTAACAAGTGGGGCCAAGCCTGTACTAAGAACATTGAGCTGTGTTATCCTGTGTTCAATACCCTGTGCTCAAAGTAATGGTGACATCAGAATCGTAGACCAAACAAGAATTTTAAAGTGGAAGTAAACCCCCCTATCATTTTCAGCCAAGGAAGCTGCCATCTTTGCCTCTGTTTAATCTTCAACTGCCACAGTGCTGCACATGTGATCCGTTATGACACCAGCCATTGGATGGATTGACTGTTTGGTTGAGAGCACAGCCAATGTGCAGTTAGCATTCACGGCATGCCTTTTTTTTTTTAGACTGTTAAATCGATGGGTTTACTTCCGCTTTAAGAGAAGAACAAGATGTAACTATTGGGTGATAAACACAGAGACCAATATGCCTAGTTAGGAGTGAGTGTGAGTAGTCAGACAAAACAATTGGGCCCTATTCACACTTGGCGATTTGGAATCGCTGGTAGAATCGCCGCAATTCTGCCAGCAATTCTAAATTGCAGTGGAAAATACATAAAGCTGCGCCAATTTAAACAAAAATTAAAACAATATATGAAAAAAAGAAATCAGTAAAAAATCGATATAAAACAAATGTCCCATCAGAAATAACCGTGAAAAATTACATAAATCAATTTGAACAGTCTAGGATTTGGTCTTGATAGTCCAGTTTAAATAATTACTTAACACCAAAAAAATGAAATTGGCGTATAGCTGGTAGAAATAGCTTGTTCAAAAAGCAGTTAATGAAAATGCCCAACTGCTCCTAAACGTCCATTTACCAGCAGCAGTGTACATGAGGCTCAAGAGTGAATGAAACCCAAATGCAATTTTACTGCAATTTAGAATTGCTGGTAGAATCGCCGCAATTCTGCCAGCAATTCTAAATTGCAGTAAAATTGCATTTGGGTTTCATTCACTCTTGAGCCTCATGTACACTGCTGCTGGTAAATGGACGTTTAGGAGCAGTTGGGCATTTTCATTAACTGCTTCTAAACTCTCCTCTATGTTATCTTATCAGTACATGTACACAGGGTCGTTTACAGTCGTTTCTAGGCAGTTGAGTTTAGAGGCTTTTTTTTGGAACACAAGCTGAGTTTAGAGGCATTTCAAGTGCCAAACACGGCTAAGCGCGGTAACTCGCATTTAGCTGCATTTCGTTTATAGGGATTTTTCATTTTTGGCTATCTTTTTTTAAAACGATTGTAAATGCAAAACGCGGCAAAACGCCGCTAAACGCAGCATGTAAATGCGGCAAAACGTTTAGGAGAGGTTGTAAAAGTGTCCCGTGTACATGAAGCCTTAATAGCACCCCAAACGCGATATGATTTTCCTTTGACAATCATGCAATTTCCGTGCGACAATCATGGCAAAACATGCCTTTTTTAAATGTCACAAACCTTGTTGCCCAAAAAGGAGCAGGGGCTTTTTTTGGGTGACAAACACGCATTTGGACTACAGGTGACAGACTACAGGTGACCTGATTCTCCATCAAACTTTTTTATGTCTCATTCAGGCTTCCTCTCAATCTCACCACTCTGTATCATGCACTCCCTACTTTTCCCTCTCACAGTTGCATCCTCTCTCCTTAAATTCTCTCTCCTTCACCCCACAGCTTATATACATCACCCTCACTCCTGTCTTCACCTTATTACTGCAAGTATCACCTCCTGCTAATTCTAAACCCATATACCAATAAAACCTGCAGGACACTGGGACGTGTCCCCCCACATAAGTCACACTCCCATATCACCTCTCTCACCCTTCTGCTTCTCCTAACTTCTGGAGATATTTCCCCAAATCCTGGACCGCCATAATTTACCTTCGGCCAACATACCCAGCACCCCCCATCCTCTGATAGCAGCCGCAATCCACACAATCTCATTTCTATTCCTCTTCAGCCTAGAACCAGCCTCCCCTTCTCCTGTGCCCTTTGGAATGCCTGCTCTATTTGTAACAAACTCACCACCGTTCATGACTTATTTATCACAAATTCCCTGAACCTACTTGCAATTACTGAGACCTGGCTTCAAGAATCTGACCTTCCTTTTCCTGCTGCTCTCTCCTACGGTGGCCTTCTATGGACTCCAGTGGCGGTGCGTGCATAGAGGGCGCAGGAGCGCCGCCCCCCCTCTCCTGCACCGCTCTATCACCAATAGATAGATTCATGCATTGCATGAATCTATCTATTGTCACCGCTGCCGCCCCCTATTCAGGTGTCCGGCCCCTGATCGGGCGCCGGGCATCTGAATTACAGTGGGGGGGGTGTTGCGGGAAGCGCCCCTATTAGAGCTGTAAGCTCTAATAGGGGACCCTATTAGAGCGGTGTGCTCTAATAGGCTTCCCTAAGTGTAAACAGCGGGCGCACGGCTGTGCGTTCGCTGATTACACAGTACTGTGTTAGGGAAGCGAATACATCGCTTCCCTAACACAGACCCGCCTCTCAGCCAATCAGGTTGCCAGGTCTGTTACCTGTCACCTGATTGGCTGAAGTCACAGGCGCTGTGATTGGACGCTAGGCGTCCAATCACCTAGCGTCCAATCACAGCAGAAGAAGACAGGAGGAGCGCGGGAGAAGACATCCGACGGAGACATCCGACGGAGACACCGCTCGTCGCCTGACGCCGTCACCAGCTGCACACCGGGACAAGGTAAGTGCAGAGGGCAGGCAGGGGGCACAGTGGCAGCACTTAAGGGGCACAGTGGCAGAACTTGGGGCACAATGGAAGCACTTAAGGGGCACAATGGCAGCACTTAAGGGGCACAATGGCAGCACTTAAGGGGCACAATAGCAGCACTTAAGGGGCACAATGGCAGCACTTAAGGGGCACAATGGCAGCACTTAAGGGGCACAGTGGCAGAACTTAAGGGGCACAGTGGCAGAACTTAAGGGGCACAGTGGCAGAACTTGGGGCACAATGGCAGCACTTAAGGGGCACAATGGCAGCACTTAAGGGGCACAATGGCAGAACTTGGGGCACAATGGCAGAACTTGTGGCAGAACTTGGGGCACAATGGCAGCACTTAAGGGGCACAATGGCAGCACTTAAGGGGCACAATGGCAGCACTTAAGGGGCACAATGGCAGAACTTGGGGCACAATGGCAGCACTTATGGGGCACAGTGGCAGCACTTAAGGGGCACAATGGCAGCACTTAAGGGGCACAATGGCAGCACTTAAGGGGCACAATGGCAGCACTTGGGGCACAATGGCAGAACTTGGGGCACAGTGGCAGAACTTGGGGCACAGTGGCAGCACTTAAGGGGCACAGTGGCAGAACTTGGGGCACAGTGGCAGAACTTGGGGCACAGTGGCAGAACTTGGGGCACAGTGGCAGCGTTTGATGGGCACAGTGGCAGCACTTGGGGCACAGTGGCAGCGTTTGATGGGCACAGTGGCAGCGTTTAATGGGCACAGTGGCAGCGTTTGATGGCACAGTGAGGCTGTTTGTTTGCGCCTCCCCAAAAATTTTGAGCACCAGCCGCCACTGATGGACTCACTCCCCAGGCCTAGTGGACGGAAAGGAGGTGGTGTTGGAATCCTCTTTTCCCCTCAAAGCACGTTTCAGGTGCTTCATCCACCCCCTCTCTGTCCCTCTCCTCATTTGAAGCTCACTGTATTTGTCTGTTTTCTCCAGTTTCATTGAGAAATGCTGAGATCTATCAGCCCCCTGGACCGGTATCAAACTTTCTTGACGACTTCTCTGCCTGGCTACCCTACTTTCTCTCTTCTGAAATTCCAACAATCATTCTTGGTGACTTCAACGTCCCTGTTTGTTAATCTTAACACTCCCGCTACTTCTAAGCTGCTGAGCCTAACCTCTTCTTTTGACCTGAAACAATGGACAAGCGATTTCTACTCACTCTGTTGGCAACTGCCTTGACCTCATATTCTCCTACCTATGCACAACCTCTCCAATATTTATTTTCCTCTCTCTGATCACCACCTTATTAGTTTCACTCTCTCCTTGTCTGCCTCTTCCTTGCCTTCCAACTACCAAACGATTACACGTAGAGACCTTCGCCATCTTAACCCTTCTCTTCTTTTTTCTGCTACAGATTGTCTCTATGACAAAATCTCATCTTTTCCTGCCTTTGTCCTTTGTCCTGCCCCAACTTGGCCACTTCTGTCTACAACAGTTCACTGTCATCCACCCTGGATAACTTTGCCCCCCTCACTACGCACAGAATCAGGTCCCGACCGCTACAACCCTGGCAGACATACAATACCAGAAGCCTCAAAAAACGTACCTACGCTCTTAAGCATCTGTGGCGTAAGACTAAGTCACAGCAAGATTTCAGCCAATATAAATCTGCCCTCCAAAAATACCATTCCTGCCCCCCACACTGCCAAACAGACCTACTGTATCACTCTCGTTAACACCCTCTCATGCAGTCCCCATCAACTCTTTTCTACCTTTACCACTCTACTTCATCCTCCATTACCTCCACCCACTAACTTACTCACTGCCCAGGAGATTGCTAATCACTTCAAAAATAAGATTGAGACAATTCGTCTTGAGATCTCCTCCACTCTACAGATATCTCCCTCACTTTACACTCCTTGTCCTCCTGCACAATCAATACTTTCCTCTTTTACCCAGCTACTATAGAGGAAGTCACTAAACTTTTTTCTAACGCCCACCTAACCTCCTGCCTATTGGACCCTGTTCCTTCTCAAATACTACGGTCACCATCTGACTCGTTCCTACACTCCTTAACTCATATCTTAAACCTCTCACTCTCTACTGGCATCCTACCCAACCCTCTAAAACATGCACTAGTCACTTCCATACCAAAAAAGACCTCACTAAACCCCACCAATCTTAACAACCTAAGACCATCTCTTTACTCCCTTTTGCCTCCAAACTCCTTTAACGTTTAGTCTACAACCGACTAAGTGACCACCTCATTGAGAATAACCTTCTTGATTCCCTTCAGTCTGGATTTTGCCCACAGCAATCCGCAGAAACTGCCCTCCTAAAACTCACAAACGACTTACTAACAGCCAAAACCAACAGTCATTATTCCGTACTCTTACTCTTGGACCTTTCCGCTGCCTTTGATACAGTTGACCACCCCCTCCTCAAAAAAAAAATGTATTTGCTTGGTCTCCATGGCTGCACTCTCCGTTGATTCGAATCTTACCTATCTCGTCGCACCTTCAGTGTCACTTACAAATCCACTTCCTCCTCTCCAACTCCTCTTACCGTTGGGGTCCCCCAAGGTTCTGTCCTTGAACCTCTACTATTCTCGATCTACACGTTCTCCCTGGGTCAGCTAATAGCCTCCCATGGCTTCCACTACCATTTATATGCTGATAACACCCAAATCTATCTCTCTGCCCCCCAGCTCACCCCATCAATCTCCTCACGCATCACTGATTTACTAACAAACATATCAGCCTGGATGTCAAACCACTTACTCAAACTGAGCTCTTAATATTTCCTCCCCCATGTGCCCCTTCCCCTAAATTCTCTGTCAAGATCAATGGCACATCTATCAGTCCGGCCCCACATGCCAGGGTGCTAGGGGTAACCTTAGACTTAAACTTTCCTTTCAGGCCCGCATACAATCCCTGTCCAAATCATGCCACCTTAGCCTCCGCAACATTTCCAGAATCCGCCCCTTTTTAACTAATGACACCACCAAGCTTCTAATTCACTCCCTGGTTATCTCTCGCCTCGACTACTGCAACTCCCTCCTCATTGGATTACCTTTTACATAGACTATCCCCCCTTCAGTCCATAATGAATGCCGCTGCAAGACTCATCCACCTTACCAACCATTCAGTGTCCTCCACCCCTCTCTGCCAATCCCTCCACTGGCTTCCACTCACCCAGCAAATAAAATTCAAAGTACTAACAATAATTTACAAAGCCATCCATAACTCTGTCCCCAGCCACATCACTAAACTAGTCCCAAAATACCAACCAAGCCGCTCTCTTCGGTCCTCCTAAGACCTCTTGCTCTCTAGCTCCCTTGTCACCTCCTCCCATGCTCGCCTCCAGGATTTCTCCAGAGCTTCTCCCATCCTTTGGAACTCCCTACCCCAATCTGTCAGACTGTCCCCTAATCTATCCATCTTTAGACGATCCCTGAAAACCTTTCTCTTTAAAGAAGCCTATCCTGCTTCTAACTAACACTGTTTTATTTCCTCCATCAGCTCATCCCCCACAGCTATTACCTTATGTATCAAATGACCCTTCCTTTTTAGATTGTAAGCTCTAATGAGCAGGGCCCTCTGATTCCTCTTGTACCAAATTGTAATGTAACTGTAATGTCTGCCTTCATTTTGTTAAGCACTGCGCAAACTGTTGGCACTATATAAAATATATATAATAATAATAATAATAATAATTTGGCAGCCCGTTGAATTGAATGGGCAGCTCTATGCATGACAACTGGAAATGCATGTAAACCACACATTCAGATCTAGCGCCTGCTCTTTTTCGGGCAACAAGCCACGTGCAATGCGATTTGCCGTGATTGCCACGTGATAAATGACACGACGATCACGGCAAAACCTCACTGCATTTTAGGTGCCTTTAAAAATGATTAGCACACAAAGACAGGTGCTATGTTTTGCCAGCGTTGATTCCACCTGTGATCCCAAATCGCTAAGCGTGAACGGGGGCCTCATAAAATCGTGAGTGGAAACGCTCATTCACGCTATGCGACATCTGAACGGGACCTAAGGACCTAATTTCCAAATGTAGTAGGGCAAGGGACAATATTCGGGATCAGGGAGAAGATTTGGCTCCACTAAGAGAGAAGGGATTTGCAGAGCCAGAATATGTGTTAGAGGGTGCCCAAGTCTTTGCACTGTCTCCAGCACTTAGAAGAATGCGAAGGATTGAATTTAGAGATTTTGTAAAGGATAAGGTACCATCTATATCATTATTTTTTGGAAAGCTTGCCAGTGGTTCATTAAGAAAGATGCTCTATTTGTGGAGGAGATTGCTAGTTTCCAAGGTTGATCATGGTATAGGCCTGGGGCTAGAAAAGAGTGTGTATATCTTGTTGGTTATTAAAAAATCAGTGTCCAATTTGTGTTTAAATGGTATATTTATTAGATTAATAGGGAGCAAAAAAAGAAGTTCATTGAAATCATGCCGCTCCAAACTTACTTTTCTCCCTGTACCTCCAACTCTCATCAGGTGCACACCCAGGAGCGCATCCTTGCTCATCTGTTTCTCTTGTCAAGCAGAAACAAACGGACTGCACAATGATGCCATCATCAAAATAAAACCTGCTTTATTATAATATGTAGAGGATTCACAACATATAGTCTCATCTGTCTATATCCAACTCCAATGCATTTCATGTCTCCATGATTATACCCTTTGCAGGGTGAAACACATTAAAGCCAGAGATAGACATACAAGACTACAGCATATGTTGTGAATCTTCTATTTATTATAATATAAGTGGTTTTACATCGGTTCAAGCATCAGTGTGCAGCACCGTTCATTTCTACTTGCTAAGATGAGCGATGAGTGAGTTTGGGGTGGAGGAAATTGACTGGCCTGCCCAGAGTCGTGACCTCAACCCACTAGAACACCTTTGGGATGAATTAGAGCAGAGACTGGGAGCCAGGCCTTCTCGTCCACATCAGTGCCCGACCTCACAAATGAGCTTCTGAAAGAATGGTCAAACATTCCCATATACACACTCCTAAACAGCCTTCTCAGGAGAGTTGAAGCTGTTATAGCTGCAAAGGCTGGGCCAACTCAATATTGAACCCTATGGACTAAGACTGGGATGCCATTAAAGTTCATGTGCGTGTAAAGGCATGTGTCCCAATACTTTTGGTAATATAGTGTATATGCAAGATAATAGTAGGTACAGTATCTCACAAAAGTGAGTACACCCTTCACATTTTTGTAAATATTGTATTATATAGAATGTAGTGGGGTATTCCTGCGCTACCGTGGAAAGGGGGAGGGTAAGGGCGGGTGGTGGGGACTGACTGTGGGGGTACTGCTGCAGGCACCTGGTGTAGGTCAAACCGTACCTACCAAACTAGATATATAAAAGTGGGGGTGGTGCTGCGCTGTTCCCCAGGGAGGTGGCAAAATCTACCACAAGGTGGCAGTGATGGGATAAAGATGTAAACCCTTTAAGTGTAGCAATCATATGAGACAATAATAGTTGATGATGCGACTATTAAGTCGAAGTAATGCGAGTTGAGATAGATAATTCCCTTACTATACAAAATAAGGGGTATGGTGTGACCAATACAGGTTAATAAAAATTGCTATTGGTGAACCCAGGTAAAAATATATATAATAGAATTGTAAATAGTACTAAGGTGCGAGAGTGTAAATTGAACTAATAGCACCTAAATAAAACTACTAATAAAACACCATAAGCATGTAATTAAAAAAATCAGATATACATATAAAATCATATAAGTGAACATATGGTAAAAATGCGTCTATAGATAAACAATTCCAAAGTGCATAGTAGATGGTGAACAAAATATAAAATCCTTAAAGTGCTAGTGCAAGTGTGCACAGGCTAAAAATGCGACTGAGTGATTGAGTGACGGATAAAACGATAAATATAATCGCATTGGAGATATGTGATGAGTAGAGGTATGTGCAGAAAAATTGCACGGGAGTGAACAGTAGAACAATAAATATAAAGTGCAAAGTATGCGAGCATACAAAATAATGTATAAGCTGGATGAGACTAGTCAGCGTGACTATAGATGAAAAAATCCCTGGCAAAATATAAAGCTACTAGTAAACAAAGTGCAGTAGAATAAAGTTTGAAATATAAAATATAACGAAATGCTAGGTGCAGACGCAAAGTGCACACACAGATATCCTATAGGTAAAATCGCATAATGCAGGATGCGTAAAAAATAGTCATATGCGACTAAAAAAATTATTTTATTATATACTTTCATGTGACAACACTGAAGAAATTACACTTTGCTACAATGTAAAGTAGTAAGTGTACAGCTTGTATGTGCAAGTATTGGTATTTCCGCGCTAATATGGTAACCAGAGTGAGGGGAGGGGGAAGGTATGCGGCAACACCGAAGGGTCAAACTGTACCCAAAAAAACAAATGGAATGAATCAATGTGTGGTGCTGCGCTCCCAAAGGTTGTGCTAGATGGTTAAGTTAGGATGGCAATGGTGAGCAATAGGGGATGGTGGAGGTCTTACCAAAATTAAATAAATATACATATAAAATAAATAAACAATAAAAAAACACTTGTGACTGATGTGCATAAATTGCTAAAATCAAGTGGGATAAATTAAAAAGAGTGGAATATGATAAACGTGCTGGAGTGTGCTATAGAATAACAATAAAAAGGTGCACAGTTAATTAGGAATCGCAAAACCATTAAACGATGTTCCAGTGGAACTAAAAACAGATTAAAGGTCTCTAGATAAAATGGAAGTGCAAGAGAAGTAATAAAACAGATAAATGCATGTAAAATCGCATTTAAAAATTCCAAAATCGCATAGAAGTTCCAAAAATCGCATAAAATTTCAAAATCGCTGTTTATCTCTTCATTGGCAGGGAACACTCAGCAATCGTCAATCTATTATTATGATTGACGATTGCTGAGTGTTCCCTGCCAATGAAGAGATAAACAGCCCTCACCAGACACAGAAGGAAGAGCTGCAGACCAGACCGTTAATCCCCCTCTGGAGTGGCCTTACACCTTCCTGGTTTCTATCCAATGCTGTTACCTTACAGCAGTAAGGTAACCATTTAGGGCACCCTTAGGTGTCTTCCATACACCGAAGAACCACAGCACAGAGCACCAAGCAATCACGTTTTTCAGTCACAACGCTATTATATGTAAAAACCCACCAGCACCAACCATCTCTCCACGCTGCATCTGCCCCCGCAAGAACCGCAGAAATCACTATATAGCATCACTACTGCATTGTCGCAGCACCACTGTTCTATTTATTTTCTTTCCCCATGGGCACTACACACTTTTGTGTCTTGAACTAGTATAAGATTTTGAACTTTTAACCTACTACGCAACTTTTGCGATTTTGAAATTTTATGCGATTTTTGGAACTTCTATGCGATTTTGGAATTTTTAAATGCGATTTTACATGCATTTATCTGTTTTATTACTTCTCTTGCACTTCCATTTTATCTAGAGACCTTTAATCTGTTTTTAGTTCCACTGGAACATCGTTTAATGGTTTTGCGATTCCTAATTAACTGTGCACCTTTTTATTGTTATTCTATAGCACACTCCAGCACGTTTATCATATTCCACTCTTTTTAATTTATCCCACTTGATTTTAGCAATTTATGCACATCAGTCACAAGTGTTTTTTTATTGTTTATTTATTTTATATGTATATTTATTTAATTTTGGTAAGACCTCCACCATCCCCTATTGCTCACCATTGCCATCCTAACTTAACCATCTAGCACAACCTTTGGGAGCGCAGCACCACACATTGATTCATTCCATTTGTACAGCTTGTATAACACTGTAAATGTGCTGTCCCCTCAAAATAACTCAGCACACAGCCATTAATGTCCAAACGGCTGGCAACAAAAGTACACCCCTAAGTGAATATGTCCAAATTGGGCCCAATTAGCCATTTTCCCTCCCCAATGTCACGTGCCTCGCTAGTGTTACAAGATCTCAGGTGTGAATGGGGAGCAGGTGTGTTAAATTTGCTGTTATTGCTCTCAATCTCTCATACTGGTCACTGGAAGTGCAACATGACACCTCATGGCAATGAACTCTCTGAGGATCTGAAAAAAAAGAATTGTTGCTCTACATAATGATGGCCTAGGCCAGGGATATGCAATTAGCAGACCTCCAGCTGTTGCAGAACTACAATTCCCATGAGGCATAGCAAGACACTGACAGCCACAAGCATGACACCCAGAGGCAGAGGCATGATGGGACTTGTAGTTTTCCAACAGCTGGAGGTCCGCTAATTGCATATCCCTGGCCTAGGCTATAAGAATATTGCCAAGACCCTGAAACTGCGCTGTAGCGCGGTGGCCAAGACCATAAAGCGGTTTAACAGTACAGGTTCCATTTAGAACAGGCCTCGCCATGGTCAACCAAGGAAGTTGAGTGCACGTGCTCAGCGTCATATCTAGAGGTTTCTTTGGGAAATAGACGTATGAGTGCTGCCAGCATTGCTGCAGAATTTGAAGGGGTGGGGTGTCAGTCTGTCAGTGCTCAGACCATACGCCGCACACTGCATCAAATTGATCTGCATGGCTGTTGTTCCAGAAGGAAGCCTCTTCTAAAGATGATACACAAGAAAGCACGCAAACAGTTTGCTGAAGACAAGCAAACTAAGGCCATTGATTACTGGAACCATGTCCTGTGGTCTGATGAGACCAAGATAAAAGTATTTGGTTCAGATGGTGTCAAGCGTGTGTGGTGGCAACCAGTTGAGGAGTACAAAGACAAGTGTGTCTTGCCTACAGTCAAGCATGGCGGTGAGAGTGTCATGGTCTGGGGCTGCATGAGTGCTGCCGACACTGGGGAGCTACAGTTCATGAATGCCAACATGTACTGTGACATACTGAGGCAGAGCATGATCTCCTCCCTTTGGAGACTGGCCGCAGGGCAGTATTCCAACATAACGACCCCAAACACACCTCCAAGACGACCACTGCCTTGCTAAAGAATCTGAGGGTAAAGGTCATGGACTGGCCAAGCATGTCTCCAGACCTAAACCCTATTGAGCATCTGTGGGGCATCCTCAAACGGAAGGTGGAGGAGAGCAAGGTCTCTAACATCCACCAGCTTCACGATGTTGTCATTGAGGAGTGGAAGAGGACACCAGTGGCAACCTGTGAAGCTCTGGTGAACTCCATGCTCAAGAGGGTTAGGGCAGTGCTGGAAAATAATGGTGGCCACACAAAATATTGACACTTTGGTCCCAATTTGGACATTTTCACTTAGGGGTGTACTCACTTTTGTTGCCAGTGGTTTAGACATTAATGGCTGTGTGTTGAGTTATTTTGAGGGGACAGCAAATTTACACTGTTATACAAGCTGTACACTCACTACTTTACATTGTAGAAAAGTATAATTTCTTAAGTGTTGTCACATGAAAAGATATAATAAAATATTTACAAAAATGTGTGGGGTGTACTCACTTTTGTGAGATACTGTATATGTTATTGAAAGTGGATCTAAAGTCCACAAATACCCCCCTCTCCAGTGATGCAACATCTACAAGCTGCCTCTGGCATCTTCTCCCAGCTTCTTCCGGGTCCATCTTGATTGGGATGATGTAACTTACTCACATGCACATGAGAATTTATTAATTTTAAGTACGGAGATGTCCTGAGATTTTAATGAAGATTTCAAACAGACAGGTACATTTGTTTTATTGCAGAAGGGACATAGCATATCTTTCGGCACTAAAAAGCCTGCTTGCTCGCAGTGTTTTACTTTTTTTTTAACACTGCTTCACCTTAAAAGATACAAGAAAGAAGTCATTATATTCACGGGTATACTATTGTAATTTTTTTTTTTTCCTGCATCTATAAATGTAACCTGAATAATAAGAAGGTGATACCCTCCCAGGTAATCATAGATATAGGTCCAATACGGCTGACCTAATGGAGAAGAAGCTCATACAGTGGGGAAAATAATTATTTGATCCCCATCAGATTTTGTAAGTTTGCCCACTTACAAAGAAATGAAGGATCTTTAATTGTTATCATAGGTGTATTTTGAATGATAGAAAAAATATCAACCAAAAATCCAGAAAAAACAAGATACAAATGCTAAAAATTGAGTTGCAGTTCAGTGATTAAAATAAGTATTTGATCCCCAAGCAAAACATGACTTGGTGGAGAAACCCTTGTTGGCAAGCACAGAGGTAAGACGTTTCTTGTAGTTGGTTACCAGGTTTGCACACATCTCAGGAGGGATTTTGGTCCACTCTTCTTTAGAGATCTTCTCGAAACCCTTAGGCTGAGTTCACACTATTGCGAATTGGAATGCGTGTTACCCCACATCCAATTCGCATGTCAGGAGATTGTGACCGTGTCTCAATGGAGCCGGTTCACCCATCTCTGGAGCAGCTCTGGAGCGAATTGCACGGGAGTCCTGTGCGTCTTCAAAATTGTTAAGTTTGCTGTACAATTATAATAAATATATTTCTGCTGAACAGGGCACATTGCTGGGGCATGCAAGGTTTCTTTAAGCACTCTTAATACAGATTCCCTACCTGCCTTTAGTTTAAATTGTATAGCAAGGCCAAACTTTTTCTTTAGGTTTGGATAGAGTGGGAAAGGGTTAGAAGGGTTGTTGTTGCTGTCTTAGTGACCATTGTCACCAAAACAAAATGTCATAGGGAAATCCAAATTTTTTGAGCTGTCACAAGATACTGTATTCTGGTGACAACTATCCAAAACAGAAAATCCCCTCACTTTGGGGAAATTTCCCCAGGACACAGAAAAAGTACCTTCCAAGGGTTTACTACTTTATTGAAAAAAATAAGTCTTATGCCGCGTACACACGAAGGGACAATCCCGCGGGATTATCCTCTGGACTCAAGTCCAGCGGACAATCCCCTCGTGTGTGGGCGTCGGCGGACTTTTTGGCGCCAAAGTCCGGCGGACCAAAGTTTTAAGTTTGGTTTTAAAATTATCCGCTGGACTTGGCAGTCCGGCGGACAATCCCGGCGTTAGTAGGCTAGTCTGCGGGACTTTTGAAAATGAACGGACTTGCCGCTCATCGGCAAGTCCGTTCATTTAGCATGTGACTTCAGGTTACGTAGCTAGCGTAGGCAGTAAATGCCGCCGCGCTAGCTCCGTAAGCTGGCATGGATTTAAAGGGACTCCCCACGCCGAAAAACGGCGTGGGGGTTCCCCCCAAATCCATGTCAGACCCTTATCCGAGCACGCAGCCTGGCAGGCCAGGAAAGGGATGGGGACGAACGAGCGCCCCCCCTCCTGAGCCGTACCAGGCCGCGTGCCCTCAACATGGGGGGTGCCCTGGGGAAAGGGGGGCCGTGCGGCCCCCCCACCCCAAAGCACCTTGTCCCCATGTTGATGAGGACAAGGGCCTCTTCCCGACAACCCTGGCCGTTGGTTGTCGGGGTCTGCGGGCGGGGGCTTATCGGAATCTGGAGCCCCCTTTAATAAGGGGGCCCCCAGATACCGGCCCCCCACCCTATGTGAATGAGTATGGGGTATGATGTACCCCTACCCATTCACCTAAGGTGTAAAATGTAAAGTACAAAAACACACACACTTTTGAAAAAATTGTTTATTGCACTGCTTCGGGGGTCTTCTTCCGTCTTGGGGGTCTTCTCGCCGGACTCCTCCGCTCTCTTCTGCTCTTTTACCTAGCTCTTTCACGAGCGGAGAAGCCTGGCTACCTTCTTCGTCGTCGCCGCCGTCGTCTGGGGATCTCGATCCGCCTTCGGGGGTCTCTTCTGTTCTTGCGGCGGTCGTCGTCTTCCGCGCCGCCGGCGCCTTCTTCTTCTTGTTCTTGTTCTTGTTCTTCTTCTTCTTCCGATGTTGACCCGTCGCTGTCTCTGCCCGGAATGGCAGAGGCGCGCTGTGCTGGGACTTATATAGGGACATGGGGACAGGGTCACATGCTCATGTCACATGGTGACCCCGCCCCCTTGTGATGTCACAGTCCCAGCATCCTCCGGGACTGTGACATCACAGGGGGGCGGGGTCACCATGTGACATGAGCATGTGACCCTGTCCCCATGTCCCTATATAAGTCCCAGCACAGCGCGCCTCTGCCATTCCGGGCAGAGACAGCGATTGGTCAACATCGGAAGATGAAGAAGAAGAAGAAGAAGAAGAACAAGAACAAGAAGAAGAAGGCGCCGGCGGCGCGGAAGACGACGACCGCCGCAAGAACAGAAGAGACCCCGGAAGACCCCCGAAGGCGGATCGAGACCCCCAGACGACAGCGGCGACGACGAAGAAGGTAGCCGGACTTCTCCGCTCGTGAAAGAGCTAGGTAAAAGAGCAGAAGAGAGCGGAGGAGTCCGGCGAGAAGACCCCCAAGACGGAAGAAGACCCCCGGAGCAGTGCAATAAACTATTTTTTCAAAAGTGTGTGTGTTTTTGTACTTTACATTTTACACCTTAGGTGAATGGGTAGGGGTACATAGTACCCCATACTCATTCACATAGGGTGGGGGGCCGGTATCTGGGGGCCCCCTTATTGAAGGGGGCTCCCAGATTCCGATAAGCCCCCGCCCGCAGACCCCGACAACCAACGGCCAGGGTTGTCGGGAAGAGGCCCTTGTCCTCATCAACATGGGGACAAGGTGCTTTGGGGTGGGGGGGCCGCACGGCCCCCCTTTTCCCAGGGCACCCCCCATGTTGAGGGCACGCGGCCTGGTACGGCTCAGGAGGGGGGGGGCGCTCGTTCGTCCCCACCCCTTTCCTGGCCTGCCAGGCTGCGTGCTCGGATAAGGGTCTGACATGGATTTGGGGGGAACCCCCACGCCGTTTTTCGGCGTAGGGAGTCCCTTTAAATCCATGCCAGCTTACGGAGCTAGCGCGGCGGCATTTACTGCCTACGCTAGCTACGTAACCTGAAGTTACGTTCTAAATGAACGGACTGCTCCGTGTGTGGGCAAGTCCGTTCATTTTCAAAAGTCCCGCAGACTTTTGCCGGCGGATTGTCCGCCGGAGAAGTCCGCGCGTGTGTGGGCAAGTCCGCACGTGTGTGGGCAAGTCCACACGCTCGGAAAGTCCGGTGGACCCAGCTGGAAAGTCCGGCGGATTGTCCGCTGGACTAAGTCCGCCGGCAAAAGTCCGCACGTGTGTACGCGGCATTAGCCTCCTCTCCCACATTAGGAGGTTTAGCAGATACCTGCTCCCACTTCCACTCTGACCGCCTAGGCGATCGGGGCAGAAGTTCTCCCCCCCTCCTCCTCTCCCTGCCTGCAACCTTCTGGGACATGTCACAGGCCCCAGAAGGCTGCAGGTCCATTCACAAAGCGCAGCGCAAGACAAGTCACACATACATCGGGGACCCAAACACTGGTGAAGAACTGGCCCAGGTGAGGATGGTGCTTGATCCTTGGCCAGATGAGTATCCTTTTTTTTAACCTCATCAGCTACAGTATTTGTAGCTTCTGACATTTTAAGTTGTTTCTTTTTTTTGTTAAGACTTTTTTTGGTGGGAAGGGTTGCAAGCTTCAGGGCTGCATTGCAAACACTAGTGGTAAATGAGCTGTCCTACCGCACAGCATAGCACGTGTTAACCTGCATCCAATAATGCAACGCAAAGATGTAATAAGACCCCCAATTTAGGTTTCACTTTATCTTGGCTAGAACTCTCCTCTGTGTTCTCTAGACAATCCAGACAATTACAATTAGAGTAGACGTGGGACTGTATTATAAGCCGGCAGTGCTTGTGTTTGCTCTGTTCAGCACTTTCTAAAATATTTATTGGCTGCAACCCAGAACCAAGAAATCGATTGTAACAGCAAACGCCAAAATAAATTCCTTCCCACTTTTTCTTCTCTTGTCCCTTCTCATCCTCTGCAGTCTGCTTGGCAGAGGCAGAAGATCTGTCCTCTATATATAGCCGGCTCTGGTCTCCTGTGGGAAAGGTCATTAGAAATCTCTTGAATTCCTTTCAGTGAATAAAACAGCGGGTAAACAGCTGTGTTTTTTACAATGTCAAAGTAGATCTTTCTTGGTAGATGAATTGTATTTGTTTTTAAACATCACAGGTATGCCCACAGGTACCCTTTCATGACCAGGTGTGTTTTGTGGCTTTGTGTTCAGAATAATTCTGGTCAGAAAGCTTCAAAGCTGATCTTTGGGCTACCCCTATCCCTCCCTCCAATCCCCTCTAATGCCCCATACACACGGTCGGATTTTCCGATGGATTCTGTCCTATCGGACAATGTTGTCGGAAATTCCGACCGTGTGTAGGCACCATCGGACAGTTTCCATCGGATTGTCCGATGGATAAAGTTCTATCTCCTGCTGGATAGATTTTTCGACAACAAAGTCCGATCACACTAATTCCGATCGTGTGTATCAAATTCCGACGGACAAAGTGCCACGCATGCTCAGATCACATTACAAGACTAAAGCTATTGGCTACTAGCCTCTACGTAGTCCCGTCGTAGGCAACAAACGTCACCACGTTCAGAATGATCGGATTTTTCGACAACAAAGTCCGACCGTGTGTATGCAACACCAGTGTCGGACTAAATCCGTCGGACAAAATCCGATGGATTTTGTGGTCGGATTTTCAGACCGTGTGTATGGGGCATAATGGTCAATGGTAGGGACGAGTAAAATTTTGGGCTAAACTCAGGCATGAGCCTGTCAGAAACTGTTGTATAAAAACAGCTTCAACAGTGGAATTTTCACCCTGTAGCCACATGTAACAAAGAGGCGGGGATGCTGGTGACATCATTGACCTAATATGACCACATAGCCATATTTTGACAATGTCATTAATCAAATATGTAACCGTTTCCTGCAGGTTCGGGCCGAACTGAGTTCAGCTTGAATCTTAGCTCATCCTTAATTACTGGCATTAGGAAAAAAACATGTCTGAATGCCATTTGTACTCACATGCTGCTACAGTCCTGAGCCTTTGGGTTCTTCTTTGGGTGTCCATGTCACTGTCTGCAAGACATGTACACTTTCTTTTGGTTGTGTATCCTCTCAGCATCCAGAAGAGTAGCAGTGGGAACTGTTGGGGGCCAGCCGCTACAGGAACATCCACAGCGCAGTCCCCCCGCACCCACAAACAGCATACACATGTTGTGGTCAGATCCATACTGCATATATTTTTTTAAAGGTCTAAACACAGCAGTGTTGAATACTATGGGCCCATGCACACAGATGTGTTGTCCTCAGTAAACATTGGGTAACGGTTGGATGAAACGTCTAGTAATGTATAAACATTTGGTGGTTAAAAAGTAATTATTTTTTCAGTAGAGGTCTCCAACTGTACTTGGTTGCAGATAGAGCAGAGGTGAGAGAGAGACACAAACCCAGTAAGTCAGGAGTCATCCAGGGGCAGCTTGTAGAGAATTGGAAGGAGCTAATCCGCCGGATGGCACCATGGGTGCAGGGCACTGTTTTCCCCCAGTATGCTTCCCAGCGCTCGTGTTTTGGCCCACCGATTAGTTAATGTTATTCAAAAACGAGTCCACATAGACCAATCAGGCTTTATCCCTACAAGATTTCAGAACTTCATGATTCTGACTACTGATAATGGTACTTCTATTTTGTGCAATTGACTATGCACCGAAAGGTTCTTTCTTTTTAGGTAACTAATAACACTTTCAGTGCGTTGGTTCTGAACTTTTACATCACACTCCAACACATTGTTGTGTTATAGCATGTTAGCAGCTTTTAATATAATGTTTTGTTTTTTCTAGTTTTATTGCAATCTATGAAGAGGATTCTTTTACCATGATATACAACATTGACTGTATGACATGTAATTTGTTTGAATACTTGTAATCCTTTATATCATCAATAAAACCCTTTCTTTTGATTAAAAAAAAAAGAAGACTGCACAATAGTTATTTGCAGTCTCTAGCTAAAGTGCATAAAGCCTGGCAATACCATTGGCCATTTGGGTACCATCTGTATGAAGAGACACATGACCTTTTCCCCAAGCAGCTTATTGGGACCAACCCCTTAATGCTGCAGTAAACGGGCCATGCTCCTCCTACTTGTTCCTGCACCTGCTCCCTTTCTACCTCCTATCTCCACTATACAACATTTTCCATCATTGGCCTCCAGCAATATGGATAGCAGTATGTCAACATTTGTCAGAGATCTACCCTGTGGCTCCTCCAGCAGGAAGGAAAAAGGGTCAGTATGAGGCCATGTAGAGAAGGCGTAAGTGCAGGGTGCAATCTTGCCCTTATTTTGCCAACCCCAAAAATACACCCCAGTTAGTCCTCTGCCCAGAAGCTAAATGCTGGCTTGGCCAAATTGCTGGCTTTACAAATCCTGCCTTTCTAGCTGGTGGATTCTGCCCCCTTTTCAGAATTTGCAGCTAATTTTGTACTTCAGTGGAAGGATTCTGGATGACAATTCTTTTCCCTCAATGGCGGCTTCACACCTGAATCTCACAGGAATGCAGCATGCATTTCTGTACAATTCCTGTGCAACTCGTTTGATTCATTTGAATAGACTGAAATCACACAAGATGGCACCAAAAGTAGTGCTTGTACTACTTGTCAAAAATGTAATGTCCCGGATTGCATGGCACTGTAGTACCATGCAATCCAGTGCAAGCACACACACTGCATTTGTGAACTGCAACTGCCACAAACACTTTAAGAGAGCTGCAACCTAGTGTGTCCGAACACAAGGCTCATCAAAAATAAAACAAGTAAACTGGTGCGTTCCTCTAATTATCTAAACCATAGATGAATAAACTGAAAAAAAAAACAATGTCTTTTAAATCAATATTGTTAATGTGATCCAAAAATAAAATAAAAAATAAAATAACTAATAAATGAATATAATCCTTTTAAATGAAAAAAAATAAGTTCATGAGTGACACTTCATGTGTATACATCCAAACAGAAGGACTTAATCCTATGATGAATATCCAGTTCGTATCAGTGTTATAAACAGGACAAACGGTGCTCAGATGGATGCCTTCACCACATATAGTGCACGCCTCTTACCAGACATATATGATCTCCAAGTTATAGAGATCTCACTAGCTTAATGTGTATCCAAAAGATTCAGCAGCAAAAGGGAGACTCTTTCCATTCCACTCTCAATCAATATGATGATCCAAAGGTATCAGGCAAACTGGTAATCACTCCCCACATGTGCAGAGAAAGGAAGACTTCATAGTGTAATACGTTTTAAAAAGCATTCATTAACCACTTTAGCCCCAGAAGATTTTCCCCCTTAATGACCAGGCCATTTTTTGCGATACGGCACTGCGTTGCTTTAACTGACAATTGCGTGGTCATGCGACGCTGTACCCAAACAAAATTGACGTATTTTTTTCCCACAAATAGAGCTTTTTTTTGGTGGTATTTGATTATCAATTTAGGGCAATATGTATTCTTCTACATATTTGTGATAAAAATAAGCGTATATTGATTGGTTTGCGCAAAAGTTATAGCGTCTACAAAATAGGGGATATGTTTATGAAATTTTTATTATAATTTTTTTTTTTTTACTAATTTACTTTACTAATAATTTTTAATGGCCGTGATCAGCGATTTTTAGCAGGACTGTGAAATTGCAGAGGACTAGTCGGACACCCTTGACACTTTTTTGGGACCAATGACATTTATACAGTGATCAGTGCTATAAAAATGCACTGATTACTGTATAAATGACACTGGCAGGGAAGGGGTTAACATAGGGGGCGATCAAGGGGTTAAATATGTTCCCTGGGAGGTGTTTCTAACTGTGAGGGAATGGGACTGAGTTCTAATCACTAGGAACAGACGATCACTCTGTACTTCCCTGTCAGAACGGGGATCTGTTTGTTTACATTGACAGATCCCCGTTCTGGCTCTCTGTGGATCGATCGCGGGTGGCTGGCGGACATTGCGGCCGCCGGCTACGCGCATCAGCTCCCCTGCCATGCAGCGGGCGCATGCCAGCTATAGCTCTTAAGGGAG
This sequence comes from Lithobates sylvaticus, assembly GCA_028564925.1. Classification (NCBI taxonomy): domain Eukaryota; kingdom Metazoa; phylum Chordata; class Amphibia; order Anura; family Ranidae; genus Lithobates; species Lithobates sylvaticus. The sequence goes on along the minus strand of CM053029.1, from coordinate 176,614,919 downwards.
CCGACGTACCGGTACATCGATTTGCAGGAACAAGCTGACCTGCTGCAGTATAATGACATACATACATGTGCATATTGTCACTACAAGGTGTGTGAAAATTAGTGGCATACACATGGATCACCCTATATGTATTGCAGCTGATTGCAGCTGATTCTCTTTTTGGATAATTGCCTGCGGTCAATTTATACAAATTAATGTGTGTACCTGTGATCTTTAGAGCTACTATTTATTTCAAAGTTTTATGTCTGTAATGTGGTTATGACTAAGGCCTTATAGGCTGAAACACGCCAACTGACTTAATCTGCGTTTGTTCACTGTGGCTATTCAATAAAATAAAGACATTTTAAGAGCAACAACCGGAGTTCAAATCATTTTTTTCTGCAGTATAATGACGTGGCTGGTCGGCAAGCGGTTAAAAGCAGAGATTACACTTTCTTTTACTAAGTTTAAAACCAGCGAAGCAAAAATACTACCAAGCACAGCGGTGGTCGGTACCAGCCTGCTCATGCGGAATGATGTCACAGAATTAGCTCCACCAGACACGTTTTCCCATAACAGGTGTCAACTGGGAAAGGAGCCTGTTACAGGGAAACACGCTGGGTACAGCGACTGCCATCATTGTAGGCTTGCAGCCATTACTGTCTCCTTCTGAGGCTATTGTTGCTGTTCTTCACAATGCTGTTTCGCAGTTGCAAACAGTGGCATCACTGAGGGGGGCAGAGGGGGTCATGGCCCCCCCAACATTATACCGTGCCCCCCAATTAAAATAAACGGACACTGGGACTGGGAGCAGTCTGGAATTCAGGGGACAGGAATGGACTGAGCCACTGTAGCGCTGGCTCTGGCTCCTCCTCCACCTGACTCCACTCCTGACCATTGGTTGTTAGAGCCACCTGGCGTCTAGCAACCAGTTACGGCAGAGCCAGAATAAGTTGTTCTCTCTCCCCTCCTTCCTCTCTCGCGTGGGAAGGGTGAGGAGACACAGACGATCTGCTCCTTCTCCCCCCTAAACCCCCGGCGCTGCCGCTCTCATCCTGTGTGTGTGTGTGTGTGTGTGTACCGTGGCAAGTGTGAGCGCGTTAGCTTCACACTTGACTTCCCGTTGTACACACACAGGAGGAGAGTGGCGTCGGGGGGAGGAGCAGATCAGCTATGTCTCCTCTCCCATCCCATGCCAGAGAGGAAGGAGTGGAGAGAGCGAACTGCCAAGTGTTCTATCGAGAAATGGAGGCACTAATGGGCACTGATAGGAGGCACTGATAGGAGGCACTAATGGGCACTCATAGGCAGCATTAATGGGCACTGATAGAAGGCACTAATGGGCACTGATAGGCAGAATTAATGAGCACTGATAGAAGGCACTAATGGGCACTGATAGGACACACTGATGGGCAGCATTTATGGGCACTGATAGGCAGCATTATTGAGCACTGATAGGAGGCACTGATAGGCAGCATTAATGGGCCCTGATAGGCAGCACTAATGGCACTGATAGGCAGCATTAATGGGCACTGATATGCTGCACTGATAGGCTGCATTGATGAGCCCTGATAGGCGGCACTGATGGGCATTGAGCATTGATAGGCTGCACTGATGAGGAGGCACTGATAGGTGGCATTGATGAGCAATGATTGGTGACACTGATAGGTGGCATTGATGAGCAGTGATAGGTGGCACTGATAGGCAGCATTGATGAGCACTGATAGGCAGCACTCATATGCTGCACTGGTGGGCACTGATAGGCGGCATTGATGAGCACTGGTAGGTGGCACTGATAGGCGGCATTGATGAGCAGTGATAGGTTGCACTGATAGGCAGCATTGATGAGCACTGATAGGAGGAAATAATGGGCACTGATAGGTGGGATTGATGAGCACTGATAGGTGGCATTTATGGGCACTGATATGCCGCACTGATAGGTGGCATTGATGGGCATTGAGCACTGATAGGCAGCATTGATGGCCACTGATAGGCAGCACTGATAAGCTGCACTGGTAGGCAGCATTGATGAGCAATGATAGGTGGCACTGGTAGGTGGCATTGAAGAGCATGTATGTTAGCCCAACATTGAAAGAACAATTACACGCTTTAAATCTAAGTGGCCGCCTGCAGCTGCAATGTTCAGCTAACATCTCTATTTCTAACAAGACTTCTGGAGTGTATTCTATTCTTGAAATATATATATATATATATATATATTGAGTTTTATAGTTCCCCCCCCCCTACTTTTGTCCCTGTCCCCCCATGTGCCCCCCCTAAATATGAAAGCTGGAGACACCACTGGTTGCAAATGTGAATTTTTGGTATGGTTGGTCCATCCTATCTGCATAATATTACTTCTCTTGTTCTATATGCTGGGTGTAATAACTAGTGAATCAAGTGGCTGCTACAAAAAAAAAAACCTAAACTACACAGACATTGTGAAGAGGTTCAGTTGTTCCACTGAACATTTACATGGGGAAGATGTGTGATCTAAATTACTTTGAATGTGCTACTTCTGTATTACTAAACTTGATGCTGATTAGAGGAATGTATATGCAGATTCTAACGCTGCAGGGGGATAAGCTTAGCCTCCAAGATGCTAAAGAGGACATTAAGGGGTTCCCAGGGAGCAGTGTTTCAAGATATTAGAGGTACTTGTTGGCTTTTCTCCAGTGTTATCCATTCTCTATATAATAGGTCTACATGTGCCGAGGAAAAACTGTCCAACAAATATTTTTTTTTACAGTGTATACATTACTGGCAAAGTAAAATTTGTTCAAAAGTCATCTTAGGACTACTGTTGCACACTGTTTTGTACCATTTCATGTTTTATATCATTATCATATGTCATCATATATTATTTTGATTAATGTAGCCTCAGCTTTTCGCAAACCCTCAGTCTGTTCAAAGATACAGGTTTGGGACTGACAGAAGTTTGATTGGTTGTTATAAGTGATAAAAGCTTTGTCCTTTAGAACAGTTCCTAACCGGGTATATCCATACCTCCTGGTGGTAATGGAACCAAATTATGGGAGTATGGCCCACATGTCTCAATTTAAAAAAAGTGTTTCTCTGCATTAATAAACCTGAAATCAATATGGAGAAATTGTCTTGATGTTTCTGATGACATGCATATAAGATTATCAGTAACTGGGCCTCAATTCCATGTTCTGATAGCTCAAACACAAAATCAGATATTTTACTGGTTGTATTAGATTGTGTGTTTGTGGTTTGCTGTTTTTTTTTTTAGTAAATAAATATGATAATATCCTTATGGTTTTATTTCATATGTTCTGTTCCTAGCTATCCATATGTAAAGTAAGCTCAAGCTATTGACATTTTATACTATGTAATATACAATATACTGGTACCAAATAGCTCCGGGGATGATTTTAACAGTCTAACAAAGAGGGGGGGCGGGGGGTATGGTGACATATCAGACAAGCTGTTGCCTTTCTTTAATTGAAAAAACAGTTAAGTAACCCTGCTGTACATGAAGCAAAATGTTCAGAGACTTGTTTTGGAATAAATTGTAATTTTCAAACATTTCTGTACATCCCAAGCCAAGCTGTCCTGTTTTGGTTTGGAAAGACTGCCTCCTAGTGGAAAGAGTAGGAACTACATATTCCAGTTCAGTTTTTTTTACAAAAAACAAAACAAAAAACTCAGTGGGATATGTAGTTACAGCTTTTTCATTTTGATCCCTCCCTGACCTCCAGATCACTTTGAAATGCTGGGTGCTTTTTTCCCACATTGAGTGTAACCATATTTGTTGCTTCATTTCCCATGCAAAAAATGAAATTAAGAGAGAGAGAGATCTTTTCGTAATGGTTGCATTAAAAGAGACGTATGTTTTTTTTTTTTTTTCCCCATCATACTTACCTGCCTTGAGAATTGAGTGATTGAACACTGCTGATCGTTTGGTTCTCACAGCTCCCCGAGCTGCTGACTGTAAATCAGCATCTCTCTGCTCTGCTCCTCCATGCTCACTGGAGCACTGAGCTGTGGAGGGGGCAGAGTGGCCGTCTCAGTCTCTCAGTGGCTTGCTGAGAGACTGAGACGGGTACTCAGTCCAGGCACCTGGCGGATCCAGACTTTATTTTGGTGATGACGGACTGATTCCTGTGACGTCATGACGGACTGATTCCTGTGACGTCAGCAGAGAGCGGACTTCAGCTAAAAACAGGTCACAGGAGTGCAAAATGAATTGCACTCCAGTGACCCATAGGAGAAGCCCAGCCAAATGGGCTCAGGCCAGACTTTAAGTGAGTGGATTTGGGAGCTCCTGTCTCCTTGACCTCCTGGCATTGGGGGGGGGGGTCTCGGGGGGGCCCTCGATGATGCAGAAAGTGTGACGTGACATCACAACTTCAGTGCTGCTTTCTGCATCTTTACATTGTGAATGCCATAGCGAGACCCCTTAGAGAACCCAGGACACCTTGCACTCAGGATATCCTCGTATTATTATTATAATCGTATATATAGCACCATCAATTTACACAGCTCTTTACATACTGTACTTGTGCTGGGCATCTTTCAACATTGAAAATTGAGGACATCTTGTGGCAGAAAAGAAGTACTGAAGGGGAAAGCTTGGGATTCAAGGTGAGTATTACAGCAACTAGGGGGGGGGGGGGGGAAGCCCGGAGTTTAAGTTAAGTTTTGCCTATAACTCAAGCTGTCAATATGCTGGATATATTTATCCTTTTGACAGGAAATGTTCATTAATGTAACAATTTGTATTATTTGATGTATTTTTTAGCTAATGCTTAGCCCCAATATATAAAACCCAACATGGCAAAATTTCAAAGTTGACAACCAAATGTGAACTTTAGTTTCAGGTTTGAAGTTTGTATTATTTGATGTATTTTTTAGCTAATGCTTAGCCCCAATATATAAAACCCAACATGGCAAAATTTCAAAGTTGACAACCAAATGCCTTCATTCATAGGAAATTGCAAGGGTGGGGGGATGTCCCCCTGTAGTAGAAGCATTTTGTTACATTTTGTTACTTTTTAATATTATCATTTTAGGTGTATAGTTATGTTTTATCTGATTTGTTTTCTGATCTGAGCTGATATGTTTTGTCTGATTTTATGTTTTTTAGTTACATATTTATATGAAGAAGCATTCATTTACTTGTGTTAAAATATGTTTCCTATATTCCTCTTCTCCTTTTTGTATGTACAAGGATGATTTTTTTCCTCTGTCTTATGAACTATTTTTAGCTGTTTCAGGCAGAATCTGAGATGCTGACCATGTAACGTTCATAACCTTGTAAAGATAATATCCGCACAACCCATAAACTTGTACACTGTGTTAAAAAGAAATCTTAACTTTTTAAACTAAACATAAAGTCAGTCTTAACCCAATAAAAGACAACATGAAATATCTTTAGCCTTACAGCTAAACTGATTGCATTGGCAACCCCATTTATTAAAGTCACAGACCATTAATAATATTACAGCTGGATAGTTTACATTTTCTGTTATTATGGGCAAATATTATAGCTATATACTGTATGATATATATTTTTTTTAAAGCGCTCAAAGGACAATCATTAGGGGGAGTGTTGCAGTGTGTTGTACATGTGATATGTTGCTCATTAACTTGCTTTGTATTAAGGCAGATAACTTATTTGAATGAGCTGCCAATGTAACAAAAATCAGATAAGTGATATTTTTTCAGACGCAGTAAATCGCAATGAATGGTAGTTTGTTACCATGCTTTGTGATGCATTGCAATGCATGCGCATCACAGGTGTCTTACTTTATTACAATGGGGTGGTATTGGAAATGAATGGCACTGCAGCATGCTAACACATGTATGGTGCCATAATTGATAAGTAGGAATGGCACCCAAATGACACATTTTGATGAAGATGACCTTTGAATCTTCCCCTCACCCGTCTGAGAATCAGCCTCTCACTTAAATACTCACCTTCAGACCTGTCTTTGAGAAATTTACTGGGCAGCACTGCCTGACTCTGCGCAGTCTTTGCAGTTAAAGTGCCAGGACTGTCCAGCTCCTTTTGTACATGGGTGCCACTCATTCCATTCCCTTTGGTGGTTGGTCCATTCTGACGATGGCCCACTTCTATGCAGAAAAGTACGGGTCGGCCATATAAGATTAATTAAAGTTACAGTGATCTTGCGCATAACCTAACAATCCATCATGTATAAAATCAATCAAAAAATATTAAATTATTACAATAATGTGAGATAACTAGCAAAAAATGTTCATAAAAACAAATGGTGACTCAATTCAGTTGAATATGTGCAATAAAGTCCATAGGTGAAAATAATCTAGTAGTTCAAGATAGTGAAGATGAAGTATCAATAAACTTGACAATTTATTCAATAAGGCTGCTTTCACACTGGGGCGGTTTGCAGGCGTTATTGCGCTAAGAATAGCGCCTGCAAACCGACCCGAAACAGCGCATAACCTAACAATCCATGTATAAAATCAATCAAAAATTATTAAATTATTACAATAATGTGAGATAACTAGCAAAAAATGTTCATAAAAACAAATGGTGACTCAATTCAGTTGAATATGTGCAATAAAGTCCATAGGTGAAAATAATCTAGTAGTTCAAGATAGTGAAGATGAAGTATCAATAAACTTGACAATTTATTCAATAAGGCTGCTTTCACACTGGGGCGGTTTGCAGGCGTTATTGCGCTAAGAATAGCGCCTGCAAACCGACCCGAAACAGCTGTTTCTGTTCCTTCAGTGTGAAAGCCCGAGGGCTTTCACACTGAAGCGGTGCGCTTGCAGGACGCTCAAAAATGTCCTGCAAGCCGCATCTTTGGCTCGCTATAGGAGCGGTATATTTACCGCTCCTATAGCGCCCGGTCCCATTGAAAACAATGGGGGAGCGCGCCGAACCCGCCCGCAAAACGCCGCAATAGCAGCGGTTTGCGGGCGGTATTGACCCTTTTTCGGCCGCTCGCGGGGGGTAAAAACACCCCGCGAGCGGCCGCAATGCGCCGCTAAAACGCCGGTAAAGCGGCGCTAAATATAGCGCCGCTTTACCGCCAGCGCCCCCACCGCTCCAGTCTGAAAGCAGCCTTAGTGAAACCGCTGACACCACACCAATGTGCTCACAGAACTCTCACCTCATAGGCATAGGTTAAATGCCTTAGGAAATCTATTAGAAACAGTAAATTTCACTTCCAGGATCCAGGATCAACAGAAAGGTATTATATATCAGGAAATTCCACCCCTCATATCCAATGTTACGATCCACATGCAAGTTAAATAAGCCTCCAATAGTGTATTTTTCATTATAAAAGGAGTTTATTAAATAAAATACCTGCTTACATGAAAGCAGCAGCAAGCGCGCCAAACAGAGACAAACATTCAGCGTTTCATGCCAACTCACATGTCACTTCCAGTCTGTGGTATACTCAGGCCACGCCCTACACATTACGCCACGTGACTTCCTCAGGGGAACTGGATTGGCTGTTGTATAATTCTATTTATATCGTCCGGACAGGAAGTGTATTTGACGCCATTTTAAGGAAGCTCATCGCCATGAATGGAGACAACAAGACGGCGCCCATTTTTTCCCTAGGATTTAAATGCTACCTAATACCATATTGATGAAGCTCATCATCGCGAATAAGACGGCGGCCATTTTACCTCAGATTTGTGTGATACTTGTAGGTAACATGAGGGGGAAAAATAAAAAGGCTTCTTAATGCAAGTCAGCAAGCAAACCATTTACTACATGTATATCCAACCGTTTTAACACTAAATTAATTGTGCTAGAAGACTAAGACCAAAACTTTAATAATTAAATAAAATCTTTAAAAAATCTAAAATATATAAAAAACTATCTTACAAATAGTTGGTAAATAGGGCATACTGATGAAACTACTTAAACATGAATCCCTATATACGCTGACATACTCCCTAAAATAAAATATGTAATAGGGGACCACATAGAGACATGAGGATAATATTAAAAATAATATAGATTAATCCAAATAATTTTGAATAAAAAATATATTGCACACCGGAAATGAGATGTGAGGTTTACATGTAGGCAATAATTAGTCAAATTAATAATTAGTGATTAATCAATTAAGATCAAAATCTACATTCAACCCATCAGGTACGAGCGTTCTCATCCTATGTATCCATTTTGATTCTTTCTGACTCAAAGATCTAACTTTATGATCACCTCTCTATGGTTTATTATGTCTCTCTATTCCCCAGAACGATAAATAGGCTGGGTCATTGTTGTAAGCCAGAGAAAAGTGTCTAGATACATTATGCTTTGGACATTCTTTAATCATTTTTTGTATATGTTCTCTAATTCTCACTTTCAACGCCCTTTTAGTTCTCCCCACATATTGTAATTTACAAGAGCATTGTAGGACATATACAACCCCTTCAGTGTGGCAAATAATGACGTCCCCAATAGGATAAATACTACCTGTATTAGTGGCTTCAAATTAATTCTTTTTGCCTTGAAATATCTTTAAAAGTTGGCATGCAAAACAATATTTGCATGGGAAAAAACCTTTGCCAGTGAAAAAGGAGAATTGATTCCTAGAGGGTGGTTCAACTACGTTTTTAACAATTAAATCTTTTAACCAAATGCCGACCGCGCCATAGCCGAAAGACGGCTACAGCGTGGTCCGCTTATTCTTGGAGGGCATCCATGGATGGGCGCGCACCTGGGAATGTCTGTAAACGTCAGGTACCCCGGACCATGGAGCGCCATGGAGAGGGGTAAAGGGCCAATGATAGCAGCCCTTTACACGTGATCGTACCGTCCAATGACAGAGCGATCACTTGTCAACAAACCGGAGCTTGTCCGGTGCAGCTCCTCCCCTCTCCTTGCAGCGATCAGTACAGTGCGAGGAGAGGGGGGAGCCGGGTGCAACAGCGCTGTGGGCTGTCTCTGGAGTGCCCACAGTGCTGGACTGTGCCCATCCATGTAACATCCATCCATCCCTGGCTCATTCATGCTCCATATGTGACCATCCATGTAACATCCATCCATCCCTGGCTCATTCATGCTCCATATGTGCCCATCCATGTAACATCCATCCATCCCTGGCTCATCCATGCTCCATCCATCCCTGGTTCATCCATGCTCATCCATACTCTACCTATCCCTGGCTCATCCATACTCCATCCATCCCTGGCTCATCTGTGCTCCATCCATTCCTGGCTCATCCATTTTAATCCATGCTCCATCCATCCCTGACTCATCCATACTCCATCCATCCCTGACTCATCCATACTCCATTCATCCCTGGCTCATACATGCTCCATCCATTACTGACTCATCCATGCTCCATTCATCCCTGGCTTATCCATGCTCCATCTGTGCTCATCCATACTCATACATGCTCCATCTATCCCTGACTCATCCATGCTCCAGCCATTCCTGATTCATCCATGCTCCAGCCATCCCTGATTCATCCATGCTCCAGCCATCCCTGATTCATCCATGCTCCAGCCATCCCTGATTCATCCATGCTCCAGCCATCCCTGATTCATCCAGGCTCCATCTATCTCTGGCTCATCCATGCCCCAATCCGTGCTCTATCCGTGCTTATCCATGCTCCATCTGTGCTCAACCATGCTCCATCCTTCCCTGGCTCATCCATGCTCATCCGTGCTCCATCCATGGCTCATCCATGCCCATCTATGGCTCATTCATGCTTATTCTTGCCACAGCAGTGCTCATCCTTGCCACAGCAGTGCTCATCCGTGCCACAACGGTGCTCATCAGTGCTTATCCATGCCACATCAGTTCTCATCCGAGCCACATCAGTTCTCATCCGTGCCACATCAGTACTCATCCGTGCCACATCAGTTCTCATCCATGCCGCATCCTTGCCACTACAGTGCCCATCAGTGTCTCACAAAAGTGTAATAGATTTGAAATGTATGTCCCTGACAGTGCTCCCTGCATGTTGAGCCTCTCTATGTGGCCAGGCTGTGGAAAAGTCTCACACATGTGGTATCACCATACTCAGGAGGAGTAGTAGAATGTGTTTTGGGGTGTAACTTGTGGTATGCATATGCTGTGTGAGGAAAATAACCTGTTAATATGACAATTCTGTGGAAAAAAAACAAGAAAAAAAACTTAATTTTGTAAAGAATTGTGGGGAAAAAATGACAACTTCAAAAAACTCACAATGCTTCTTACATTGGATTGTCTACTTTACAAAAAGGGGTCATTTGGGGGTTATTTGTACTGTCCTGGCTTGTTAGGGTCTCAGGAAATGAGATAGGCCTTCAGCACATCAGGTGTGATCAATTTTTAGTGATTGGCACCATAGCTTGTAGACTCTATAACTGTCACAAAGACCAAATAATATACACTGATTTGGGTTATTTTTACCAAAGAAATGTAGCAGTATACATTTTGGCCAAAATGTATGAAGAAAAATTACTAATTTGCAAAATCTTATAACAGAAATGAAAAAAAATGAATTTTTTTTACAAAATGTTCGTTCTTTTTTCATTTATAGCGCAAAAAATAAAAAACCCAGTGGTGATCAAATACCATCAAAAGAAAGCTCTATTTGTGTAAAAAAAAAAAAAAAAGACAAAAATGTCATATGGTTCAATGTTGCCTGACTGAGTAATTGTCATTCAAAATGTGAGAGCACTGAAAGCTGAAAATTGGTCCGGTTAGGAAGGGGGTTTAAGTGCCTAGTGGGCAAGTGGTTAATGTTTTTGCCCATTTGTATATGATAACTGGCTTATCCAGTAGAATACTCTGTGAATGTCTATCTTCTTTCAGTATGTGCCAGTATTTTTTAAATGTTTTTTCCACATCCTTGTATTGAACATTACAATCTAAAATAAGAGCTGGAGCTTCTAAAAGTTGTAATATTTTGTTTCCATATATCATCTGTTTTCTATCCATTTTTTTAACCAATTCTGTTTGTTTTTGGATATATTGTTGGGTGTAGCCTTTATTGACAAACCTTTTCCCAATATAGTCAGCTTGTGTCATATAATCAGAGTCCTTCGTGCTATTGCGTTTGATTCTGATTAGCTGACCCTTTGGAATATTAAACAACCAAGGTTTGAAGTGACAGCTTGTAATAGGTAAATAGCTATTCCTTGCTACATCTTTAAAATGAGTCTTAGTAGTTAATTTGTCACCTTGTAATACTGATTTCCAGGTCAAGGAAGTCTATATATTTTCCATCAATTTCCCAAGTGAGTTCAAAGTTTCTATCGTTTTGATTTAGATGACATAAGAACTTTTCCAATGATTCTTTACTACCATTCCAAATTATGATTACATTGTTGATGAACCTTTGGTATAATCCCAATTCAATTGGTGGATTATTGTGGACTGCCTCTTTTTCCCACTGTGCCATAAAGGCATTGACCACACTAGGGGCGAATTTCACACCCATGAATGAATGATGAATGAATGACTTGTATAGCGCTACCTATGCGAACTGAATCGCCTCAGGGCGCTTTTACCACTGGTGTCCATCTGTGGTATAGTGCGGTCCTTGCCCTGTGGGGTCCTGACACGCTTACAAACACATACACATACACCATGAACATATTTGGCCAATTTTATCGACAGGATCTAATTAACCTACCAGCATGTCTTTGGAGTGTGGGAGGAAACCGGAGTACCCGGAGGAAACCCACGCAGGCACAGGGAGAACATGCAAACTCCAGGCAGAAGGTGTCGTGGTCGGGATTTTGAACCAGCGACCCTATTACTGCTAGGCGAAAGTGCTAACCACTACACCACTGTGCTGCCTCTCTATGTGGCCAGGCTGTACCAGTGGCTTGCGTATAATAGGCTTGGTCATGCCAAGCAGTTGCCAGCAGTGTTCTTCCCTCTAAAACTGGAGGCAATTCTAACAGTTGTAAAACATGCTTCGTGTCCCTTAGATAGGTTTTACAACTGTTAGAATTGCCTCCACTTTTAGAGAGAAGAACACTGCTGGCAACGGCGGATGTTTCATCTATACAATTATACAACACGAATATGCAGTTCAGTTTTGGGCACCAGTTCTCAAAAAGGATATCGGGGAACTGGAGAAAGTGCAGAGAAGGGCAACCAAACTGATAAGAGGCATGGAGGAGCTCAGCTATGAGGAAAGATTAGAGGAACTGGATTTATTCACTCTTGAGAAGAGGAGAATAAGGGGGGATATGAGCAACATGTACAAATATATAAGGGGTCCATATAGTGAACTTGGTGTTGAGTTATTCACTTTACGGTCAACACAGAGGACAAGGGGGCACTCTTTATGTCTAGAGGAAAAGAGATTTCGTCTCCAAATATGGAAAGGTTTCTTCACAGTAAGAGCTGTGAAAATGTGGAATAGACTCCCTCCAGAGGTGGTTCTGGCTAACTCAGTAGATTGCTTTAAGAAAGGCCTGGATACTTTCCTAAATTTACATATTACTGGGTACTAACATTTATAGGTAAAGTTGATCCAGGGAAAATCTGATTGCCTCTAGGGCAGGGGTTCTCATCTCAACAGGGCTTAAGCGAATTGGTAACTGGTTGCGGGCCACAATGAGCGGAGCTGGAGGATGACAAGTTTGTGTCCACGGACACAGCCTACTCTACTCTATGGGCCCTCTGATCAGATTTGCCCAGACGGAAGGGGCAGATCCCTTTCTATTTTTTTTTAGGTAGGCCCGGTGTAAACAGACACAAGTCCGTTTATATCTGCTGCTCCATAGGGGTGAATAGTAAGTCTGATTGGGTCGGACCAATCATGTGAAAGGGGCCTAAGGCTGCTTTCACACTGATGCGCTGCGATTTGCCCAAACCGCGGGTGCAGCGCAGTGAACCTGTGGATTTTCTGTGGGTTAGCTGCACTTTGCTGTAAACTTCTATTATATCCTGCAGGTGTGGCGCACTTTCTGAAGGCGCAACAAACCCGCAGGTAATAACAGAAGTCTATGGCTCAATGCAGGTAACCCACAGCTGCTCTGCACCTGCGGATACGTTTGAAAGCAGCCCAGTAACCACTGCAAAACAGATATATCCATATATACTGTGAATTTAGTAGTAAACTTACCTTTAATAACCGTCTTCCATTCTGGTATCGCTGGCTGTTGCTGTCCCAGGCGGAGTGCATTTGGTATCGATATACAGAAAGCATTGGCTTATGTGGCTCTGCTCCGCAGCCACTTCCTTCCGCTACCGGCGGCTTCAATCACAAAACTGCTGCTCTGGGATGGCAGGTCGGCATCACGTGATCTGGGCTTGCCAACCTGCCATCTTAGAGCAGGAGGTCAAGGGCCACATCAGAGGGCTCTGCGGGCCACTGGTTGGGCACCCCTGCTCTAGGGGATCAGGAAGGGATTTTTTTCCCCTGCTGTAGCAGATAGGAGCATGCTCTTCTGGGGTTTTTTTTTTCCTTCCTCTGAATCAACTGTGGGTATAGAATTGGGTATATTGGATTGTACGATATTTTTTATTTTTATTTATTATTTCTTTTTTTTTTTGTGGTTGAATTGGATGGACTTGTGTCTTTTTTCGGCCTAGCTAACTATGTAACTATGTAACACCTTCAGGCATGTGAGCCCCCTAAATGGGTGTTAAGGAAACATAGTAAACTCAAATGCATGCAACGTAAATATCTTATTAAATGCATTGAGTTTTGTCTTAAAAAATAATTATTTTTGGCATGACCAAGCTTATTATGGCTAGAATGTGCACAAATATTGTGATATATGTGATGATACTTAAAAGTGACAATGATAATAAGGGCAACAAGTCCATCTGTAAAAAATGGTAATATGCAAACAATAAACACCAGATGATGGAAATTCACAAATGAGTGGGCTGGAACACTCTATCCGTTAAGGAAAAACATCCGGATCATTCAATCATCAACAACTAAATGAAATGTGAATGCTCTTACCAGAATAGGTGGACTCAAATGTCAGCGACACAGAGTCTAACAGGCTGTGTGCCACAAATGTCAGATGTGTGGAACTCGCAGTGGTCCAAACTTCCAGAGTAGGATCCAGGGGAGCCGTGGATGAACCTCCGAATCGACCTCCAAATGACAACCGGCTCAACTGGAACTCAGCGGTAGGTTCAAAAACGGACAGCAAATCCATTCACCTCCGAATAATATGTGGAAAAAGGAAACAGCTTCCACATAGTGTAGATCAAAGGGGTATTTATTTAAAAAAAACGGTTTACAGGTAAAAACAAGTGATTACATGTAAAAATGCAAGGCAGTGAGGAAAGTAGTAAGCCAAGCACATTTATTGCAAGTTATCTCACATTATTGTAATCATTTAATAATTTTTGATTGATTTCATACATGATGGATTGTTAGGTTATGCGCAAGATCACTGTAACTTTAATTGATATTTTTTGGTGTATTTGTGAACACTGTTAGGTTTTGCATTTCCACTTTAGTATTTTTATTTCACTAATAGTAGCGCAGAGGACCACTACAAATAATTTTGGCCATATAAGATAACTTCCCAAATTCTTGCTCTCTCTCTACTTAGCATAGCAACATTGAGGTAAGTAGGGAGTGGTGAAACAGAATGGAAATTCTGGAGCTTATTTCATCGCAACTGCTCAAATGCCACAGCAAGTAGAAGCTTGGTTGATTCAGGGCAACAAAACACAGCAGCTCATCTGAGAGTTGGCTTTAGCATTAAATCCAATTTATTCACCGTGATAAACGATTGCAAAATATCCATCCTGTGTCACGGGAGTTTAAAATGCATATACAGATTTTCCACTATTTATCCAGACTTGAGAAATGTTCCCTTCGAATTACAGCAGCTGTAACAACATTAAGATAACTGATAACATATTGGGTGCGCACGGTTTGAAACATATATAAAAATACGATTCTATATTTTTCAGCCTAACCCAAAGTCGTGCATTATCCCTCTTGCATGGGAGATGGAGTTTTGAGGTTTCTGGAACTTTGGATGACTTCTCTGTAACTTTACCTTATCAAAACTCTGGAATGAATGCTTCTAAGAGCCTCACTGGCCAAGTTACATTTTTGGCACTTCTTCCAAAGTCTGCCATGTTTCTTTGTAAATAATGGTCAATTACCAGCTGTCTCAAAATACCATTGGTTATTAAAGCATCATGCTTTACATACGCTAGTGATGTATAACAAATGTAGAATTATCAATACGCACAGCATTGCTTTTTGGTCTGTAAATTATGTCAATGGTTCTGCCAAGTGAAACTCTGGGCAGGTTGGCCATCTATCCATTTACTGTACATAAACACATTCCTGGCACCTAACAATATACAGTAACAGTATAATTTGTCAAAAAATCTGTGCCTTTTATCACTGAAAAGCTGCCCTTGAGCTCTAGTCAATGACTTTTCCTAAGCTTAGATGAATTAAATTGTCTCCTCTCCTTCAGTGAACAGGCTGAGAAATTGTAACTTTGTAGCAAGTCACAAGGTGAGAGACTTCAGCAGAGCTGATCTGTGTCAGATATTTTGGCCACCCTAATCTCAGTCCAATCCGACACAGGCTTTCCCAAGATGGAACCCAGAATCCATGGCAGAGGACACACTAGTGCCCTGCCAGATCCCCCTCCTGATAAATCAAAAGGAAAGCACTACCCCTGCAAAACTATTCCAATTAGGGAACTAAAAGCAGATGGGGCATTTAGTACTGAAAGGTGAAAACCTCATAAAAATTTCACTAGAGGGAAACAATGTAGACTAATATCCCATTACACTATGATTCCCGATAGAGGTAATACATACCTGGAAGTGTTACATTTACATAGTACTGAGCATGTATATACTTACAGAAAAAATATATCTGATGATAGGTCCATTTTAAATATACGATTGCTTCAAGATAGTCAGAAGCAGGCATCTCAGTGTGAAGAGGAGGGATTACTAGATATGTAGGGTACTTGACAGGTTTCTTAATACAATCCAATGTTTTTGGAACCGATTAATGTTCATTAGAGGGGCAGAACAGTAGTCCGTATGAAACACACTGGGTTGTATGAAGACACCCCCAAAAAACCCAAATTATCTATCGATTCGCCTACCTACACTACTGTGCAAAAGTTTTTGGCAGGTGTGAAAAAATGCTGTAAATTAAGTAAACTTTCAGAAATAGAAGTGTTAATAGTTTATTTTTATAATAATGGAAATGTAGCTCCTTTTAAACACAGGTGTACCGATATTCAAACATAAAACATGTAAACACACAAGTAAACACATGAGTATTGTTATTAGATTAAAAAGGACAGTCCATGTTAAATAATTGATATAAACAAAGAAAGAATGAATTACTCCTGCGCTTGTGAAGGTGCTGCTGGTATAGGGTGGTAGTACTTTCAAAGGCAGTGAATTAGCAAATGATCGTGCGTGTCCCACTGCCTAAACTGACCAGGGGTGGGCCAAAGACAGCCAGGTGAAGGAGAAAAGATGGAAGGTGCTTGATCTGACGCTTTGATCAAAAGATGTATGCAATTTATTCACATAAAAAATGATAAAAGCATATGCAAAGTATCTACATCTTCATAAAAACAGGTTTACAACATATTCACTTTAAAAACATGTTGTTGCTCAAGGCTCTGATGAAGAGGACATCCTCGAAACGCGTTAGCCTACCTTTTGAACACTAGTGCTTTGTATGGGCATGTCTGATTTTAAAAATTCGTTTTTAAAGTGAATATGTTGTAAACCTGTTTTTATGAATACGTAGATACTTTTCATATGCTTTTATCATTTTTTTATGTGAATAAATTGCATACATCTTTTGATCAAAGCGTCAGATCACGCGCCTTCCATCTTTTCTCCTTCACCATGTTAAATAATTCCGTCAAGCAGGTAGTGGTCCATGATAGAGCCACCAAATGAGTGAGTATACAGCAGGGCAAAAGTCTCCAATGGAATGAACTGCCGTTAATAGAAAGAATGCAAACCCACCGAATAAAGTAGCTGCCATTACAGCAGCATGAAAGCCTTAAACACACATAGAGAACCCTCTGGATATCATGCAGTGGATCACTTCAGCCAATAGATCATATTGGGTTCCCACTGGAAATAAAATAAGCTCACCCAGAGCCCAGAAGAGTTCTCATAGTGTAGAAAGGTTTATTCCAAATGTAAAATACACAGCAAGTGCCAAAAATAAAACAATAAAAACTCATATAGATTGCTGCTGGTGACCCGGAATGGCACAGCAGCGAGACGTCAGTGCCAGATGCAGCACCCCGAGGACTTTCGATTTGGAGATTATAGCTACGGGTGAAAGATTGGAATTTAAAACTTATTTCAAACCAACGGACAGAAATGGATACATTTCGTTAGACAGTTGTCACCACAAACAGTGGCTTAAGTCGGTCCCCAAGAGTCAGTTCCTCCGACTCAGGCGTAACTGTACCAACATGGGGGATTTTCTACTACAATCTCAGACCCTGAAGTCCAAATTCATTGAAAAGGGATACAGACCTAGCCAACTTGAGGCCGAAATACAGGCGGTCGCCCAGAGAGATAGAACTCTCTGATAGAACTCTTTTAACCGGACAACCCAAAAAAAACATGGATGGTAAATTCAGATGGTCCTTCTTCACCTCTTACTCTATACAACATAGAGAGATTAACCGCTTCCCGACCGCCCACTGCATATATACATCAGAAGAATGGCACGGCCAGGCAAAACCACGTACCGGTACGTGGCCCTTTAATTGCCTGGCCGTGGGTCATGCGCGCGCTGCCAGCGGCGCGCGCGCGACCCGGTCGGGAGCTCCGTGACCCTAGCCGCGGGACCAGCGGACCTGATCGCCGCTGGTGTTATGCGATCGGGTCACAGAGCTGAAGAACGGGGAGAGGTCTGTGTAAACAAACCTCTCCCCGTGCTTCCTACTCTGCCTGTGATTGATAAACAGCATCTCCCCGTTCTGCCTAGCAACTAGTGACGCCGATCTCTGCTCCCTGTGATTGGAGCAGAGATCAGCATTCACTAGCTGACAGCCACGCCCCCCCCCACAGTAAAAAAAACACCCCTAGGCCTACTTAACCCCTCCCCTCCCCCTAGTGGTTAACTCTTTCACTACATGTGTCATTTATACAGGAATCAATGCATTTAAATAGCATTGATTGCTGTATAAATGACAATGGTCCCAAAAATGTGTCAAAAATGTCCGATGTGTCCGCCATAATGTCGCAGTCACAATAAAAATCGCTGATCGCCGCCATTACTAGTAAAAAAAATATATTAATAAAAATGCTATAAAACTATCCCCTATTTTGTAAACGCTATAACTTTTGCGCAAACCAATCAATAATCGCTAATTGCGATTTTTTTTTACCAAAAATATGTAGAAGAATACGTATCGGCCTAAACTGAGGAAAAAAAAATTTTTTATATATTTTTTGGGGATATTTATTATAGCAAAAAGCAAAAAAAAAAATTGAATTTTTTTTTCAAAATTGTCGCTCTATTTTTGTTTATAGCGCAAAAAATAAAAACCGCAGGGGCGATCAAATACCACCAAAAGAAAGCTCTATTTGTGGGAAAAAAAAGGACGCCAATTTTGTTTGGGAGCCACGTCCCACGACCGTGCAATTGTCAGTTAAAGCGACGCAGTGCCGAATCGCAAAAAGGGGCCTGGTCCTTTGGCTGCCAATTGGTCCGGGGCTGAAGTGGTTAAGAAGATCATCAGTAGACATTGGAATGTGCTCCTTAGTGATAAGGTTTTGGGACCTTCCCTACCAGAAAGGGCTAACATCACGTTTAGAGGTGCCCGCTCTGTCCAGGGAGAAATTGCCCCAAACACTTTGGATCCGCCCACCAATGCCTCCTTCTTTCAGGACTGTAAAGGATATTTTCCATGCAGGAAATGCACTGTGTGTTTACACAACGTGTGTGGCCGGCAGAAATCAACCACCTTCTCTTCAACCGTCACTATGCATGGGTACGACATGAGACATTTTACCACGTGTGCAACCAGGTACATTGTCTACTTGATAACTTGCCCCTGCAAAATGCAATATATGGGTAGAACTATCAGAACTTTTTCCATTAGAGTCAGCGAGCACATCTCTAAAATTAAACAAGGTTGCATAAAACACACTGTACCGCGGCATTACCGTGAGCATCATAACAGGGACCCTTCGGGCACCCAATTTCAAATAATCGACAAGTTTGTGCCATATTGGCGGGGCGATTCATGTCTCAGGGGAGTGTCTAGACTTGAGACGTACTGGATATTTGAGCTTAAGTGTTACACGCCACACGGCATGAATGTTGAACGGGACATTAATTGCTTCATTAATAAAGCTTGAGAAGCACTGGTGTCCCATCTCTCCATGCCAGCCATTTATCCATCCTAGGCCTCCTACACACACAGGAATTCGCTCCTTTTGATTACCCTTATGTTTTACCATTTTTATATATACGTTTTAATATATATTTAATATATATTTTTAATGTGTATTTTCGATATATATTTTATTATACCATTCCACCAATTATGTCTATTACGCTAACATAATTTTATTGGTCTGCTTTATGTTGTCAGGATATAAAATATTCCCCTTAGCATTCCTGCCTTTATTGTATGTTTATCTTCCTATTGTGTGACTATGTGTGCCGTTCAGCTCCCAGCATTAAGTTCCTAATGTATTATGGGGACATTGCCCCACCTATTGGGTATGGGGCGTCAGGTGGCTTCCAGCTGTATCGTTCCGCCCGCTTTCGGCGCTTCCGTGTCTTCTGTGCGCTCCACCACTTAGTTCCCAGGTGGAGGCTTGGAGCGCACTGACCGGAGGTGACGTCAGGTCGTTTGCGTCAGGCACCGCCGGAAATGACGCTGCGTTCCACCTCGCCGCTGTAGGCAGAGGCTTGGAACTCACGGATCCAGCGTGGCGCCGTATTGTACCACCCGGGAATATATGTGAGGTGCGCTATGCACCGATCCTGCTGACAGCTTCCGAGATCATGTTTTAAATCTGTAAAAACATTCCCCTCCCATATGATCCGGCCGGAAATGACGTTGCGTACCAAATCGGGGAATTTATTTGGTTATTTTATCAATTCCTATCTAATTATTATCCCCACTTTGTTTCTAATGAGCCACTACACCCACTCAGTTTATCTCAGTGACCCGGAAGTATTTGTTCTTATGGAGGTCTGGAATACATGCCAGACTAGTACTTCCGGTTCACAGTTCACATGGGAGGTACCATTTCCGTTTTTCTTCCATTTTGTATTCTATATATAATGCAGCAATGTGGGGGTTCCTGTTTAAAACCCTCGAGACTATGGGGTTTGGTCCTAAAATTATTCAGAAAATAAAAGTTTTATATAGCCACCCCAAAGCTAGCATAAAGGTAAATGGCACCATCTCTTCTCTCTTTGAAATGTACAATGGGACAAGACAAGGAGGCTCGGGAGGCTTTAACGGCTCTTGAGGGAGATTCATCAGCAGAATTATTGTGCTTCGCGTCCATGTCAGAAGGATTATTGATGTAGTGCTCCGCGTCAGCTGGAGATAAAAAAGGGAGATGTTCCCCTGTAGGAGATTGGATATGGAGAACAGCTGGGTAGGCCAGGGTGAACTTGACATGATTGCTGTATAAGGTCGAGCAAATTGACGAGAATGCTTTACGTTGTTTCATCATCTCGATTGAGTAATCAGTGAACAGTAGCAGGTCTGCGCCATCAATAGATAGGGTTTGTGTGCGACGGAACTTCTGTAAAATGGCATTCTTGTCAGCGTAATTGAGGTATCCGACGATGACTGGTCTAGGTTTAGCACGGTGTTCTGTGTGCTGCCCGATGCGATGAGCATGCTCAATGACACATGAGGTGCAGAGGCCAAGTTGCTCAGGAATGGTTTGGGCACGAAGATCTGTGAGCTGTGCATTAGAGAATGATTCTGGCAAGCTAATAATCCGCAGGTTTGTTTGTCCCACAATTCTCTGTTGGAGTGTGAAAGGCATGCAAAGACAGCAGAGTTAGCTGTAATATCATCTTCCAGTGAGGAGATCCATTCCTCTGCATGAGAGATCCGTTGAGCCTGGGTCTGGAGTTCCACATGCAGCTGCTCCATTCCCCTCTGCACTGCAGCATTCACTGTGGCAGCCAGGATAGGTGTGAGAAGGGCTACAACTGCCTAAGCTATGCCTGCAGGAGAGGTAGGATAGTTGGCCACTGAACCTGTGTGAAACTGCACTGCTTCAATAGCACTGGGGGTGGGCGTCATCTTGGCCGTGGCCTGACACTGTATCAGCTGAGGGCTGCAGTGTGGAGGAGAGCGATCGGTTGTGGGAACGCTCCGCAAACCGATCCATGAGGGTCCCGCAGGGTATCTGAGACAGCGGGCTTTGTATGCAGATTTTGGAGAGGAGTGCAGCGGGAGTTGGCTCTGCCTACCTCCTCCTCATGTGGCACCAGAACCGGAAGTCCATCTTTTATATTTTGAGCACCGTATCTTCACCTGTTCATATTCAAGGAGTAGTAAAAGTGCAGCAGACTTACCAATATTTAGCGCAGGGTTTTTCTATACTATTTTAGTCATTAAATCAAGAATGGGGAGATGAATCTACTTAACAGGATCCTGGAGGTCTTCTTTAAGCCTAATTTTGCTGTCTACAGTAAGCTGCATGTTTCCTGCTTGTGTAAATGCAATGTCAATAAATCTTACCTTTCACATAAAGACAACCTACATATAAATGATATCTTTAAAGATTTGGGATATAATAAAATATCAGACCTTTTCAGAATGGACAACGGTGCGCCATTCCCCTTATTATATATATATATATATATATATAAACAAGAGATGAAAACCATAAATATATAACAGTGTATATAATATAAGCCACAGTATTGCTCTTAAATGTGTTCAAAAAAGACAAAAATTGTTCTTAATAATGAAAAAAAAAAAAAAAAATAATAAATATAAAAATATATATATATATATATAAATTCAAAAGCCACAGAACACTGTTAAAGTCTATGGGAAACTAACATGAAAAAACAAAAGTGCTAATTTTAAAGGCTTATATGCAAGTTATTGCCATAAAAAGTGTACGAGGACCCGGGTCAATCAATGCAAAAAAAGTTTTTAAAAACTGATGTTTTTTCAGGAGCAGTGGCTTTAATAATGCTTAAAGTGAAACAATAAAAATTAAATATTCATTTAAATATCGTGCCTGGGGGTGTCCTTAGTATGCCTGTAAAGTAGCGCATCTTTCCCGTGTTTAGAACAATACCACAGCAAAATGATATTTCTAAAGAAAAAATCTCATATAAAACTGCTTGCAGCTGTAATGAATTGTCGGATCCCAGTAATATAGATAAAAATCATTGAAAAACCCGGGCGTGCTTCGATCTGAAGAATGCCTTATTCACACTGTCTGCTTGGCCACTCTGTGGGCCATTGCCCTACATTGGAAGGCCCCCACAGTCCCTATCTCCTCCATCATTCACAGGATAGATACTGTTATGTTGATGGAAAGGATACTTTATACACTGAATGATAGGATGCACTTATTTGACCAGAGATGGACTCCCTGGAATTCTCATAGACAAACCCTGTTGCTATAATCTTAACATCTAGCCGGGTTATTAAGCTGCTCTGGACCATGATGCGCTGCTACATTCCCTTAATCCTACGATCTGGTTTATATAAGGCTGTGTTTCCTATGTATACTACATTGTTTGCAGTCACCTTTTTCGGATGCTTCATAGTTTATTTTTATGTTCTTTATTTTTCTTGTTGTCACCATCTTGACAGGTATATACCTGTATTTTGACGGATGTTTTGTGCGATACCTACTGTCAAATGTCTGTATTTCTTTATTGCTTTTTCAATAAAAATGTTTGTATTAAAAAAAAATCATTGAAAAAAACAATGTTGTATTGTTCTAAACATGGGAAAGATGCGCTACTTTACAGGCATACTAAGGACACCCCAGGCACGATATTTAAAGGAATATTTCATTTTTCACTTTAAGCATTATTAAAATTACTGCTCCTGAAAAAAACTGACGTTTTTTAAAACTTTTTTTGCATTGATACATGTCCCCATACACTTTTTATGGCAATAACTTGCATATAAGCCTTTAAAATGGGCACTTTTGATTTTTCATGTCTGTGTCCCATAGACTTTAACGGTGTTCGCTTGTTCGTACAAATGTTTTGCCTGTTCGCATTTTCTGGTGCAAACCAAACGGCTCATCCCTAATCAGGATCTGTCAGCACGGCAAACTGTTGAGTGAAACCACCCTGCATAGACACCACAAACCTCATCCATATGTGCAATTAACCCTCTAGTGGTTAGCAGCGCTGACACACTTTTATATATATGTGTGTTATCCTAGGACTTAATGTGCAATATCCTTATTGGTCTGTGATTATATGATTTTGATGTTTGATGGATTAGATTGACATGTTTGATTTCATAATGCTTTTAATTTAAATTGATCCACATTAAACTGATATAGGGTTAATTGCACATATGGATGAGGTTTGTGGTGTCTATGCAGGGTGGTTTCACTCAGCAGTTTGCCGTGCTGACAGATCATAATAAGTGTCTGTTGGTTACTTTGTGATCTAATGTGCAATAAACCGGTTAAACGAACATTTTATTATCTTCATGTTAAATATGTGGACTGACAGTAAAGGGTTAATTGCACATGTGGATGAAGTTTGCAGTGTTTCTGCAGGGTGGATTTACTCAGCAGCTTGCCATGCTGACAGATCTTGATAAGTGTTGGTTTAAAACTTGGAGATCAAATGAGCACTAGACCAGTTAAGGTAATGCTTGGAGATCATCATGTGTAATTATATGCATATGAGGTTGTGCCGAGCTTATTGGTCAATAAGGAAGGAGGAGGATATTTTAACTTGATTGCAGTGCCATGTCGTCACTCCCTGTGATGAAGTCAGAAGTGATGAAACGCGTCAGTTCATGGCTACACAGCGACTGTATGTTGAAGCTGGGATGGTGTTCTGATGTCTAGCGAATGAAGCAGTGGTGAGATCGCAAGTCAGGTCCATAAATATTGGGACATTGACACAATTCTAATCTTTTTGGCTCTATACACCACCACGATGGATTTGAAATTAATTTAATTTGAGGGTATTTACATCCAAATCAGGTGAACATTGTAGGAATTACAACAGTTTGTATATGTGCCTCACACTTTTTAAGGGACCAAAAGTAATGGGACAGATTAACAATTATCCATCAAACTCACTTTTTAATACTTGGTTGCAAATCCTTTGCAGTCAATTACAGCCTGAAGTCTGGAACGCATAGACATCACCAGACGCTGGCTGAAGTGGTTAACCACTTGCCGACCGGCGCACGACGATATACGTCGACAGAATGGCACGTACAGGCAGGAGGGCGTATATATACGTCCCTCCTTTAGCCTGTCCGTGCCAGCGGGAGCGCGCCGGGAGCGGCGCGCCCCCGCGCCGGTCGGGACCCCCGTGAGTCCGGCCGCGGTCCCCGCGGACTCGATCGCCGCGGGGACTCCCGCGATCGTCTCACGGAGCGGCTGAACGGGGAGATGCCGAGATAAACAGCATCTCCCCGTTCTGCCTAGCAACTAGTGACGCCGATCTCTGCTCCCTGTGATTGGAGCAGAGATCAGCATTCACTAGCTGACAGCCACGCCCCCCCCACAGTAAAAAAAACACCCCTAGGCCTACTTAACCCCTACACTGCCACCTTGTGGTTAACTCCTAAACTGCCAGTGTCATTTATACAGAAATCAATGCATTTAAATGCATTAATTGCTGTAAAAATGACAATGGTCCCAAAAATGTGTCAAAAATGTCCGATGTGTCCGCCATAATGTCGCAGTCACACAAAAAATCGCAGATCTCCGCCATTAATAATAAAAAAAAAATTATTAATAAAAATGCTATAAAACTATCCCCTATCTTGTAAACGCTATAACTTCTGCGCAAACCGATCAATAATCGCTTATTGCGATTTTTTTTACCAAAAATATGTAGAAGAATACGTATCGGCCTAAACTGAGGAAAAAAAAATGTTTTTTTATATATTTTTGGGGGATATTTATTATAGCAAAAAATAAAAAATAATGCATTTTTTTCAAAATTGTCGCTCTATTTTTGTTTATAGCGCAAAAAATAAAAACCGCAGGGGCGATCAAATACCACCAAAAGAAAGCTCTATTTGTGGGAAAAAAAGGACGTCAATTTTGTTTGGGAGCCACGTCGCACGACCGCGCAATTGTCAGTTAAAGCGACGCAGTGCCGAATCGCAAAAAGGGGCCTGGTCCTTTGGCTGCAAATTGGTCCGGTCTGAAAGTGGTTAAGGAACGGAAGGGGACATAATTTTTTTCTAGGTGTCTGTGATTTGCTTGGACTGCTGGTTTTCCGGCATACATCCCTGGGTGCATACTGCCCTAAATGTTAATACCACTTGGTGCACTGTTCAGCCCCCCCTCAGCTGCAGCAGCTTGCAACTTCTCCTAGTTTTTGAGGCTGTTGGCTGTGGGGCTGGAGGGTGCACCTGTGCCTTCTGCCCACACCAAAACGCTGGGTTCTCATGCACCAGGGTTAAACATCCAGGGTGCACAAGGCCTTAGACTACCATCTCAGAGAAAACCATGTACTCCTTTTGTTGTTAATAATTTAACAGGATGAGTGAGACCAAATCCCATGCAGAGTTATAGCATGTAAAAAAAGTATAACAATAAAAAGTATAGCAATACAGAGCCCTCTAGTGGCTACTATAAAACAATCTTTCAGTAACCCGAGTGTATTCATTTACATTTAAACGTTTGAAAATCTGGGCATTTTGAATGCAGGTTTCATATGCATTGTAGTGCACTAGTAAAGTGGTTTTCATGCATTACAGATATTTTTCTTAAAAACATAGCATTGTAAAAAGTTTGTCCCTGCTACCATTTGTTAGTGTATATTACACAGCTAGGGCAGCCTTTTAGCTCTGAGGTTATTGGATCAAGTCCCAGCTAGGACACTATCTGCATAGAGTTTATATGTTCTTCTGTGCTTGCTTGGGCTTCCTCCCACATTCCAAAGACATGCTGTTAGGTTAATTTGCTTCTGTCGAAATTGGCCCTAGTGTGGATTTAAAAAAGCCAAATCCAGTGGTAATACTCCATTGACTGACTGATGCAGCTCTGGTACCCATTTCATGCTTGGAGCTTTGATGTTCACCAAAGATCACAATGCGGTCACAGTAGTGTTTTTTGTTATAGAAAGTGTGCTATGCTTTAATGAATAAAGCACTTCTAGCAGTGGCGGCTGGTGCTCAACATTTTTGGGGGGGCGCAAACAAACAGCCTCACTGTGCCATCAAACGCTGCCACTGTGCCCATTAAACGCTGCCACTGTGCCATCAAACGCTGCCACTGTGCCCCAAGTGCTGCCACTGTGCCCATCAAACGCTGCCACTGTGCCCATCAAACGCTGCCACTGTGCCCCAAGTGCTGCCACTGTGCCCCAAGTGCTGCCACTGTGCCCCAAGTTCTGCCACTGTGCCCCAAGTTCTGCCATTGTGCCCCAAGTTCTGCCACTGTGCCCCTTAAGTGCTGCCACTGTGCCCCAAGTGCTGCCACTGTGCCCCAAGTTCTGCCATTGTGCCCCAAGTGCTGCCATTGTGCCCCTTAAGTGCTGCCATTGTGCCCCAAGTTCTGCCACTGTACCCCTTAAGTGCTGCCCCTGTGCCCCTCAAGTGCTGCCACTGTGTCCCCTGCCTGCCCTCTGCACTTACCTTGTCCCGGTGTGCAGCTGGTGACGGCGTCAGGCGACGAGCGGTGTCTCCGTCGGATGTCTTCTCCCACGCTCCTCCTGTCTTCTTCTGCTGTGATTGGACGCTAGGTGATTGGACGCCTAGCGTCCAATCACAGCGCCTGTGACTTCAGCCAATCAGGTGACAGGTAACAGACCTGGCAACCTGATTGGCTGAGAGGCGGGTCTGTGTTAGGGAAGCGATGTACTCGCTTCCCTAACACAATACTGTGTAATCAGCGAACGCACAGCCGTGCGCCCGCTGTTTACACTTAGGGAAGCCTATTAGAGCACACTGCTCTAATATGGTCCCCTATTAGAGCTTACAGCTCTAATAGGGGCGCTTCCAGCAACACCCCCCCCCCCCCCACTGTAATTCAGATGCCCGGCGCCCGATCAGGGGCCGGACACCTGAATAGGGGGCGGCAGCGGTGACAATAGATAGATTCATGCAATGCATGAATCTATCTATTGGTGATAGAGCGGTGCAGGAGAGGGGGGGCGGCGCTCCTGCGCCCTCTATGCACGCACCGCCACTGAGTCTTCTAGTAACGTGTAAAAAAAAAAAAAATTTAGTGACGGAGCGCTAACATCTTCTGTCAAAATCCAGGAGTTGGGACAACGTATACAAGTTCTGCCTACTCTGCATGCCCCTGGCCCTTCTGCTGCATATCTCCTCCCCCACCCCTGTGGACCTGTATCCATGGCTCCAGTGGTGGATAGACTATGTTTACCCCATGTTGGTGTCAAGGTATGCAAAGTAAAAAAGAAAAAAATGAAAAGAAAAGAGGAACTTTAGTACGGGGGAATTAAGTAGGGCAATAATTTTAGCTACTACCAAGAGAAGTGCTTCAAAGTTAGAGGGATAAAATGCAGGCACCCCTTAAAGCGGAGCTCCGCCCAAAAGGGGAAGCTCCACTTGTTTGCTTCCTCCCCTCCCTCCGCTGCCACATTTGGCACCTTTGGGGGGGGGGGGGAGCAGGTACCTGTTTTTTGACAGTTACACGTCCCCACTTCCGGGAGACCTCGCTGTGGCAAGGTCCCTTGGAAGTTCGGCCCCCCTCCTCCTTCACCGCTAGGCCATTCACAAAGCGCAGCAGCACCCAAGAGCCGATTGGAAAATCATCTGGGGTGCCGTCATCGTGGGATCCCTGGACAGGTAAGTGTCCTAATATTAAAAGTCAGCAGCTACAGTATTTGTAGCTGCGTACTTAATTTTTTGGTGGGGGGGATTGGGCTGGAGCTCCTCTTTAAAGGAGCCTGATGCACTTTCAAGCATATTTTCTGAAGACTAACCCACAATGGATCCAATACAAAAATCAAGACTCTACAAAGGAACATCAAAAGCTGGTAGAGCTCAGAATGCATGGTTCCATCAATTATGGTAAGTCATCCAGGTCCTGAAGCTACAAAGCAGCCCCAGACCATCACGCTACCACCACCATGTCTGACTGTTGGTATGATGTTCTTGTTATGAAATGCTGTATTCGTTTTATGCCAGATGTAACAGGACGCACACCTTCCAAAAAGTTAAATTTTTGTCTCATCAGTCCACAGAATATTTGCCTAAAAGTCTTGGGGATAATCAAGATGTTTTTTTGTAAATTTGAGATGAGCCTTTGTGTTCTTTTTGGTCAGCAGTGGCTTTGGACTTCGAACTCTCCAATGGATGCCATTTTTGCCCAGTCTCTTTCTTATTGTTGAATCCTAAACACTGATCTTACCTGAGGCAAGTGAGGCCTGCAGTTCTTTAGATGTTGTTCTGGGTTCTTTTATGGCCTCCTGGATGAGTCGTCGTCATGCTCTTGGAGTAATTTTTGTAGGCCGGCCACTCCTGGGAAGGTTCACCGCTGTTCCAAGTTATTTCCATTTGTGAATGATGGCTCTACCCGTGGTTCACTGGTGTTCCAAAGCCTTAGAAATTGCTTTGAAACCCTTCCTAGACCGATACATGTATGTTACTTTGTTTCTAATCTGTTCTTGAATTTTTTTTAGATTGTGGCATGATGTGTGGCTTTTTGTGATCTGTTAGCGAGCTTCACTTTTGTCAAACAGGCTCTAGTTATGTGATTTCTTGATTCAACAGGTCTGGCAGTAATCAGGCCTGTGTGTGGCAAGTGAAATTTAACTCCGCTTTCCAAAACATTGTGGTTAATCACAGTTCATTCATGATTCGGCATGGGAGGGGGCAATTACTTTTTCACATAGGGCCAGGCAGGTTTGAACTGGCCTTTTTTCCTCACTCGCGTCTGATAGACGCGAGTAGAGGAGAGCCGATCGGCGGCTCTCCTGACAGGGGGGGTATGCGCTGATTGTTTATCAGCGCAGCCCCCCCTCAGATGCCCACACTAGACCATCAGGGAAGCCCCCAGGACCATCAGGGAAGCCCCCAGGACCACCAGGGAAGCCCCCAATACCACCAGGGAAGCCCCCAGCATGTGGATGGCCAGGAACATTCCCCATGGCCATCCACATGTTAAAAAAAATGCCAAAAATATGCCAATCAGTGCCCACAGATGGGCACTGATTGGCACATCATATTTAATAAAAAAAAAAGTTAAAAAAAGGGATGCAAAAAGGGATGCCCAGCAATGCCACCCATCAGTGTCATCAGTGCCACTCATCAGCGTCCATCAGTGCCACCTATCAGTGCCCATCCGTGCCCACCCATGCACACCTATCAGTGCCCATCCATGCCACCTATCAGTGCCACCTATATGTGTGCATGAGTGCCTGTCAGTGCCGCCTATGAGTGCCCGTCAGTGCCGCCTATGAGTGCCCATCAGTGCCACCTGAGTGCCCATCAGTGCCACCTGAGTGCCCATCATAGCCACCTATCAATGCCCATCAGTGCCGCCTATCAGTGCCCATCATCAGTGCCACCTCATCGGTGCCCCCTAATTGGTGCCACCTCATCGGTGCCCATCAGTGCCCATTAGTGCCGCCTTATCAGTGCCCGTCATTGAAGAAGAAAACGCACTTATTTACAAAAAAATTAACAGTGACAAAGAAAAACTAATTTTTTTGCAAAATTTTCGGTCTTTTTTTGTTTGTTGCGCAAAAAATAAAAATCGCAGAGGTGATCAAATACCACCAAAAGAAAGCTCTATTTGTTGGAACAAAATGATAAAAAATTTGTTTGGGTACAGAGTAGCATGACCGCGCAATTGTCATTCAAATTGCGACATCGCTGAAAGCTGAAAATTGGCTTGGGCGGGAAGGTGTCTAAGTGTCTGGTATTGAAGTGGTTAATAAATGAAATAATCATTTAAAAACTGCATCTTGGATTTACTCGGGTTATCTTTGTGAAATATTAAAATTTGTTTGATGAACTGAATCATTTAAGTGAGAAATATGCAAAAAAAAAAAAAAAATCAGGAACAGGGCAAATACTTTTTCACACAACTGTATGTACATAAGGAAATGCATTAATTTTTGTGAAGTGAGGTAAATGACATTAGGCCAGCCATTTAGTTTGAATCTGAAAAGTATGTACAAAAGACACTGGATCTTCCTTTCCCAATATCATCTGTGGAAAGTTGGAATTCGGAGCTTTATAGCTCTGATGCAAACAGGGTAGCCATCATTTGAGAGCCCGAAAAGTAAAAGTGCACAACAAAAAATAAATTAAAATTAGGTCAAATTGCACCTGCACTTTAGTGCACCACAACAGACACTGGTAACAACATGTAGCGCACCAGAACGGAAACATTGCATTGCCAAAAATTGTTTTCTTTTTCCTTTCAACATGGACATTCACAAAAAAAAGTCTAATAAAAGTGTCAACTCAATAATCAGAGTCCAAATAAACTTTTATTAGTTCATATTGGGGGTGACATTAAACAGCCAGTGTGTAAGGTGAGTGTTGGAACCACCCCGCAATTGTACTGAATGTTTAACATCAACCCCAATATGAACTAATAGAACTTATCTGGATTCTCTGACCATCGATTTGGTGGCCTTATTAGACTTTTTTTGTGGACATCATGTTGAAAGGAAAAAAGAAATACATTTTTTTTTTGGGGAAGACAATGTTCCCGCTCTGGTGCGCTACATGTTTTCATCAGCATCTATTGTGGTACTCTAAAGCGCAGGTGCATTTTGTCCTAATAGCACTGCAATGAGCATATATCTGTGTTAATGTGCATTTTAGTAATGTATCCTGAGGCTAGGACACAGGTGATTAAATCGCTACTATTCTTTAATTACACGTTCACCATCACCTCATTTGCAGCACCCTGAAACCAACTTGACGCTAATAAGAAGAGGTGTTAAATCTCTTAGTAGCAAAGAGCTTTAAAAGTCAAGGCTCCAGCACAGCTTAAAAAAAAAATAAAAATAAAAAAAAGCAGCTCCAGGTACTATACTCGGGTGATTTCCAACACTGATCACTGATTTAGCACTGCTAACCTAGCATCATAAAATAGTATGCTGGGTTGGAACAGTGGCACATATGTATGTCTATTTTTAGTGCGGCTGTCCAGATTCTCCTTCTTCATATGTCTATTTCTAGTCAGACTTTAAAAGTACCACATATCGATCTATATCCATCTATGTGGTACCTTTTAAATTCTGACTATAATTACTTTAGGGTTTTGGACCGTGGGGGGAGATTTACTAAAACTAGGGCACACAGAATCTGCATGGTAACCGATCAGCTTCTAGTTTTTATTGTCAAAGCTTACTTGAACGAGCTGAAGTTAGAAGCAGATTGATTAGTATGCACAGCTGCACCAGATTCTGTGTGCACCAGTTTTATTAAAAAGGACAAGTTTACCTTTTAACAAAAAAAAAAATGAAATGCACATTTTTTTGCAGGTAAAAAAAATATGCATTTATTGATTTTTGTTTCCGGAGCCTCTAAAGCATGGCACCAGTGATAAGCAAATCGCTGGTGTCAGGCAGGTCTCCTGCAGACCTGCCAGTGTATCAGGTACATCGTATGTATCTGCTTAGATACAATCAGACAGGAAGACTGAATGAACTAGTTTCATTGAAAACTACAAGCCGACAGCCACACTGTGAATGAGTGACATGGGCGGGTAGGCTGAACCCCCCCTCGGCCAGGTTTTTTTTTAAATTGTGACAGCTAGCAGGGGTGAGGGGGGGGGACAGTCTGTTCATAACATGTTACGCCCTAAATATGGGTGTTACATGTTACTAAAAGGTGAACTTATCTATTAAATCTCCTCCCTAGTGTCAAATAATGTGGTGGGCTAGAATGGTACCACATTTACAGTGGCAGGACAAGGTCATCCAGCGCCCAGGGCAAAGAAGCCAATGCCTTGTATCAGAATTAGCTCTCTGGCACCCCCATTCATACAGTAAACCACTGCGCCCAGGGCAGCTGCTCCTTCTGCCCACCCCTTGTCCAGTTCCTGTACATTTGTATATCTATTATTAACCCTAAAGCAATTGGTCGGTTATTAACCACTTGCCGACCAGCTGCCGCAGTTATACTGCAGCAAGGTGCTGAGGCTGGCTTGCATCTGGAATTTGTGAACATAAGTGGAATTTTGAACTAAAGTGGAGAGTTAATAACCAGTTGTGCTTTTGACTGCTTGTGGTTGCAAGTGGTATTTTTTTTTTTTCTCCTTATTTGATAAGTTTGCTATCAGTTTTTAAAATACTTTTTTTCCCTTCCTTTTTCTGACACTTTTTAAACAGCACACTTTTTTTTTTTTCTCCGTCTGCTAATTAACCCCTTTAGATCTACTTTCAATAGACGTCCTCCGCTTTGCACGCTCCCCGCACAATCACAGAGTCAATGAGACTCGGGTGATCACAGATCGGAGTAAGGGGTCGATCCCGGCCCCTTACCATGTGATCAGCTGTCAGCCAACGACAGCTGATCACGTGATGTAAACAGAAGATCGTTAATCGTTTTTTCTTTCTCCTCACGCTGACAGCACGAGGAGAAAAAAAAGCCGATCACTGGCTTCTGTGCAAGGGACATCGGTCCCAAGAGAAAGAGGCCTCATCTGTGCCAACCAGTACCCCCTGCCAGTGCCACAAATCAGTGCCCACCAGTGCCACCTATCAATGCCCACGCGCGCCACCTATCAATGTCCACCAGTGGTGCCAATCAGTGCATCATCAGTGCCACCTAGCAGTCCTGCCCATCAGTGTCACCTACCAGTGCCCATCACTGTCACCTATCAGTGCCCAGTGCCAACTATCATTGCCACCTATCAGTGCAGCCTCATCAGCGTACAATGAAGGAGAAAAATTACCTGTTTGCAAAATTTATTTTAAAAGTATATAAAACGGTTTTGTATTTTTTTATTTGTCTTTTTTTTTTTTAAATTAACAAAAAAAAACAGAGATGACCAAATACCACCAAAAGAAAGCTCTATTTGTGGGTAAAAAAATAATTTGGGTACAGTGTTGTATGACCGCGCAATTGACGTTCAAAGAGTGACAGCGATAAAAGCCGAAAATTGGTCTGGGCAAGAGGGGGGTTTAGGTGCCCAGTAAGCAAGTGGTTAAGGTGAGTGGTTAATTGTTCACAGTTGTATATAAGTGTCTATAAAACTCCCTTGGAGCTGGCCCGCTGCTGAGGGTGGCTTGTTTTTGGAATTTGTAAACAGAAGTGGAATCTTAAACTAAAGTGGAGAGTTAATAAACAGGAGTCTTCTAACCTGCAACACTGGGCAGAAAAGGACAACCTTGAAAGGGGTCCTCTGCTTGCTGAGCAGGTGGTCAGTAGGGTTGATGTGGAGGGGCAACTCAGGATTATCAGGTAGGAAGATAGATGGGTTAATGTAGTTAGAGGGCGTGGTAAAGGCTCATAGAAAAAGGAAGGCCAGTCCTGTGTGCACCAAAACAAATTTCCCAAGTTGAGTGAAGATGCAGAGGTGGCAGCCCTGGATGTCATTGCTACCCATATCACCCAGGAGAGCAGCCCATCTAGTAGGGGTGGTGAGGGTAGTGCAGGTAGGCCTAGACAGTTGGTGGTAATAGGGGATTCTATAATCAAAAGGACTTATAGAATAATTTGTCGCCAGGATCTCCTCAACTGAATGGTTTCGTCTCCCTGGTGCTAGAGTTCGGCATGTGGTGGACCGGGTTGATAAATTACTGGGAGGGGCTGGGCATGACCCAGCTGTCTTGGTCCATGTTAGAACCAATGACAGAATACATAGAAGGTGGAGGTTACTTAAGAATCAATTTAAAGAACTAGGCTGCAAGTTGAAGGGAAGGACTTCCACGGTGATATTCTCTGAAATATTGCCTGTGTAATGCGCAACACAGGAAAGGCAGGGGGAGATTAGTGACCTGAATCCATGGCTTAAGATCTAGTGTAAGGAGGAGGAAAGGTTTGGGTTTCTAGAGCACATGGCTGACTTTTTATTGGGGTACAACCCATATGATAAAGATGGTTTGCACCTGAATGAAAGGGGGTCTGCTGTGCTGGGGGAGAGGTTTATGGGAAGGTTGGAGGAGTATTTAAACTAGGATTGAGGAGGGAGGGTCAACTAGAATTCAATAGGTTAGACAGGTCAGTTAGGGGTCAGACATTATTGTAGGGTGGGATGGGGATAGATTGGGGGGAGGGGGGTATGGCAGGTGACAAGAAGGTTCCCATGTTGCAAACAACCATTGGAAATTATAGTGCTATCTGTACTAATAAAAAAAAAAAAAAAAAAAAAAGATATGCAAAACAGCAGAGCAAAATGTAATAATGCATTAATGTGTTTGTTCACCAATGCCAGAAGTCTGAGAAGGAAAACAGGTGAGTTGGAAGCTCTGGTACACAAGGAGCGCTATGATGTAAATCGGTATTGCTGAATCTTGGCTTCATTCCTCACATGACTGGGCTATTAATATTCCTGGCTATGCCCTCTTTTGGAGAGACAGGGCAAAAAGGAAAAGTGGCAGTGTCTATCTTTATGTGAAAAGTGAATGAGGACCTAATTGATAGAGAGTATGATGTGGCTGAAGCATTATGGGTGGAACTGTATATAGAGTGCATAGTTCAAAGTTAATCATTGAAGCTTGTTATAGACCACACAATGTTAATGAGGAGGTGGAGACTCAGCTCCTTGCACAGATGGAAGGGCTGCAAGGGCTGGGACGGTGATAATAACGGGGGATTTTAACTACCCGGAAATTTACTGGAGTAATGGCACTGCTGGAACAGTTAAAGGGCAAAAATGTATAAACCTATTACAGGACAATTTTATGATCCAGTTTATTGTTGCCCCAACTAGGAATGATGCTCTGTTGGACCTGGTAATCTCAAACTATGCAGAGCTTATTACTAATGTTCCTATAAAAAGGAACATCTGGGTAGCAGTGATTATAACATGATTTCATTTGATGTTAGCTGTAAGCAAAAAAAACACATATGGGAAAGATAAAATTAGTTAACTTTAAGAGAGCAAATTTTCCAAGGATGAGGGCTTCTCTCCAAGAACTAGACTGGGAGGGAATATTGATATTCATGAACACAGAACAGAAATGGAAATTCTTCAAAAAGACTATGTGAACTCACTGCAATGTATATTCCCATGGGAAATCCGTTTAAAAGGCTAAAAATAAAACCAATGTGGCTCACGGACAAAGTAAAAAAATAAAAAAAGCTATAAATAAGAAAAGAGCTTTTAAAAAATATTAAAAAAAAAAAAAAAAGGAACACCATCATCGTTTAAATGTTACAAAGAATATAACAGAATAGGTAAAAGGAAAATCAAGGACGCAAAAATTCAAAACGAACAACATATTGCAAAAGATAAGACAAACCCCAAAAGATTCTTCAAATATATTTATAGTAAAAAAAATAAAATAAAAAAAAAAGGTCAGGTCTGAGCATGTAGGCCCTTTACAAAATAAGCTAGAGTGGGTGACTGGGGACAGAGACGGCAAATGTATTAAATACTTTCTTCAGCTCTGTGTATACAAAGGAGCATGGGGAGTTCAAATCCATAATGGGGATAGTATTGACACAGCCCCAAAATGATCCACAATGGTTCAAAAGTGATATGGTCCGGAAATATTTAGACAGAATAAAGGTGGATAAAGCACCTGTACCAGATGACACCCACCCACAGATCCTAAAAGAATTGGGCTTTATCATTTCAAAGTTGTTGTATCTAATTTTTAGGGACTCGTTAATGACTGGAATGGTACCACTGGATTGGCGTAGGGCCAATGTAGTGCCAATATTTAAAAAGGGAACAGTCTTTACCAAGTAACTAAAGACCTGTTAGTTTAACTTCTATAGTTGGGAGAGTTTAATAAAAAAAAAAAAACACATATGAGTTCTTGCTGGAAAAAAAAAAATATTTCAAGCAACAGACAGCATGGGTTCATGAAATACAGAAGTTGTCAAACAAACCCGATTTATTTTTTAGAAGAGGGAAGTAAAACCTTGGACAGAGGGGTGGCTGTGGACGTGGTATTGTCACGTACCTGATGGGAGAGTCTGTTATGCAGAGGAAGGTCTCTCTTACACCTCTGACTCAAAGCCCCTGGTAGAGCAGACAGGTGGTGCGGGAGTGCAGAGTCCCACGAGTGCCTGCTAAGTTGCTAGCAGGGAGGCTGAACCAGAAATGAAGATAGAGATGTGGAGGAACACCGACACAGCAGGACGACCAGGAACAGCTGACAGGCTGGAGACTGGAGTAGGCTGGTACTTGGGTGCCACGGACTGGAGCGTGGGTACAGCAGCTAGCGGAACTTGGTGTTGGTAATGACTGGAGCACAGGCAGGTGCATGCAGGCTGAATCAGACACCGGAGAACAAGTCCAGAACAGGTGCTGATGCAGAAGCGTAGTCCGATGCAGGCAGAGATGGCAACAGGCTGTCAGAAAGAACAGGCAGGAGCGTAATCAAAGAAAAGCCAGGGTCAGATGCAGGCAGATAACAGGAGTAGTCAGGAGCAAGCCGGGTAGGTCAACAGGAACTGGTACAGGCAACACATAGCCGGAGACACAGGAAACGCTGGAGACCAGCCAGCACCGATCCTGGGGAATGAACCAGTTTAAATAGCCCCTTTGGCACCATGGACATGGAGCACAGGGGAACTTCTCTGGCTGCCATCTTGGTTGCTGGCATGCCCTTCCTGCCAGGTATACTTGGATTTTGCAAAAGCGTTCAAATACAGTTCCCCACACATGGCTCGTGTGTAAGGTAAAGTCTACAGGTTTGAAAATATCAGTTTGTAAATGGATAGAATACTGGCTAAAATACATAATTCAGAGAGTAGTGGTTAATGATTCATACTCTGAATGGTCTAAGGTTATCAGTGGTGTGGTGTACCCCAAGGTTCAGTGTTGGGACCCCTACTTTTTAATATTTTTATAAAATGATATAGGGTCTGGGATTGAAAGTACCATTGCAGTCTTTGCAGATGACACCAAACTATGCAGTGGATTAACATCCTTACAGGATGTCTCCAACTTACAGGGCCGACCTCAATGCATGGTTTAATTGGGCAACTGTGTGGCAAATGAGTTTTAATATAGATAAAATGTAAAGGTATACACTTGGGGGCCAAGAATATGCATGCATCATACATACTGGGGGGGGGGGGCATAGTGGAGAAGGATCTGGGGGTTTTGGTAGAGCAGGGCTTGACAAATTTGCTTGGAATCTAGGAGCCAGCTAAAAAAGTTAGGAGCCAGGTTTTCTTTTTAACGACAACGACTGACAGGTGGCACTGGGCACCGTAGGACGTCCTCCCAGAACCTTGCTCCTGCGCGCCCCCTAGGGCACGCACTCGGGAACATCCGTGACCGCCAGGTCCCGAGGACCCGGCGCATTGCGGTAAACGGACGCCGATAGCGGCCGTTTACCACGTGATCACTCTGTCAAATGACGGTGCGATTACATGTACACAAACCGGCGTCATGTCATGACGCTGGTTCCTCCCTCCCCTCTCTGTATCAATCAGTACAGTGAGAGGGGAGAAGCTGAGAGGGGGAGAGATGGGACCAGCGCTGTGGGCTGGATGTGTAGTGCCCACAGCGCTGGTCAGTGACAGCTACACTGCCAGCACTGTGCAATGCTCTGCCAATACATTTTAATAGAAACAAAGAATTTTTTTTTTTTTTACTGAATTTTCTGTATTTTTTGATTTATAGTGCAAAAAAATAAAAAACCCAGCGGCGATTAAATACCACCAAAAGAAAGCTCTATTTGTGTGAAAAAAAGGACAAAAAATTCATTTGGGTACAGTGTTGCATGACTGAGAAATTGTCATTCAAAGTGTCAGAGCACTGAAAGCTGAAAAGTGGCCAGTGGTTAACATTGCATTAGCATTTAGAGGTGTTGCAATACCAACAGCCACCACAAGATGGCGCCATAGAAGGATTTCAGAAGGCCGCAAAGCCGCGGCCTAAATTTCTGGCTGGCGCGGCCCGATGCAATCGCGCAGCGGGGGTCAGTGTCCACAGGCTGACACAGTACCGCAGCTGTCGCCCCAGGCGCCAGGACCCCAATTCTAGGCGCAATTGCGCCCGGGCGACCAGGGTTTGTCGAGGCCTGCGGTAGAGCATAAGCTCAATAATAGCATGCAATGCCAAGCCGCTGTTCCAAAGCAAGCAAAATCCTGTCTTAGAGAGGGGAGAGAGATCATGTTGCCCTTGTACAAATCATTAGCAAGACCTCATCTGGAATATGCAGATCAGTTTTGGGCACCAGTTCACAAGAAGGATATGGGGGAACTGGAGAAAGTGCAACCAAACTGATAAGAGGCATGGAGGAGCTCAGCTATGAGGAAAGATTAGAGGAACTGAATTTACTCTCGAGGAGATTAAGGGGGGGATATGATCAATAGGGGTGCAACGGATCGTCGCTGATCCGTGATCCAAACCGGTCACCCTGTTCAGATCGGCACACCCCGCGATCCGCGGTCTATGCCTTAGGAAAGGCCGCGGCTTCGACCTAGCTCCGGAGCCGCGGCCATCTTGGTACACCCGGCGGCTGTTTACAATGTGATCGCTCCGTCAAATGACGGAGCGATCACTTGTAAACAAACTCTGCATTACCCTGCCAATACCCTGCATTACCCTGCCAATACCCAGCCATACTCAGACAATATTACAGTGGGGGAGA
Organism: Lithobates sylvaticus; assembly: GCA_028564925.1. Lineage (NCBI taxonomy): Eukaryota > Metazoa > Chordata > Amphibia > Anura > Ranidae > Lithobates > Lithobates sylvaticus. The sequence goes on along the minus strand of CM053029.1, from coordinate 176,576,136 downwards.
TTGTGGATATTACAGTGGGGACTATATGGTGGTGGGATTTTCACAGGTTTTTGCAAATTCAATTATTATTTGCTGATCCGAAAAATGATCTGATCCGTGAGTTTTTTGATCCATTGCACCCCTAATGATCAACATGTACAAATATATATGGGGTCCAAATAGTGAACTTGGTGTTGTTATTCACTTTACGGTCAACACAGAGGACAAGGGGGCACTCTTTACACCTAGAGGAAAAGAGATTTCACCTCCAAATACAGAAAGGCTTCTTTACAGTATGAGCTGTGAAAATATGGACTAGACTTCCTCCAGAGGTGGTTCTGGCCAGCTCAGTAGATTGCTTTAAGAAAGGCCTGGATTATTTCCTAAAATGTAATTGGGTACTGACATTTATAGGGGAGAGGGAGAGGGGGAGAGAGAGAGATCTCTCCCTACTCTGTCAGTCCATCCCCCTGAATGTTAGAATGCACCTCCCTAGGGAAACACTTAACCCTTTGATCATCACTAGCGTTAACCCCTTCCCTGCCAGTGCCATTTATACAGTGCATTTTTATAGCACGGACCACTGTATTGTGTCACTGGTCACCAAAAAGTGTCACTTAGGGTCAGATTTGCCCACCGCAATCCTGCTAAAAATAGCAGATCGCTGCCATTACTAGTAAAAAAAAAAAAAAAAAAAAAAAAAACAGTCCCTACATCTTTCCCTTAAATTGTAGATGCTATAACATTTGTGCAAACCATTTAATATACGCTTAATGCAATTAATTTTTTTCTAAACATATTGGCCCAAACTGATAAATCATTTTTTTTTTTCTTTTGGATATGTATTATAGCAGAAAGTAAAATATATAATATTTTTTTTCCAAAATTGACAGTCTTTTTGTTTATAAATAAAAACCACAGAGATCAAATACCACCAAAAGAAAGCTCTAATTGTGTTAAAAAAGATAAATAAATAAAAAAAGGGGGGGCAATTGACAATCCTAATTTTTTTTTTTTTTTAAAGTACCATCTTAGTGATGTCATCTAAAATTCAACCACTTAGAAAGAAAATAAAAACCTACACAGAAAACATGACACAGCAATTACAGTAGATTTGCAAGTTTTATTACACAAACAGGACAGCAGTAAAAACAACGTCTTTATATTAATAGGTTCATTGCACACAGTTTGGGGGCTTTACAATGCTATAATGATTCAGTATTTTAAATGTTTGCGGCCCTGCAGCCTGACAGCTATAACAGTGGCAGTGATCTCTAAAATGTCCAAAGTCTGTGCAAGAGAACAGGCATACAAATCTCAGATCTTTTCACTATGTAAAAACATTTTTATAAATTTTTTTTTAAATTGGTTGCGTGTGTATGTTTATATAATTAGCATTTACCCCTAAATTTCCAGATGCCTCTTAAAGGAACAATAGACATTGCCCAGCAAGTTCCACCGTGGATAATCCTCTGTTGCGATCAGTTGGACAGGGGTGTCTAAAGACTGCCCTTACGACTACTTCCTAATCAGTTTGGGCTATGACCATCCCAAGTCTACAGCCAGTAATAAAACATTAGGAAACAAAAGTAACAAAACAACTGTATACAAATATAAAAAAGGCAAAAACAGCACAAAGTTATTTAGCAAAAACTGTATCCACACATATTAGTTAAACTACTTTGTTCAATACATTTGTAAATGTTTTTCCTCTTTAATAAATACTTTCCTAAACTCAACACTAAAATAACATATCTGTTTAAATAATGCTACATGTATTTAACTCCATTTAAAAAAAAAAAAGCAAAGCCAAAAAAGTGCCTTGGAGGCCAAGTGCTTCTATTTAGGGAACTGGATGTGGGGAAAGAATGTTTAAACACACAAGCCAGTTACAAAGCTAGAGCAGTCCTAATACAAAAAAAAAAAATAATGCAACATTCTTATCTATAAAGATCCCTGTTTTCTAATCTAAGCTGTTGAGAATCATATAAATTTTCCTATTTTCTAAATAATATAAAAATTGACTAACTAAACTGCAGACTTTTTGCAGATTATGCAATTCCCAGAGCTTTGGCATTTGAAGTAGAGAACAAAAACAGAACTAATCATTATATATATATAGCTGAAATTCTGAGGTGCCATTGCAAGATTCAGACAAGAGACAAAACAGACTGAAGTGCTGTATTAAAAACAAAGAAAAAACGATTTTTCCACATACAAAAAAAAATATGTCCATAATTAGTGCAACTCTACACTGCATTCGTTTTCATGTACTACGCCACCTATTTCTGACCTTTAAGTGGTTATTTTAAAACTATTACATAATATACAAATCTTTTTGAAAAGGGAGCAACTAAACAACTTGCAAAAGATAAAAACAACGATCATGCAGCAAGCACCATAAGATGCCATTACATGTCTCTACCGGTCACATAACAGCCGGCCAGAGGGTTCCCCTCCCTTTTGCTTGTGGTATTTTTCATTAGTTAGGAGAGGCCCTGGTATTGTATTGTGTTATATTATGACACCTACTCTTGATTTTTACATTTTGCAATCCCCATACAGGTTTAGCGGAGTTCCACCAGTTTTTTCTGTTTATTAAAAGTCAGCAGCTACAGAAAAAAAAGGTATAGCTGCTGACTTTTAATAAACAGACACTTACCTGTTCCACGGTCAAGCAGTGCGGGTGCCCGGAGCCCCGCGCCTCTCCTCGCTGTCATAGCAACTGTGGGCACCCAGCCGTGACAGCTTCACGGCCGGGCACGCACTGCGCTATGCTATTGGCCAGGCAACCTTCTGGGACCTGTGACATGTCCCAGAAGATCACTGGCAAGGAGGGGGTGAGGAGTCACCTAGGCGGCCAAGAAGAGGAAGGAGGAAAGGAAGTCCCACTAAAAAGAAGGTACACCCCCCCCCCCCCCAAAAAAAAAAAAAAAAAATGACATGCCAATTGTAGCATATCAGGTGGCAAGGAGTGCTTAAAGTGGAAGTTCCACTTTTGGGTGGAACTCGGCTTTAAAGCGGGATTCCACCCTAAAGTGGAACTCCCGCTTTTCGGAACCCTCCCCCCCTCCGGTGTCACATTTGGCACCTTTCAGGAGGGAGGGGGGTGCAGATACCTGTCTAAGACAGGTATCTGCACCCACTTCTGGGCATAAACTCCCACGGGAGTTTACTCCACTTCCTGTCCTGGCGCGCTGTCTGCCGGAACACACACACGTGTCCCGGCAGACAACGCTGACTATTCTCATTGCGCTGCGCGACTCACGCATGCGCAGTAGGGAACCGGGAAGTGAAGCCGCTTCCTGATTCCCTCACTGAGAATGGCGCCGGCAGCAGCAGAGAGCCGATCGATTGATCAGCCTCTGCTGCCCACATCGCTGGAACCTGTGACAGGTAAGTGTCCATTTATTAAAAAAGTCAGCAGCTGCAGTATTTGTAGCTGCTGGCTTTTAATTTCTTTTTTTCCCCAGGTACCGTCCCGCTTTAAGTAGTCTTTTGGATCAATACGTTCAAGCACTACTACTAAAAGCAACTCTGCTGCTAGCTAAAATGTATGCAAAGCCAAAATTTATTTTTTCTAGTTTTGAATAGAGAAGGGGATGGGTAAGACCCACTGACAGGTACCATTTATTGTCTGTGTCCCCACTGTAGCTTCCTCTTTACTTCCTATCCCAAAAACACAGCAGGAAGTAGGAGATATCTCCAAAGTGAAGTGACATCTCCTCTTACGCCTAGTACACACGGGCCGAATGTCGGGAGACATCGGCCGGTTCAATAAAAAACAGCTGACATTCGGCCCATGTGTATGCCAGTCTGGCTGGCTTTTGTCGGACAAGCATGCTAGAAAACCAGAAAACTGCCTCCCGATCAGCGCTCTCAGACGTCCGCCTGTCAGAACACAACAGGTCAGCGGGAGACATCACCTTACTGACGTTGGATCATTAGTAAAGCAGCTCCGACCGGAGCTGGGTTGAGCGAATGAAAAAAATAAAAAAATAAAAAAACAATTAGCCTATAAAAAACACCAGTAGCTTTAGCTGCAGAATGAGTTTGGCAACGTTTTTGCAGTAGCGTTTGAGTGTTTTTTTTAATCAAAACTATACTCCCACAAAGGTTTATAGCTCAAAAATGCTGATAAAAGCCTGAAAAGGGCTATTTGGCATTTATCAGAGTTAGAGCATTTTTACAGTGTTTTTTTACAGCCAGAGAACGCTGATAACAGCCTATGTGTGCATGGACACACAGGAGAGCAGGCTGGGGAGTTTACTGGCTGCAGAAAAAAAAAAAAAAAAACACCATAAGTTAAAAACAGCAGTTGTAAAAACATCCAGTGTGCATGAGGCCTTAGTGTGTACCAGGCTTTAACCTCTTGCCCACCACCCGCCGCAGTTATACTGCGGCAAGGTGGCTAGCCTGTGTGGGCATGTGTGCCGATTGGCTGGCAGGGGAGACAATCAGCGGGTCCGGCGGACACGATGGCCGCCCGCGATTGTTCCCCCACAGAGACAGAAAGGGTATCTGTCTATGTAAACAAGGCAGCTATCCGTTTTGACAGGGGATGACACAGGATCTTGCTATGCAGGAAGACTGATTTCTGTGTTGTCCCAATCAGATCGTCTCCCATACAGTTAGTAAACACACCCAGAGAACACAATTAACCCCTTGATCATACCTGATGTTAACCCCTTCTCTGCCAGTGTCATTTATACAGTGATCAGTGCATATTTTTTAGCACTGATCACTGTAATAACATCACTGTTCCCAAAAAAGTGTCAAAAGTGTCTGATCTGTCTGCCGCAATGTCGCAGTCCCACAAAAAAATTTACATATTTTTAAAATAAAATATGTGTAAAAATGCCAAAAATATATCCCCTATTTTGTACATGCTATAACTTTTGCGCAAACCAATATACGCTAATTGGGATTTTTTTTATCAAAAATATGTAGAATACATAAATTTACCTAAAATTGATAAACTCGATTTTTTTATTTTTTTTTATTGGATGGGTTTTATAGCAGAAGGTCTGGTTTTCGAAATTGGTCTTTTTTTCCCCTTTTATAGCGCAAAAATAAAAACCGCAGAGGTGATCAAATACCACCAAAAGGAAGCTCTATATGTGTGGGAAAAAAAAGACAGTAATTTTTTTTGTGTACAGTGTCACTTGAACATGCAATTGTCAGTTAAAATAACACAGTGCCGTATTGCAAAAAATGGCCTGGTCTTTAAGGGGGTAAATCCTTCAGGTCCTTAAAGTGGTTGTATACCCATTCTGATAATTTCTTATTAAATTAATAATAGTAGGCTATAATTTGCCATTTTTTATTCTTCTCTTACCCAAATCCTTACTGAGTTATCGTTTTTCTTTTAAAATAACGTCATCTGCGCAAGCGCCGCCATGTCATTTCCTACTGTTGGCGTCAGCCCTGAGATCCCGCAAGACTCCTTCCCCTTCTGGAGTAAGGGCAGCAACAAGATCAGCTCCTATTCGCTACAGAAGGTTTCCGTAGTTCCGGAAATGAAAACGAGGCGAGGATGCAGCGAATAAAGCGCATGCACGGAATTATGTCCAGGGAAACCTACTGAGGGCGGAAATAAAGCACTGCACGAAAGCGGAATGACCATAGCTGTGATGGCGGTGGCTAGGAACATGCAGGAGCAATCACAAGTCTCTTTATTTAGCAACTAATTTGATTGATATAATGCTTAAATGTGGTATCATTGTCAGAGTTTACTACTGCTTTAAGTGGTTAAGCTTCTGGCACACGCACACACACACACACACATACACTACAATCTGACTATACAACCTCCTTTAGATCTATCAATTACTTCATAGTGCAAGCGCCTGCCTCACTGTACGAAAATCAATTGTATAGTTTAGGTAGGTCCTCATAATACATTGTACAAAGATGTAATGGTCAAATTGTGTATGGGGTATGTGACCCTCATCTCCAGTTCTTCTGACAACTAAGAAGTGATGGGTTGCCTATCACTTCCGGTACCAGAGACTAGCGAGGGTAAATCTCAACAGCAGAGATACAGACAGCTATAAAAACCTAAGCAAAAATCCATCCCGCAGCACCTTTTTACACCTTTTCTACACCACCATAATGTAAAGGCATAATAGCCAACACACCAGAAGTAACAGATCTCAAATCAGTCGGTTGTACACTTTTTGCTGCACAAGCTAGTGTATGTTATTTCAACTAATACCTTAAAAGTGAAAGATTTAAGATCTGTTACTTCTGGTGTGCTGGCCATTTCTGCTATTTTAGCAATACAAATTAACAAAGGCTCTAACCCACTTTCTATTCAGAACTAAACAAAGTTTTGGCTTTAAAACTTAAGTTCAGGTATTGTCACTTTAACGTTTGCTTGGGCAAAAAACGAATTTATGTGATGGGGCTGCTGGGAACGCTGTATCATAGTGTAGTAGCATTAGCTACATACAATATGCAGCACTGTGTTCCAGCAGCATCACGGAAGACTTCCTGTCAGCTGCCAGAACAAAATCGGGTTGGCCCAAGTGTTACTTAACAATTCGGAGAAAGCCTTGTATTTTAAAATCAGTAAATACAAAGCTTTCACCAATTGCCCAAGGGGGGAGAAGTAGGTAAGTGACATCACAATCTCCACCTCAGCCAATCAGAAAACCTTGTATTCATTGATGGACATACAAGGCTTACTCTGAATAGCCGAGAAGCACTCAGCCCGATTCGATTTTTTACAGCAGGAGATAGGAAGCCTCTCGAGACGGAAAAACAGCTCTGCATACTGTATGTAGGTGCATTGTATCATTAGGATACAGGATCGCAGCAGCCACATTACTTGGTAAAGGAGATCATTTGTTTAGGTCACTATGACCCAAACAACCTCAGGAAACAAGGACTCAGACATTAAAGTCCAACTCCAGGCACCACATTTTTGAAGTGGTTGTAAACCTCTGACATGAAATATGAACAAAGCAAGTACCTCTTTAGTGTGTGCGTGTCTCAGTTCAAAGCACTAAATGTTATTTATATCTGCTGTCTTGTTCCTCTGCTATCTGCATGAGTCACTTCTGACAAGTTTTCCTGACACCAAGAGTGACAGGAGAGGGAGCTCGAGTACACAGCCTGTGATTGACAGCCTCCGCTCGGTTTCTGCGCGAAGAGGGGTATGTCCCCTCCCTTTAATCAGCTCTCCTCACTCAGTGCAACTTCAATTTCACATCTGTTTTCTGAAAGCTCAGACAAGTTGCATGAATTCTGGGCTTTGGACAGCTGTAGAGAAGAGAAGAAAGCAGATAAAACAGGTCCAACTTTCATAGGAGGATTTGTTTCATCTCTGTCTCATCTGAGGCCAATCATTTCACTGGGTATATGTAAGGGTTTACTACCACTTTACAATATATTTAATAGCCCCAAATGTCTTTGCAAAAATAGACAATACCTTGTTAAAGTAGCAATGACATCATCACTGTGCTGCACAAAGCTAGTGCAGAGAGCTGAGCTGTGGGAGGGGCCTAGCAGGCCCACCCACTACAGATTGCCTGCAGAAAACTATGGGAGAGGGCGGAGATAAGACCAGTCACCCTACACAAGGCGACAGAGCAGCAGCGACCGGTCTTTGATACAGGAAGCACCTACACAGAGGTAAAGTTTCACACTGGATTACTGCACAGATCTGGAAGAAAACACACCGGGAATAATTCAAGCAAAAAAATATGCATGCCTCTTGTATTTAGACAAAAATGTGCTTATCTCACAGTTCAGCTTTAAAATACTTTAAAATAAAAGCACTCCCTGCTAAAAATTGTGACTGGCCTCTGCTATCTTCAAGCACTATGTTGGCTGAAAAGTCCTCAGAATCTGACACTTCGAGGGGGGTTGCTGGTTACCTGCCCTCCCACTAAGTGATATGCTTCTATCCACCAACCACTACTGTGTCCTGTAGTGATGCAAAAGCTGACGGATGCAACCACAAACACAGTGTGGAGACAGGCAATTGATAATCCCAAAAGTGTCAGATGGGGAATTCTCAACCAGTGTAGCGCTTAAAGCTAAGACTGATGGCATGAGAGTGGTAAATTTAGTGCTTTTTAAAAACAACAGAGGAGGACAGAAAAGGGAATAGAAAGACTATTAAATATAAAATGGGAAGAATAGGAGTTTTTATTGCTGTTCACCCATTGAGATTTAAGCTGGCCATAGATGGATCAAATCTCGGCCAGTTCAGCAGGGACCAGCTGAGATTGGCTCCATCTATGGGCAGGCCGATTGCACCAAAGTCGATCCATCAATTGGCTTGGATACAACCAGCATGTTGGTTTTATTTGCATTCGATTATTGCCAGCGGCTATAGCCTTTAGCAATATTCACAGTGTTCACCTAGCAGGGACGGCTCCCCATGCCCTCCTTTCCCCGCTTGAAGAACACAAAAGCTCCCCAGGGAGGGATTCTCCCATCAACACTGACTGTTGACGGGGAAATCAAGCAATTTTCTGTGCTACGGCAACCCTTGGCTGCAGAAAAGAAAAACTGTATAATCTAAGGTATAATCTTACGCTTGTGTCTCAGAGGCAAGCATCATATGTGTAGAGCGAAAACAGACCAGCAATAAATACATAACAAAGGCTTCTGTCTCTCCCCATGCCTAGATTCGGCAGGAGTTTCACTTTTAATGCCAATTTCACCTTATTGATACATCTGATGTTTCAATGGAGGGCAGAGAAATTTTAAAGTTTGTATATATTAGCTATCTTGTTTCTTTTCTAACTGTAAGGTTTTTGAAGCCCCAGCTGTAGTACAAGAGAAATGTGTACTTTGGTTATTGCTAAAAGGGTAAACTGCAGACACATTTGGGTCTACCAAACACTCTCCCCAACAGCTCTCAGCACACACACTGCAGTTCTGAGACACAGCTGCAGGGCAACCAGCATCAAAATTAAGCATAGAACTTCACCCTTCTTCTGAAGTCCCCTTACATAAAACGTGCTTTTTTTTGGTTTACTTTTTTTCTTAAGAGTTCTGTCCCATCCCCTAATGCCCATCATTCACCTAGGCATATCACAGGTAATATGCCTGCTATGGCTCCTGGGATATGCACATCAGAAATCTCAGGAAGCACAGTGCATTATAGAGAAAGCAGCAGGGAGGGGGGGCTTAACAGGCCATCATCCCGAGGACTGTCGGCTAAACCCGGAAGAGCCAGCGGTGCCGCAGGATGACGTCACACAAAAGATGGTGGAGCGGGACAGAAATCTGACAGGATTCTGTAAGAGACACTGCTGGGCGGGTAAATGTCTGAAACAATCAGTACCCGCCACAATTTTAAATTATATATGTATATGTATGTATGGGGGAGGATGGGGTGGCTGGAGAACCACTTTAGTCACTGGGCACATTGGAAAAAGTACAAAACATTGGCCTGTACAAAAACGTATAAAAACAAGATAGTGAATATATATTATGTATAACATTTATTTCATTGCCTTCCCTTAAAACATTTAGGTTTTCAGAAAGGTAAGTTTGCAAATTAATAAAAAAAAAAAAAAAAAAAAAAAAGAAGAAGTAGTTAAGAATAGTAAAATTTTTACAAAGAAAACAACAACAATGGAATAAGAAGGTCATGGCAAGGTGCAAAAATTTAGGTAACAGAAGTGCCTGAATCTAAAGAGCTCCTAACTTCCTGTAGTGAGCCAACAACGCTGCCTCTGCTGCACTAAAATCCCAAGCAGCATTGGCAGCCTTGTCAGAGTTTCCCCCTGCTAGACTACGGAATAGCCACCGTTTTCCTTATCGCCATAAATAAGGGGGTACTGCAGTCCAGTTGGTGCAGCAGAGGCAGCATGTGGTCAGGTCACTAAATGAAGTTTTGTGGCAAATCAGATATTTTTCTGTCCTTGTAACATTAATAGTGACAAAACAAGAAGAAATGTGAATGTCTGGAAGAGATGCACTGCATGCGTTCTTTTTTTGCACAGACATACACTTTCAATTTGCCAAATGTAACATACGCAATCTAGTTTGGTTGCAATGTGTAACCTTACATTGCTTGCTATCATTTAATAAAAAAGGGTTTGTCTACCAATTGCTGAGAATTCTGCTTTTAGCAGAAACCAGAAGCTGAATCACCCCAACTTCTTATATCACCGTGAACTCCAGTGGTAGGATCTTTTCATCAAAGTTCCCAGCTCTGCCCTGCAGCCACATCCAAGGGAATCTCACAAGACTGGTTTTCATCTTATACATAGAACAGAGAATCAAGAAGGAGAAGCAAGAGTCCATGTCTAGGTAAGGAACATCAGAGAGAAGGGCTTGCAGCCGAAGTCCTCAAGGGTTACAAGAGGCTAAAGGAAATCAATCTTGTAAGCATTACAAAGACTGCCATTGTTGACCCTTTCTTCTCAAAATGCTAGTTGTCTGACCATCATGCAGATGCTTGGGCTTCAGTGTTTCTTGTACTACTAACCTGAAACAAGTATAGAGCTAGAGGATTCAGACACTTTTCTGACACTTGTTCATACAGCTGGTTTGGGTTTTTGACTCAAAAAATTTGATGTCATACAGACAACAAGTATTTATAGAAGAAAGCCTGCAATGGCGGCCCCCTTTGTTTTTACATATGACAGGGTCTCTTTACCAGGTAATTGAGTCCAATGATGTTCACACATATCCAAAAATTTTTTTTTTTGCCTGGACTGGTCCTTTAAGCACCAGTCGACTTCATACTAGTGGCATCTAGGAACACTTTACTTCTCGCTCGGTTTGACTTTGCCCTGGTCTTCCACTTTCCTAATGGCTGCCTGTATGGCCTCCTGGTCACCCAAAAATTCATGCGGTTTGACGGCATGGAGATTCTCATCAAGTTCTAGAAGCACTGGAACCCCAGTGGGAAGAGAGATCTTTATAATGTCCTCATCAGAAATACCTGTCAAATGAAACAAACAATAAATCAAAAAATTGCATTAAATACTGCAGAGAAAAAACACAGTAAGTCATTCAAGTGGACCTGAACTCAAAAAACAAAAAAGGAGGACTTTTTTTTTTTTGTTGTTCTTAAATTATTCTTAACCTAAGGACCTCCTGGGTATGGACCCTCATAGCTGTATAACTGCAGTGTGGGATTGATTAAAGCACTGCTACCTCTGACTACTAGCCTAACCAGATTAGGAGTGAGATTTGGCAATGTCATTGTGCTGTTCAGTGTTCTCCCTACTGGAGAAGAAGCTGTACCAGAGAAACTGCAGTGGAGGGATCTCCTTGCTTACTGTTCTATCCATTCTGTGGACCTGTGCTTCATTCACCTGTCCGGCGGCTTCCTGATCATTACCATTCCAGTCATCAGAACACTAGTCATCAGGGGGAAAGTCTGACAGGAGGAAGCATACCCTGCCATTACCAAGATGGCAGTCTCCACTGGAGAACAAGGCATTGCCATTAGTTATGGGGAAAAGATCAGCTGCAGGGAGACAACAGGTAAAACTAATGACTGGTCAATAGTTTTCTGTCTGTGAGCACAGGTGCCCTTTAAACACCAGTTTGACATGGCTGCTGGCAGGCTGAATCAAATGCTGTCATTCTAGTTCTTTAGAGACTCTAGAGATCTTGCCATCAAAATTCTCAGTGCTGCAAACATTGCTATTACAAAAGTCGATAATGTGTTACATTTCTCTAAAATATAAAATAGATGAATACACCTCAGAGAGCGAGTGATGCCTACAAAACATAAGGGAAGAGCAGTGGGGATTATCCAATTGGCAACTGCCCAAAACTTTTAGTTTTGCCGACAGTTACATTATAGTAGCTGTTCAGTGTGTTAACACGTTGAAACTAAAATTAAACATTTGTATGGGATTGTTTCTAATATTGCACATGGCATTATATGGATATACATATACTTAAGGTTTACATTTGATAATTGCATGCAAACAGAACGCATACATAATTTGGTTCAAAAGTTCAGGAGAGGTCAAACTTGACTGTGAAAGGTCACTTGGGAGGGATGGGAGCTGCTGCAGATTGAGTTACACCTTGAACATTTCTTTACAACTGCAAGGTCAGCTGAAGGGCTGCGATTCCAAGATTCTCAGAAGATAGGTTTACTGACACACGTTACAGAAAGAGGCTGGCCTATGAAAAAACTGGGGCAAAAAAAAAAAAAAGGAGGGTTAATGTATGATTTTGATAGAGACATCTGATTGTGAGATCTTTGGCAAAAGGATCTCACAATCCAATTATTCTTTTTGGAGAGGGGCATTTAAAGAGACCCTGTCACCTTGCCAATTCATCTGACCATGTTATACTCACCTTGACAGTGTTACACACCTGGTATTTGAGCTTACAGAGCAGTGATGTACCCCCCCCCCCACACTTTTTTCATTTTGACAGTCGTCAGGCCTAGCACTTGCTCACTAGGCCTGAGCACTGCATCACGACACCCCCATATACAGAAGCTATGGGTATTCTGTGATGGCAGCGCCACAAAAAGGAGCAGTGGGAGAGTGCCATCATAGCAATGTAATGTAATGTATTTTTATCATAGCAATGTAGGCCCCTCACCCTAAACTGGGGCTATAATACAAGCTTCGTTTTTGGCTGGGCTGTAGGCAGCTCGACGGATTGTACAGTTTATATCTGGTCTTTCCCTAAGCTTAACTGAGTTGTGCATTTCTCACTGTCACCACTAGGTGTGACTGGTACCACAGGCTATAGTATGAGATAGTCTAGTTGTGCTAAGTTAGGAAAATGTATACATTTTTTCCAGCCAGCCCAGTAGGAGATTCTTGGCTACTGGTGCATACTGGGAGAGGATATATATTTGGGCTGGGCCATGTGCTCGCCCTCTAGCCTCAGGTCCCAATGGCCTGAGGAGGTGCTGCTAAATTTTGCTCTGCCTGAAGGCCCAGAAGCCTGCCTGGGGCTTACCAATTCTGAGGCGGTCTTGCCCTGTGTGGAAGAAGCCAAGCCAAATAGAGAAGACCCAGACCCTTGCTGAAGAGAGCCAGGATGAACGCTGGTCTCTCGTTTGGAGGACACACCTGAATGTAACAACTTGCTTACAGTGTTGCCAGGTCGGCTGAAAAGGTTCTGACATTGTGAAGCTGGATCTTCTACATCTGAAAATGTGTTTGCAGTATTGTCAGGTTGGCTTAAAGGACCTGGTACTGTGAAGCTGTACTTTTTCTGGCTCTGAGGAGACCAAGTGATCTGTTGCTGGCATCCGAGACCCCTAACCCTCTCTCCTACTACTTTTTTCCAAGTTCCACATTAAAGCTTTAAAAAGGCACAAAAGTAACTGGCTCCCAATTTTTGTTCAAAACTCACCATTATAGCCATGTACTCAGCCCTGGGGTAAATGCTAGATCGCTCCCTGCCTCTGGAAGTTGCACCCTGCCTTTAGAAGACCCAGGGGGGCTCTACAGTAAGTATAACTGGGTATAGGGGAGGGCTTTAAAGGAGACTTGGATGAGCAAGGCGACAGGGTCTCCAACTTACCAGTAGGTCTTTGTGGCAGGACAAAAGACTAAAAAGAAACCCAAAAGCAGACATTGGGTGTGTACATATAAGCCACATAACGAACACAAAAAAGAGTGCAAAGAGTGCTTAGCATTACGCTGAAATCAGACATCGCCAGCAATCACATGTTGGATTTCTGTTCCTCATCTAGGGAAAAAAAATGAAACCTGAAAACACAGTTGACTTTTCTAAAGGTTGTAAACCGCAGCCAAAAAAAAGAAATAAAAACAAATTGAGCCCTGGGCAGCTTAACCGCTTCCGGTAGGGCAGCCCGGCTGCATGAAACAACGTACCTGTACGTTGTTGTTTCTTCCAAGTTTGGGAGGATCTGTGTATACAGGATGAAACAGCCTTTTTTTTTTTTTTTTTTTTTTTACACAATGCAGTTGATTAACCCCTTAAGTTCCAGTGAGTATAACAAGCATGCTATGCTGCATATACAGACAGATTTTACTGTTGTGGGTTTAGTAACACTTTAAGCCATCCCCCACACAGTTAGAAAGCACTCCCTAGGAGCACACTTAACCCTTTGAATACATATTGGCCTAAGTTGATGAAGAAATTAGGATTTTTTACTTTTTTTTTTTTAATTGGATATGTTTTATAGCAGAAAGTAAAAAATATTTGTTTTTCTTCAAAATCTGTCTTTTGTTAATAGCGCAAAAAATAAACTGCAGAGGTGATCAAATATCACCAAAAGAAAGCTCTATTTGTGGGGAGGAAAAAAAAAAAAAAAAAAAAAAAAAAAATAAAGACATACATTTTGTTTGAGTAAGGCGTTACATGAACATGCAATTGTCCGTTAAATCAACGCAGTCAGCAGCTACAAATACTGTAGCTGCTGACTTTTCATATTAGGACACATACCTGTCCAGGGCTCCCACGATGTCGGCATCCCAGACGATTTTCTTATTGGCTTTCGAGTGCCGCCACTGCTATTCCTTTCTTTCGGCTTCAGACGGTACCCTACTGCGCATGCATGAAGCACGCTGCGCATTGTAACTGGCCTGGTGACAGAGGACGAACTTCCGAGGGACTGCACCGCTGTGCTGTCTCCCTGAAGTGGGGAAGGGTATCTGTCAAAAACAGGTATGCCGTTCTTTCAGAGTGTATGCACCAGTGATGTCACTGGCTGCATCTAAAATTAATATCTCCTAAACGGTGCATGTTTAGGAGATAGTCACTGTACCTATAGTTAAGCCTTATTATATAGGTACAAATCAACAAAGGGAGTTTACTCCATCTTTGAGAGGGTGACGTTCCTCTTTAAATCCATTATAGAGGAAAAGCTGCCAAAGTGCATGACTGGAAGACTTCTCAAACAAGTGAACGGCAAGAGCTAAAGTGGAACTGAAGACACATTTAAAAAAAAAAAAAAATAAAATAAAAAAAAAAAAAAACACAACACACCCCACAACATTTAAGTCTATTTAAATAAATTAAAAATATTTAACACCTCTCTAATATGTAAATTGTTTAGTTTTTTTGTTTTTTTTTGACACTTGCTTGCTTTTTCTGTGTTGTCCATTCTTATTTTCTATTTTTGTGCATTTTTTTTCCTTTAGTAATGGATCTTCCTAGGGGGAATGTTAAATGTGTTGCCAGTAGTATTTGAAAGGGACTGTAGGAAGCACTGTAATGTCAGGGATCTCTTGCAGTCTCTTAACATGTCCCCAGTCTCAGACAGACTCCTACAGCACGTCCCTGGTCTCTAAACACACTCAGGTAGCATGTACAGTATGCGGTCTCTGACCATCTACTGTAGCAAGACCAGTCCATTAAAGTGGTTGTAAACCCTCACATATATCCAGTGAAGTAACTGGCCTCAGGAGATACACAGAGATAAAACAAAACCTCCTACACAAGTTAAACCAGTTTATTTGCGGTCTTTTCTTCTCAACATCCGTTTAAAAGTCCAGAAGTTATACAACTTCTGAGCTGTGAGAAAACTGGGGGGGGGGGGGGGGGGGTTTGGTGGGGGGGGGTGGGAGGGGGGGGGGTTTGGTGGAGAAGAGTTGAAGTCACACTCTGCAAAGCTCATGGGAGGAGAGCTCTGAGAGCTGATTGGATGGAAAGACGTACACCCCTTCACACAAGAAGAGAGCCAAGACCGTCAATCTGCTGGAGGTCCCTTTCCTGTCACCTTTTTTATGTTGGTGTCAGGAGAAAGAGACAAGAGATGCAAACCGCAATGTGAGTGTATGTGTAAGTGTTTTTAACCGGATTATGGCTGAAGATATCAGCAATAACCCCAGTATTGTTTTTTTCCCTCTTAAAAAGCATTCCGAGTGGCTCATGAGCTGCTGGAACGCTTTCAGAAGCTGCAAGATCTCCCCCTCTGTTTCCACCAGCTTACCTAAGAAATGATCCGACTGTGCGGCTGGCTGGTCACAGAGGCGATAAGACTAGATTGCCTTTAGATCGCCTCTATGGCCTTGGAGGATGGAGCGACGTCATGATGTCACTTCCAGTCCAGGGCAGAAGTAGACTTTTTTTTTTTAAACGCAAAAAAAAATCAAAAAATATATATTTCTTTTTTTAGATCTTTTGCTTATTTTTTTTTTTTTTAAAGACCCAAAATCTCTCCTTTTATTTTTTTTTTTAAAGCAAAAAAGGAGAGATTTGGGGTCTTTTATTTTTAGTTTTTAACATCAGATCTCTCCATTACAAGGGATGTTTACAAAAAAAAAAAAAAAAAAAAAAGTTTTTTTTTATAAATAATAATAATAATAACATTATTGTTAATAATAATAATAACAATAATAATAAAAAAGGGACAGTGTACAAAAGAAAAAAAAATACAAAATATAATAAGAAAAAAAAAAAAAAAAAAAAAAAGATTGGAAGCACCCTCATCCCTCTGTGCAGAAGTGAATGCATAAGTAAGTTAAGCAAGCATATGTACATGGTGTTCGCACCACATGTGAGGTATAGTCGCAAACTTTAGAGCGAGAGCAATAATTCTAGCACTAGACCTCCTCTGTAAGAATAAACAAGTAACCTGAAAGGCGTTTAAAACGTTGCCTATGTATATTTTTAAGTACCGTAAAGCGTGACATGTAAAAAGGTACATGTAAGGTAACAAAAAAAAAAAAAAAAAAACAAACACACACAACATATATTCTATTATATATTTGGGGTTTAAACCGCTTGTGGATTTGCACACATACATTTACTGTGGCAGTGCTGCACCTCTGTGCCAGAACATGTACCTAGTACATGATCTGAGACTTCCGGGTCTGGGGCGACTATGTTAGCCGGTGCCTGCTGCTTACACGGTACAGAGGTAGAACAACAGTCTACCTATGTAATAGAGCTGATTTTGGGTAAAATGAGAATCAATTTTTTTTCCTTAGAATAAAGATCACGATTCTCGCGGTGTAACATCTTTCACATTATGAATTAGTAAAGTGTATTTTATTTTTAATTGCGTTTAAAAGACCGCTGTGCAAATAAGGTGCAACATAAAATTTTGCAACAACCATTTTATTCTATAGGGTCTCTGCTAAAAAAATATATATATACCGTATATACTCGAGTATAAGCCGAGATTTTCAGCCCTTTTTTTAGGGCTGAAAGTGCCCCCCTCTGTTTATACTCGAGTCACCACCGGCTGCCTACATAATCAGCGTGTCATGCAGACAGACGGCGGCCATTGCATTGTTCAAACGCCGCACCTCCTCCTCCTCCTCTTCTGATAGGAGGAACACAAATTTTCCCCAGCAGTGAGTCAGTGTTCGGTGTTCCGCCATTTAACGGACTTCCTGTCATTCTCATCTCATGGACGAGGATGAGAGGATGTCCGTGATAGGCGGAACACTGACTGCTGGGAAAACAGTGTTCCTCCTATCACGGACGAGGACGAGACGCGGCTTTTAAACATTGGAATGGCCGCTGATCGGCACAGGAAGAATGCAATGGGGGGGGGGGGGGGGGGGGGGGGGGGGGGGGGGGGGAGACACAGGATGCAGATCGGCACAGGTAGACTGCAATGGACACAGGGGGGTATGTACAGGACACATGAGGGCATGCAGCTGCAGATGGGCATTGTTGGCCCTCTTTTGCACTTATAGTAGCTGCTGCATTTCTCACCCTCGGCTTATACACGAGTCAATACGTTTTCCCAGTTTTTTTTGTGGTAAATTAGGGGCCTCGGGTCGACCTATACTCGAGTACATACGGTATAATATATATATATATATATATATATATATATATATATATATATATATATATATACACATATATACACACACACACACACACACACACACACACACACACACACACACACACACACACACACACACACATATATATATATTTGGGTGTTCCATGTAATTTTCTAGCAGGAAATAATGATTTTCACTTGTAATCAACAAATGGCAGAAAAGGTTTGGTGTTTAAATGGTTAAACTTCCTTCATTTACACAGTTCTTTCCTTTGATAAAAGAAGGGAAAAAAAGATACTTTGTTTCTACTTGTTCAGTGTTGCATTAAACTTGGCAGGCTGCCTGGATTTTTTTTTTTTCTTCTTCCCAGCTGTGGGAACACCCTGCACTGCAAGAATCATGGCATGTTGTTTTGAAGATCGAAGAGAAAAAGACCGCGATTTTGATTCTTACGATTAATCGTGCAGCTCTACTATGTAAACAAGGCAGATTGTCGATCTGTCAGAGGGGAAGGTACTGATCCTGTGTTTCTGTTAAGCAGGAACGGGGCTCTTTGCCTTCCCCTAGTCAAAGGGCCTCCCCAACAGTGAGCAAGCGCAACTTAGGCATACATTTAACCCTTTGATCACCCGATGTTAACCCCTTCCCTGCCAGTGTCATTAGTACAGCTAGTGTGCATATTTTTTTAGCACTGATCACTGTATTAGTGTCACTGGTCCCCAAAAAGTGTCAGTTAGGTGTCTGATTCGTCGGACGCAATATTGCAGTCCTGCTAAAAGTCGCTGATCGCCACCATTACTAGTAAATCACTTTTGCGCAAACCAATCAAAATATGCTTATTGATTGTCAAATTATGAAAAACCATTAAAAAAAATATTTTAAAAACTTGTAATTGCTTGCAATGATTCATAGACCATTTATATACCCTAATGAGCCCTTGATCCAATCCAATACACCACTAGCATTGCGGTTATCCGTATAATTGGAATTTAACCCATGTGTTGTTAGATTTGAACAAGCAACTTGTGGCAGGTGACATGGCAAGTGGACAATCCGAAACTTGTGGCAAGTGACACGCTAAATACAAGGACACTGCTGCTCTCAGCTGCTGCTACTCACTCTGGTCTCACAGAATGGCTGAAATAGTTAAATAATACTGTTTTTTGAGCTTGGGGAGGATCTTATGAGGTTATCGTAACTAAACACTTCTAGACTCAAACGCGGCATGCAAATGCAGCTAAACAAGCGTTTTAAACGCTGGTTTGAAAAAAAAAAAAAATCGCTCAGAGGACTTTGCCTCAGCGTCCCGTGTACATGGAGCCTTAAAGTTCTTAATTGTGACAAGCACACACTAAAGAGGAATATGGGGGGGGGGGGGGGGCGCCCGATTTCTAGAGGGAGGGAAATTGGTGGCATGAGTCAAGGAGGTATGGTCCTTTTTCTCTATGAAGAACCTTGAAAGCTTAAAAGAAGATATATTCCAGGAGTGATCCATTTTCTTAGGTTTTTAAAAGATTCTGTATACAGGGGTCCCCGAGTTACGAACTCGTTAGGGACTGCCCGCCTGTACGGAAGTCGGAAATGTTCGTAAGTCGCCGTGCATGTGCAGACCGACAAATACGGAGATTTACGGACATTTCCGATGTTCCGTCTATTGCCGTTCTGCGCATGCGCAGCAAATTACGGACATTTCCGGCATTTTCCGAAGCTCTGTATGGCCGTGCATGCGCAGAACGGCCGAAAAAGAACGAAAAATGGCGGAGGGTCCCCGCAGCACCCCGTTCGTAAGTAGGGGTTGTTCGTAGGTCGGGTGTTCGTAAGTCGGGGACCCCCTGTACATGTGTTTTTTGAATGCAAGTAATGTTTTAGGTTTATATTAAAATTAATATGTAGACATATATTCAATACAATAAAAAGGAGGCTGCTCAATATGAGTCATGCGATAGTGGGTGCGCAGACCCAAACGCAGACAGTGTGTGTTCAGGGCGCCCACAAGGCTGTCAAACTGGGAGCAGTGGCAGTGTCAGTGCAAACTGACGTGAAAGGAACTGCTTGCACAGGGATGCAAGAACGTTTGTGCATCCCTGTCCGGGCAAACATAGCCCTCGCATGGATGTACACTATAGTAGTAGTTCATGTAAACGAGACTTAAAATGTTACATGTGGCCCCTTTGGCGATTCCAGGGGCCATCCTTGAGGCTCCCTATATCAAAGTGAGTTGACCACCATTGTGGTACATAGAAAATTATGAAAAGAATTAGGCTAAAGGCCAGGTTTAAATTGGCATAACAGTATATTGAGAAGTTAAAAACAGTGCCAAAGGTGGTGAACACTTGCACTATAGGCTTCATGTACACTGCTGCTGGTAAACAAGTGTTTAGGCATTTTTTGTAGCTGCCCCTGAACTCTCCTCTGTGTTATCTTATCAGTACATGTACACAGGGTCGTTTATTAGTTATAGTATAGCATTTTTTGAAAGAAAAAAAAAAAAAAAAAAAACCTTCCAAAACCTAAATGCGGCATGTAAACATGACACAACAGACAGTTACTATCTGTCAAGTTAAATCGTCCAAGAATGGTCAAAACTAGGTGTTCTGTCATATGTCATATCTGCCATGCTACATCTACTGTATTCTCTTCTGTTATGGGACTTCTCAGTGAACAGTCTGCCGAAATTGATTGCTGTGCTGTCTACACTGCACACCCTGGAGATAAGTTCTCTGTGGAAGATAAAAAGGAGACCCAGGAGCCCATGCAATGGGATAAGACTATTGTGCATCACATGATAAGCTAAAACTACTACACTGAGTAAAATAATACAACTGTCATATTACAAAAACAAGTGCAATTCATTCAAGTGGCCACCAATGTGAGGGTCATATTTCTTAAAAAAAAAAAAAAAAAAAAAAAAAAAAAGGCATTAGTAAAGAGCATTTTTTGTACAAAGTTTAGATGTGTTTAGGAGAGTTATGTTTTTTTCTGCCAGTAAGCTCCAATCAGAAATGCAAACCAGAAGGGCTTTTTTTCCTGCCTCTAAATGTTGAGCTCAAAACATGCATTTAATTTTCCTAATGTGCATAGAATAGTATTGAGTTGCTTCTACAGGCAGAACACCAAACTCCTGTAGAAGCAACTTTTTTGTAAAGTGATTGTAAACCCACGGGGAGAAAAACCTTACAAAAAAAAAAAACACACAACACACATGCAAGACAAAAAAGGCCTAATGAGCTAGTATGCTATGCATACTAGCTTATTATGACATACTTACCTTAAATCAAAGCCCTCGCATCGGTCCCGGCATTACTTCTGTGTATCGCGGGCTCCGGCGCTGCGATTTTCCAGAGCGCGATGCCATTGCGCATGCGCACAGGAGCCACCGGTAATGGCACACTAGCTATTTTATAGCACCGGTGTGTCAAAAGTGTCCAAATTTGTCCGCCGCAATATCGCAGTCCAGATAAAAATCTCAGATCGCCACAAAAAAAAAAAAGGACAAACGCTATAACTTTTGCGCAAACCAAATCAATCAATATACACTTATTGCTATTTTTTTTTACCAAAAATATGTAGAAGAATACATATTTTTTATTTTTAATTGTTTCTTTTGTTTATAGCGAAAAATAAAAAATGCAGAGGTTATCAGATAGCACCAAAAGGTTTTTTTGGG
The DNA here is from genome assembly GCA_028564925.1 of Lithobates sylvaticus. Classification (NCBI taxonomy): domain Eukaryota; kingdom Metazoa; phylum Chordata; class Amphibia; order Anura; family Ranidae; genus Lithobates; species Lithobates sylvaticus. The sequence goes on along the minus strand of CM053029.1, from coordinate 176,554,815 downwards.
GGGGGGGGGGGGGGGGGGGGGGGGGGGGGGGGGGGGGGGGGGGTCCATTTTGTTTGGGTACAACATTGCTAATTGTCAGTTAAAATGACGCAGTGCTGTATCGCAAAAAATGGCTTGATCATTAAGGAGGCAAATCCTTCCGGTCCTAAGTGGTTAAGGGCATCACAGTCTTAGTCCGTGGGGTTCAATATTGAGTTGGCCCACCCTTTGCAGCTATAACCGCTTCAACTCTTCTGGAAAGGCTGTCCACAAGGTTTAGGATTGTTTCTATGGGAATGTTTGACCATTCAGAAGCGCATTTGTGAGGTCAGGCACTGATATTGGATGAGAAGGCCTGGCTCACATTCTATGCTCCAATTCATCCTAAAAGGTGTTCATCCATCAGGTTGAGGTCAGGACAGGCAAGTTCCTCCACCCCAAACTCGCTCATCCATGTCTTTACAGACCTTGCTTTGTGCACTGGTCCAAATCATTTGGTGGAGGGGGGGTAATGGTGTCGAGTTATTTTTCAGGGGTTGGGCTTGGCCCCTTAGTTCCAGTGAACTGAACTCTTGAGGCGTCAGCATACCAAGACATTTTGGACAATTCATGCTCCCAACTTTGTGGGAACAGTTTGGGGATTGCCCCTTTCCTGTTCCAACATGACTGTGCACCAGTGCACAAAGCAAGGTCAATAAAAGACAATAAGGTCAATAAACCCGATAGAACACCTTGGGGATGAATTAGAGCAGGGACTGAGAGCTAGGCCTTCTCGTCCACATCAGTGCCTGACCTCACAAATGTGCTTCTGGAAGAATGGACCCGTAGACAGACACACTCCTAAACCTTGTTCATATCCTTCCCAGAAGAGTTAAAGCTGTTATAGCTGCAAAGGGTAGGCCAACTCAATATTGAATTCTACGGACTAAGACTGGGATGCCATTAAGAGAGAATGTGGGTTTGGTATTTTTTGCAGTTTTATACTTACCTAAGTGGATGCAGCATCGGACCAATGCTGCATCTGTCCCCCGGTGCCTCTGCACGGAGAACTGAGCGATCAGTGGTAAACAGAGAGCTGCAGACTGTTAGTCACAGCTCTGTGCTCCCCCCCCCATGCTCATTGGACCGCTGGACTGTGGAGGGGGAGGAGCAGGCGGCTCAGGCTCTCAGCGGCTCACTGAGAAGCTGAGCTATTGTGTCGGTGATGGTACCTGGCGGATTCCGACTTCCATTATCGTGATGGTGCTGTACCGACTACTAGCTTTGGCTATACTGCTCCTTTAAAGTTCATGTGTGTAAAGGAAGGCGTCCTAATACTTTTGGTAATATAGTGTACATGCAGCAACAAAGTTTTTAGAGCATTCATAATAAATGTTAAAGAATATGTTTAACATACAAGATCACCATTAGCAAACATGTTAAACCTGTGTTCAGTGTGTAACATGTAAACATGTTACTAATGCAGCATCCTCACACTCCCGATCCCCCCTGTAACAGCAGACGGGGAGCCTTTAGCCGCACCCGCTGCCACAATTTAAAAAAGCACAGCTATGTCATTCATTTACAGCATAGTGGTCATAGGTATAAGTAAAAAAGGCTGGACTTTGAATGACACAAACTCAAATATTATTTAAAATGAAAATACAAAAGATTAACAAATGTTGCATTAGTACAATTACACATTTTCTTGATGGACAACAGTACACATTACTGGTACCACCACCATCAGCCCTTGTAATTGGGATAGAACCTCCCAGATAAGCAAAGCAACAGAGCGCATGGGATATGGGTCCCCAATACTCAATGGTAGCGGCTCAAAAAAAAAAAAAAAAAGGGGTGATGATATCCAGGTCATAGTCCTGCTTGACATGTTTCGTGACAGACGCCCTTCTTCAGGAGTTAGGCGTTAAAAGGGGAACTTTTCTAACCAAGATAAGAATAGTACAATCAATACCACATAAAACCAAAAATGCAGATAATATGCAAGCTTTCCAGAAAAACTGGCTGTAATCACAATGTTGATATATAATGCACTAATAAGGCATGTAGAGGAGGCAGTCAGGCTGGGAGTACAGCCTGCCTGTCCTCCAATGACCAGACTTGTGCTGATAAGACCCCCTGCACCGCCATTCTCTGGGAAGACCAGATGGTCAGTGTAATAACCGTCTCTCCTCCCCTAGCTCTCTAAGCCCCTTACACAGCTGAGAACTGAGATTATGCAATGTATTTACAAAATGATGAAAAAAATAAATAAAATAAAAGATATACAAGTAGATAGAGATAGATATAGATACACACACACACACACACACACACACACACACACACACACTTGTTGTACAAGGGGAGTGTTCACGCCTTGCTAGAATGGATACAGTATTAGCAAGGCTGAAATGTATTCCTTACTGGAAGCAATGGTCCAGGCTCTCTGTTGCTGGCCATATGCTCAAAAGCCTAGCAGTTCACATGGTTTTTAATGAAGTTGAAGACCTGAGTTTAGATGACCTGATCCTCCCCTGTACAGAGCAGAAGTTTCACCAGCAAAGCGGACTGTTAACATTGGACATAGGGTCTACTTTTAAATACGCTGGCAAGATTACCAGCAGCAAGTTTATCACAATTATACAAAAGTCTAAAAATAAATCCCAAAATACTACAGACTCTCCTGAAACCTATAACGTGAACAGTGCCAGCAACGCTTACAATTAAAAAGAGGTGTCAGCACTTGTGGTCTGCTGCATGCCAGGAATTTGTACATGGTCTGTCTCCAAATTGTTTCAATGATCACCCAAGCTTAATCATGAGTTCTGCTGCCATCCAAAACAAAAAGGAGCATTAAAAACGTAAAGAAGCAAACAAAGCAAAGTTTCGTAGACACCCACATGCCCGTGCCAGCTGCCATAAGAGCTGAAAGAAGACACCAATTTATCTTGCAAATCAAACTGGCCTCAGTTGAAAAAAAATGAAATAAAAAAAAAAAGGGATGGATTACAGAAAAGAAAAAAAAAAAAAAAATATTATATATCTTCACTTTAAAACTTATAAACGATGGCGTAACAAGTATGTTCTCATGCCAAGTCTGGGTTGCTTTAGCAGTTATGTTCCAACAAGATACTTGGCATGTAACTGATCATACCAATGGTCATTGTGCTGCTCTCCTGAGTTTTAAAATGTAAAACCTGTGAGGATTAGGAAGCTACTATGGCTGATCTGGTTTCTGAACCCCCCCCCCCCCCCCCCCCCTCCGCCACTACTACCCTCTCCCAATTTTAAACAGAATTATATCTAGAACACCAGTGCAAACAAGCAATGCTCCCTTCTCTAGTAGTGCACATTGAATTCATTTAATTCTTTAAATCCTCATGTAGCTGTGTGTCTGTCTATCTACATACCTCCCCCAGATGTCCTTGGTTAAGTGACATCACAAAGTCCTCTTTACCTTTTTCCTTTCTCTGGCAGTGGGCAGACCCTAACACACTGCAGATAGTTATCTGCAGCATTCTCCAGTCCAGGGCTAGGGGTGGGCCCTGACACCTTGGGCTTGGAGGAAGTGGGTTAGATGATGCTGGATGTCACTGAATCCAGAAGTGGAGCAGCTCCAGATTGATGGCCATCACAGCGGCTTTATTTATATACTTTTTATTTTTTAGAAATGCTAGGGGGGGGGGGGGGGGGGGGGGGGGTCGAGATCTATACCTTTTGCTTGATCTGGATTTAGGCTTTAAAGTGGTCGTAAAGTCAGAAGTATTTTTTTTTTTTAACTTAATGCATTAAGATAAAAACCTTATGTTTAGCAGACTCCCTCATCCCCCTAATGCTTACCTGAGCTCCCTCTGACCCAGTGATGTTGCACAAGAGACTTGGCTTTCCCTACTCATTGGCTGAGACAGCAGTGAAGTGTCATTAGCTTCCGCTGCTGATAATCAAAGTCAGTGAGCCAATGAGGAGAGAGAAGGGGTGGGGCCAAACCGCAGCTCTGTGTCTGAATGGACACACACAGCATCGGCTTGGCTGCCCCCATAGCAAGCTACTTGCTGTGGGGGCAGGAGGCGAGGGATCAGAGAAGAGGAGGATCGGGTGGCTGCTCTGTGAACAAGGAGTCCACTAGAGAGAGTTGACATTTTAGTCATGAAGAATGTGATATACAATGTGTGTATGTATGTATGTATGTATGTATGTATGTATGTATGTATGTATGTATGTATGTATGTATGTATGGCTATATATATATATATATATCTATATATATATATATATATATATATATATATATATATATATATATATATATATATATATATATATATATATATATATATATATATATATATATATATATATCACATTCTTCATGACTAAAATGTCAACTCTCTAGTGGACTCCTTGTTATAGAACACATGGAGGCGTCCACTTCTTAAAGAAGTTCTAAAAAGGCAGAAGTTTTTTTTTTTTTTATCCTAAACGCATTCTCTGCATTCAGGTAAAAAAAAAAAAAACCTTCTGCATGCAGCTTCTATGGACACACAGAGGTGGCTTGGAGTGAGCTGTCACAAGTGCCCCCATAGCAAGCAGCTTGCTATGGACACAGTCATGGAGTGGGGGGGGGGGGTGCCAGAAGTGGAGGATCGAGGCTGTTCTGTGCAAAATCATTACACACACACAGAGCAGATAAGCATGACATGTTCTGATCCTTTACAAATCAATCACATTACCACTTGCCTACCAGGGCAATTTTGAAATTTTTCATATTTGTAGGTGTTAGAAGATCAGCATTTCTTTGCAAAAAAATTACTTCAGAACCCCCAAACATTAAAAAAATTGTCTGGCTTCTATATGCTCCAATGGGAGAATGTGCCAAGCGAGAACATTTCCCTGGAAGTGTGGCAGGTGGTCTGGTCTCAGGCAGCCAAGAGCTCCATTTGTACTCCATTATGAAAATGCAGATAAAATACTCTTTTGGTATCCGACGCCGGACGTCCTCCAAGCCATCTATCCTACTAGCACTGACCGATTCTGGAGGTACCATTGTGACAAAAGGCACACCATCATATGTACCGGAGCTTCCCAGAAATCACGCCTATTTGGAACTTGGTCCAAAGCCTGCTGCACTGTCTCTTTGAGGTACCCATCCCCATACTCCTAAATTCTGTTGGGCCGGCCCTGTTCTGACTCAAATACAAGGCCATAAACTTTATCTCCAGCTTCATATAGAGATTACCTGGTGTTCCATTAATCCCTTGCATCAATTCAGACAGATTAACTTGATGAATAAACTAACTGTTGAAGAGACAGACGATGAAGCCTTTTGAATGTTCCGTTTAATGATGGATATCCATAGGTAGAAAGAAGTTGGTGTTGTAAGCCACATGGAAAGATGTTACAATATGGTGGAATACTGAGCAATGAACCAGAGAGAGGAAGGGGAGGGGGATATACAGAACTATGGCGGGGGAGAGAGTTCAGCTTAAAAGACACAGAGCAATAATAAACCAAATAATGTAACACAACAGGTCCTCTTTAAAGCTTGCTAAACCCCATAAAAAGCTGATGTCTCATGTACTTACAGCAGCAAGATGCCTTATAGGGATCCATGCACACTGAAGCTCAAAAAAAGCTTTTTCTGGACGCCAGACTGCTGGCAGAAAAAGCTGGTTGAAAAATGTGCTTTTTAACAGCATTTTGTTGAGACCCCAAATTTTGGCTGCAGATAGGGGGCATCTAGGAACTTTTAACTACCAAGTTTGAAGTTTGGGGAACCTATGGCTGCAAATGGGCACAGTGAGGCATTTAAATGGGCACGGTGAGGCTGCAAATGGACATTGTTGACCCTCTTTTCCACTTACAGTAGCTGTGCATTTCTCACCCTAGGCTTATACTCGAGTCAATATGTTTTCCCCGTTTTTTGTGGTAAGATTAGCTGCCTGCTGGCAGCATCTTTGGGGCATCAATGGGGCAGCGTGGCTATACCGCCAGCATAGCGCTGCTGCAGCAGCTCTTTGCAGTGGTTTTAACCTTTTCCAAATAGCGCAGCGAAATTGATGGTAAAGCGCCGCTAAAAATAGAGACACTAACAAGCCAGGAAAGTACCACTACCCCCCAAATGACCCCTTTTTGGAAAGTAGACATTCCAAGGTATTTAGTAAGATGCATGCGAGTTTTCTTAAAATGTTATTTTTTCCCAGAATTCTTTGCAAAAATTAAGATTTTTTCCTTCTTCCCCCCTCACAAAATTGTCATAACAAGTTATTTCTCACACACAGCATATGCATACCACAAATTACATCTCAAACCACATTCTGCTACTCCTCTTGAGTATGGCGATACCACGCGTGAGACTTTTTTTTTTTACAGCCTGGCCACATACAGAGGCCCAACATGTAGGGAGCACTGTCAGGCGTTCTAGGGACATAAAATACACATTTAATTTCTTGACTACCTATTGAAATTTTGAAGGCCCTGGAGCACCACGACAATGGAAATGCTCAAAAATTACCCCATTTTGGAAAGCAAAACACCCCAATTCTATGAGGCATAATGAGTCTTTTGAACATTTTTTCCCACAAGTTTTTGTAAAATGCTTTTTTTTTTTTTTGTAACACACAATAGTTGTCAATTTATACAATATTTCTAACACTTAGCAAAAATGACAAAATACATTCTACTACTCCTCCCGAGTATAGCGATACCACATGTGTGAGACTTTTACACAGCCTGGCCACATACAGAGGCCCAACATGCAGGGAGCACCAGCAGGTGTTCGAAGGCATAAATTTCAAATCCATTTGACTACCCATTACACTTTTGTGAGGCACTGATGGGCACTGCAGTGGCATGGATGAGGAATAAATAAGCCATGGATGAGGGATGGATGAGACAGAAATTGGCACAGATCAGCGCTGTGGGAACTTCAGATCCAGCCCACAGCGCTGCTGCACTCAATCTCTTCCCTCTCCTCGCACACTGTACCGATCAGTACGGAGAGGGGGGGAGAAGCTGAACCGGGCATGCACCGGCTCGTTGACAACTAATCGCTCCTTCATTGGACAGATCGATCATGTGGTAAAGGGCCACTATCGTTGGCCCTTTACCGTGATCCGGCGGGTCCTCTGGGGGATGGATGTGTGCGTCTATGGACACAGGCAGCTCTGGTCGGGATCAAGCCCACAGGTGTGCCACAACAGAATTGGCTTCCTATGGTGGCACACCAAGAAGAGGAGGAGCAAGGAGCGCTGGTGCACTGAGCAGGCAAGTATGACACGTTTTGTTTTTTGTAATAACAAATAAGTGAGCTGCCACTAACTTAAAGTGTAACTAAAGGCAAGTTTTCAGTTTTGGATAGAGTGGGGAGGTATTGGAACCCCTGTTAGGGTTTTTATTGGTTACCTCTGCCTGCCTCCGTTAGAGAAATTCGCCCTCTCCATTTGTCTTGTTTACAGGTTACATCAAAAGTGAACGTAAAAGAAAATCCCAAATTTTGGGTTATCCCCAGAACAGTAATGAGGGGGGGGGGGGGGATCTTTCAATGGGGACACTAGTTCTGGAAAAGTGGGGGGCCCCTGGAGATATCCTAAATTTGTAGGGATTTCCTCTCACTTCCTGTTTTGACCGTGGGACAGGAAGTGAAGGGAAATCTCCACAACAGGACACAGATGGCAAAAAGTTTTGACAGGAGTTAAAACCCTCTCTTACTCGATCCAAAATGGGGGAAAAAAAAAATAAAAAAAATAAAAAAGGATTTTGCCTAGAATTCTACTACTTTAGAAAAAAAAAAAAAAAAAGTCACTATAGCAACTCTGTAAACTGTGGGTGTGAAAGGTTTTAAATCTCTCTGTAGAATAGTGCTATCTGACACTTCCAGGTGTGTCAAATATAGCATGTCCCCCACTGGCTGCTGTGCCTTCCTCTACCAGCCCATGTCCCTACAGGACACAGTAGTTATGCAGGGGTCAATGGGAGGAATCACCGCGCTCACCAGGGGGACACATTAGCTATCACATCTGTGTGAATAGTAGCAGCATCAGAGCTCTTTGAAAGATTTCACTGGCTTTTTTTTTTTTTAAAAGGAAAAAGGTGAGATTAACTATTTCCTGCCTTTTAAAGAGACATTTCTTTGAAGCGGTTACATATGGTTGGTCACCTGCGATACCCACTTTCTACAGATAAAATGGAAGGGGTGGGTTGGCCTAAATTTTAAATAGATCTCCCCCTTAAACTGCACAAACACATTTAAAATGAAATGCTATACCTTCTAAATGTTTCAATAATGCTCTGGTGCTGTTTCCGTGTGCTGAAATAAGAACGCGTTTTCCACGCTTTATTTCTGGTGCAATCTCCTCGTTCCAGAAAGGAAGAAGCCTTTCCAGGACTTGCTTCAGGCTCTCAGATTTTGGCAGCTTATCCTTTTGAATGTCACAACATGTATACCTGCGATCAGTGTGTATCTCTTGGTAGTAAGGGTGGCTCTCATCTATTGGTGGAGGGGCCACATCGTAGCTCCTCCTCCAGCGCTTTACTTGCTCTTCTCCATGATTCAGAGCCAGTTCTGCTCGGTTGAGGCCAATAAGAGCCCCGTAATGGCGTTCATTTAGCCTCCAAGAACTTCGAGTTGGAACCCATTCTTGACCAAGCTCTTCTAAAATCAGCCATGCCGTTTGGATAGACCGGCTGAGGATGGAAGTGAAGACCATGTCAAACTCAAAGCCCAGAGACTTTAAATACTTTCCGCACTTCTCTGCTTCCTTAATCCCTTCCACGCTTAGCTTCTGGTCCACCCAGCTGCAGAATCGGTTTTCTATGGTCCAGGCACCTTCACCATGCCTCAGCATGACCAATTTATATTTTGACATGTCGATTGTGGTGTTCACTTTCCAGGAGAACTCCTTTCAGATTATTCAGAAGAGGTTACCTGACAAAGAAAGGAAAAAATAAATAAATAAAATGTACACTTGCTGACATGGAACCAAAAGTGGCTCAGAAATACCGGGGCTTGGTTATCCGTTCACTGAAAGCTGCAGGCGTGTTAATAACCACCTCAATACTAGCAGATTACACCCCCTTCATTCCTCTCTAGGCTATTTTCAGTGCTATGACAGTTTGACTGACAGTTAATCATACAACCATGTATTCCAGTCAGGGGCGTAACTAGAAATCACAGGGCCCCATAGCAAAATGTTGTATGGGCCCCCCACCACCACAAAAAAAAAAAATGGACTAATGCCATCGAACAACAGATTACCACACTCATGTGGCACAGTACCCAGGCAACAGCTTAATTTTGAACAACAAAGTATGCAGTATACTGTATGCAGCCCCTGAAGGACACACATGCATACCCCCCATCAGTAAAGACCCCCCAGCAGTATAGACACCCCCCTAAGTACAGACACCCCTCAGCATTACAGACCCTACCTCAGTGCAGACCACCCCCCCTCAGTACAGACATCCTCCAGTGCAGACCCCCAACATTACAGACCCCCCCCTCAGTGCAGGACCCCCCAGCAGTGCAGACCCCCCCCCTCAGTAGTACAGAACCCCCCCCCCCCCCCAGTAGTACAGACACCACCTTAGTACAAACACCCCCCCCCTAGTGCAGACCCCCTAGCGGTACAGACACCCCCAGCAGTACAGACCCCCCACCCATCAGTACAGACACCCCCCACCTCAGTGCAGACCCCCCACCCAAGTGCAGACCCCCCCATCAGTACAGACACCCCCCCCCACCCCCCCATCAGTACAGACACCCCCCCCACACCCCCCCCGACCTCAGTGCAGACCCCCCCATCAGTACAGACACCCCCGACCTCAGTGCAGACCCCCATCAGTACAGACACCCCCGACCTCAGTGCAGACCCCCATCAGACCCCCATCAGTACAGACACCCCCCGACCTCAGTGCAGACCCCCATCAGTACAGACACCCCCCAACCTCAGTGCAGACCCCCATCAGTACAGACACCCCCCATTACAGACCCCCCCACCAAGTGCAGACCCCCCCTCATCAGTACAGACACCCCCCACCTCAGTGCAGACCCCCCACCCAAGTGCAGTCCCCCCATCAGTACAGACACCCCCCCACCTCAGTGCAGACCCCCATTAGTACAGACACCCCCGACCTCAGTGCAGACCCCCATCAGTACAGACACCCATCAGTACAGACACCCCCGACCTCAGTGCAGACCCCCATTAGTACAGACACCCCCCGACCTCAGTGCAGACCCCCATCAGTACAGACACCCCCGACCTTAGTGCAGACCCCCATCAGTACAGACACCCCCCGACCTCAGTGCAGACCCCCCCCCCCGACCTCAGTGCAGACCCCATCAGTACAGACACCCCCAACCTCAGTGCAGACCCCCATCAGTACAGACACCCCCATTACAGACCCCCCACCCAAGTGCAGACCCCCCCCATCAGTACAGACACCCCCACCTCAGTGCAGACCCCCCACCCAAGTGCAGACCCCCCCATCAGTACAGACACCCCCCCCCCCCGACCTCAGTGCAGACCCCCATCAGTACAGACCCCCCGACCTCAGTGCAGACCCCCATCAGTACAGACACCCCGACCTCAGTGCAGACCCCCATCAGTACAGACACCCCGACCTCAGTGCAGACCCCCATCAGTACAGACACCCCCCCCCGACCTCAGTGCAGACCCCCATCAGTACAGACACCCCCGACCTCAGTGCAGACCCCCATCAGTACAGACACCCCCGACCTCAGTGCAGACCCCCATCAGTACAGACACCCCCCGACCTCAGTGCAGACCCCCATCAGTACAGACACCCCCCAACCTCAGTGCAGACCCCCATCAGTACAGACACCCCCCATTACAGACCCCCCAACCAAGTGCAGACCCCCCCTCATCAGTACAGACACCCCCACCTCAGTGCAGACCCCCCACCCAAGTGCAGTCCCCCCCATCAGTACAGACACCCCCCCCACCTCAGTGCAGACCCCCATTAGTACAGACACCCCCCGACCTCAGTGCAGACCCCCATCAGTACAGACACCCATCAGTACAGACACCCCCGACCTCAGTGCAGACCCCCATTAGTACAGACACCCCCGACCTCAGTGCAGACCCCCATCAGTACAGACACCCCCGACCTTAGTGCAGACCCCCATCAGTACAGACACCCCCCCGACCTCAGTGCAGACCCCCCCCCCCGACCTCAGTGCAGACCCCCATCAGTACAGACACCCCCCAACCTCAGTGCAGACCCCCATCAGTACAGACACCCCCCATTACAGACCCCCCACCCAAGTGCAGACCCCCCCCCATCAGTACAGACACCCCCCCACCTCAGTGCAGACCCCCCACCCAAGTGCAGACCCCCCCCATCAGTACAGACACCCCCCCCCCCGACCTCAGTGCAGACCCCCATCAGTACAGACCCCCCCGACCTCAGTGCAGACCCCCATCAGTACAGACACCCCGACCTCAGTGCAGACCCCCCTCAGTACAGACACCCCGACCTCTGTGCAGACCCCCATCAGTACAGACACCCCCGACCTCAGTGCAGACCCCCATCAGTACAGACACCCCCGACCTCAGTGCAGACCCCCATCAGTACAGACACCCCCCGACCTCAGTGCAGACCCCCATCAGTACAGACCCCCATCAGTACAGACACCCCCCAACCTCAGTGCAGACCCCCATCAGTACAGACACCCCCCATTACAGACCCCCCACAGAAAGTGCAGACCCCCCCCCCCCCCCCCATCAGTACAGACACCCCCCACCTCAGTGCAGACCCCCCACCCAAGTGCAGACCCCCCCCCATCAGTACAGACACCCCCCACCTCAGTGCAGACCCCCATCAGTACAGACACCCCCGACCTCAGTGCAGACCCCCATCAGTACAGACACCCCCGACCTCAGTGCAGACCCCCATCAGTACAGACACCCCCCGACCTCAGTGCAGACCCCCATCAGTACAGACACCCCCCATCAGTACAGACGCCCCCCACCTCAGTGCAGACCCCCTTAGTACAGACACCCACCCCCATTACAGACCCCCCCATCTCAGTGCAGACCCCCCCCCCCATCTCAGTGCAGGCCCCCCTCAGTACAGACAATCCCCCATTACAGACCCCCCCACCTCAGTGCAGACCCCTTAGTAAAGACACCCCCATTACAGACCCCCTATCAATACAGACACCCCCACCTCAGTGCAGACCCCTTAGTACAGACACCCCCCACCTCAGTGCAGACCCCCATCAGTAGACACCCCCCAGCAATGCAGACACCCCCTTAGTACAGACACCCCACCCAAGTGCAGACCCCCTTAGTACAGACACCCCCACCTCAGTGCAGACCCCCATCAATAGACACCCCCCAGCAATGCAGACACCCCCTTAGTACAGACACCCCACCCAAGTGCAGACCCCCTTAGTACAGACACCCCCCACCTCAGTGCAGACCCCCATCAATAGACACCCCCCAGCAATGCAGACACCCCCTTAGTACATACAGACACCCCCGAGTAGTACAGACATGCCGACCCACTCCCCCCCTCCCCTCTTTACATACCTTAGAACAGCGGCGTGTGTCCCTCGAGGCTCGAGCGCAGGCTCCTCCTCCTCTCTGGATGTAAACAGAGAGGAGGGGAGGCGGCTTCGGTCCGCGCCGCTGTTCTTCCTCCTGCGCTCCAGTGCAGCATAGAGCCCGGTGAGCGGCGTTAGTGGTGCGGCTGCCGCTACCCGCGGGTGTCACCCGGCGCGGCCCGCACCCGCCTAGCAACGCCGCTCACCGGGCCCTTGATTGGCTGCGGGCCCCATAGCGACCGCATGTGTCGCTATGGCGGTAGTTCCGCCACTGATTCCAGTTACTAAAACTGAAATATGCAAAATCTTGTGCAGCTCTAAAGAAACCAATCAGCATCCAGGTTTTATTGCCAAACCTTCATTGTTAAAGTTAGAAGCCGATTGGCTACCATGCACAGCTGCACCAGATTCTGAGTGCTCCAGTTTTAGTAAATCTCCCCCACAGAGTGTTCTTTTGGTGGTATTTAACCACTTCCGCCCTGGAAGAATGTACCCCCTTCCTGACCAGAGCACTTTTTGCGATTCGGCACTGCGTCGCTTTAACTGACAATTGTGCGGTCGTGCGACGTGGCTCCCAAACAAAATTGATGTATCCCCCCCCACAAATAGAGCTTTCTTTTAGTGGTATTTGATCACCTCTGCGGTTTTTATTTTTTGCAATATAAAAACAAAAAATGAGCGACAATTTTGAAAAAAAAAAGCAATATTTTTTATTTTTGATATAATAAATATCCCCCCAAAAAAAAAAATATTTTTTTTCCTCAGTTTAGGCCGATGCATATTATTCTACATATTTTTGGTATTAATAAAAAAAAAAAAAAAAAAAAAAACGCAATAAGCGTTTGATTGGTTTGCGCGAAAGTTATAGCATCTACAAAATAGGGGATAGTTTTATTGCATTTTTATTAATATATTTTTTTTTTTTCTACTAGTAATGGTGGCGATCTGCAATTTTTATCGTGACTGCGACATTATGGCGGACAGATCGGACACTTTTGGTGTTATTTTGGGACCATCCACATTCATACAGCGATCAGTGCGATTAAAAATGCACTGATTACAGTGTAAATGTGACTGGCAGTGAAGGGGGTTAACCAGGAGGGGGCGCTGCAGGGGTTAAGTGTGTCCTAGGGATGTGTTCTAACTGTTGGGGGGGGATGGGCTAGCAGTGACATCACTGATCACCGCTCCCAATTACAGGGAGTGGTGATCAGTGTCAGTGTTATTAGGCAGAATGGGGAAATGCAAGCCCCACATCCAAGTGGACATAGGGCTACACAAACTTAGAGGGCACCTCGCGGGCTCGCTTCACTCGCCACGCTTCGGGCACGGCCTCGCTGCGCTCGGCTCTTTTTTATTCTAACTCTATGTCCACTTGGATGGTGGGGCTTGAACCTGGACTCACGGCGCAGTCGCCGTTCATCTTCGGCTATTTTCGGAATGTGCTTGTCCTGTGTACTGCGCATGCGCAGTACACAGCAGACAGTATGTGATGGGGGACACCGGCCCTCTGATCAGCCGAGCCATGATGACGTCACTCCCACTCATGCGAGAGTCTCGGCCGTGGCACAGAGCTCTGAAGAGATGGCACGGACAGGGATCACAAGGCTATTTTGATTTTGCTTGTGATCTGCACTGTCCAATGACAGTACCATCTCAGGCACTGTAAGCACCAGTATGCACATTACAAATAGGAACCATTGGCTTCTGCTGCTGTCAGAGACAATATCACGGGCCGTGTCTTATGGAGTGTGTCCAGGAGCGCCTGTGGGGGAATCTGAGAAGGAGGATAAGGGCTGCTCTGGGAAAAACCTGTGCAGAGAGCAGGCAAGTATAACATGTTTGGCAGTTTAACCACTTCCAGACCAGCCTCGTTTTGGATTTTAGGTGTTTACATGTTTTAAAACAGTTTTTTTTGCTAGAAAAGCCCAAACATTATATATTGTTTTTTTTCTAACACCCTAGAGAATAAAATGGCGGTCATTGCAATACTTTTTTTCACACCGTATTTGCGCAGCGGTCTTACAAGCGCACTTTTTTTTTGAAAAAAGTCACTTTTTTGAATAAAAAAAAAATAAGACAACAGTAAAATTAGCCCAATTTTTTTTTGTATTGTGAAAGATAATGTTACGCCGAGTAAATTCATACCCAACATGTCCTGCTTCAAAATTGCGCCCGCTCGTGGAATGGTGTCAAACTTTTACCCTCTCCATAAAATCTCCATAAGCGACATTTAAAAAATTCTACAGGTTGCATTTTTTGAGTTACAGAGGAGGTCTATGGCTAGAATTATTGTTTTCCCTCTACCGATCGCGGCGATATATCACATGTGTAGTTTGACTACCGTTATCATACTCACGTATGCGTTTGCTTCTGCGCACAAGCTCGTCGTTGTTTTTCTTATTTATTTTACTTGCATTTATTATTTTTTACACCGTTTTTAAAAAATAAATAAATAAATGGATCACTTTTATTCCTATTACAGGGGGTCCCCGACTTACAAACATCCGACTTACAAACGACTCCTACTTACAAACGGAGGGAGACAAGTGAGAGGAAATCCACCCCTAGGAAGGATAATTCACTCCTGTAAGAGTTAATATGGGAAAAAGGTGTCTCCACTGAAGCTTTATCACCAGTCCATGCTTCCCTAACAACCCAAAATTTTCAAAATCCAATTGTCATTGGGACAGAAGGTGAGGTGAAATCTTCTGAACAGGGGCACAGACAGCAAAACAAATGTTTCAGGGGTGATAACCTTTCTCTATGTTATCTAAAAAACTGAATAGATTTTTTTGTCTGGAGCTACACTTAAAAAAAATGTACCTGTTCCGACTTACAAACAGATTCAACTTAAGAACAAACCTACAGTCCCTATCTTGTTTGTAACCCGGAGACCCCCTGTACAAGAAATGTAAACATCCCTTGTAATAGAAAAAAAAGCATGACAGGGGTCAAAAAAAGTCCTCAGATCTCATATTTAGACTTGAATGCAAAAAAAAAATAAAAAAAATAAATGTCATTTAAAAAAAATGACATTTGGAAATTCCCCCTTAAGACATATGGGCGGAAGTGGCGTTTTGACATCGCTTCTGCCCTCCTATGGTATAGAGACGGGTGGCGGCCATCTTAGTCTCACTCGTCTCTATACCCGGCACGTAGAAGGACCCGATCGCCTCCACTGCTGCCGACGGCTCCGGTAAACGGTGGAAGGCGCGGGAGACCGGCGGGAGGGGCACCTCTCCCGCCGACGAGAACGGTGATCTTGCGGCGAACCCGCCGCAGAGACCACCATTAATCGGAAACAGAACCGCTCACTGTGAAGAGGGATACCTCGGTTGTGGTAGCAGCTGCTGCCGTTACCGAGATATCCCTCTTCAAAAAAAATGACGTATATATACAGTGAGCGGTTGGTAAGTGGTTAATTAAAAATAAAAAACAAAACAACCTTTACAAATCACTTTAACCTCTTCGCGCCCGCGCTATAGCCGAAAGACGGCTGCAGCGCGGACGCTCTCTGCTGGGAGGACGTCCTCCCGTTTACTTCCCTAATGCGCGCTCCTGAGAGCGCGCATCGGGGAAGTTTTGTGCTGGCCGTGTCCGTCGGACACAGCCGGTCACAGATCGCTGTAAACGGCCAATCACAGCGAGATCGGCGTGTCCAATGAGAGATGATCTCATATGGAAACATATGAGATCATCTGTCAGCGCTCTCTCTCTCTCTCTCTCTCTCTCTCTCTCTCTCTCTCTCTCTCTCTCTCTCTCTCTCTCTCTCGAGAGAGAGAGAGAGAGAGAGAGAGAGAGAGAGAGAGAGAGAGAGAGAGGAGAGAGAGAGAGAGAGAGAGAGAGAGAGAGAGAGAGAGAGAGAGAGAGAGAGAGAGAGAGAGAGAGAGAGAGAGATGAACGGCTGCAGCCGTAAGTAAAAAAAAAAAAAAAAAAAAAAAAAACGGATGTCTCCCCATCCGTCACCTGTCCCCATCCACCTGTCCCCATTTGTGTCCCCATCCATCTGTGTCCCCAGTGCACCTGTCCCCAGTGCCATCTGTCCCCAGTGCCACGTGTCATCAGTGCCACGTCAGTGCCATCTGTCATCAGTGCTACCTGTCAGTGTCACGTGTCATCAATGCCACATATCAGTGCCATCTGTCATCAGTGCCACGTGTCATCAATGCCACATATCAGTGCCATCTGTCATCGGTGCCATCTGTCATCAGTGCCATATATTAGTGCCATCTCTCATCAGTGCCACGTATTAGGGCCACATATATCAGTGCCACGTATTAGTGCCATATGTCACCAGTGCCACATATTAGTGCCATCTGTCAGTGTCACATGTCATCAGTGCCCGTATTAGTGCCGTCTGTCATCGGTGCCCCATACTAGTGCCACCTGTCATCAGTGCCATGTCAGTGCCACCTGTCATTGTCCTGGTGCTCCAGGGCCTTCAAAAGTGTAATAGGTAGTCAACAAGTTAGATGTGTAATTTATGCTCCTAGAAAAAGGTGATGGCGCTCCCTGCATGTTGGGCCTCTCTAAGTGGCCAGGCTGTGTAAAAGTCCCACACATGTGGTATCGTAATACTCAGGAGGAGTAGCAGAATTTATTTTGGGGTGTCATTTGTGGTATACACATGCCATGTGAGAGAAATAACCTATTACAATGACAATTTTGTGGGAAAATTTTTTTTTTAAAAATAAATTCATTTTGCAAAGAATTGTGGGAAAAAATGACAACATCAAAAAGCTCACCATGCCTCTTACTAAATACCTTGGAATGTCTACTTTCAAAAAAAGGGGTCATTTGGGGGGTATTTGTACTTTCCTGGCTTGTTCGGGTCACAAGAAAAGAGATAGGCCACCAGTACATCAGATGTGATCAGTTTTGTATAATTTGCACCACAGCTTGTAGAGTCTGTAACTTTCACAAAGACCAAATAATATCCACTAATTTGGGTTATTTTTACCAAAGATATGTGGCAGTATAAATTGTGGCCAAAACTTATGAAGAAAAATTAATAATTTGCTACATTTTAATCACAGAAACAAAGAAAATGCGTTTTTTTTCAAAATTTTTTGGTCTTTTTTCATTTATAGCGCAAAAAAAAAAAAAAAAAAACCAGGAGGTGATCAAATGCCACCAAAAGAAAGCTCTATTTGTGGGGAAAAAAAGGACAAAAAATTCATTTGGGTACAGTATTGCATGACTGAG
The DNA here is from genome assembly GCA_028564925.1 of Lithobates sylvaticus. NCBI lineage: Eukaryota > Metazoa > Chordata > Amphibia > Anura > Ranidae > Lithobates > Lithobates sylvaticus. Next base: position 176,537,081 of record CM053029.1, on the reverse strand, counting down.
TAATTGTCATTCAAAGTGTGAGAGCACCGAAAGCTGAAAATTGCTCTGGGCAGGAAGGGTGTTTAAGTGCCCAGTAAGCAAGTGGTTAAGCAAACTTGTTTTCAGTTCGAGTTACAGTGTCTGATCTATGCATATGAATAGCAAAGAACGAACAGCATTACTGCTCATGGCAACCAATAATTTAATCCTACATTCTTGCCCTGAAGTGACGCAAATTACATTCTGACTTTCAAAGTGTTTTTTTCCATAGAGGCTTTTCTCACAACATTTCTTCAGCAATGATTAGAACCTCACTTGTTGACACCCAGACAGCAGGGCATTGGTGTGGGCATATTTATGTACATACTGTAAACACACAGGCAATTTTATCAATTTTTAGAAATGCAGTACAAGCAAGAGAGCATTTGCCAGAATCCAGTTGCAAACCAGCTCTTTGCATAGGTTGCATTTGAAACAACGAATTAAAATGAAGCCCAAGGGTGAATTGAAACACATTCAACACTCCACAGAACACAAACCTTACATATGAATTGCATACACAACAGGGCACGATTAACCCAACAGTGACCATAAAATGTCACTTTGTGTAAAAATACCATTGATATACTATAAACAAAATACAGTGAAATCAATGTGGATATTCCTCCAAATGTACAGCTGTTTCCAGTGCTTACCGTACATAATACAAAGACATTTCAAATAACGTGCACTTCCAGCCTTGTGGTGACAGTCACGCTCCAGTAGGACTGTGCCCTGTGTATAAAGACATTGTTTGATGAGTTTGGTGTGGAGAAACTCATGTGGCCTGCAGCCCTGACCTCAACCCTACTGAACACCTTTGGGATGAAACTGAATGCAAATTGCAGTCCAGGTCTTCTCATCCAATATCAGTACTGAACGGTAAAAGCCGTTATAACCACAAAGATAAGGCCATGGATTTGGAATGAGATGGCCCACAAACTTCTATAGGTGTCCACAAATGTTTGCCCCTTTCGTGTTTATTCATTTTCACAAAACACTTCATTCCTGTAATGATGTGGAAGTCAGCAGGGAGAACCAGCTACAGCTGCAGGGGCCCCAGGAGATCAGCATTCCCGTAAGCGTTTGTTTGCCTGTAAAATTTGGGAACAATGCCTCAGGGTGTTTGGCGGCTTGGCCAGTGGAAAAAAAAAATAAGAAGGAGCATGTACACCAGGGGTGTCCAACATTTTGACCTTCCTGGGCCACATTGAAAGAGGAATTGTCTTGGGCCACACAAAAATCCATAGCTCTAAATTGTCCCTCATTTGGTCTGATCTACATAGCTGTATGTAAAATGCATTATTTAAATATTAACCACTTCCGGACCGCCCACCGTCATTATACATTGGTACTTTGAAGAGGAACATCATTGTTATGGCAGCAGTTAGCTGCCATAACCCCGGTATCCTCTTCTTCAGTGAACGGTCCAGTTTAGGATAAAAGTGGTCTGTGCGGCATATTCGCCGCAAGATCACTTTTATCGGAGCTGTCGGCAGCCGCGGAGGCAATCAGATCTTCACCCTTGCTGGGCATGGAGACGAGTGAGGGGGAAGATGTCCCCCACCCGTCTTTACAATTTTGTTTTTTATTGCATTTTAGTGTAAATATGAGATCCGAGGTGTTTTTGACCCCCAGATCTCATTATTTAAGGAGGTCCTGTCATGCATTTTTTTCTATTACAAGGGATGTTTACATTCCTTGTAACAGTAATAAAAGTGATTTTTTTTTAACAGTTTAAGACAAAAAAAAAAAAAAAAGATGAAAAAAAAAAATATATAAAAAATAAAAATATATAAATATATATATATATATATATATATATATATATATATATATATATATATATATATGCCCCGTCCCGACAGGCTCGCGTGCAGAAGCAAGCGCATACGTCAGTAGCACCCGCACATGAAAACGGTGTTCAAACCACATGTCAGGTATGGCCCAGATCAGTAGCGCGAGAAAAATAACAATAATTCCAAACCTCCTTTGTAACTCAAAACATGCTTATTTTTTAATTCAAAGTGCATTTTTTCCCCCAAAAAAAAGTGCACTTGTAAGACCTGCTGCGCAAATACGGTTTGACAATTCGGCCTTTAAGTGGTTAAAAAGTGTTTTACAGTGCTAAACCTTTCATACAATTTCTAAATTACTGTATCTGTAAATTCCAAAAGGCAAATATAAGTATGAGTAGTAGTTGGGAAAAAAAAAAAAAAAGATGTACTTGTGGAGTTCAACAGCAGAGTGGAGAGAGAGAGAGAGAGAGAGAGAGAGAGAGAGAGAGAGAGAGAGAGAGAGAGAGAGAGAGGAGAGAGAGAGAGAGAGAGAGAGAGAGAGAGAGAGAGAGAGAGAGAGAGAGAGAGAGAGAGAGAGAGAGAGAGAGAGAGAGAGAGAGAGAGTGAGAGAGAGAGAGAGAGAGAGAGAGAGAGAGAGAGTGAGAGAGAGAGAGAGATGGGTCCCAGCTATCCAACATCAGCCATGGGATCTGGGCAGGCCACTACGTGTATGTGGCCCGCCCCTTTCTTAAACAGCCCAATCATTGGCAGGATAGCTGCTGGGTCCCGCCCACGCCCACCTGGGTCGCACTCACCTTCGACATGACGCTGAATTTGTCAGCTCCTCTCTCTCTCCCTACAGTTTCACACACTGCGGCGCTGCAGAGAGCATTCAGTTTGACACAGTTACATTATCGGCTGTGAAACCTGCCAATGCCAACCAGTGCCATCCAGTGTCTGCCATTGCCACCTGTCAGTGCCATAAAAAAATAAAAAATAAAAATTGCCCAAAATATCGGCTGCAAAAATCAGCATCATATATCGGCCATCGGCCACCCCGATTTCTAAATATCGGCATCGGCCAGAGGAAAACCCATATCTGTCGACCTCTAGTAACCAATAATTTTTTATACAATTCGCCTTTAACCACTTGCCTACTGGACACTTAAACCCCCCTCCTGCCCAGACCAATTTTCAGCTTTCAGTGCTCTCACACTTTGAATGACAATTATTACTCAGTCATGTAATACTGTACACAAATTAATTTTTTGTCCTTTTTTTTCATACAAATAGAGTTTTCTTTTGGTGGTTTTTGGTCACCTCTGTTTTTTTTTTATTTTTTGCGCTAAGAATGAAAAAAGTATAATAAAAAACAAAAAAAATAAAAAATTTGTTTCTGTGATAAAATTTTGCAAATTATTAATTTTTCTTCATAAATTTTGGCCACAATTTATACTGCTACATATCTTTGGTAAAAAATAACCCAAATTAGTGGGCATTACCGGTATTTGGCCTTTGTGAAAGTTATAGACTCTACCAGCTGTGGTGCAAATCATAAAAAAATGTATCACACCTGATGTACTGGTGGCCTATCATTTCTTGCGACCCAAACAAGCCAGGAAAAGCACAAATACCCCCCAAATGACCCCTTTTCTGAAAGTAGACATTCAAAAGGTATTTAGTAAGATGCATGGTGAGATTTTTGATGTTGTCATTTCCCCACAGCTTTTTTTTTTTTTCCCTCCACAAAATTTACAATGTAATAGGTTATTTCTCTCACATGGCATGTGTATACCACAAATATACTACCACATGTGTGGGACTTTTTCACAGCCTGACCACATAGAGAGGCCCAACATGCAGGGAGCACCATCACGTGTTCTAGGAGCATAAATGACACATCTAACTTGTTTACTACCTATTACACTTTTGAAGGCCCTGGAGCACCAGGACAATGACACGTGACACTAATGTGACACTGATGACAGATAGCACTAATACGTGGCACTGGTGACACGCAACACTGATGTGGCACTGACAGATGGTACTGTGTTGTGTTAGTGTGGCACTGTAATTTATGAATTTTTCACTCATGCTGCAGCACGGAAGCTCTCCCTCGTCACACGCGGTCTCTGTGTGAGGAGGGAGAGCCAGCAATGAGAGATGATATCATATGTTTACGTATGAGATAGGGGTGCACTGAATGGGTTTTTGGTGCCGAAACCGATACTGAAAATGAAAAATACACTAGGCCGAAAGCCGATACCGAAAATGACTGTTTTTAAAAAATATTTTTATACAGGACATGGTCAGAGACTGCAGACGTGGTACAGGACATGGTCAGAGACTGCAGACGTGGTACAGGACATGGTCAGAGACTGCAGACGTGGTACAGGACATGGTCAGAGACTGCAGACGTGGTACAGGACATGGTCAGAGACTGCAGACGTGGTACAGGACATGGTCAGAGACTGCAGACGTGGTACAGGACATGGTCAGAGACTGCAGACGTGGTACAGGACATGGTCAGAGACTGCAGACGTGGTACAGGAGATCAATGCAGCCTCACCAGGTTCCTTTAAATGCAGCCTGCCAGTGCCCAGCAGCCTACCAGTGCCCATCATTTGCAGCCTGCATGTGCCTCACCAGTGTCCAGCAGCCTACCAGTGCGCATCATGCGCCCTGCCTTAGTATGTCAGACAGGATCAGGACAGGGCAGTGCTCTATCTATGGAGGAAAGCTGTCAGCACACAGCATTAAGGAGCAGCTTGTCGGTATGATCAGCGGGAGGAGCATTAATAGTGTGCAGCACCACAGGGATTAAGTGTGCAAGACTTGTTGTTTGACATGCTGTTAGAAACAGTGAGCCCGCTCAGTGCTGCCGAAAATGGATGACCTGAATAGGCACAATTGTAAAGAGTGGGATTGTGAAGAGTGGGATATTTTTCCTTGGGAAGATTATAAAAGTCCAGTAAAGAGACACTGTTAAATTTTTATTCAGAAGCATGCTGGGCTGAATGAAGAATATCTGACAGCTCTGAACAGAGCTGCTGTACTAACAGTCCGATGTTAGTATAGCAATCTCCCCCACTGAGCTGTTATGTTCTGACAGGAGGATGCCCCCGCTCACCAGAACACTCCAGTCAGCTGCTGGTTTTCCAGCATGCTCATCCGACGGAAACCGTTGAAACGGCTGGCTTCTGTCGGACCGGCTGACATACGCACAAGGGCCCTTGTGTACTAGGTAGAAGTGTAAATGCATTTTTACCAAAAAATACCAGTTGGACCACATTAAAGGGGTTGTAAAGGTTCTCTCTTTTTGCACAGAGTGGCCCATAACCTCCTCTTTCGGGGGGTCCCCCCAGCAGCACTTCTGGCTCCTTCCCACATCGAGTGCCCCCCTCGGAGACCCGCTTTCCAAGGGGTCACTCGTGCAGGTGCACTCCCGAGTCCTGCTGCTTCATCCATTGACACAGACAGCAGGACTCTGCCCCACCCCCGTGGCTCCCATGTCACTGGATTAGATTGACAGCAGCGGGAGCCAATGGCTCCTGCTGATATCAATCTGTCCAATGAGGACCCGAGACAGCAGCTGGAGCTGCTGGACTCGCTTTTGTTGCTGGAAAGATCAGCTTCAGGTAAGTAAAAGGGGGGCTGCTTCACTACATAAGGTTTTTCACATTCATGCATAGATTGCATGAAAGAGAAAAAACTTGAAGGTTTACAACCCCTTTAATAGCCGTCTTGGGCCACAGGTTGGACGTGTTCTTTTACAAGTTTGAAAACATTTTGTGTAGCAATGGTCACTTTAAGTCAATTGATGCGTATTACAGCCAGGCAACTAGTATTTCAGAAGAAGTCACCAATAGCAGCCTATATATTTTACATATTTTTTGCAGTTCACGTGTCCTATAAAAAAAAAAAAAAAAAAAAAAAAAGAAGAAGTTAACTTGTTAGGTACTCATCACTGATGAAACCCCCAGCCCTGAACTAAAGAGTCACCCTCCCTGATTATTTTGTGACAGAGCGTGTGCACCATCATGCAGTGACATTTTTGAGCCATAACTAGCAAGGATTGGCAGTAACAATCGCCAGCATTAGATGCCTTGGTTGTAACAGCTAAAGTACCTCCAACCCCCATAGTCGTCCCACTCTGTCCTCTATTTTTTTAAATTCCCTAAATACATACTTTCATTTTGTCATGTGGCTGGTATAGTGACATCATAGGTGCTCCACTGGGGTGGGTGGTGCTCATTGCAGCACAGAAGGGCGCTCACATAAGGACATCTGAGCCTAAACTCAGTATTGCCATTCTGTAACCAGGCGAATGTGATAACGCACATCATCGGTGTCCAACCGGTGTGCATGACAACCTGGGCTCACAGGAAGGGGGTAATGAGACTTGCAAGAAGTGGGTGGAGAGGCAGTGGAGGACACAGAATGCAGTACTGGAGTATAGAGGGGGCAAATAATCCAAACATTTTTGATTAAAACATTGGAAAAGCGATTAAAAGAAAAAAAAAAAAAAAAAAAAAAAACACACAATAGATGGAGTTCTGTTTCATTAGCCATCCTCATAAAATCCCAATAAAGAAGCCAAGCCAAACTTTTAGACAGGACACAGTGTTCGTCACCAAAACAATCCGTCACCTGCAGAATGTACAAGACTCAGCAAACGAGGCTTAAACCAGCTATTATAAACATGACACGCAGACTTCCTGTTCTGCCCCTGGGGGGGGGGGGGGGGACCGGCTCACACAGATGTGAATGCAAGGAAGTGACAAATGCATTGGACACCAAGATGACATGAAAAAGAACACTTTCTGTCTCTTCTTCATAGAAACATATCGAAAATCGTCACACACACGCCAACGTTTTTTTAAATAACGATGAAGACAACTGCTGGCGAAGCTTGTATAAACATGCTGAGCAATGATGTCTCAGACAAAGTTTTATACACAACAAAATGTTTATTCATTTATCATGGGCTTGTTTGAATTTTTAAAATAGTTGACTGCCAACAAATATTAACAGACTATCAGGAGGTGGCAAGAACTGGGGAAAAGGACAAATTAAAATTAGTGCATATCTCTCGCTCTATAGATACACACACAAAAGTATCAACTATTTAGGCCCCATGTACACTGCTAAACGCACGTTCAGAGGCAGTTGGATGCTTTTTTTTTCAACTGCCCCTGAACTCGTTCAATGTCATCTCATGTGACCATGTACACAGTTTAATTTATAGTCGTTTTTAGGCAGTTGCGTTTAACAGCCTTTCTTTGAAGGCAAAAAAAGAGTTCAGACGCCAAACATTTCCAAGTTTCAGATGCCAGACGCGGTACCAGTGTTTAGCCACGTTTTCTTTTATAAGCGTTTAAAAAAAAAAAAAATAATAATAGGTACCCAATTTTTTTAAAAACACTATATAAAAAAAAAAAAAATAAAAAAAAAAATGGAAACGATGAGAAAACATAAAAAAATTTAAATAAAAAAAAAAGTTTAAAAACTGGTAATTACTTGCAATGATTCAATCCAATACACCACTAGCAATGTTGATTTACAAAGTACAATTGTAATTTGACCCATATGTTAGATATTAAAAAGATGACCCCACCATTGAGCCTGACCACGACGTGCTCAAACATAGTTTCATGAAATTTGATAGTCACCAATCTCTGGTGGGACACTCTTCCTCATGTTCGTGTCCAAGCGTGTCAGACTGGGCCAAACTTTTTCTAGTAGAAAAAGTCAAATGAGGCTATTGACATGCGTGTAAAAAAAAAAAAAAAATTTATCGGGGTAGGTACAATAGGTACAATGCTGTACGTACATGTTGGTAAAATATCCAACTGACATGCACTGTGCGATCAATGGATGGGTCCAGTAGCGATGAACTCGCATGCAATTTTCGGCGTCGTTCTAGCCTCATCGAAGAGCAACGTCAGGAGCATTTCCTCACATATGCTCATTATGGGATCCATTGTAAAAAAATTTAAAAATAAAAGCACAGAAATGGGGACAAACACAAGGACAGTGCTGCTCTCTATGCTGCTGCTACTCACTCTGGTCTCACAAAATGGCTGACATAGTTAAATAAAACCTTTTTTTGAGCTTGGGGAGGGTCTTATGAAATTATCCTTACTAAAAGGATACAAACGCGGCTAAACAGGCGTTTCTAAACGCCGGTTTCAAGCATTCAAAGAAAACATTCAGAGGACTTTGCCTCAGCGTCCCATATACATGGAGCCTAAGGGGAGTCACCTGCCTCTTATTGTATGGTAAAGTGACTCTGGAATGGGAGAGGTATGTCGGCTGCCTGGTTTAGTCTAATATACTTACAATATAGTCACAAATCTGGAACATACATGTTGAAACAGTGTCAGTGTTAATTTTTATTTCTAATTTCGATTTAGCCCTAGTCTTTTGATCAAAATGCTATTTTAGTCAACTAAAATAGTGTTAATTTAGTAGACGATAATATTTTCACTGGGTCTGAGGAGGCCTGTAATGCTGCACAGTGCTCTGGAGAGTGGTCTGAGGAGGCCTGTAATGCTGCACAGTGCTCTGGAGAGTGGTCTGAGGAGGCCTGTAAATGCTATAAAAGAAGCTGGGAAACAGAAACTGCTGGGTCTGGAGGAGGACCAGAGGAGGGCTGGAGTCAGCTGACAGAGTCTGCTGAATGCCAAGACCAGGGGAGGGGGGGAGACATGAGGATGCTGCGGCTGCATAGAGAGGAGTAAGATCTGTAGGAGAAGGTCTGTTCTCTCTGCTGTGCAGGGGGGGGGGGGGGGGTGCAGCAGAGATGAGCTTCTCTGTGGCTGCATGGAGAAGTGCAGCATCTGGTGGAGAAGTCCTCTCCTGCTGACTGTTGAGACAAGGGAGATATCGCAGCTGCAGGATAGGTGCGAGAGCCAATATGAAATGGCCTGGTGGGCCAGAGTAATGCACAGTGCTCTGGACAGTGCTTTGAGGAGGCCTGCAAAAGCTCCACAGTGCTCTGCATGGTTGGGAGACCAGACCTTTAAGAGCTGCACACAGTGCCAAGCACACTACAGTCACTACCTTGCTTGCTGGGAGGGGAAACACTCACGGGCTTTGCAGGCAGAGCTCAGAGGAAATAAAAAGTTCTCGTAGGTAAATGTCCCTCCCTTTCATGATCATTACATTTTTGTTCGTTGACAAAAATGGAAATCGATCGTCATAGTTTTTGTCAATTGACAAACATTTGGGGTCATTTTCATTTAGTTATTCTCACTGGAAACATGCTGCTTATAAAAATTTTGATGAAAATGTTTGTCACTGGAACAGATGTTTCCATTGGAAGATTTCCCCATCTAGTTCTGTTCACAATTGGGAACTTGTAGGACAGGCTCACGAGTGCCTATCCCACACCCACCCAACAACTGTCCCAGAGCTACCCCCATCAAATCATTCTATGCATCTATTACCTTTTGTACCACCACCCCCTCCCTTTAGAACGTAAGCTCTACGAGCAGGGCCCTCCTGTATCTTTTGTATTGAACTGTACTGCAATTGTGTTGTCCCCCCATATAAAATGTAAAGCACTGCGTAAACTGTGGGCGCTATATAAATTGTAAATAATATATTATTATTATTATTATTATTATGTGCCCATTTGTTCATATAGCTGGAGCTGCATGGAGCTTCATGCAAGCAGCCTGTGTTAGTCTATGGGGACGTATGTCCCTTAATGACAGGTGTGCAGGAGTGGGCAAGTGCCTTTGAACGCAGACCCACCCCGCAAACCTGTCATATTAGGACGAGTGTCTGTACAGTCGCTGAGTGCCCACAGAGTAACAGATTGCCAGATCAAGCTGCATAAATAGTCATCCCATGTATGCTATGTGGGCCACAGTGTCCATGTGAGGCCTAAATAGAATGCAGACCTTGAAACCCATTTCACATGGGCTTCAGCTTGTATATGAGCAGTGTGAACATCAAGCAGGATTCACACTACAACACGCAGAGGCTCACAGAATGTGTCCGGTGCATCTCCATTCACCGTTTTAGGTATGATTTCAGCCCGAATTCGGACCTGAAACAGACCAAATGACGCACAGGGCTCATGTGCAACTCACGGAGCTGCTGCAGGGATGTGTGAATGGGCTCCATACAGAGCCGGTCACAATATCCTGCTATGCGAAGAAATCCACATTCAATTCGCATAAGTGTGAATCCAGCCTTAAAGTGCCCCTGAGCTCCTGTTTGGAAATGTTATACACAGATCCTAATAGGAGTGCTTATTGCCACTTTAACCCCTTCACCCCCGGAAGAATTTACCATATTCCTGACCAGAGCACTTTTTGCGATTGGGCACTGCGTCACTTTAACTGACAATTGTGTGGTCGTGCGACGTTGTACCCAAACAAAACAAAATTGACATCCTTTTTCCCCCCACAAACAGAGCTTTCTTTTGGTGATATTTGATCACCTCTGCGTTTTTATTTTTTGCGCTATAAACAAAACAAAAAAAAAGACAAATTTTGAAAAAATTTAAATAAAAAAATGTTTTTCCTCAGTTTAGGCCGATATGTATTCTTCTACATATTTTTGGTAAAATCGCAATAAGCGTATATTGATTGGTTTGGGCAAAAGTTAGAGCGTCTACAATAGTGGATTATACAGCGATCAATGCTATAAAATTGCATTGATTACTGTAAAAATGTCACTGACAGCGAAGGGGTTAACACTAGGGGGCGTGCGAGGGGTTAACTGTGTTCCATGGGAGGTGTTTCTAACTGAAGGGGGAGGGGACTGACTGGATGAAGTGACAGGTCGTGGTTCCTAGCTTATAGGAACACACAATCTGTCACTCCTGTCAGAACAGAACAGGGAAGTGTGTGTTCTGTCTCTCCTGCTCACGATCGCTCGTGGCCGGCGGTCATCACGGCCGTCGCCCACGAGCACTGGCACCCATGCTGTAAAGCGGGCACGTGCGCCTGCTATCCCGACCCTGCGAGCCGACGTATGGCTACAATGGCTCGCACAGGGGAGCCAACCTGCTGCAGTATAACTGCGGCGGTTGATCGGGAAGCGGTTAAAGAGGAAGTAAAGTCCCATGCATAGTTTGTACCTATAGGTAAGCCTTATTATAGGCTAAACTATAGGTACTGTCAATATCACCTAAACGGGCGCCGTGTAGGAGATATTTACTATATGTGCAGCTAATTACCTCATTGGCTTATCCGCTCTGAAGGAATGACCACCCATTCCTTCAGAATCCTGTACTGTGAATGACGGTTCCCCCGCACATGTGTGGGAGTGACATCATCACGGCTCCGGCCAATCACACAGCCAGAGTCCGAGGACCCGAAAGGAAGATGGGTGAAGATGGACACTGCTTAGTTTTTAGGCAAGTTTCACATAATGTGCTAGTATGCGTTGCATACTAGCACAATATGCCTTTACCTTGCAGGTCTGGAAAAAAATTAAAAATAAAAAATAAACAAAAAACACCCAACCAGCGGTTTTCAACCACTTTAAACAGCTGCTAGCAGGCTTTCAACAAGCTTCACACCCTGGTCATACTGATCGCGACATTGAAATCATGTTACTTCACTTAATGTAGCACAAATTCAAAATGGCATTTCAGTGCTACTTTAGTTGCTAGTTGGAAGACATCTGTGCGACTTCATGCACAAATGTCTATGCGACTTCATGCACAAATGTCTATGCTAGTCTCACCCGAACTTGCAAAAAGTAGCGCAAGAACTATTTTCAAAATCTCTGCAACTGATGGAGTCGCACTGCTTTGACTGCTTCCAATGTGGACAATAGGGTGCAACTTGTCATGCAATTTGAAACTGTCAAATCGCATGACAAGTCGCACCGGTGTGACCGGGGGCTCAAGAAGAGCTAAAGCCTACTAGCAGCTGGTTTACAAAGGCAAGCAGCACTTTCATTAGGATCTCTGTTGAACATTTTCAAACTGGAGCTGCATGGTACTTTAAAAGCTTCAACAAAGCTTAGTGAAAGCTCTGCAAATGTTGTATAAGAGCAGTATGAACAACAAGCTTTTACATAAGATGAAGGCTGCCTGAAACTGGCCTATAATGAAAAAAAAAACAAGTTAACATTTGTTTTCTTAGATTGCTTCTATGGCATTTTTCTAGAACACCTGCCAACTGGTCTGATATAGCCAGGTTTACAAGATGTAAAGGGCCTTTTCACATAGGCTTTGAGTCTGTATCTGCTTGTTAGTTCACAAAGTATGTCCATGGGCAGGCGGATGTAAACGGGCATACATTCGCTTATATCACTTACATTTATGTCTGTAGAAAATAAGAAAAAACCCCAAAATGTTTGTGTCCTTTTGCGTTTTTGTGCAACAATTTCCGTCCGTTTTTTTGGCAAAAAACATTTTTGGATTATACTATTTTGTCACCTATGACTATTTTCTTCAACAGCAGAAAAAAAAAAAAAAAACAAAAAAAAAAAAAAAAACACAAACATGAAAAAAATAAATAAAAAAAAAAAAAAAAAAAAACAGGAGGGAAACCTTTGTTTTAGATCTACCAAATACCATATAACATGGAGGTTAAACCTAAACAACTCTTTATATTGGTATCAGGCAGGCCCTTGCACTACATAGTTGGAGGTAAATTTCAAGGAAAAGCGTACAAGAAAATTGTATCATGTATGGCCAGCTGAAGGCTTCATTCACACTTAGGCAGTGGGAAAACGCAGGGAAAAAAAATGTGTTTTTGTTTGCGTTTTTCGGAAATGTGTCAGTCCCGGTTCACATATTCCAGTGCGGGTTCCTGCATTGCATATCACCTGCCGGCGCTTCACACTGACCTCTGCGAATCGCTACGGTGTCAACACCCGCAGATCGGGTCGCAGATTGCAGTGCAAACTGCCAAATGGTGCAATATTTGGATCGCATGGGTGTGAACACCCATGCAATCTGATTCCAGTACGAACCAAAAAAAAAAAAGGGTCCTGCACCATTTTGGTGTGAATGAGACGCAAAATCAGCCATGCAATCTGTATGGCTGAATTCAGACATCACATGCGATCTGCAGTGCAAATCGAATCACATGAAATGTCTAACATCGCGCCAGAGTGAACCCAGAAAAAAAAGAAAACGCAATGCACTTGAGGTGCCATTATTTCTTAACAGCACCTCAAACGTGGGTAGCAGTCTTGTATTTTGATGTAGAAAGAAAAAAAAAAAAAGGGCGGCAAAATGTCCAACATAAAAATGTGCTAAAAAAATTAAATAAAAAAAAAAAAAAAAAAAAAAGGAAAACAAGAAGTGTATGTAAGCAACTTTGGCACGCGTAGGTAAAGCCTATTCCCCATGCTGTCACACAAACGCAGCAAAAAAATACATAAAAAACGTGATGCGAATGGGGCCTAAGAGCCTTTTCACACGCTCGTTTTAGCGCGGTTTAAGCAGGTGCTTAAAATATGCCCCCTGTTGCATCGCTTCCGAAACGCTTTTCAAGTGCTTTTCAATGGGCAGAGTGTTTTGGGAGCAGTGCTTGCAGGACTTTTTGTAACATCCCGCAAGCGTGACACACTGAAATTAATGGGAGGCGGCTTTCAGGCATTATTTAGAGGCTATTTCTAGCGTTAAAATGCAAACCGCCTCAGTGTGAAAGGGGTCTAACTCCTAAGGCAGGCACGCTCAACCTGGGGCCCTCCAGCTGTTGCAGAACTACAAGTCCCATGAGGCATTGCATGGCTGACAGTTACAAGCATGACTCCCAAAGGCAGAAGCATGATGGAACCTGTAGTTCCACAACAGCGGCCGCAGGTTGAGCACCCATGTCCTAAGGTGTCCTAAGACCCAACGTTTAGTTAGCTAAAGCACCGTGGGGGTTATTTACTGAAGCATGTAAAATCTGGTGCAGCTCTGCATAGAAGCCAATCAGCTTCCAGATTTTATTGTCAAACCTTAAATTATAGTTAGAAGCTGATTGGCTACCATGCACGGCTGCACCAGATTCTGAGTGCTCCAGTTTTAGTAACTCTCCCGCTGTATTAGCCCTCGTTCACACTGGACACGGATTTGAAATTGCGCGATTTCAAAACCCACATTTCAGTGCGACTTCGGGGGGCGATTTGAAAGACATCATGCACAGATGTCGATTGAAAAAAATAAAAATAAAAATCGCCCCCATAAGTAGTGCAGGAACTACTTTTGGAAATCAGTGCGGCGTCCAATTGGGACTGTGCCGTTGCTGGCAATAGGCTGCAATTTGGCATGTCAATTAACCTCAACCCATGCTAATGCTGCTGATGCCCTCCAGCCTGTCTCCATGCACTCACTCCAGCGTCGGCGGCACATCGTTGCCCTTGAACGGGCGATAGTGGACCATACCTGCGCAATGCGTGTGAGCACAGCCTCTGCCAGGGCTGCATGTGATAGGGTGACAACGCAGGAAAAGCACCCAGGGTACAGTTGTCACCCTAGAACAAGAAGGGCCTTCATGGCATGGTCACCTGGCGTTCCTTTCATTGAAACTGCATATTTAAAAGCATGTCAACACTTGTATGAGATGAGATAGCAGATCTAGCCAGGAATGAGAGCAGACTGAACTAGAAAATGCACTGCAGAAGCTGTGGAGACAAATATCCATTGAAGGATTGTACAGTAAGGGATTTACAGTACCTCAGGAGCGGGCACTGAGTACTCACCCAGCAGTGCAGGTGCTGGCTTCTCCCAAAGGTCAAGGCAGGTGGTGGGCAGCAGGCTTGTCTCTCTTCCCCTGCAGGCTCTATATTAGGGAAGCTCTTCAGTCCTGCACACAGTGGCTCACTAGGCTTGCAGCTCCTCTCTACTTCTTGCACAGCCTGGAGTGTGCATGTGCGGGCTGCTCTGGATGGATGTGAATGTTATTATTGTACTGGGGAGGCAGTCTGCTCTGCACCACACACTCCCCTCCTCCTGCAACCACCTTTTCCCTCTAACACCCCGCACTGGTCCCGCCCTCGTGTCGCCTAGATTGGCACCGACTGCAGCCAATAGCTGAACGGGAGACGTGAGGGACGAGGAAGGTGGGATTGCTGACGTCACCGCTCGTGTCACTCTCCATAGAGATAGTGCTGTGTACAGTGTGTGTTCCAAAAAGATGGAGATGATGTGGGCACTGGCCCTTACCAGGGCAGCATATGGAACATAAACATGGTTCATTAATGTATAAGCTCTCCTCACATTATAATAAAGCATTGTGGGAGTGCTGTGTACAGGGTTTGTCATAAAAAGATGGAAAGTATACACTCACTGGCCACATTATTAGGTTCAGTTGTGTTTGGTAACACAAATATGCATGTAGGGCTCATTTACACTTTCTTCGGCATCAACACATATTAGTGCACTAGATTAAGGTTTACCTGTAGGTCCAAGAAATATCTCCTTAACCTACAAGGTTAACCACTTAAGCCCCGGACCAATTTGCAGCTAAAGGACCAGGCCCCTTTTTTGCGATTCGGCACTGCGTCGCTTTAACTGACAATTGCGCGGTCGTGCGACGTGGCTCCCAAACTAAATTGGCATCCTTTTTTTCTCACAAATAGAGCTTTCTTTTAGTGGTATTTGATCACCTCTGTGGTTTTTATATTTTGCGCTACAAACAAAAATAGAGCGACAATTTTGGAAAAAAATGCAATATTTTTTACTTTTTTCTATAATAAATATCCCCCAAAAATATGGGGCCGATACGTATTCTTCTACATATTTTTGGTAAAAAAAATCGCAATAAGTGTTTATTGAATGGTTTGCGCAAAAGTTATAGCGTCTACAAAATAGGGGATAGTTTTATGGCATTTTTATTAATACTTTTTTTTTTTACTAGTAATGGCGGCGATCAGTGATTTTTATTGTGACTGCGACATTATGTCGGACACATCGGACAATTTTGACACATTTTTGGGACCATTGGCATTAATACAGCGATCAGTGCGATTAAAAATGCATTGATTACTGTAAAAATGTCACTGGCAGTGAAGGGGTTAACCACTAGGGGGCAGTGTAGGGGTTAAGTGTGACCTATGTGTTTTTTTTACTGTAGGGGGGCGTGGCTTGGCGTGTGACATCACTGATCGTCTTCCCCTATGACAGGGAACAGACGATCAGTGGCAGCCTCACTAGGAAGCACGGGGAGAGGTTTGTTTACACTTACCTCTCCCCATTCTTCAGCTCTGTGACCCGATCGCGGGACACCAACGGTGATCGGGTCCGCGGGTCCCGCGGCCACAGTCACGGAGCCAGGGCCGGATTCCCCACAAGGCCACCGAGGCCAGGCCTCGGGGCGGCAGTGGTGCAGGGGCGGCGCCGCTTCTGCAGCGACTTCTTTGCTTTCGCTGGCATCGCTGCTTATTTCAAAGGGGACCGATCGGGCTTGTGTATTCCCACTTCCTGGTTATTGGAATGCACCATAGGGCGGACGTGATGTCATCCACTGGAAATGATGGGCGCGTTGCCGCCCATGTCTTGCATCATTTCCGGCGGATGACATCACGCCCGCCTTATCGTGCGTTCCACCGCTACCAGGAAGTGGAAGTAAACAAGCCTGATCGGTCCCCGTGAAAAAAGCAGCGGTACCGACGAAACCGGCTTGCTAGCGGGGGGAGTTTGCCGCCCCCCTGAATGTGCCCCTGAATGTCCACTGTCCACAGAGTCCCTTCCTCGTCCAGACACAACAGCCCACAGACAGTGGGCATCAGGGCTGCTAGAAATCATGGGGCCCCGTACATCCTACCTGATGGGGCCCCCTTCGACCTGGTGGCAGGCGACGTGGCAAGTGACACCCTGCATCTGCTGACAAGTGACATGGCAAGTGACACCCTGCATCTGCTGACAAGTGACGTGGCAAGTGACACCCTGCATCCGCTGACAAGTGACGTGGCAAGTGACACCCTGCATCCGCTGACAAGTGACGTGGCAAGTGACACCCTGCATCTGCTGACAAGTGACGTGGCAAGTGGCACCCTGCATCCGCTGACAAGTGACGTGGCAAGTGACACCCTGCATCCGCTGACAAGTGACGTGGCAAGTGACACCCTGCATCCGCTGACAAGTGACATGGCAAGTGACACCCTGCATCCGCTGACAAGTGACATGGCAAGTGACACCCTGCATCCGCTGACAAGTGACGTGGCAAGTGACACCCTGCATCTGCTGACAAGTGACGTGGCAAGTGACAATCTGCAAGTGACGTGGCAAGTGACAATCTGCAACATGTGGCAAGTGACAATCCGCATCTGAAGGCAGGTGACGTTGGCAAGTGACATGCTCAGGCCCTGACTGATTCTGCTTATGATGAGTTGAACTATTTTATTTTATATTGCACTTCAATAATTTTTTTGCGATACGGCACTGCGTTAAATTAAATGACCATTGCGCAAATATGATCTATTGTAGCAGTCATCGATAAAGGACGCAAATTGTGGTGTGTGTGTAGGGGGGGCGGCATTGAAGGACCCGGCCTTGGGGCGGCAAAGGGAGTAAATCCGGGCCTGCACGGAGCTCAGGACCGGGTCACGAGCGTGCAGCCCACGGCTGGGCTCTTAAAGAGCAGCTTACCTGTACGTTGTTGTGCCCAGCCGTGGCATTCTGCCGACGTAAATGTGCATGAGGCGGTCCTTAAGTGGTTAAGGAGATAAATTACAAAAATATGCGCCGTAGACAGCAGCGCGCAGGCCAATTTGGCCACACCCAGTGTTCGCTGCAGCGCGCTATGCAAAACGCATTACTACTCTCCTTGGGGCACCCAAATGTACCCCAGACCGCTAAAGTGTTCGGGTTTGGCTTAAAGAAATGGTGGCAACCCTATTATCGAAGCCCCATGAAGCCTCACCAAAGTCCTATCGAAGCTCCACGAAGCCTCACCGAAGCCCCATTGAAGCTCCACAAAGCCACACCAAAGCTCCACCTAAGCCTCATCGAAGCCCCACCGAAGCCTCATCAAAGCCTCATCGAAGCACCAAGAAAAAGCTAACCATTTTATTTAGTGACAGGGCTTTGACTGGCGTTCAGAGAGCTTTGACAAAGCATGTCTGAAGCCATGTTTCAAAGCAAGTGTAAACTAGTCCTAACACATGCTTTGGCTTTGACAAACATTAACAGCTAGTTTGCACTTGCTTCAAAACAAGGCTTCGGACAGGCTTTGTTAAAGCTCTCTGAATGCTAGTCAAAGCCCCTGTCACTAAATAAAATGGTTAGCCTACAGTCCTGTTTACACCTTGCTTTTGCTTTGCTTTGCTTTGCTTTGCTTCGGCTTCACTTCAAAAATGATACCCCATGTAGCTTTAGTGGTGCTTCAAAGCGTCTTCAAAGCCTCCAAAGAAGTCTATGGCAAAGCTCGTTTGAGGCCCCACTTGAAGCCTTACCGCAGCCACAACAAAATCCCACGGAAGCTCCACGAAGCCTCACCGAAGCCTCATCGAAGCCCCACAAAGCCTCACCAAAGCTCCACGGAGCCTCACCAAAGCCTCATCGAGGCCCCATGAAACTAGCTCCTAGTTGTGATGAAAACTACTTGCTGAAGTTCAAACCGACCATCAGAATGGGGAAGAAAAGAGATTTAAAGTGGAGTTCCAGTAATTTTTTATGTTTATTGAAAGTCAGCAGCTACAAGTGTAATAATAAACAACCACTCCTTTACTGCAGCAATTTTTACCCTGCGTCCTCCCTCAACGATGCCGGCATCTTTACTATGGGCACCCGGCTGTGACAGCTTGCAGCTTCACAGACGGGTGCCCACTGTGCATGCACGAGCAGCGCTGTGTTCTGTGAATGGTCCCATGGTCTTTTGGGACCTGTTATATGTCCCAGAAAACTTTGGGAGAGAGGGGGGAAGGAGAGCTTCCGCTCCCGATCGTCTAAGGCGACCGTAACGTAAGTGGGAGCGGGTACCTGTCAAAATCAGGTACCCGCTCCCCTCTCCCCTTTCTCTCCTTAAAGTGGAACTTCCCTTTTTGGGTGGAGCTTTGCTTTAAGTGACTTTGAACGTGGCATGGTTGTTGGTGTCAGACGGGCTGGTCTGTGTATTTTAAAAACTGCTGATCTACTGGGATTTTCACGCACAACCATCTCTAGGGTTTACAGAGAATGGTCCGAAGAAGAGTAAATATCCAGTGAATGGCAGTTGTGTGGACAAAAAAGCCTTGTTGATGTCAGAGGTCAGAGGAGAATGGGCAGACTGGTTAGAGATGATAGAAAGGCAACAGTAACACAAATAACCACTCGTTACCAACGTGTGCAGAATACCATCTCTCAATGTACAACACATCGAACCTTGAAGCATATGGGCTACAGAAGCATACCTCCCAACATTTTTAGATGAGAATGAGGGACAACTACTAGCAAACGTATGTAGGTATAGGACACGTCTCTTGCCACACCCCCTTAACCACTTCAGCCCCGGACCAATTGTCAGCTTAAGGACCAGAGGTCTTTTTTCAATTTCGCACTGCACTACTTTAACTGGTAATTGTGCGGTCATGCAATTTTGTAACGAAACGAAATTTGCGTCCTTTTCTTCCCACAAATAGAGCTTTCTTTTGATGGTATTTGATTGCCTCTGTGATTTTTATTTTTTTGCGATATAAACGGAAAAAGAGCGAAAATTTTGAAAAAAAAAAAAGAGATTTTCTACTTTTTGTTATAAGAAAAATCTAATAAACTCAATTTTAGTCAAACATTTGGGCCAAAATGTATTCAGCCACATGTCTTTAGTAAAAAAAATGCCAATAAGCGTATATTTATTGGTTTGCGCAAAAGTTATAGCGTCTACAAACTAGAGTACATTTTCTGGAATTTACACCGCTTTTAATTTATGACTGCCTATTTCATTTCTTGAGGTGCTAAAATGGCAGAGAAGTACAAAACCCCCCAAATGACCCCATTTTGGAAAGTAGACACCCAAGCTATTTGCTGAGAGGCATGTTGAGCCCATTGAATATTTTTTTTTTTAGTCCCAAGTGATTGAATAAAGACAAAAATAAAAAATAATTTTTTTTTTCTTCAAAAAGTTGTCACTAAATGATATATTGCTCACACATGCCATAGTTATATGTGGAATTGCACCCCAAAATACATTTTGCTGCTTCTCCTGAGTATGGGGATACCACATGTGTGGGACTTTTTGGGAGCCTAGCCGCGTACGGGGCCCCGAAACCAAGCACCGCCTTCAGGATTTCTAAGGGTGCAAATTTTTGATTTCACTCCTCACTACCTATCACAGTTTCGAAGGCCATAAAATGCCAAAATAGCACAAAACCCCCCAAATGACCCCATTTTGGAAAGTAGACACCCCAAGCTATTTGTTGAGAGGCATGGTGAGTATTTTACAGCTCTCATTTGTTTTTGAAAATGAAGAAAGTAAAGAAAAAAAATTTTTTTTTTTTCTTTTTTCAATTTTCAAAACTTTGTGACAAAAAGCGACATCTGCAAAATACTCACAATACCTCTCAGCAAATAGCTTGGGGTGTCTACTTTCCAAAATGGGGTCATTTTGGGGGGTTTTATGCCATCTGGGCATTCCATGGCCTCCGAAACTGTGATTGGCAGTGAGAAGTGAAATAAAAAAATTACTCCCTTAGAAAGCCTGAAGGCGGTGCTTGGTTTTTGGGGTTCCGTACGCAGCTAGGCTCCCAAAAAGTCCCACACATGTGGTATCCCCGTACTCAGGAGAAGCAACAGAATGTATTTTGGGGTGTATTTCCACATATGCCCATGACATGTTTGAGCAATATATCATTTAGTGACAACTTTTTGTAAAAAAAAATTATATATTTTTTTTTTTTCATTATTCAATCTCTTGGGACAAAAAAAAAAAATATTTAATGGGCTCAACATTGCTCTCAGCAAATAGCTTGGGGTGTCTACTTTCCAAAATGGGGTCATTTGGGGGGGGTTTGAACTGTCCTGGCATTTTATGCACAACATTTAGAAGCCTATGTCACACGTCACCCACTCTTCTAACCACTTGAAGACAAAGCCCTTTCTGACACTTTTTGTTTACATGAAAACATATTTTTTTTTTGCAAGAAAATTACGTTGAACCCCCAAACACTATATATATTGTTAAAGCAAAGGCCCTACAGATTAAAATGGTGGGTGTTGCATTTTTTTTTTCCACACAGTATTTGCGCAGCGATTTTTCAAACGCATTTTTTGTGGAAAAAATACACTTTTTTTTATTTTAATGCACTAAAACACACTATATTGCTCAAATTTTTGATGAAATAAAAAATATGATCTTAGGCCGAGTACATGGATACCAAACACGACATGCTTTAAAATTGCGCACAAACACGCAGTGGCAACAAACTACATACATTTTTAAAAGCCTTTAAAAGCCTTTACATGATACCACATTAGATTCACGGAGGAGGTCTACTGCTAAAATTACTGCCCTCGATCTGACCTTCGCGGTGATACCTCACATGCATGCTGCAATTGCTGTTTACATATGACGCCAGACCAACGCTTGTGTACGCCTTTGCGCAAGAGAAGGGGGGGCAGGGGTGCTTTTTTTTTTTTTTTTTTTTAGTTTTTTTTTTATTTATTTAGCTTTTTTATTCTATTTTTAAACTGTTCCTTCCATTTTTTTTCTTTGTTATGATTTTTATTGTTATCTCAGGGAATGTAAATATCCCCTATGATAGCAATAGGCAGTGACAGGTACTCTTTTTTTGAAAAAATTGGGGTCTATTAGACCCTAGATCTTTCCTCTGCCCTCAAAGCATCTGACCACACCAAGATTGGTGTGATAAATGCTTTCCCAATTTCCCAATGGCGCGGTTTATATCCGGGAGGGGGGACATTCCCTCCTACTGCTTGTAAAAGCAGTCTAGAGGCTAATTACCCGCTAGAATTGCTTTTACATGAAAGCCGATCACTGGCTGAAAAGAATGATACCAAGATGATACCTAAACCTGCAGGCATCATTCTGGTATAACCATTCAAAGTCCAGCAACATACTGGACATATATTGTAATCTTTTTTTTTTTCATGCAGCCTCTTGGCTGAACGAAAAAAAAAGATTGATTGGTGGGTATGCCCACCATTAGAATACCTCCCTTCATCCACCCACTTCTAATGATGGGCATACATGCACCATTTATATATGCCGATGCATGGGGGCATCCTCCCGCAAAAGTTATGCCGTGTACACACGGTCGGAATTTCGACCGTATGTACGTGGCATTAGGAGCCAATCGCTCCTCCCCGCCCCCTGCTGCCCCCATGCTTCGGCACATATGCTCTTTTTTTTAACTGTGGTGGTGAAATCACCTCCTACAGCGTTGGAGTCGCGGCTTTATGTATCGTGGGAGCAAACGCTGTTGCTGTCAAGATAAATAAATCCGCGCTGCAACTGAATGGCGCACCTGAAAACAAAAAAATGCTTAACACTAAAACACAGTAAACAAAATTACATACCTGAAAAGCAAGCATGATAAAACATGATAAAACATAATAAAACATTGCAGAATAGAATGGAGTAAAAAAAGAGCAACAATAGAGAGAGAGAGAGAACAATAAAACGACAACTATTTTTGTTTTTTTTATTTTTTTGAGATTCACAGGTAAAAAAGCTCCTGACTGTTAGCGACTGAATCAAAACGCTACCACAAAAAAATGTTAGCGATCGCAGGGATCAGGCCTGACTCTGCGAACGCTGCAGTTATGTGTGCTTAGTGTTTTGTAAGTGACAGTGATCGATCGATACTGCACTTGGGTGGGCTGGGCTGGGCGGAGGGGGAAAAACGCAGGTGCTAGCAGGTATCTGGGCTGATCCCGCTAACAATGCGTTTTTTTGGAACCCTAAACTGCTGGGACGCTAGTATAGATCTGATCAGATCAGATATTGATCTGTTCAGATACTATACCACTAAGGGAGGTGTATGCTTTGCGCGTGGGTGTTTGCGGTACTGGCACTAACCCGGGGCGACGCAGACCTTATTTGACCCTAAAACCTAATTGATATCACCCGCCGGGCGATCAGGGGGTTTAAACCGTTATTGGGTAATAAATGGCGGGTGCCCTGACAGTATAAAAAACAAGCTAACTAACCAGCGTCACCCGTAACAGTAATACAAAAAAAAAAACTGGTTACCTAGCGACACTAATGCAGCGATCAGAAAAACGATCGCTTAGTGACACTGGCAAAAGGGGGTGAAAGGGTTAACTAGGGGCAATCAGGGGGTTAAACCTTTATTAGGTAATATATGGGGGTACCTGACGCTATATAAAAACCTGACGGGGAACCTAAATAACGAAATAACTAACTGGCTAACCAGCGTCACCAGTGACATTTTATACGGTGATCACTGGTGAAAGGGTTAACTCTAGGGGCAATCAGGGGGTTAAAACCTTTATTTAGGTTGTAATATGGGGGTACCTGACCTATAAACCTATTTATGAACCTATATAAACATGGCGGTTAACCTAAAAAAAAACTGGTTACCTAGCGACACTAATGCAGCGATCAGAAAAACGATCGCTTAGTGACACTGGCAAAAGGGGGTGAAAGGGTTAACTAGGGGCAATCAGGGGGTTAAACCTTTATTAGGTAATATATGGGGGTACCTGACGCTATATAAAAACTGACGGGGAACCTAAATAACGAAATAACTAACTGGCTAACCAGCGTCACCAGTGACAGTTATACGGTGATTACTGGTGAAAGGGTTAACTCTAGGGGCAATCAGGGGGTTAAAACCTTTATTTAGGTTGTAATATGGGGGTACCTGACCTATAAAACTATTTATGAACCTATATAAAACATGGCGGTTAAAATAAAAAAAAAAATGGTTACCTAGCGACACAATGCAGCGATCAGAAAAACGATCGCTTAGTGACACTGGCAAAAGGGGGTGAAGGGGTTAACTAGGGGCAATCAGGGGTTAAACCTTTATTAGGGGGGGGTGGGGGGCTACCTAGGACCTAAAACTAACTGCCCTGACAGTTATTACAGTCACACTGACACTAAATGCAGTGATCAGTAAATAAATGATCACTGCAATTAGTGACACTGTGACTGGGGGGGGAGGGGGTGATCTGGGGGGTGATCTGGGGGTGACAGGGGGGTGGATTGTGTGCCTATGTGTACTGGTGTCAGTGTACTGTTTGTGCACTAACCTTTACATCTTCTGTGCTCGGCGTTCCGGTCACATAGACCGGCGCACCGAGCGTGACATCACTTCCGCCTTCCTGTCTATACAATAGACAGGAAGGGGAAGCTTTTCATTCGCCAGGAGCGATCGCGAGGGGGTGGCCAGAAACCACTGGCCGTCCCCTCGTCCCGGATCGCTCCTGAAGCGATGCCGACCGTCCCCGCCGGCGGAGGGGGGTCCGATCGGACCCCCCAACCGCCTGAAGAATGGCACGTACAGGTACGTGGTTCTGCCTGTACGTGCCATTCTGCCGACGTATATCTACATGGGGCGGTCGGCAAGTGGTTAAAGGAGAATAAACTAAGAAAAAAGGTTAATTAAAAGGGATTATTACTACTATTCCTTTATATTGGCTTTTAAAATTTACAAATGCAGCAACTTAGAATTTGGATGAAAGGTTTAGCACTGGGAAACATTTTTTGAAAGACAAATAGTGCATTTTTTTATAGATCAGACCAAAATGAGGGAAAAATGAGGGGGAAAGAGGGACAGAGGGACATTTCTCCAAATCTGGGACAGTTGGGAGCTATGCACCAGCAGAAGACCACATCGGGTGCCATTGGACAATAGAAGACTGGAAAAACGTTGCCGGGTCTGATGAGTCTTGATTTCAGCTGTGACATTCAGATGTAGGGTCAGAATTTGACGTAAATAACATGAAAGCATGAATCCATCCTGCCTTGTATCAACGGTTCAGGCTGGTGGTGTAATGGTGTGGAGGATATTTTCTTGGCACACTTTGGGCCCCTTAGTACCAACTGAGCATCGTTTAAACACCACGGACTACTTGAGCATCGTTGCTGACCATGTCCATCCCTTTATGACTACAGTGTACCCATCTTCTGATGGCTACTTCCAGCAGGATAATTCACCATGTCACAAAGCTCAAATCATCTCACCACTGGTTTCTTGAATAGGACAATTAGGTCACTGTACTCCAATGGCCTCCACAGTCACCAGATCCAATAGAACACCTTTGGGATGTGGTGAAATGGGAGATTGACATTATGGGTGTGCAGCCGACAAATCTGCAGCAACTGCGTGATGCTATCATGTCAATATGGACCAAAATCTCTGAGGAATGTTCCCAATACCTTGTTGAATCTACGCTAGGAAGAATTAAGGCAGTTCTAAAGGCAAAAGGGGTTCAACCCAGTACTAGCAAGATGTACCTAATAAAGTGGCCAATGAGTGTATGTGAAGAAAATATATATTTTTATAAATGGTTGAATGAATTAAAGTGGTTGTAAAGGTTGTTTTTTTTTTTTTTTACAAGAATAAAAAAGGATGTTATATTTACCTGCTCTGTGCAATGGTATTGCACAGACTGGACCCAAACCTCCTCTTCTAGGGTCTTCTGCCAGTGCTGTCCACTCTTCCCCTCCTGAGTGTGCCTCCATAGCAAGCTGCTTCCTATAGGGGCACAGGTGTGAGCTCACTCCTGAGCCAGGCTGTGTGTGTCCATAGACACACACACAGCTTGTCTTGGCCGCACGCCCTGCTCCCTCCTCACCAGATTTAATTGACAGCAGCAATCAAACCAGACCAGGGAGAGAGAACAGCCCTGCTGCAGACAGGTACAGATCTGGAGCAAGAAAGGGTTCAGGTAAGTATTTGTGTAACTCCCTTTGTGCTGGGAGCATGACGCATGGCGCACTTCCAGCACAGTGACTGGGGTCTCCCCGAGAGCGCCATGCCCCATTCTAACCATTGGGACCTGGAACATCCGATTCCGGGTCACCTGATCGCTGTGATAGCCTCTGATCGGTGATCAGTCACTGTAAAGCTGCCCCCGTGTCTTCTGTCTCTGTGAATGGATGAGAAAGTTACATTGTATCTTTACCTGTCCTTGCAGAGATGGAAAAAAAAGTGTGTGTGGAAAACAAAATAATAATAATAACAATGAAAAAAATGAAATAGGAAAGAAAAACCTAGATCAAGGTTTTATGTAGGTCAATGCCAGGGTTAGTGTGTGGGTCAAGGTCATGGTCAAAGGTCAATGTCAATATCAGGGTCAAAGGTCAAGGTCAGTAATTTTTGGACAGGTTTTTTTTTTTTTTTTTACTAGTATCAGTGTCAGTTAGTGTCAGTGTCACTGTGTTTTAGCTAGGATAAAAAAAACAAAATGCCCACTATTGTTTCTGGGCTGTACTACGGGTACATAC
Organism: Lithobates sylvaticus; assembly: GCA_028564925.1. Taxonomy (NCBI): domain Eukaryota; kingdom Metazoa; phylum Chordata; class Amphibia; order Anura; family Ranidae; genus Lithobates; species Lithobates sylvaticus. Next base: position 176,510,965 of record CM053029.1, on the reverse strand, counting down.
AACAACTAACATGGTAGGTGGTAGGTTATGGTTGTAGCAAGAAATATACAGCTAAATTAAAAAAATATATATTTTTTCCCTATTTTGGGCCAGTTTTCCTTCGATAATAAAAAAAAATCAGGAGATAACCATTTACCACCAAATGAAAGCCCAATTTATCCTAAAAAAATCTCTAGATCTCTAGATCTGTTCTCTGGATTTATGTTATGTCATTCTAGCTAAGGTAAAGCAATTCTCGAGGAGGCTCGACGATCAACATGTTTATTGCATGAAGGACTGAAAATATGTTTCTTAAAAGGGCTGTCCGAACACATAAACTTTATAGCACAAAAAAGAGAAAGTACGACTTAGTTACATGCAACCTGTAAAGTATACCCATAGCTTTATTGAATGTATTCATGTTCATTATTGTACACCTGTTTACTTTTGAAATAAAAAACTTTAATGTTAAAAAAAAAGATTTGTTTTACCCAGTGGCGTCGGGGGGGCTGACCGGGGCTATAGCCCGGGTCTCATATTGCTCATTCAGAGTTATTAGCCCAGAGTCCCAAAGCCTGGGCCTGGCTGGGAACTCAGGGCTATACAGGCCTGCTTTGCAGGGCCGATCCTAGGGGTGCACGGGCTGCCTCTGAAGGGAATGGGGGGGCCAGCACCTCCAGAATACACAGCGCCGGGATCTGTGTAAAGAGAACTCGGACTTACAAGATGAATTATTGTGGAAAAGTTTGGGAACTTGTTGTTGTTTTTATTTATTGGTTTGGATCCACCAATTAATCTATGGGTATGGAAAATTGTTGGTTCCCACACTGAGAGCTTTTTTTTCCTATCACATACTGTAACTGTACATAATGCTATCCCTAAGGTGAATAAATAGCTGTAAACTTTTCTGAATATTAATGATCTTTGTGAGACATTGGAAACATGTAGAGAATTGCAGAGTCTGTGGAAGTGGGTACATAGGACAGAGGAAAGCTGAGTGAGAAAACAGGCAACATAGGAGGAGAGGGGACAGGTGAAAAACATTGATGGACACAGGTAGGCTGCATTGTTGGGCACAGGAGAAGCGGTATTGAAAGACACAGGTAGGCTGCATTGTTGAGCAAAAGTGAAGCAGCATTTTGATGGACACAGGTAGGCTGCATTGTTGGGCACCTAGTGAATTGGCATTGATGGACACAGGTGAGACTGAATTGTTGCGCACAGGTGAAACGGCATTGATGGACACAGGTGAGGCCGCTGCATTGATGAGGACAGGAGAGGCTGCATTGTTGGGCACAGATGAGGCTGCATTGTTGGGCAAAGGTGAGGCTGCACTGATGAACACAGGTGAGGCTGCATTGTTGGGCACAGGTGTGGTTGCACTGATGGGCACAGCTAAGGCTGCACTAATGGGCAGTAGTTGAATTAATGATAGCATCAGTAAGTAGGAGCAGTGCCTCTGTAGGAGGAGAGTGGGGAGTAGGAGCAGCACCTCTGTAGGAGGAGAGTGGGGAGTAGGAGCAGCGCCTCTGTAGGAGGAGAGTAGGAGCAGTGCCTCTGTAGGAGGAGAGTGGGAAGTAGGAGCAGCGCCTTTGTAGGAGGAGGGTAGGAGCAGTGCCTCCATGATAAGGAGGGCCAGGAGTTGGAGAAATGACTGTAGGAGGAGAGTGGTAAGTAAGAATAATGACTCTGTAGAAGGAGTGTGAGGTGTAGGAGCAGTGACTGAGAAAAGCAGGGAGTAGGAGCAGTGACTCTGTAAAAGGATAGCAGGGAGTAGGAGCAGTGACTCCGTAAGAGGAGAGCTGGGAGTAAGAGCAGTGACTCTGCAAGAGGCTAGCAGAGAGTAGGAGCAGTGACTTTGTATGAGGAGAGTAGGGAGTAGGAGCAGTGACTCTGTAGAAAGAGGGCAGAGAGTAGGAGCAGTGACTCCGTAGAAAGAGGGCAGAGAGTAGGAGCAGTGACTCTGTAGAAAGAGGGCAGAGAGTAGGATCAGTGACTGTGCAGAAAGAGGGCAGAGAGTAGGAGCAGTGACTCTGTAGAAAGAGGGCAGAGAGTAGGAGCAGTGACTCTAAGAGAGCAGGGAGTAAGAGCAGTAACTCTGTAGGAGGAGAACAGGGAGTAGAAGCAGAGACTCTGTAAGGCTACTTTCACATCGAGGTGGTTTTCAGGCACTTTAGCACTAGAAATAGCCTGTAAAAAGCACCAGAAAAACTGCCTCCCATTCATTGCAGTGTGTCTTTTCACACTGGAGCGGTGCGCTTGAGGGACGTTACAAAATGTCCTGCAAGCAGCATCTTTGGGGCGGTTTGGGTGAGTGATGTAAATAGCCCTCCCAAAACGTCCTGCCCATTGCAATGAATGGGCCTGAAAACTGTTTTCGAAAGCGCAGCAAAACTGGACTTTTAAAAAAAAATGTTGGTAAAAAGCACCTCGCTAGCGACTGAAAAGCGCCACAAAAGCACAGATAAAGCGCTGTAAAAACTTGCAGTGCTTTAGTGCTAATGACTGGGCGCTGCCAGTGTGAAAGGAGTCTAAAGCCCCGTACACACGGTCGGATTTTCCGATGGAATATGTCCTATCGGACAATGTTGTCGGAAATTCCGACCGTGTGTAGGCTCCATCGGACATTTTCCATCGGATTTTCCGACGGACAAAGTTTTATCTCCTGCTCTCAAATTTTCCGACAACAAAGTCCGATAGGACTTTTTCCGATCGTGTGTAGCGAATTCCGACGGACAAAGTGCTACGCATGCTCAGATCACATTACAAGACCAAAGCTATTGGCTACTACAAATGTCACCACGTTCAGAATGATCGGATTTTCCGACAACTTTGTCCGACCGTGTGTATGCAACATCAGTGTCGGACAAAATCCGTCGGAAAAAATCTGATGGATTTTGTGGTCGGATTTTCCGACCGTGTGTACGGGGCATTAGAGGAAAGCTGGGAGTAGGTAGGAGCAGTGACTCTGTAGAAAGAGGGCAGATAGTAGAAGCAGTGACTCTGTAAGAGAGTGGGGATTAGGAGCAGTAACTCTGTAGGAGGAGAGCAGGGAGTAGGAGCAGAGACTCTGCAAGAGGAAAGCTGGGAGTAGGAGCAGTGACTCTGTAGGAGGAGAGCAGGGAGTAGGAGCAGTGACTCTGTATGAGGAGAGCAGGGAGTAGGAGCAGTGACTCTGTATGAGGAGAGCAGGGAGTAGGAGCAGTGACTCTGTATGAGGAGAGCAGGAAGTAGGAGCAGTGACTCTGTATGAGGAGAACAGGGAGTAGGAGCAGTGACTCTGTATAAGGAGAGCAGGGAGTAGGAGCAGTGACTCTGTAGGAGGGAAGCTGGGAGTATGAGCAGTGACTCTGTAGGAGGAAAGCTGGGAGTATGAGTAGTGACTCTGTAGGAGGAAAGCTGGGAGTACGAGCAGTGACTCTGTAAGCAAAGAGCAGGGAGTAGGAGCAGTAACTCTGTAGGAGGAGAGCAGGGAGTAGAAGCAGAGACTCTGTAAAAGGAAAGCTGTGAGTAGGAGCAGTGACTCTGTAAGCAGAGAGCAGGGAGTAGGAGCAGTAACTCTGTAAGGGCAGAGCAGGGAACAGTAGCAGTGACTCTGTAGAAGGAGGGCAGAGTGTAGAAGCAATGACTCTGTAGAAGGAGGGCAGAGTGTAGAAGCAGTGACTCTGTAGGACAGCAGGGAGTAGGAGCAGTACTTCTGTAGGAGGAGAGCAGGGAGTAGAAGCAGAGACCCTGTAAGAGGAAAGCTGGGAGTAGGAGCAGTGACTCTGTAAGAGGAGAGCAGAGAGTAGGAGCAGTGACTCTGTAGGAGAGCAGGGAGAAGAAGCAGTAACTATGTAAAGGAAGAGAAGGAAGAAAAAACAGAGACTCTGTAGGAGGAGATCAGAGAGTAGGAGCAGTGACTCTGTAGGAGGAGAGTGAGGGGTAGGGGCAGTGGAGGAGACTGGGGTGTAGAAATGATAAACATATATATATTTTTCAAAAATAATTTACCAATTTACTGGGGTAGGAGTTAGTTGGAAGCAGTTAAATGTTACCCCAACATTTCATATTCCTGATATGTTCCTGCTGTACCATATACTTGTATGAAAAAGTATCCTGTTCTCTTTGCATTACTTCCTTTGTGTGAAATCCCTGGTGTTCTTGCCAGTCCCTCTGCTTTCCTATTAAAAACTGATCACACTAAGCAGGAGAACACACATAGTCAGTTCTCTAGCTGTGCTGGGAACTCAGCCTGCTCTCCTCTAATGATCAGACTTGTCCTGACACGCCCCTCCCTGCACAGCCTTTCATTGAGAAGCTGGGTGTCCTGCTGCTTCTCCTCCCCCTAGCCCTTATGCAGCTGGGTCACTTATAAAAAAGGGAAAAAGGCTATTTATAATTTTTTTTTTAATCGCTACACAAATGTTTTGCCTTTCATTTCTATTTTAAACGAAATGGGTTGTTTTACAAGGTGATCGTTTACAACAGCTTTACCTTAAACATAAACTTTACATCAATTCTATTTTACATTTTAGCAATCAGTAGTGCCTGTCAAACAGAGCTGCCCCCCCCTTTCACATTCTCTAGAGTACCTACCTGATGCTGAAGGCAAATGGACTGATTTTAACGGCAGGGGGCATACAAATATATACCAGCGGGGGAGTAGGGAGGGGAATGCTCTTTTTTTCAAATTTCTAAAAAAAAAAACTTAATGGAAATGGCTGAGCAAAATTCTGATAGGGCAAATACATATTTTATATCTTTTTCAAAATACGAGCCAGCTTAAAATTAAATGTTAATGTATTACATTTGATCTACTTGCCTATGACAGAGAATAAACGAGTCGACTAACTGAAAAGTTTAGCTGCAAGCGTTTCCTGCTGAATAAAACCAAACCCAAGCAAGTTTTACATTTTGGATAGAAAGGTCAGGGGTTACAACCTCTAACATTATTTATAACATATACAGTAAAATCTTGGTTTGAGAGCATTTTGCAAGACGAGTAAAATGTGTATTTTGACTAGATATACAAGCGATGTCCTGATATACAAGTAGCATCATGTCACAACAGAGTATACAAGAGAAGTGAGGCGCCTCTAAGTGTAGCAATATGGTTACATTTAATGAAGGTACAACATTTAGCAACATATTGCTACACTTAGAGGCGCCTCTCTTCTCTTTTATACTCTGGAGCCCCTGCTGAATTTTGCTTCTAATCACCTTGTGGAGGCTTCCATTTGTGGATGGACATTTTATGGTTACACAATCTGGTCACATTGCTATAATCTTTTTATATGGACTATAAACTGAAGGACTTATGAATAAATGGTTGTGGAACAAATCATTTGAGTTTCCATTATTTCTTATGGGAAAATTAGCTTTGATGTACAAGTGTTTTGGATTACAAGCATGTTTCTGGAACGGATTATGCTCACAATCCAAGGTTTTACTGCATTAAAGGATGCCACACTACTTATAACCTTCTACCTGTAGCACTAACCCCCGAAGGAGCTGCTGGTTTGATTTGGGCCTGCACTCTATCAATACCCCCACTAACTTGGCTCAATCCCCTTGGCACAGCTGGGGTGCAATGTAATACAACACAATACCAATGCAGAGTACCTGTATTATAACCTCAGGATCCACTGGCTCCACCTAGAGGGGAAAAGCAGTACGCCACACAAGTGGATACTTAACCAGAAAGATATTTTACTGAAAAATATTCAAACAGGTGGTTACAGAAATTGTGCTGTCATCCCAACATAGGACAACAGCACAATGAGTTTAAATATAAAACAGATTTGAAATACCAGTATGTATATATATATATGTAAATAGATCTGTACATGGGAGCTCCCCCTACTTTAAAGGCTATGCGTGAGATCTCACTTAAAGTACTTAGTCCGTGATCTTCTTTCTTCGCTAGCTAAAGTAACTCCTTTGTGATTTGTAATCCACAGTCAATGAAAGGTTGAGTTGAGGTGCTCCTGGTGTGGCTCCAATAACTAATTTACAACGCTCAGAGTAAATAGGCCTCAAGCCTGCTCAGTGTCAGTTGCTCTGTTACTTCTCCATGGAACTACAGATTCCAGTGAGGCCTGTATGTGAGTCTAACTGTGTGTAAAAGTTAGCAAACGGTGGGCCGTAACCCGCTCACCAACTGGATCGGAGTTCCGTATGATAACCTTGGTCCGGTGACTGCAGCTTGCTTCTGTGTCAGCTGGGCCAGATGCTCTGTACCGCTCCACTGGATGGATCCGGACCTCCGATGCTCCGATGAGTGTCTCTGGACCTTCTCAATCCAGTCGCCGTCTCTCTGGCTCTGTCAGGTCACTTCACAAACAAGCAGGTTTGCACTCTGTGATGGCTGTAGGCCACTGTCTCCGAGAAGCCTCCTCACAGATCCGCACAGAAGGCAACGCGATCCCAAGAGACCTAAAATGGCTGCTCGGGTTCCTTTGATCCCCTACCCAGCATGCACTACGTAAGAGAGTGTTCATGGGTAGGTCACACGGACTCCTGGGTAACAAGGTCAACCTTCTATATCAAAACAACAGTCACTTCCTGTATAAGTCTTTTGGGTTGTTCAGAGATAATAATATACAAGTGCACTACCCGTATTTGGTCACTAGATGGCTCTAGATACAGAACCACAGTAATGTCCATTGACCTTATATTAAAGTATGCATAACCACATCAATAGACAAGGATGTCAGCGCTACATACCTATGTGCAAATCATATTATCCTTATATCACAATTGCTTAAATATATATATTAATAATCATGTTCATATAACGTGCATAACATGCATCAAATAAAATATATGTACAATCACTTTATCATAAATAAATGTGTGCATTGAATCATATCGACAATGAAGATGGCAAATAAAATGTATTTATGTTAAAGTGATGGTACATATATTTTAGTTGATGCTCGTTATATACACATGATTATTAATGTAGTAGATCTAGTAGATCCCATTGCCTTCAAAAGTCACCTAATTAGTAAATAGAGTCCACCTGTGAGTAATTTAACCTCAGAGGTTTGTTAGAGAACCTTAGTGAACAAAATGCATCATGAAGGCCAAGGAAAACACCAGACAGGTCAGGGATAAAGTTTTGGAGAAGTTTAACCACTTGAGCCCCAGAAGCATTTACCCACTTCCTGACCAGGTCATTTTTTGCGATACGGCACTGCGTCGCTTTCACTGAAAATTGCGTGGTCGTGCGGTTCTGTACCCAAACAAAATTGATGTCCTTTTTTTCCCACAAATAGAGATTTCTTTTGGTGGTATTTTATCACCTATGCGGTTTAAATTTTTTGTGAAAAAAAAAGAGAGAAAAAAGAGAGACAATTTTGAAAAAAAAACGAAAATTTTTACTTTCTGCTATAAAACATTTCCAAAAATAAAAATAAAAAAAATAACAAAATGTATTAATTAATTTAGGCCAATATGTATTCTGCTACATATTTTTGGTAACAAAAAAAAAAATCGCAATAAGTGTACATTGATTGGTTTGCGCAAAAGTTATAGTGTCTACAAAACAGGGATAGATTTATGGCATTTTTATAATTTTTTTACCAGTAATTGCGGCGATCAGTGATTTTTAGCGGGACTGCGACAATGGGGCGGACAGATCAGACACCTAACTGACATTTTTGACAGTTTTTTGGGAACCAGTGACATTATTATAGTAATCAGTTCTAAAAATAGGCACTATTATTGAACTAATGACACTGGCATGGAAGGCATTAACATGAGGGGCAATCAAGGGGTTAAATGTGTTCCCTTACTGTGTGTTCTAACTGTATGGGGGACAGTGTGACTGGGGAAACACACAGATCCGTCTTCCTGCATTTCAGGAAGACAGGATCTGTGTGACCTCCCCTGTCAGAACAGAGATTTGCTTTGTTTACACAGGCAGATCCCCATTCTGTCACTGCTGGGGAATGATTGTGGGTCACAGGCAGACTTTGAATCTGTCGGACCTGCTGGTTGCCTTCCCCGATGGCTAATGGGAGCGCACGCGCCCACAAATCGCTGTATACGAGACAACGTACACCTAAGGCGATTTGCGGGATCGAACCACATTGCCGCAGTATAACTGCAGTGGCTGGTCCTTAAGTCGTTAATGCAGGGTTACGTTATAAAAAAATATTCCAAGCTTTCAACATCTCACGGAGCACTGTTCAATTCATCTCCTGAAAATGGAAAGAGTATGGCACAACTCCAAACCTTCCAAGACATGGCCGCAGTGGCGGCTGGTGCTCTAAATTTTTGGGGGGGCGCAAACAAACAGCCTCACTGTGCCATCAAACGCTGCCACTGTGCCCATTAAATGCTGCCACTGTGCCCATCAAACGCTGCCACTGTGCCCATTAAATGCTGCCACTGTGCCCATCAAACGCTGCCACTGTGCCCCTCAAGTGCTGCCATTGTGCCCATCAAACGCTGCCACTGTGCCCCTCAAGTGCTGCCAGAGTGCCCCTTCAAGTGCTGCCAGAGTGCCCCTTCAAGTGCTGCCAGAGTGCCCCTCCAAGTGCTGCCAGAGTGCCCCTTCAAGTGCTGCCAGAGTGCCCCTCAAGTGCTGCCAGAGTGCCCCTTCAAGTGCTGCCAGAGTGCCCCTTCAAGTGCTGCCAGAGTGCCCCTTCAAGTGCTGCCAGAGTGCCCCTTCAAGTGCTGCCAGAGTGCCCCTCCAAGTGCTGCCAGAGTGCCCCTCCAAGTGCTGCCAGAGTGCCCCTCCAAGTGCTGCCAGAGTGCCCCTCCAAGTGCTGCCAGAGTGCCCCTTCAAGTGCTGCCACTGTGCCCCCTGCCTGCCCTCTGCACTTACCTTGTCTCGATGTGCAGCTGGTGACGGCGTCAGGCGGCGGGTGTCTCATCGCCCGAGGTCTTCTTCTCCCGTGCTCCACCTGTCTTCTGCTATCTTCTGTCCGAGGTCTTCTTCTCCCGCGCTCAGGAGGTCTTTTGCTATGATTGGACGCCTAGCGTCCAATCACAGCGCCTGTGACTTCAGCCAATCAGGTTACAGGTAACAGACCTGGCAACCTGATTGGCTGAGAGGCGGGTCTGTGTTAGGGAAGCGATGTATTCGCTTCTCTAACACAATACTGTGTAATCAGCGAACGCACAGCCGTGCGCCCGCTGTTTACACTTAGGGAAGCCTATTAGAGCACACCGCTCTAATAGTGTCCCCTATTAGAGCTTACAGCTCTAATAAGGGCGCTTTCAGCAACACCCCCCCCCCCCCACTGTAATTCAGATGCCCGGCGCCCGATCAGGGGCCGGACACCTGAATAGGGGGCGGCAGCGGTGACAATAGATAGTTTCATGCAATGCATGAATCTATCTATTGGTGATAGAGCAGTGCATACTGCACTGTGCCCGGCGCCCTTTTTTAAAGGGACATGTTTAAATAAATTTTTTTTTTTTCTTATTTTTTTTAACTGCAATGAGGGGGGGGGGGGGGGGCGGCGCCCGGGCGCCCCCTATGGACGGGCCGCCACTGCATGGCCGTCCACCTAAACTGACAGGCCGGGCAAGGAGAGCAATAATCAGAGAAGCAGCCAAGAGGCCCATTGTAACTCTGGAGGAGCTGCAGAGATCCACAGCTCAGGTAGGAGAATCTGTCCACAGGACAACTATTAGCCGTGTACTCCACAAACCTTTTTTTTTGGAAGAGTGGCAAGCAGAAAGCCATTGTTGAAAGAAAGCCATAAGAAGTTACGTTTGCAGTTTGTGAGAAGCCATGTGGGAGACACAGCGAACATGCAGAAGAAGGTGCTCTGGTCAGATGAGACTAAAATTAAACTTTTTGGCCTGAAAGCAAAACGCTATATGTGGTGGAAAACTAACACTACACATCACCCTGAACACACCATCCCCACTGTTAAACATGACGGTGGTAGCATCATGTTGTGGGGATGCTTTTCTTCAGCAGGGACAGGGAAGCTGGTCAGAGTTGATGGGAAGATGGATGGAACCAAATACAGGGTAATCTTAGAAGAAAACCTGTTATGCCGGCCAGCAAAAGACCGATGAGAGCTTTTGGTCGGAAAATGCGACCGTGTGTATGCTCCATCGGACTTTTGCTGGCCGAATTTATGCCAGCAAAAGATTGAGAGCATGTTCTCAATTTTTCCGTCTGAAAAAGTTTTGATCGGAAATTCCGATTGTCTGTACCAATTCCGACACGCGCAAAATTCCTACGCATGCTCGGAAACAATTCGATGCATGCTCTGAAGCATTGAACTTCATTTTCTCGGCTCGTCGTAATGTTGTACGTCACCGCGTTCTTGATGGTTGAAAGTTCAGCAAACTTTTGTGTGACCAAGCTTGAGCGGAATTCCGTCAGAAAAAACATTCAAGATTTTTCAGATGGAAAATCCGCTTGTGTGTACGTGGCATAAGAGTCTGCAAAAGACCTGAGACTGGGGCGGAGATTCACCTTCCAGCAGGACAACGACCTTAAATATACAGCCAGAGCTACAATGCAATGGTTTAGATCAAAGCATATTCACGTGTTAGAATGGACCAGTCAAAGTTCAGAACTAAATCCAATTGAGAGTCTGTGGCAAGACTTGAAAATTGCTGATCCCAGATGCTCTCCATCCAATCTGACAGAGCTTGAGCTATTTTGCACAGAAGAATGGGTAAAAATGTCACTCTCTAGATGTGCAAAGCTGGTAGAGACATCCCCAAAAAGACTTGCAGCTGTAAATGCAGCGAGAGATGGTTCTACAAAGTATTGACTCAGGGGGGCTGAATACAAATGTACACCACACTTCTACTTCTACTATAATTCTACATAATTATTTATCATTTACCATTTATCATTTTCCTTCCACTTCACAATTATGTGCCACTTTGTGTTGGTCTATCACATAAAATCCCAATAAAATAAATTTACGTTTTTGGTTGTAACATGACAAAACGTGGAAAATGCCAAGGGGTATGAATACTTTTTCAAGGCACTGTAGAAGCCTGCAGCCAGTGATTTGTATATTGATTGGTCTAATTATTTACACAGTGAATAGCGCAGGAGCATTTTTTTATTATAATATTGTTTATTGCTGTCTGTGAACCCATTGGGGAGATTACCTTTCCTTCTTGTCCTGGTGACACTACATGTGTAAGAATGTGACTGGGCATCACTGTGTTATGAAGTGAAGAAAAGATTCCCAACAAAAACCTACAGTATATACCCTTTCTTATTGTATAAAAAAATATGTTGCAGAGATAGCCTGCAAAGTGGACCCTGTGATTTGTAGACGAGATCCTGCTAAATATTGCTTACTTTTTATATAATGTAGTACCTGCCCAATTTTAGCCTCCAGTAGTTCTATAAATGCCGTTAAAGCGGTTCTGCACTCTGTAAAAAAAAATTTTTTTTTTAGGACGTTATATAAAGTATGCTTACCTTTATTATGGGACTCACCTGTTCCATCTTCCATCTCGATCGCCGCCGGTTTTCGTCCGATGAAGTTCCTCGTCTTCTTCTTTAGTGCTGGGGGCCATCTTGCCTGTGGGCATGTGAAACACCCACAGGACCTTTAGATGGCCCAGCATGCACCGCCGTTACTCGCGCGTGCGCAGTAACGGCACATCTGCCGACATCTCACGAGATTTCGGCAGATGTGGCCGAAATCTCGGGAGATTTCGGAAGATGTGGCCGAAATCTCGCGAGATTTCGGAAGATGCCCGCACTGACTCCTGGGATCAATGACACCAGATCCCAGGAGACAGTGCGCCGTGACGACGATCGACGCAGAGACCCCGCCCGCCGCCGCAGAGAGAGAAGACCGGAAGTCTTCAATTACAAGGTAAGTAAAAAAAAAAAAAAAAAAAAAAACATTTCATTTAGTACTCTTTGCCTGATTTGGAAGGCAAAGAGATTTACTAAATGAATTGGGTGCCGAACCGCTTTAAATATTTTTACTCTGTCTAGCAATCTGTTCTTTCGAAGACTTGCAGATGGCCCGGTTTCCCCAGATCATTCAGTGTTCAGTTTGGAAAACGTGTACATTTATGCTCAGCGGTTAGTCATGTACAGTATGTGACTTATATAAAGAATGCTGAGAAACAAATGCACTGAGCTGTGGGAATAAAAAGGAACTGCTTATTATATTTTTAATTGTCATTAAAGCTCAGCTAAAAGCAGTATTAAATCCAAAGGCAAAAATGTAATATATTACAGCTTACCAATCCTTAGATGTGGGGGCTGTATTCGTTTTTTTTTATGCTTTCTTCCTTTATTTTCACTTGGTGGTGTGGCTAGTAACATACTTTCTGTCTTAGGTGTCTCCACTCCATAGAGGAGCAACATAGACACCTTTAGACAGCAGCATTGTCAGTCTAATGCCACGTACACACGAGCGGAATTTCCGACAGTAAAAGTCAGACGGGAGCTTTTCATCATATATTCCGTTCGTGTGTATGCCCCATCTGACTTTTTACGTCAAAGATTCTGACGGACTTAGAAAGAGAACATGTTCTAAATTTTTTAGACGGAACCAATTCCTATCGGGAAAACCGCTCGTCTGTATGCTGTTCCGACGTACCAAAAATGACGCATGCTCTGAAGCAAGTACGAGCCAGAAGCTATTGGCTACTGGCTATTGCACTTCCTTTTTCTAGTCCCGTTGTACGCACTGTACGTCACCACGTTCTAGATGGTCGGACTTTGGTGTAACCGTGTGTAGGCAAGAAGGCAAGACCACATGAGCTGAATTCCGTTGGAGAAACCTTCAGAGTTTATTCCGATGGTAAAACCGCTCATGTGTATACAGCATAAGGCTCCATTCACACTTGTGCGACTTGTCATGCGTTCCCCATGTTTTCCAATGATAACCATTCATATATGTGCAACTTAAATTTTCAGCAACTTTAAAGTAGTTCATGCACTACTTTGGTCCGACTTTCATGCAACTTGAGGGCCATAGACTTCGAAGTTAACCCTCAAACATTGCATGAAAGTCATACCTGAATGTTATGCAATAGAACAGTTGTGCAACAGTTGTCCATTATTACTGGTTAAAGCAAAGGCGTGTGCACAGAGTGTGCCTGGGCACACCCTAATTGCCCCATGCGCATTAGTATTATCGCTCTGTGTGCCAGCAGGAAGATGAAATAAATCTCCCTCTTACCAGCTCTGCCATAAGAGAAGTGTTTATGCACTTCTCTTTCACTGCGCCAGTTGGGAGATCAATGTGCCGGGGTCATATACAGTATATGTACGGTAGACACACACACATGTGTTTGAGCTTTAGGGTGCACACCCTAATGCCATAGGCTGCGCACACCTATGGGTTAAAGCCAAAGTCCCATCCAAAATTGTATCAACATTGCGTCAAAGTTGCGTCAGCGTTGCGTCAAAGTTGCACTCCAAAGTCGGTGTAACTTTGGAGTCGTACAAGAGTGAATGGAGCCCAAGAGGGTCGTGTTAGATGCACTAGATGGACGTGGCTAACAAATTAAAGATGAACTCCAGCTAACGCTTTTTTATGCAGTTGCAGCAGCTGATTTTCTTTTTCCTTACAAGCTGACCATTGTAAACACCTCTGTCAGTGTTAAATGGTTTGTCCCAACACTCCAACTGCCAGTTTGGTATGTTAAAGAAAGTTGAAAAATAACAGATTTAGTGGCTGGATCACCAGGGGGAAATAAAGGGAAAAAATTACCAAAAAAATAAAACAAATGAAGCCACCCCATAAGAATTGGTAAGCTGCAATATAGTAAATATTTGGGTTTAATACCGCTTTAATGTAGATATTAAAGGGTCACCATCAGAGGTGTAACTAGAACCCTGAAGGAACCCCCTGAATGCCGGGGCCCTTTACTTCCGATGTGGGGCGATTTACTCCCATCGCTGGGCCCTTTATATGCCCCAGTTCACACTTTGACAGATAAAGTCGCATGAAAAGTCAAAACACATTCATTTCAATGGATGATTTGAGTGCAGTGATAGACTACAATGTTAAATCACAAAAGTTGCAAGAAAGTAGCAAGGTAAACACAACCAAGTCGCAAGGAAAGCGCAAACAAGTCACAAGGAAAGCGCAAGCAAGTTGCTTGACTTTGGGGTCGCAGCAGTGTGAACCAAGCCTTACAGTCACGCAGCCGCCGCTGGTCACTATTTAATCTAGTTCTGTATTCCTTCAAAAAATATTACATGTATTTTAAATACAGCTATTACAAATACAAATGTTTTAATGTATATCAGGTTTCCTTAAACAACCATCCAGCATAATTCAGAGACTTGCAGAGAATGGTAAGTTAGGGATACCCAGCTAAAGTCTTTCCATTAGGCAAGAAAAATCAGGTTTCCCCATCGATCAATTCCCCCATACACTCTAATGCCGCGTACACACGGTCAGAATAGGCCCAAATTTCTGCAGAGTATATAGGGCAGGTCCCTACTTTCAAACATCCAACTTACAAATATCTCCTACTTGCAAGCGGATGGAGACAACAGGAAGTGAGATGAAATCTACCCCTAGGAAGGCAAATTCTCTCCTGTTATGCCGCGTACACACGGTCGGAATTCTCGTCGGAAAAAGCTCTGATGGTTTTCCCGTCAGAATTCCAACGGAATTTTGCTCAAACTGTCTTGCCTACACACGGTCACACCAAATTCCGACGATCAGTAACACAGTGCACGCATGCTCAGATCACATTACAAGACCAAAGCTTATTGGCTAGCATGCGAATGTTTCCAAGCGTCGTCCGTGTTTCCAGTCATCCGATTGAAAGTTTCCGCAGAAAAATTGATCAGGTTCCGACAACTTTGTCGGACGTTTAAAAAAAACCGATGGGCATACACACGGTCGGAAAATCCGTTGAAAAAATCCCATCGGACTGTTTCCATCAGAAATTCTGACTGTGTGTACGCGACATTACAGTGTGGATGGAGTAATCTCCACAGCAAGCTATTGTATTCAGGCAGCTGTGGCACCCATGGGTGCCTGCATATACATGAGAAGTAATTGTATCTGATAGGATGCAGTCACTGTTTGGCCAATAACTTTTCTTCCGGCTCAGTCGATTTTTTTTTTCGAATTTTGGCAAACTGGGTGCTGCTTGCAGGACCCACCTGCAGCTCAAAAAAAGCAAGGTCCATAAAGACATGGATGAGTGAGTTTGGGGTGGAGGAACTTGACTGACTTGCACAGAGTCCTGACCTCAACTCAATAGAACACCTTTTGGATGAGTTAGAGCGAAGACTGGCCTTCTCGTCCAACATCAATGTCTGACCTCACAAATGTGCTCCTAGAAGAATGGTCAAACATTCCCATAGACGCACTCCTAAACCTTGTGGACAGCCTTCCCAGAAGAGTTTAAGCTGTTATAGCTGCAAAGGGTGGGCCAACTCAATATATAACCCTACGGACTAAGACTGGGATGCCATTTAAGTTCATGTGTGTAAAGGCAATACTTTTGGTAATATAGTGCATATACTGTATATAGTCCGTAGGGTTCAATATTGAGTTGGCCTGTCCACTCTAATTCATCCCAAAGGTGTTCTATCGGGTTACGGTCAGGACTGTGTGCAGGCACGTCAAGTTCCTCCACCCCAAACTCGCTCATCCATGTCTTTATGGACCTTGCTTTGTGCACTGGTCCAAATCATTTGGTGGAGAGGGGATTATGGTGTGGGGTTGTTTTTCAGGGGTTGGGGTAGGGTAGGGTTGGGCTTGGTACCTTAGTTCCAGTGAAGGCAACTCTAATATAGTGTATATACTGTATATATATATATATATATATATATATATATATAAATTAAATATACATATGTATATCCAGCTGAGCTGAGGTTTAATGCTGCCAACCTTGATCCTATCATGGTTTAAAATACAATTTAAAAGATATTTAAACCCAGGAATAAAATGTAACATATATTGCAGCTTTCTTATCCTTTGATGTGGTAGTTGCATACGTTTTTAGTTTTCAGGTAAGAACATTTTTAGCAAGTACAGAAAATATCTGTTGCTCTTGCCAGAAACACAATGTCCTTGTCACCTCCTGTGAACTCTTGCATTCCTTCTGTAAACTACAAATCCTCCAAACCTCCATGTAATGAAAATAAAGAGAGTTAAGCCAAGCCTTAAATGATTTGATTTATTTTCCTTCTGCCACAGGTGGAAGGAAGGAAAATCGCTGGTTTCCTTCATCAACACAGTCAATGTTGATGGGGGAATCCCTCCTGCAGCACTATTGTATGCTGCCTACTGCTAACAGTTATAGCTGGTGACAGAAATCGCATGTAATAAATCCAACAGGCTGGTTGTACCCAAGTCGATTGATGGGCCCACTTGGGTACAACTAGCCTGCCCATAGATGGATCGAACCTCAGCCCTACCCGCTGAACCAGATGAGATTCAATCCATCTATGGCCAACTTAAAGTGTTACTAAACCCAGTCCAGTGCCTACAGACTGGTTTTAATATGGAAAATGTGAGTTGATATATATATATGGCACATGATTGTTTAATACATTTTTAAAAGGATAAGGCACTATTGTCAGTTTTTACTTTGCATGTGGGCGATGTGAGAGGAGGGCTCTGGTGACTATCAGGAAGGAGTACCACATGGTGGAACCGGTTGCCTAAGATATATTCTAAAGGAAGGAGGAACAAATAAGAGGAATACCACAGAGGATTAACCACTGTCACAAGTGTTTTTATTAAGCCTTAAGGTAAGGGCACAACCGGTGAAGGGTCCCACAAGGAGTGATTTGTCACATGCACAGAGGTGGATCAAAGTGAAGAGCTTCGGTTTATAGCATCTAACCTTTATTCCCTATACATTGGACTATTATATTGTTCATATTCATCGTCATTTAATGATTGTTTATAAGAATATTGTTTAATTATTGCATCAAATATTCACATTCATCTAAATCACTTTTTATGCATTTTATTTATTTATTTTTGTTTATGGTGTGGAGTTTTGAGCACTTGCACTTTATTGAGGATTGGTAGATTGTACTGAGCATTGTACACTACTGGCCATCCACGACAGGAAGGTTACATATCACAATTTTCGACAATTTATGTCCACGTAGCACTGCACTCATTTGTCATTTGTATAAACCCAGTCCCCTGCATTCACTATGTCTGGTCTCCCAAAGTATTATTATTATTATTAATATACAGGATTTATATAGCGCCAACAGTTTGTGCAGCGATTAACAAAATGAAGGCAGACATTATGGTTACATTACAATTTGGTACAAGAGGAATCAGAGGGTCCTGGTAGTTAGAGCTTACAATCTAAAAGGGAGGGTCAATTGATACAAAAGATAATAGCTGTAGGGGATGAGCTAATGGAGAGTCAGAAGCAGGATAGTCTTCTTTAAAGAGTAGGGTTTTCAGGGATCGTCTAAAGATGGATAGATTAGGGGACAGTCGGACAGATTGGGGTAGGGAGTTCCAAAGGATGGGAGATGCTCTGGAGAAATCCTGGAGACAAGCATTGGAAAAGATGACAAGGGAGCTAGACAGCAGGAGGTCTTGGGAGGACCAAAGAGAGCGGCTTGGTTGGTATTTTGAGACTAGGTTAGTGATGTAGCTGGGGGCAGAGTTATGGATGGCTTATAAATTATTGTTAGTACTTTGCATTTTATTTGGTAGGTGAGTGGAAGCCAGTGGGGGGATTGTCAGAGAGGGGTGGAGGACACTGAATGGTTGGATGAGTCTTGCAGCTGCATTCATTATGGACTGAAGGGGGAATAGTCTATGTAAAGGTAATTCAATGAGGATGGAGTTGCAGTAGTCGAGGGGAGAGATAACCAGGGAGTTAATTAGAAGCTTGGTGGTGTCATTAGTTAAAAATGGCAGCATGTTTTAGACAGGGATTGGATGTGGGCCTGAAAGGACAGTTCAGAGTCTAAGGTTACCCCTAGCAGCCTGGCATGTGGAGACGGACTGATAGATGTGCCATTGATCTTGACAGAGAAGTCAGGGGAAGGGGCACGTGGGGGAGGAAATATTAAGAGCTCAGTTTTAGATAGATTCAGTTTGAGGAAGTGGTGTGACATCCAGGCTGATATGTCTGTTAGTAAATCAATGATGTAGTAGGAGACTGATGGGGTGAGCTGAGGGGCAGAGAGATAGATTTGGGTGTCATCGGCATATAAATGGTAACGGAAGCCATTGGATGCTATCAGCTGACCCAGGGAGGACGTGTAAATCAAGAATAGTAGAGGTCCAAGGACAGAACCTTGGGGACCCCAACATTAAGAGAAGTTGGAGAGGAGGAAGTGGAGCTGTAAGTGACACTGAAGGTTTGGGGAGATAGGTAAGATTCGTACCAACGAGCGCAGCCACGGAAACCAAGCAAATAGAGTTTTTTGAGGAGGAGGGGGTGGTCAACTGTATCAAAGTCAGCGGAAAGGTCCAAGAGTAAGAGTATGGAATAATGACCATTGGTTTTGTCTGTTAGTAAGTCGTTTGTGAGTTTTAGGAGGGCAGTTTCTGTGGAGTGCTGTGGGTGAAATCCAGACTGAAGGGGGATTAAAAGGTTATTCTCAATGAGGTGGTTGCTCAGTCGGTTGTAGACTAAACGTTCAAGGAGTTTGGAGGCAAAAGGGAGTAATGAGATGGGTCTGAGGTTGTTAAGATTGGTGGGGTCGAGTGAGGCCTTTTTTGGTATAGGAGTGACTAGCGCATGATTTAGAGGGTTGGGGAAGATGCCAGTAGAGAGGGAGAGGTTGAAGATATGAGTTAAAGAGTGTAGGATAGAGCAAGATGGTGACCATAGTATTTTAGAAGGAACAGGGTCCAGGGGGCAGGAGGTTAGATGGGTGTTAGAAAAAAGTTTAGTGACTTCCTCTATAGTAGCTGGGTTAAAAGAGGGAAGTATTGATTGTGCTGGAGGACAAGGAGTGTAAAGTGAGGGAGATATCTGTAGAGTGGAGATCTGAAGACGAATTATCTCAATCTTATTTTTGAAGTGATTAGCAATCTCCTGGCCAGTGAGTAAATTAGTGGGTGGAGGTAATGGAGGACAAAGTAGAGAGGGTAAAGGTAAAAAATAGTTGATGGGGACTGCTTGAGAGGGTGTTAATGAGAGTGATCAGTTTGGCAGTGTGGAGGCAAGAATGGTATTTTTGGAGAGCAGATTTATATTGGCTGAAATGTTGCTGTGACTTAGTCTTATGCCACAGACGCTCAAGAGCGTGGCTACGTTTTTTGAGGCTTCTGGTATTGTCTGTCTGTCTGCCAGGGTTGTAGCGGTTGGGGCCTGATTCTGTGTGTAGTGAGGGGGGCCAAGGTATTCAGGGTGGATGCGTGTGAACTGTTGTAGACAGAAGTGGCCAGGTTGGGACAGGACAAGGATGAGATTTTGTTGTAGAGACAATCTGTAGCAGAAAAAAGAAGAGAAGGGTTTGAATGGGGAAGGTTTCTACAGGTAATAGTTTGGTAGCTGGAAGACAAGGAGGAGGAAGATAAAGAGAGAGTGAAACTAATAAGGTGGTGATCAGAGCAAGGAAAAGGAATGTTGGAGAGGTTGTATGGAGTGCATAGGTAGGAGAATTTGAGGTCAAGGCAGTTGCCATCAGAGTGAGTAGAAGCGTGTGTCCATTGTTTTAGGCCAAAAGAGGTTAGGCTCTGCAGTTTAGTAGTAGCGGGAGTGTTAAGATTTACAGGGATTCTGAAGTCCCCAAGAATGATTGTTGGAATTTCAGAAGAGAGCAAGTAAGGTAGCCAGGCAGAGAAGTTGTCAAGAAAGCTTAATACCAGTCCAGGAGGCAGATAGATCACAGCAATTCTCAATGAAACTGGAGAAAATAGACGAATATAGTGAGCTTCAAATGAAGAGGTGGATGAAGAACCTGAAAAGTGTTTTGAGGGGATAGGAGGATTCCAACACCATCTCCTTTCCATCCACTAGGCCTAGGAGAGTGAGTCCTCAGGAGTCCACCATAAGAGAGGGCAGCAGAAGAAGTAAAGTCTGATTCTTGAAGCCAGGTCTCAGTAATTGCAAGTAGGTTCAGGGAGTTTGTGATAAATAGGTCATGGACGGTGGTGAGTTTGTTACAGAGCGGGCATTCCAAAGGGCACAGGAAAAGGGGAGGCTGGTTCTAGGCAGAATAGGAAAAGAAATGAGATTGGATTGCGGCTGCTATCAGAGGATAAGGGGTGCTGGCAGGGGCATTGCTAGGTCTACAAAAGATCTGGGGCTAGAGCCCATAGCAGCGTAGTAAAGTAAGTCATACGCTTTGGTGGGCATACACATGTATATACAGTTATATATGTGTGTGTGTGTGTGTAAATATCCCCAGAGAGCCCCCCACTCACATCAAGGTCCCCAAAGAGCCCCCCTTACATCAGAGTCCCCAGAGAGCCTCCCCCTTGCATCAGGGTCCCAAGAGAGCCCCCCACTTACATCAGGGTTTCCAGAGAGCCCATCTTACATTAGGGTCCCCAGAGAGCATCCCCCTTAAATCAGGGTCCCCAGAGAGCCTCCCCTTTAAAATCAGGGTCCCCAGAGACCCTTCCCCTTGCATCAGGGTCCCCAGAGAGCCCCCCCCACTTACATCAGGGTTCCCAAAGAACCTCCCCTCCCCTTGGGGACCCCTGCAGAGACTCGGGTATATGGGCCCCAGATTCAGGGCTATAGCCCCAAAAGCCACCCCCTAGCAACACCACTGGGTGCCGGGTATGTTGGCCGAAGGTAAATGATGGTGGTCCAGGATTTGGGGAAATATCTCCAGAAATTAGGAGAAGCAGAAGGGTGAGAGAGGTGATATGGGAGTACACAGAACATGAAAATGCAATCATTTTAGTAAATATATACTGATAAATACCTTTTTTCATCAGGAGTATATAGCAGCCTTGTGACATCTATCAGTTCTTAGTAAAGCTTGTAGGAGGAGTTTTCATTCTCCCCTGACCCTCTGTCTGGACATGTCTGGACAGTGCTGATTGGCCCTGTGCTGATCACATGCACCCCCCAAGAAAAGAAAACTCTCTAGCAATACACACCAAACTGAGCATGTGCAGCCCGTCCCCTGGCTCTGTAAATATCAGTTGTTTTTTTTTTTGAGACAATGGAAGAAGAGGAGTATCAGGGAGACAGGATCAAACAGCCTTTATACACAATGCAGAGGATTAACCCCCTTAGGTTCCACAGTGAGTATAACAAGCAAGCTTTACTGCATATAAAGACTTATTTTACTGTTGTGGGTTTAGTAACACTTTAAGACATTCTTGAAGTCCAGCCTGGATGAAAACTGACTTTCTCCATAGACACTGTAGAGTGAGTGAGAGAGTGAGTGAGTGTAGCGACCATAGGACAGGAAGTATACTAATCATAGGAGCAACAGAAGAGAAGAAAAAAGAAAACAGCTCATGAATAGAAAACTAATGCAGCCACCACATCTACAATAAACTGTCAAGCTTTTTTTTTTAAAACAAAAATGTGTTTTTGGGTATAGACTCAGTAAGCTTTAGCCCTGATTCACATTGCAGCAATTTGGCATGCCATTTGACATGTCAAATGGCATGCCAAATCAGTGGCTATTTATGGTAATGGCACCGTCCGAATCCCCATCCGAATTTGCAGAAACCCGCACAGATGTCTCTGAAATCATTCCCGAAGTCGGGACTGACATGGGGGACTGAAATCGTGAGAGTTCCGCTGAACTAGCACGATTTCATTCCCACTGTCAGTGTGAACCAAGGATTAGAGTAATTCAATGAGCTCAGTTTAGCACAAAGATAAATGATCTTCATGTAGCTTGTAGGCTCAATTCACAGAGCTTTGAAGCAAGGATAAGGATCTTTATTTCAGCTGCGAGACTGTAATTTTCCAGTCTCATTGTACACAGCTAAAAAATATTCCCTGTATCCAGGTGCATTGGATTTATGAATTGAGCCTTAGGGCTCTTTCACATGGACGTGTCCGTGTACGGAGCCTGCTCTGCACAGTGGTGGATCGCTCCGTCGATCCCCCGCTGTGCAGGAAGATGACAGGTCTGTCTCTGCAGGGACGGACCTGTCAGAGCGCCGCTCTCCCCTATGGGAGATCGGATGACGACGGACAGTAGAGTCCATCGTCATCCGATCCGATGGCGAATGGAAAAATTGCTTTTTCCTCCGTCACACTTTTTCAGATTGGAGCGGGTCGGATGTCAGCGGACATGTCACCGCTGACATCCTTCCCTCCATAGAGGTCTATGGGGGGTCCGTTCAGGTCCGCCAAAAAAAATGACAGGTGGACCTGAATGGACCGCCCGTGTGAAAGGGGCCTAATGTATCTTCCTGGCATCATAAATAACATTTAAACACAGACACCTAACCAGGGAGACACGCACATAGTACTGAATCTGCTTCTTGTGGATTATTATGTTGGTTGCGTAACACACTGATGTTTGCAAGCTGGTTAAACCAGATGGCTAAGAAGGTAAGACAACAATGTGCGATCATCATCCTGGCTCTCCCTCAAATTGTCAAACACAATAAACTATTTGCATAGAGTAACACAAGTCACATGCTTGTATATAAAGTCATAGAAGAGATGTATCATTGTTGATAATTATTGGAACATGTAACAGAATATACTGTTGGAGCAATGATCAAATTTCCATACCGATTTATGCAGACTTTAACAGGCTGCAGGCAGTGGAGCTGGGCGCTGCACCTGTGCCTCCTGAGCACATGTAAACGCTGAGATTGTACACAGAGCAGCTAGACACCTCATGAGCAATCATTCTTAGATGTGGGAGCTGCATTTGTTTTCTATTCTCAAGCTTTGTAAATTTTCTGCAAATACAGAAAATATCGTCTTGATCCTGCCAGAAATCCATGTGCACTTAAAGTGTTACTAAACCCACAGCAATAAAATCAGTCTTTATATGCAGTAAAGCATGCTTGTTATACTGTGTAACCTAAGGGGTTAAACCTTTCCATTATGTATAAAGGCTGTTTGATCCTGTCTTGTCTGATCCTCCTCTTCTTCCACTGTCTCCAAATAATAACCTGATATTTACAGAGCCAGGGGACGGGCTGCACATGGTTAGTTTGGTGTGCATTGCTAGAGAGTTTTTTTTTCTTGGGAGGGTCCATGTGATCAGCACAGGGCCAATCAGTACTGTCCAGACATGTCCCGACAGAGGGCCAGGGAAGAATAAAAACTCCTCCTACAAGTTTTACTAGGAACTGATAGAAATCACAAGGCTGCTATATACTGCTGATGAGAAAAGGTATTTATCAGTTTATATTTACTAAAATAATTGCATTTCTATGTTTTGTGCACTGTGGGAGACCAGATATAGTGAATGCAGGGTCCTGGGTTTAGTAACACTTTAACTCATATCTCAAACAATGTTATCAACATTCCCAACTTTTTTGGGGCTACAGAATTTCTCACCTTATGTAATGGGGATGAGGAAAGAAGTAGATGTTTGTAGCCCAAATCAGGAGAGCAGCCCAGGGTGACAACGCTGCTCCTCCATAGATACAGTAAAGTAAGTGTTGTCACTCCAAGATGGGAAGTGTGTTACTGGCAGGATCACCAGTTTAAAATGAAGGGAGCAAAGCCTACAAATGGAAACTACTGTAGCCATCAGATCTAAAGTCTGATAAACTGCAATATATTATTTTAATTATTGGGTTTGGATATGCATTAACCCTTCCTCACCTATACCCAAAGGCTTTAACCCCTTGGCGTCCGCGCTATAGCCAAATGACGGCCACAGCATAGACCTGAATATCCGGGAGGCCGTGATATGACGTCCTCCCCTTTGCAGGGTCTGCACGCTGTGATCACCAAGTCACTGAGACTTGGGTGATCACAGATCCGAGTAAGGGGCTGATCCCGGCCCTTACCATGTGATCAGTTGTCAGCCAATGACAGCTGATCACGTGATTTAAACAAAAGCTCGGTAATCATTTTTGTTTTATCAGTGCCCATCAATGCAGCCCATCAGTGCAGCTCATCAGTGCAGCCTATCGGTGCCCATCAGTGCAGCCTCATCAGCGTACATCAATGAAGGAGAAAATTGACCTGTCTGCAAAATTTTATTACAAAATATAAAAAAATCTAAATAAAAAAAATTAACAAAAATTTTTAACAAAAAATAAAAACTGCAGAGGTGATCAAATAACACCAAAAGAAATCTCTATTTGTGGGAAAAAAAATCTAAAAATTTAATTTGGGTACAGTGTTGTATGACCGCACAATTGTCATTCAAAGTGCATCAGTGCCGAAAGCTAAAAATTGGTCTGGGCAAGAGCGAAGAAGAGCGAGGGCTACTTAAGCGACTTGGTAACTGGTCGCGGGCCACAATGAGCAGAGCCAGCGGATGACAGCATATGTAGAGCGGACACAGCCCACGCAGGTAACCCGCAGGTGCACTGCACTGCAACTGCGGATCAGTTTGAAAGCAGCCCAGTAACCACTGCAGAACAGATGTGCTCATATATACACTGTGATTTTAGTAATAAACTTACCTTTAATAACAGTCTTCCATTCAGGTATCGTCAGCTGTTGCTGTCCCAGGCAGATTGCATTTGGTATCACTCTGCCTGTGACAGGAGGTGGCGCAATACAGGAAGCATCAGCTTATGAGGCTCTGCTCGGCGGCCGCTTGCTTCCTCTACCACCAGCTTCATTCACAACACTGATGCTCTGGGATGGCTGATCGGCACCCAAGATTTGGGCTTGCCAAGCAGCCATCCCAGAGCAGGAGGTCATGGGCCACTTCAGTGGGCCCTGCGGGCAACATGTGGCCCCCGGGCCATTGGTTGGGCACCCCTGCCCTAAAGTGTATCTAAAAACATTTTTTGGGGATTTTGAATAGAATGATGATAGGTTAGAACCCCTGTTAGTTTGTTTTGCTGTCTCTGTTCCCTTCAAAGAGTTTCACCCTCGCTAATTGACTTGGTGACTTGCTGACTGTCAGTGAAAGTGAGAGAACATCTACAATTTTGAGTTCTGAGGAATACAGAGGAAAGCTTTCAATAGAAACACTTCTGTTGACAATTGTGTAAGGCCTCACACACTCTTGCAGCACTCTCTGCCACTCTAGAGCAGCAGCTGCCTTCTGAATACTAATGTTTTCCAGGAAACAGGGATTTTCTGTTGAAATTCTGTGCCACACTCACTAGCCCACTGTTTGGCTTGTGGTTGTGGCTCCATTCACTTGAATGGGTTTGGTTGTGGTACTGCCTTCCAAATACAACATGCTGTATGATTTTTCCTTCACCACAAAGCAAAACATCACAGCCGTAGTAATATGTACTACTCTCTTCAGCCACCATTACACAGTTTAGGTGGGTGGTTGGTAGCAGTAAAACCTAAAGGAAAAATGTTCTTACTTTGGAGTGATTTGCTCTTACTTCCTGCTGTGTCTTGAGACAGGAAGTGAGAACAAATCTCCCTAATAGGAGATGGAAAAAAAAACGTGTCAGGAGTTAACCATTTCCAACTAGCGCATACTAGCACATTATGTGAAACTTACCTGAAAATGAAGCATTCCAGCGATGCAATGTCATCACTGGAGGCCGCTTTCATCTTCACCTGTCTTCCTTCTGGGTCCGCGGAAAATTGTGAAATTTTCTTCACACAAATAGAGCTTTCTTTTGGAGGTATTAATTCCTGGGTTTAAAAAAAGACCAAAAGTTTGTGGAAAATAAACAGTTTTTCTTAGTTTCTGTCTGTAAATAAGTAATTTTTCTCCTTCACTGATGGGTGCTGATGAGGCAGCACTAATAGGGTGCACTGATGAGGTGGCACTTATGGGCACTATTGAGGCGGCACTTATGGGTACTGATTAGGTGGCACTGATGAGGAGGCACGAATATGCCGCACTTATGGGCACTGATAGGTGGCACTGATATGTGGCACTGATGAGCACTGATAGGCGGCACTGATGGGTGGCACGGGTGGACAATGGGCACAGATAGGCGGCACTGGTGGGCACAGATAGGCGGCACGGATAGTCGTCACTGATGGGCACCACTGATGGGCAGCAGTGATGAGCATTGATGGGCAGCAGTGATGAGCATTGATGGGCAGCAGTGATGGGCATTGATGGGCAGCACTGATAGCCAGCACTGACTTGCATCACTAATGGCCACTGATTGCTGGCACTTGTGGGCACTGATTGCTGGCACTTGTGGGCACAGATTGGTGGCAATTGTGAGCACTGGTTGGCACTAATTGCTGGCAGTGTTGAGCAATCATTGCTGGCACTGGTGGGCACTTAATTGTAATCAGGTCACTGATGATCAGTGCCCTAAT
The DNA here is from genome assembly GCA_028564925.1 of Lithobates sylvaticus. NCBI lineage: Eukaryota > Metazoa > Chordata > Amphibia > Anura > Ranidae > Lithobates > Lithobates sylvaticus. The sequence continues at coordinate 176,484,754 of CM053029.1, read as the reverse complement.
TACATACCTAGCTGTCCCCTGTGAGGAGATGCCACTGATCCCCTCTCCTCTCCTCACACTCTGTCAGTGTAAGGCGAGGAGCGCTGATTACCTCCATCTCCGTGTTAACATGTGACCGGCTGTCATTGGACACAGCCAATCACATGGTTAAAGAGCCGCGACCCCGATTACACAGATCGGGGTCACGCCGTGTCCTAGCAACACTGTGCGGCCGCGAGCACGAGAGCGGTCATTCTGGGAGGCCGTCATATGATGTCCACCCAGAACGAAAGGCGCACCCCCAGCCGCTATTTGACGGTGGGCGGCCGGCAAGTGGTTAAAAGAGAAGTATGGCTTTTATTCAATGCTGCATCTGTCCCCCACCAGTTGTGCAGTGAGAACTGAGCGATCAAAAACTGCTGATCGCTCAGTTCTCCCCTCCACTTTGAGCAGAGAGCCATGACTGTCAGTCTCTGGCTTTCTGCTCTTCCTTCCGATGCTCACTGGAGCGTTGGGCTGTGGAGGGGCAGAAGGGGCTGGCTCAAGCTCTCAGCGGATCGCCCAGGATTCTGGGTGGATCTCGAACATATGGTCAGGATTTTTCAGAGCCTGGACCGGCTCTGTGACAGCCGACAGCTTCAGACTGCTGTTAACTGAAAACGGATCACAGGAGTGCAGAAGGAACTGCACTCCTGTGATTCATAAGAGAAGTAAAGCTAAAAAAGCTTTTGTTTTACTTCTCCTTTGAAGTGTATTTTACCACAACATTTACAATCACAAAATACTAAAGCACTTGGGCTTTTAAGGCACCAGGTATCAAATAATGACAACCCCATATCAACGTACATAATTTTATTTTTACATAATATAAAAAGATATTAAAAAAGGAGGGGGAAAGATTCTGAATTTATTAGTAAAGGGGGAGAATAAAAGAAATATTCAGTTCCATTTTGTATGTATATCTTAGTACTAGGGATGAGCCGAACACCCCCCGGTTCGGTTCGCACCAGAACCTGCGAACGGACCGAAAATTTGCGCGAACTTTAGAACCCCATTAAATTCTATGGGACTCGAACGTTTGAAATCAAAAGTGCTAATTTTAAAGGCTAATATGCAAGTTATTGTCCTAAAAAGGGTTTGGGGACCTGGGTTCTGCCCCAGGGGACATGTATCAATGCAAAAAAGTTTTAAAAACGGACGTTTTTTCGGGAGCACTGATTTTAATGACGCTTAAAGTGAAAAAAAAAAAGTGAAATATTCCTTTAAATATCCTGCCTGGGGGGTGTCTATAGTATGCCTGTGAAGTGACGCGTGTTTTCCGTGTTAAGAACAGTCCCTGCATAAAATTACATTTGTAACGGAAAAATAGTAATTTCAAACTGCTTGCGGTTTTAATGTAATGTCTGGTCCCGGCAATATGGATGAAAATCATTGAGAAAAATGGCATGGGTACCCCCCCCCCTGCCCATTACCAGCCCCTTTGGGTCTTATATGGATATTAAGTGGAACCCTGTACCCAAATTAAAAAAAGGAATGGCATGGGGCCCCCAGGCCCTATATACTCTGAACAGCAGTATACAGGCGGTGTAAACAAGACATGGACTGTGTAGGTTTGTTGTTAAGTAGAATCTGTTTGTCATTTTGAACTGGTAGATTTTTAAAGTGTAGCTCCAGTCCAAAAATCTATTTTTAAGCTTTTTAGAAAACATAGGGAAGGGTTATCACCCCTGTAACATTGTTTTCGCTGTCTGTGCATCTCTTTAGAAAATTTCACTGGACTTTCTGTCCCAATGACAAATGTTTTTTGTAAATTTGGGGTTTTTAGTAAAACAAGGATTGGGATAAAGCATCAGTGGAGAGGAGACACGTTTTTCCCATATCAACTCTTATGCCGCAATCTGGCAGTCATGTCCCCCCAGCTGCAGCATACTGCCAGGTTTGCTCCAGTGATGAGGAGGGAGGGGATGATGAGGTCACTGACTCCACGTGGGTGCCTGATAGGAGAGAGGAGGAGGAGGAAGCACATCTCCAACGAGGCAGGATGCCCTCCAGGGGCCAGCTTAAGGGCAGCACACCGACTGCATCACACCGCACAGCTGCGCATGTGCAGGGCGCTGCCTCTGCGCGTTATTCCAAAAGTTCTTTTGTGTGGGCCTTTTTTGAGTCGAGTGCATCAGATCACACCGCTGCTATTTGCAACATATGTCTCAAGCGTATCTCGCGTGGCCAAAACATCAGCCGCTTGGGCACCACATGCTTGACCAGACATATGTCGACCTGCCATGCAGTTCATTGGCAAGCGTACCTTAAAGACCCACACCAAAGAACAAAGCGGACCTCTCCTTGCTCCTCATCAGCTGGGATCTCCAACCCCACTATACCTTCAGTCCTCTCTGAAACCTGCACTTAGAGAAATGAAGGTGTATTGTGCAGGTGGCACAATACACTGACTGTAACTGCTACAGCTGCCTACGGATAGGATGTGCAGAACAACAGCAATTGGGGTAGCTTCAGGAGTGTACACTGTGCAGGGGGCAAAATACACTGACTGTAACTGCTACATCTGCCTGTGGTATAGGACCAGAACAACACCAGCAATTGGGTAGCTTCAGGTGTACACTGTGCAGGTGGCACAATACACCAACTGTAACTGCTGCAGCTGCCTGTGGTATAGGACCAGAACAACACCAGCAATTGGGGTAGCTTCAGGTGTACACTGTGCAGGTGTCACAATACAATGACTGTAACTGCTGCAGCTGCCTGTGGTATAGGACCAGAACAACACCAGCAATTGGGGTAGCTTCAGGTGTACACTGTCCAGGTGGCACAATACACCGACTGTAACTGCTACAGCTGCCTACAGATAGGATGTGCAGAACAACAGCAATTGGGGTAGCTTCAGGTGTGTACACTGTGCAGGTAGCACAATACACCGACTGTAACTGCTACATCTGCCTGTGGTATAGAACCAGAAAAACACGAGCAATTGGGGTAGCTTCAGGTGTACACTGTCCAGGTGGCACAATACACCGGCTGTAACTGCTACAGCTGCCTACGGATAGGATGCGCAGAACAACAGCAATTGGGGTAGCTTCAGGTGTGTACACTGTGCTGGTGGCACAATACAGCGACTGTAACTGCTACAGCTGCCTGCAGATAGGATGCGAAGAACACCAGCAATTGGGGTAGCTTCAGGTGTACGCTGTGCAGGTGGCACAAAACAGCGACTGTAACTGCTGCAGCTGCCTGTGGTATAGGACCAGTGTCAGACTTCACGCGCTGGACAGGTGAGCCCGATGTAGCAGGGGGAAGGCCTCCCGTACGTGTCTGGTTCTCGGCCCCTGGAAGTGGGGACAGGAGGCACGAGAGCACAGAGTGGTATGAGAGCCTGGCGGGTCGTTGCCGGGGGATGGCCCCAGAGGTTTGCTGGAGTGGAGTCCGTGGTCTCCTGACAGTAGGGAGCAAACAGCAGGTGCAGAGCAGGATCTTGGCAGAACACTTCCACACACAGGCACGGTACAGAGGAGAAGCAGGTTCAAGTCCGGGTCACAGGCAGAGGTTGGCAACAAGCGGGCAGCGCAGTACAGAGGAGCAGGCAGAAGCAGAGTCAGAGACGGGCCGAGGTCAACAGGCAGGCAGCAGACGGACAGGTGCGGGATCAAGCCGGGGGTCAGGAGGTCAGACAGGATTCAGGCAGCAGGTATTGGGACACTGAGAGCTGACGATCGGACAGCACCGAGCGCCCAGTGAGCTCAGCCTAAATAGGCCGATTGGCGCCAAACGCCATGCGCGCGCGCGCGCGCGCCAACGCGCGCCCGCGCACGCGCAGGCACGCGCCCAGGCGCACAATCATGCGCACCCGCACGCACCCGCACACCAGCGCGCACAGGCACGCGCCCGCGAGCGCCAGCGCACACCGGCGCACACCGGCGCACCCCAGGGCGCCCAGCAACAGGTCTGCTCAACGACATTTCCTGACAACCAGAAAAACACGAGCAATTGGGGTAGCTTCAGGTGTACACTGTGCAGGTGGCACAATACACTGACTGTAACTGCTACAGCTGCCTGTGGTATAGGAACAGAACAACACCAGCAATTGGGGTAGCTTCAGGTGTACACTGTGCAGGTGGCACAATACACTGACTGTAACTGCTACAGCTGCCTACGGATAGGATGCGCAGAACAACAGCAATTGTGGTAGCTTCAGGTGTGTACACTGTGCAGGTGGCATATTACACTTTCTGTAACTGCTACAGCTGCCTGTGGTATAGGACCAGAACAACACCAGCAATTGGGGTAGCTTCAGGTGTACACTGTGCAGGTTGCACAATACACCGACTGTAACTGCTGCAGCTGCCTACGGATAGGATGCGCAGAACAACAGCAATTGTGGTAGCTTCAGGTGTGTACACTGTGCAGGTGGCATAATACACCGACTGTAACTGCTACAGCTGCCTGTGGTATAGGACCAGAACAACACCAGCAATTGGGGTAGCTTCAGGTGTACACTGTGCAGGTTGCACAATACACCGACTGTAACTGCTGCAGCTGCCTGTGGTATAGAACCAGAACAACTACAGCAACTGGGGTAGCTTCAGGTGTACACTGTGCAGGTTGCACAATACATCAACTGTAACTGCTGCAGCTGCCTGTGGTATAGGACCAGAACAACACCAGTAATTGGGGTAGCTTCAGGTGTACACTGTGCAGGTTGCACAATACACCGATTGTAACTGCTGCAGCTGCCTGTGGTATAGGACCAGAACAACACCAGCAACTGGGGTAGCTTCAGGTGTACACTGTGCAGGTGGCACAATACACCGACTGTAACTGCTGCAGCTGCCTGTGGTATAGGACCAGAACAACACCAGCAATTGGGGTAGCTTCAGGTGTACACTGTGCAGGTTGCACAATACACCAACTGTAACTGCAATAGCTTCAAAGGAAATTAAGACACTGTCTCTCCTATTTCTCTCTATAAGCCGCAACACACTACGCAAGGCCGCCGCGCAGCCGGCCTTATATAGTGTGGGGCGTGTACTTACCCCCCTGAGCCATAATTGGCCACAGGCATCCTAGATATTATGTCAGCTTTTAACAATGCTAGCTCTCCTCTAAAGAGACAAAAGTTAACGTCAATTCAAAAATAAAAATAAAATTGTATATATATATATATATATTTTTTTTTAAAGAAAGATAATTTCAGACCTTATCTGTCCACTGTAAAGGAAGATGTAATCATTCAAGAGGAGTGCGACCACATATCTGCAGCCTTCAATTGAGCGATCCAAACTTTTTAATGCTGGATATTGGAATTTGATACCTGCCTGGATTGTTCACATCTACTGGAAATGGCCACCAAGATTGCTACTGACATTGGTTTCAGATTGAGCCATATGAGGACTTGTCCTCCACCCCAAACTCACACATCCATGTCTTTATGGACCTTGCTTTGTGCACTGCTGCACAGTCATTTGGAACAGGAAGGGACAATCCCCAAACTGTTCCCACAAAGTTGGGAGCATGAAATTGTCCAAAATGTCTTTATATGCTGACGCCTTAACGGTTCTCTTCACTGGAACTAAGGGGCCAAGCCCAACTCCTGAAAGACAACCCCACACCATGATCCCCCCTCCACCAAAATATTTGGACCAGTGCACAAAGCAAGGTCCATAAAGACATGGATGAGTGAGTTTGAGGTGGAGGAACTTGACTGGCCTGCACCTCAACCCGATAGAAAACCTTTGGGATGAATTAAAGTGGAGACTGTGAGTCAGGTCTTCTAGTCCAACATCAGTGCCTGACCTCAGAGCCGTAGCCAGCTGTGCCCACTCCCTCTCCAGCCCAGTCACTGCTCTCTGTTCCGAGCAGATCAAGAACTGAGCAGTCAGCAGCCATATGATCGCTCATTTCTCGGTCTTAGAGCCGACGTGGGACAGCTGCAGCATCACACCAATGCTGCAGCATAGAGGAAAGTATGGATGTTTATTTATTCCATAAACCCCATACTTCTTCTTTAAAAGGTAACTAAACTGATCTCATTAGTCATTAAGCAGGGATGCTAATCACATTCCTAGAGATAGAGATAGTCAGCGTGGAACATATTCCAGAGGGTAGTATTGGGGGCATTAGTGGTAGGTTGACTAAAGCACATAAACCCAAGGTAAGTATAGTAACAAATCCTAGTTGCAATCTCGGAACACCCAATAAGAGGATAGTATGCGACCGGTCTACACTACATGGCATGTTCACCAATGCCAGGAGCCTATCGGACAAGATGGGTGAACTAGAGATACTGTTGTACGAGGAGGATTTGGATTTTGTGGGAATTTCAGAGACCTGGTTCAACAGCTTTCATGATTGGCTGGCAACCATTCAAGGGTATACCCTTTATCACAGGGATAGAGAGGGTAAACAAGGGTAAAGGGTATGCCTATATATCAAGAATAATGTACAAGTGAATGTGAGAGATGACATCACTAAGAGAGCTAGGGAGGAGGTAGAATCCTTATTGGTAGAGCTCCAAAGGGATGAAGCTAAGGGGAAATTAATACTGGGAGTATGCTATAGGCCCCCTAACCTGAGGGAGGAGGGGGAGATGGATCTCCTATCACAAGTAGGATTAGCAGCAAGGATGGTAAGTGTTATAATGGGGGATTTTAATTATCCAGATATAGACTGGGCGGAGGGAAACACGCATTCGTCTAAGGCTTATATATCAACAAGCACATAGGAAAAGGAATGGACTTTTTAGGCACCAGTAGTAAAAATATATATAAATTTATTAAACGTAGAAATACAAAAAATATTCATGATAAAACCATTATAAAGCATATAAATACATGCAAAATTCTGACAATGTCATTGACCCGGAGATGGACTAATGAGACGACACATTGCAGCCATAACTGCAATGCTGTGTGGTGTACAGTAGAACGCTTTGCTCAACTAGTTTAGCAAATTAATGCTTCATCGGGAGCTCGGTAGCTGTTCTAAGGAGGGGGAAGAAAGACATTGAATAAGTATTCATGTAGCAATAGTAGTTAAGTGTAAAACTCTATAGTTACAGCAATTATCAGGAAGTTCAGTTTCAGCATTATTTAGCAACGAATATCCCAAGGTCAACGTGAGTGAGGCTCCCAAATGTGACACATAAGGAAAGTGAGATGGATAGCGTGAGGGTGTGTCCAGTAAGAAATGGCTCTACAGAGAGTGATACAAGTTATATTTTTAGTTTTTAAATAGTAAAGAGCTAGTTAGTTCATTGGAAATAGCCAATACATGCTGTCAGCCATAGTAGATGGGATAAAGCATAGAGCAGGTGGAAACCAAACAAGTACCGCTCCCACACAAACGCCAAGCGATGCCTGTATAGAGCCTACCTCTACATACACGCCAATCAAACATAGATCTGCCCCAAGTGGGCCGGGAGGAGACCAATTGATGAAAAGGAGTTCAGGATACTCATGGGTAGACAGGGGGCCCACAAAGGAGAACAAGAGGGCCCAGACCATCAGATAGCCTGTAGCATAATAAATTTAAATTGGAGTAATAATGTTGATACAATATAAATTTTGTATTGTTAAATATATTTATTAAGTAGGCCATAGACATATCCCAGGACTATATATACCTTACCATGACAATAATGAGAGCCATAATGACTTCTATAATGATTGTAATCAGGGTTCCTGTGAGGGAGCAATGGATAGCGCAGATATCTATCAGGGTTGTTGATTAATGGTCATAAATCCGTTCCATGAACCAAACACACAGTGTGTGGGGGCATACGTCTAAAATGACACAATGACCGCCTGTCTGTGATGTCTGTGATGACCGCCATATCAGGGAGCTGGGTAAGCAACCCTGATATACACCCCAGACAGGTGTGCGGTTTAATTACCGCACCACCTGACTCGGCTGAAAATAAGGGTCCGCCCATAAGCCCCATACACACGGTCGGACTATCCACGGACCATGTCGGTCGGATCCTGTCCGTCGTACTTTGTCCGATGTTGGTGTTGCGTACACACGGTCGGACTACGTTGTCGTAATATCCGGTCTGCAAGAACGTTGTGACGTAAGTCGTCTTCCACGAGATTAGAAAAGGGAAGTTCAGCACCACGTCAGGCACCCGTTGGGCTCCTTCTGCTGATCCCGTGTTTATCGCGAGTTAGTCGAAGTTTGGTGACTTAAGATTCGCGCTTCTCAGTTTTCTGACTCAGATCGTTACTGCTCTTCAGTTTGTGCTTGTCGTGCGTATCTGTTTATTAGTGCGTGTAGTCAGTTCGCATTTGTTGGTCATTGCGGCCTATATCTTGATATAGGACGCTTTGATTTGCACTGCTTATTGTCTGCTCGTTTCTGGTATTCATTTCGTTCTTTCAGGCCTTGCTGTTTATCGGTGCTTTCTGTTTGTCCGTTCTGACCAGCCGACCTTTTGTGACCTTGTGAGCGATGTTTCCCGTGCGTACTCGTCGCCGAGTTCGTGCTGTACGCGGAATTGGTGTCGGGCTTTTAGCTTTGACCCAAGACCCGTCCATGAACAGAGTGACGAGGAGTATGTGGACCAAGAATTGGTTGCTTCAGCGTGACCAATTCTCGCACATGCCTTTGCTTCGTGAGATCCGGGAGAATAATCCTGATGATTTCAGGAACTTTCTCCGGATGACGGACCCCGATTTTCACCGTCTTTTGGCTTTGCTGACCCCCTTTATCAGCCGGCAGGATACCTGCATGAGACAAGCCATTACTCCGGAGCAGAGGCTTGTTGCCACGTTGAGGTACTTGGCGACAGGGAGAAGTCTTCAGGATTTGAAGTTCTCTTCAGGTATCTCTCCCTGGGAATCATTATTCCAGAGACCTGTTCTGCCATCATCCAGGTCCTGCAGGAGGACTATATTAAGGTAACATTTATACTTTACTATTCCCTTCTATGTATGCTCTGTTTGCTAATGTCTTCTATTTTTGACCTCCTTCCCTAATTACCATGATTGCAATATGTTCTAATATGCTGTGCCCCTTTTCTCCTTCATGCATTTTTCCCTTCACTTACCTCCCCAGCATGCTCTTCTGCCCCAATAGACACCTATGGCCTAGTCACTTAAGCAATGTCTTTTGTCTGCTGCATAGTATTGTTTGCCCCCAAACACCCCCTAAAATATGCACAAATGTTTGCTGTGTGGTTTACTTCATGTAGAGCCCCTTTTTTTATTTTTGTTTTTTTTGTTGGGGGGGGGGCAAACTCATTAGGAACCCCCTCCCCCAACTGCTCTGTCAGATGGTACCAATCCTCTATCTGCTGGCTTTCCCAAGGTCAATACACACTATATACCTACCTCTTTATAGTGGGCATCTTTAGGGATGAATTCTGCAAAGCATGTAGTGCAAGGGGCTGCCTCCATACTTTCCATTTCCTATTTTTTTGTGTTCTTTCCCTCCTATTAGCTTGCTTGGTAATTTCAGAATGTCACAATGTGCTTTCCTTTTTTTGGGGGGGGGGGGTTGAAATGTTAGTTTAGCTTTCCTGGGGGCTGCCAATAGTGTTAAGTACAGAGGGTCTGCCCAAACTAGCACACATTATTGAGCCATTTGCCAATCAATGAAGTGCAGAGGGTTACCTGTCCAACACCCCCCCCCCCAAAACCCTAGTTATTGCCAATGGCCCATCAGAAGTGTGGGGATTGATGGGGGTGAGTAATCTGTGAAGGGGAGCCTCTACTTTTCTGTGCAAATACTTTCCAGCCTCCAATTTTATACAATGCTCTTGTTCCAAGATGTTGATTGTCTAATCTGCTTGCAATGTTTATGTGCAAAGTGACTAATTAGTTTTTCTTGTTTCACTCCACAGTTCCCTTCCACGCCACAGGAATGGCAGACTGTGGCCTCCCACTTTGCCAGCCGTTGGACTTTCCTAACTGCGGAGGGGCAAATGATGGGAAACACGTCCGCATCGTCCCACCGCCCAACTCGGGTCCTACTATTATAATTATAAAGGGTTTAATAGTGTAGTGATGTTGGCGGTGGTGTCGGCAACATATGAATTTATGTATGTGGACGTGGGGATGAACGGCCGGATCTCGGATGGTGGTGCCATTGCGCACACGGAGTTCTACTCGCGTCTCCAAAGTGGCAGTCTGTGCTTGCCACCTCCAGAGGAGAATGCAGAAGGACTCCCCTTCGTCTTTGTCGCAGATGAAGCATTTGCGTTGACTCCCCATCTGATGAGGCCCTTCCCGATGAGGACCCTCACCCCAGACCAGAGGGTCTTCAACTACAGGCTGTCCAGTAGACATGTGCGGTTAGTTTCGTACGAATCGTAAATTCGTACGAATTTTTCTAAATTCGTACATTCGTACGGAACCGAATTACGAATTTTTTTGGATACGAATTCTGTACGGAATACGAAATTCCGTTTACGAATTTCGGATCCAAATTATTCTAAATTTATTCGAATCCGGCAACTACCAAATATATCGAATTTCAATTTCAACTAATACTAAAGAAATTATTATAGCGGATATAACGAGTGATTCGAAATTCGGCTCCAAACTATTCGAATTCAACTACCAAATATATCGAATTTCAATTTCAACTAATACTAAAGAAATTATTATAGCGGATATAACGAGTGATTCGAAATTCGGCTCCAAACTAATCGAATTCAACTACCAAATATATCAAATTTCAATTTCAACTAATACTAAAGAAATTATTATAGCGGATATAACGAGTGATTCGAAATTCGGCTCCAAACTATTCGAATTCAACTACCAAATATATCGAATTTCTAATTTTCAACTAATACGAAAGAAATTATTATAGCGGATATAACGAATGATTAGAATTTCGGCTCCAACTACCAAATAATATCTAATTTCAACTAATACAAAATAAATTATTATAGCGGATATAACGAATGATTTGAATGGATTCGATATTCAGTATAACGAATATCGACAGTGTACGAATACTAACGAATTCTTTGTTGGTCCAAATTTCTTTACTACAGAAACATGTGACTGTTGGTTGACCAATCACATCAGAGGTTTTCTTGTGATGCTGAGGCCTACAGGGCAGGGCAGAGGGCACGCCCTGATCATATGACTTCTCTTTGTGGAGCTGATCATACAGTCAACTATTTGTGCCAGTGCATCTGCTCAAATATCGTTGCGATCCTTGGATTTTTGATATTCATTTGCCCTGATATCTGTTCGAGTCTGCAAGAGTATTATCCTTGATAGCTTATTTTGCTATTGGATTTCTTCTTTTGCTCCAGATTTTTGTTTTAGTCTGCTCATCTTTTTTTTTTGTCTTTTTTTGACTTGGAAGGCAAAATGAGCAGCAAACAAGGAGATCGAGGCAGAAAGAGTGCTGCTGCTGGGAGAGGGAGAGCTTCGAGCCGGCGTCAAGTAGAACAGCAGCAGGTGGGACGTTCTGTCTCTGCGGCCCCTGAGCTCAGCTCACCTCCCATGAAGTTGAGGCGACCAGGAGGAGTGAAAGAGCCTGCCAAACCGCAGACATCACGTCGCCAGCTGTTCCAGGAGGACTTACCTTGTACAAGCACTGCTGCTGGTAGCACTAGCATGCCCACTCGTACCTTTTATGGAAGAGGACGAGGGCAGACCAAAGGGAAACTTCCCAGTGCACACACCTTTGTGCAGCCAAAGATGGAGATCTTGGACAGCATGCTGCATGAAACATGTGAGAAGGCCCAGGCTGAACAAGCTCATCATGATGATGTTATCACTATCAGCACTCCAGGGAGCTTCGAGATAAGCAAGCAGGAGCCTGAGGAGAGTCAGCTTACAACACATTGTAAAGATCATCAGTCTTCCCCTGGCAATGTAGAAGAAGAGAAAGAGATGGAAACAAGTTTTCACATGGAGAACTTTGATTACCAACCATCGGCATCTACCCATGTTGGCCCCAGCGACAGCCCAGGAGAATATATCTCCCCTGACTCCCCACTACTTTTCTCCCCTTCTAAGTCCCCTGCCGTTATTTCAAAGCCTCCAGCATCATCGGCCAATGCAACCACAGCAACAGCACCCAAAATACCCGTGATGTTCCGATCTCATTCTCTTCTTCATCCTGCTCCTCCTGCTGAACCTCAGAAAGACAGTCCAACCACTGCAGTGGATGTGAGTCCATCACCAGGCACTGCGGGCAGTGTCATTGGTGCTGGCTGCCGTTCCAGCGTTTGGCTGCATTTCACCAAAATTGGCGTTGGTCAGAAGGCCAAATGCAAGCATTGTGGCAAGGACATCAGCCGGGGCCGAGACATAGGGCATCTCAGCAACAGCGGGATGAACCAGCACATGCGTGTGCACCACCAGGCTGTGCTGTTAGGGGAGAAAATTGTGTCCCCTCCAAACACCAAAAGAGGAACCAATACCAATAGTGGCACCACCACAGCCACCACCATAAGTACCAGCACCACCACCCCACATCCAACCCATACCAGCCACCAGGCCACCCTGGAAGATTTTGGTGGCTTTCACAGTGCAAAAGGAATGTCTCAGGCACAGGTTAGGAAGATTACACGCCTGATCGGCCAGCTTATTGCAGTTGGAGGAGCACCATTCAATATGGTAGAAGGTGAGCCCTTCAGGCAGTTGATGCAGGCTGTTGCACCACAGTACCGTGTGCCATCACGAAAGACCTTTAGCCAAACTGTGGTGCCAGCCTTATACAGGTCTTGTGTTGGGGTGCTGAAGGACGAGATTAGAAAGGCAGGTGGACAGGCAGTGCACCTGACCACTGACCTGTGGAGTGCATCTAGTGCCCGACACGCCTTCCTGTCCCTGACGGCACATTGGTGGCAGGGCAAGGTGTCATCTGGATCCTCGTCATCAGCACTTGTCAAAGAGGGGCACCGTTCTTTTCTGCTGCACGCTGAGGTGCTTGATGAGAAGCATACAGCGCAAAATATCCTGCAAGCCCTGCAGAAAATGTTGTTGCAGTGGTTTCAGGCAGACACTGACAGCAACAGCTACAGGATTGGCTATATTGTGACAGACGGAGGCAGCAACATGGTGAAGGCTGTAAGGGATGGCAGATTTGTGGGTGTGCGCTGCTCAGCCCACCTTCTCCACCAGGTGGTAACCGAAAGCTTCCGATTGGTGGAGGCTAATTCTGGCGGCGATGGAAGGCTGTCCAAAGTGGTGGACTCTTGCCGGAAGATGGCTGGCCACTTCCATCGAAGTGTGAGGGACAGCCACCTCCTCAGGTTGGAACAGAGGAAGGCAGGCCTTCCAGAACACTGCCTAAAACAGGATGTGGGGACTAGGTGGAATTCAACCCTAGCAATGCTGGAACGCATCCTTGAGCAGCAGAAGGCTCTCCATGCCATGGCCTGCGAACATAATATCGGCATAGAGAGACCTTTAGGCAGGGAGGACTGGGCCATAATTGGGCAGATTGTGGCAGTCCTCAAACCATTCCTCTCTGTGACAGAACATCTGAGCCGCGAGGATGCCAGCATTGCTAATGTGCTGCCGCTTTTTAACCATCTTCAGACTAAATTGGAGCGGTTCATGTCAGCTCAGGAACCTTTGCCTGGTGGTGTCCCTCAACCTGATGTGTTGGCTCTGCTCAAGACATTTCTCTTGGAATTGGGCAGGCGCACGCAGGATTTGACCGCCTCTTGCCCAGAACTGATGCTGGCTGCCATGTGTGACCCTCGTTGCAAGGGCAAAATGGCTGTGCAGTGCAGTGCTCTCACAACATGGCGGGACAGACTGATTGACAGGGTGCGTCAGAGGGAAAGGCAGATGGTAAGGCCGCAAGAGCTGGGAGAGGAGGAAGAGGAGGAAGAAGATATTGAAAACCCCCTCTCCCATGCAACAGCATCTACTGATTCTGAAGTGAGCAGCAGAGCTCCTGCCAGCGGTCGCGGAGCATCTTCTTCCGTCTTGACTGAGGCATTTGACACCCTAATGGGAACCTCCAGCAGCATAGTGCGCCCCAGGAAACGCATTTCATCAAAGGAGGTTGTCATGACATATTTGTCATCCCCACCAGTGCACCCCACCACAGATCCTATGTCTTTTTGGCAGGAGAAGAGCGAGGAGTGGCCTGCCCTCGCAGATATTGCCAAGGAGCTACTGTCCTGCCCTCCAACAAGTGTCCAGAGTGAGCGGGTGTTTTCTGTGACGGGAAACATCCTGTCACCCCAAAGATCACAGTTGTCCCCCCAGCTAATGGAGCAGTTAGCATTTTTGAAAATAAATTTGCCAAAGCTGGGGTACCCCTCCCTTACTCTGGACATTCCTTGAACTCACTGACTGACTGTCTGCACTCTGCAGCAGAGATGGCCTCTTGGTCTTAGACTCTTTAGTTGGACCCTGTCCCTCCCCACAATCAAAGTTTCTTAAATGCCCAAAAAATATTTATACCCATTCAATTGTTGTTCGATGTGCCAAATGTAATTATACTAATCCACAAGCTGGTAAACGCTGTGGCCTGATGTTCCCCAATGTGCCCCAATAATATGCCATGTGCCCCAGTATGCCCTGATGTGCCCCAATATGCCCTGATGTGCCCCAATATGTTTGGGTGGGGGAAGGGGAGTGTTTTTGTTTTCTGCCATTGCAGAAGGGAACTAACTACTGTTATTAAGTTAAGTTATTAATAATTTATTGTTGGAGTTGCTTTATGCTTTAGAGAGACCTAATAAACATTTCTATGTTCAGTTGTACAGTAGTGTCTGTCACCTTATTCTGTCCTATATGTCTGCCTGGCTACCTTGGATGGGGAATGGGATGGGGTGGGGGACAGAATGTATAGCTCGCTTTGCAACACTCCTTTTGAGTTGCGGAGCAGGCGGAGGAGGGAACTTTTTATTTCTGTGTCAATGTGGCTTATCACAGTGTGTCTATGTGTCTAGTGTGCTGTAAACATAAACACCTCCCTCAACAAAATCAAGCACTAAAGACTGCTGGTTTTATTACTTCAAAACAACTTTATTTTTACACACAAAATAAAAGTATAAAATAATATATTAGATTTGAACAAACAAACAAAATAGCTATGGTCCTGGAGCACGCAGTGGATGCTGGTTTCATCATGATGGAGAGGCTTCTCGGCTGCTCATGGTGGTGGTAGAGCTAGTACCAGGCAATGGAGCATTGTGTCTGGAAATTGCTTCCAGCAAACATAATTTGCAATGCTCCATTGCCTGGTTCTGTTGTAGGTTGAACCGGACCCACATCCTTTCCATATCATCAGTGTGGTTTCTGATGGCACGGTGGAGGGTCCGGTTCAACCTACGATTCTCCCTCTGCATTTTTTTGTTGGCTTTGGCCAGCCTCCGCATCTCTGTCAGCAGGACAGTTGTCTGACTCGGTGTTGGTGGTGGCAACTGCGGCACTGGCTGCTCCTCTGGAGGGTGAGGCAGTGGAGGACGTACAGGGGGGGCAGCTTCCTGTGGCCCTAGAGTCTGCTTCTGGGCCAAAGGGGTCAGCTCGGTCTCATCCCGGAGCGAAATCCCGTCTGACAGGTCTTCTTGTTGATCTGAAATAGACGAGATAGCCAATGTTGATGCTAGCATTCAAAGAAATTGATTTCTAGAGATTATAATAAAAACATATTTTATTCCTTTTTATTTTGACATTGTCCTTTAAAAAATAAATACTATTTGTGTAACATATACATATATTCCTATTACAAGGAATGTATTGTAAACATCCTTTGTAATAGAAAAAAACAATGACAGGTCCTCTTTAATGTGAAATCTGGGGTCAAAAAGACCTCAGATCTCATATATTATCTACACAAAAATACAATAAAAAATTAATATAAAAAGAAATGTCATATTCTTCTCCCCCACCCAAAAAAAAAACCCTTTAAGATTGGAGGGCAGAAGTGGACCTGATCGTCTCCACCGCCTCTTTGGCCCCTGATAAAAGTGAACTTGCGGCAAGTCCGCCGCAGTAACCAATTTTATCTGAAAGAGGACCGCCCGCTGAAGAAGATACCGGGGTTATGGCAGCTATCTGCTGCCATAACAATGGTGGTCCTCTTCAAACAGCCGACATATAACTGCGGCGGGTGGTCCTTCCTTAAGTTTTTAAGGGAACAGTTTTCTTTTTTTTTTTTAAACAAACGCTTTCAATAAAAATAGGTTTGTTTTTCTCTTTATAATATATAGCAAAGAATTTATTTTCACTACTCTTCTAAGTTCCACCCTAGTTACTAACTTACTGTTACTGGTGGCTGTCTGATTGTAGTGGCGTTCAGATACTAAGATCAGATGCATTTCCAAATATTGTAGTAATAGAATAAACAATTATAGGTTACAATACTAACAGTGGGGTCTATTTACTAAAGGAAAATACACTTTCCACTACAAGTGCACTTGGAAGTGCAGTCGCTGTAGATCTGAGGGGGACAGTCATGCAAGGGAAAAAAAAAAAGAATGTTTGTTTGTACACGATTGGAAGATAAAATCAGCAGAGCTTCCCCTCAATTCAGAGTTTCTCCTCAGATTTACAGCGACTGCACTTCTGGGGAGGACTTCCCCTCCAGCTGTTTGTAATAACAGACAAGCGGCTGCTAGTGCTTAGCCACATTGGTTGTTAAAAAACAGCACCGGACGGGTGATGTCTGCCGCTGCAAGCATCACCCGAGTACAACACCTTGAAGCACTATATTGGTAAGTTTGTCAACGATAATTACAAAAAAAGGGGCCACCATTAATCGGTAGACCCCTAGTTTGGGGTGTGTGCTGTGTGTATGAACTTAAAAATGGATGGTTGTAGCTTTTTTTATGTGTTTGTGAACTTAGTGTGGATGATGGTGCCTTGTGTCCTTTTTTCTTTATATTGGCAGCTTGCGTATTCTAGTACTTACGTCGAGGAGAAATGGGGCGTTGCTTCCTGGCAGAAGGAGCTGATGCTGGAGGGTCTGGGATATGGCAGCTCAGGCTTTCTGTTAAGATAGAATAAAGAGTTATGGTAACCACTTCTGGACCAAGCCTATTTATGACAGTTATTGTTTACAATTTAAAATCAAAACTTTTTTCTAGAAAATTACTGAGAACCACAAACATTATAATTATATATATATATATATGTGCACTGTGTGTGTATTTGCACAGCGGCCTTTCAAAAGCAATTTTAGGTGAGAAATTAACTGAATTAAAAACATTTTTTTTTACAGTAAATGTATTTAGCCCAATTTTTGGGGATATTGCGATAGTCGATGTTACTCCAAGTAAAATAGATAGATATCGAACATGTTATGGTTTAAAATTGCAAACGCTCTTGGAATCGCGATAAACTACGGTACTTAACTACTTCCCACCCGGCCACTGTACATAGACGGCCGGGTGGGAGCCGTCTACTTCTGATCTGACGTTCTGGAACGTCCTTCTGAAGTAGAGGGATTGCGCGCGTGCCAGCGCAGTGGCGCGATCCCGATGCGGCCGTGTCACCCGGACACGGCGCATCTCGGATCGGCAGGAGGGGTCGGTGATTGGCCCTCCTGATCACATGACGGCCGTGTCGAATCACAGCCGTCATGTGATGTAAACAAACAGCCGTTTGCTAGGCAATTGGCTCTCCTCTCCTCACACGGAAGTCGTTGGTGAGGAGAGGAGAGCGGATCACTCCAGCCGGCTGGTGATCAGTGAGTATTAGCTGTTTTTACAGCTTTTTACTCACTGATCACCAGTGTAGTGTCCCCACAGTGTAAACACACATGTCCCCACACATGTCCCCAAAACACACATGTCCCCTAATAAAAACACATGTCCCAAAATAATAAAAACACATGTCCCTCACATATGTCCCGGTAAAATAACATGTGTCAATGATTATCTGCACACATATGTCCGTGATCACCTGCACACAGTCATCTGTACATGATCATTTGCGTACATATGTCCGTGATCACGCGAACCAATTATTAATATACACTTAACGTAATTTTTTTGACCAAAAATATGTAGAAGAATACGTAATTTTACGTATCGGCCTAAACTGAGGAAAAAAAATATTTATTTTTATATTTTTGGGGGATAATTTTTATGACAAAGTAAAAAATATTGATTTTTTTTTAAAAATTGTTGCTCTTTTTTTTGTTTATAGCACAAAAAATAAAAACCGCAAAGGTGATCAAATAAATACCACCAAATACCACCCTATTTCTGTTAAAAAAAATACGCCAATTTTGTTTGGGAGCCACGTCGCACGACCGCGCAATTGTCACTTAAAGCGACGCAGTGCCGAATCGCAAAAAGTGCTCTGGTAAGGAAGGGGGGAAAATCATCGGGGGCTGAAGTGGTTAAATACAATAAATAGATGTTTGTTATTATGTTTGCTTTGTGTTGGTTAGGTAGGTAGTAGGTACTCACCACTGCCAGAATATTGAGGGGGGCATGAAGCAGAAGCAGCTGTTCCTGTTCCCTCCTCCACGGATGATGACATTGATCGATCTGGAAAACATGAATGTAAAGCAAAACGTAAGTCTCACATGCCGCAGTCATAAAAAATATAGTGAGCTGCAAACAACAACCATATAACTGCAATATATAATGATAGATTTTATTTTACTCACCAGCTCTCAGTCTCTGGTGCTTGGCGGCGGATCTGGCACTGGCAGTGCTCACTCCAGGGGGCGGGGCATCTTCGTGAAGTAGGAGGCCATCCTTAAGCTCTGCCTCCCACTGTCTAAATAAGACAGTCTTGCCTCCTCCAGTGGCCTGCCTCTCAATTTTTTTATGGACAGAGGCCCGACAATCATAAAATCTGCAAATGAAAATAGTATATTTAGTAAATATACACACGTTAATATTATTTTTATTTTACATGTTACTTTTCTGTGTCTGTCTGTGTCAAATAAATATATTAAATATATTTGTGTTACGTTCAAATCAGTTTATTACTCAAAGCCTACTGTGTGTGTTTTTCACAAATATGGGGTGTGTTCTAAGAGTGATATAAAATTTGAATAATTATTACCTGTGCCTGACACCAGCGGTGGTCCTGCGAACCTTGGACAGGGCATTCACAGAGTCCCGGACTCGATCCCAGGCTGCTGTCTTCTGGGCAGTAGGGACGTTGAGGCTGAACAATGTGGCCTTGTCCCTCCTAACAGCAGCCACCAGAGCAGCGTTTTCCTGGGGGGTAAAGACTGGCCCCCTTGTTGATGACGTCATCGTCTTCTGCTGCTGCTTGCGTTTGGTTCGCTGGTGGTCGCCGGTGTCAGACATTTCATCTTCTGATATGGGGGGGGGCATACGCCTCTTTTTTTGGCCATGCTCCCGCTCCCGCTCCACTCCACTTCCATGGCCATGCTCCCTTCCACTCTTCATCTCCTCTTCACGCCTCCTCTCCCCTCCGCGCTTCCTCTCCCTGTCCCCTCCGCGCTTCCTCTCCCTGTCCCCTCCGCGCTTCCTCTCCCTGTCCCCCCTACTACGCTTCCTCTCCCTGTCCTCTCTACTATGCTTCCTCTTCTCTACTCTTCCTCCTCTCTCCTCAACCCCCCACTGATCCTCCTCTCACCCCCACTCCAGTCCCCTCCACTCCTGTGCTCCCCTCCACCCCCCCCTGACCCTCCACTCCTCTCTCCTCCACTCTTCTCCCCTCCACTCATCCGATCCCCTCCACTCATCCGGCGCTCCCCTCCACTCATCCGATCCCCTCCACTCATCCGGCGCTCCCCTCCACTCATCCGATCCCCTCCACTCATCCGATCCCCTCCACTCATCCGGCGCTCCCCTCCACTCATCCGATCCCCTCCACTCATCCGGCGCTCCCCTCCACTCATCCGATCCCCTGAGTCCTCTCCACTCTCACTCACAACAACAACTTTCAAACCAACACTCTCACTCACACATACATTCTCACTCCCAGACATTCTAATTCCACACAAATCACAAATTCAGTCCACACAAAAACAACAACCACAACTCCAACAATACCACTCTCTCTGCTCTCAGTCTCTGCTCTGCTCTTTCTCTGTTCCTCCCTCACTACACTACAGTCACACGGAGTCACACGGTCTCTCTAAATTACATCCAGGGGCCGGCCTCTCAAAACTACATCCAGGGGCGGAGACTATAGGCACATGTCAAAAACGAAAGTAAAGAATAAACGAGATTTCGAATAGTTACGAATAACAGCGATGTATTAGAAAAGTACGAATCCATTCGACGCATGCAGCGCCGCAGCGCCACTGTGTCAGACATGTAAATTTACGAATCAACGACCAAAAAGAAAAAAGTTACGAATGTACGAATCCATTCGAAGCGCGTTAGCCAGCGCCATTGTGAGAGAGTGAGAGACACGTAAAATGACGAATCAGTAAACCAAAAAAAAAAAAAGTTACGAATCCATTCGAAGCACGTTAGACATCGCTATTGTGAGAGAGAGACGCGTAAAATGACAAATCAACAAACCAAAAAAAATAACGAATTTGAGAATCCATTCGAAGCACGTTAGACAGCGCCATTGTGAGAGAGTCAGAGAGACACGTAAAATGACGAATCAACAAACAAATAAAAAAAGTTACGAATCCATTCGAAGGACGTTAGACAGTCACAGCGCAATTGTGAGAGAGAGACACGTAAAATGACAGATCAACAAACAAAGAAAAGTAACGAATTTAAGAATCCATTCGAAGCACGTTAGGCAGCACCATTGTAGAGACACGAAAAATGACGACTGAACAAACAAAAACAAAAAAAGTTAAGAATGTACGAATCCATTCGAGGCACGTTAGACAGGGCTATTGTGAGAGAGACACGTAAAATGACAAATCAACAAACAATAAAAAGTAACGAATTTAAGAATCCATTCGAAGCACGTTAAGAATAAGCAGCGCCATTTTAAGAGACACGGAAAATTACGAATCAACAAACCAAAAAAAAAGTTACGAATGTACGAATACATTCGAAGCACGTTAGACAGCGCCATTGTAAGAGAAAGAGAGACATGTAAAATGACCAATCAACAAACCAAAAAAAGTAACGAATTTACAAATCCATTAGAATAACGTTAGGCATAGGCAGAGCTATTGTCTACACAGTACACACACACACAATAGACTGTTGTTATGCAACCTTAATACGTTTTCGGATATTATTCGTAGAGTGTCGCTATTCGTTAACCAAATTAACGATTCTTACGATTCGTACGAAATCCGTATTTCGTACGAATCCGAATTAAATTCCGTATACGAAACCCGAATTACGAATTTTTTTGGATACGAAATAAAACGGAACGAAACGAAACGTATTTTTTGACGGATCCCATGTCTACTGTCCAGAGCCCGAAGAGTTGTGGAGAACACTTTTGGCATCCTGGCCAGCCGCTTCCGCCTGTTCTTGACGGCAATTAACTTGGCGGAATACAAACTGAACCACATAGTTCTTGCCTGTTGCATATTGCACAACTTCCTCAAAAGACATAACAGGAACTATGTGGTGCCCGTTGGCCCAGATGTGGAGGGCCCTCCAAATGCTGACCTCACAGCCCTTCAAGTGGCACGTCCAGGCTTGCCCCCTCTAAATGCCTGCGCGGTCCGCGAGCAATATATGGACTACTTTGTGGGTAGGGGGGCCATTGCTCTGCCTGACGATGTGTGAGAGGCATTTTGTAATAAATATTAGTTTTCAACCAACCTATGATTTCTTGTCATTTCCGTATTCTTTTTAGCTTATTTTACCTTTAAATTTTTTCCCTTGGCCTTCGACAGTGGGAATGCACTTTCTGGGCAAAAGGAGGTAACAGTCTCTTCTTCCCAAAAAGATTATTCTCATGTTGTGTGTTTGCTACCTAATCTTTGGTCTAGAGAAGGTTTGTACTGCATAACTGACACCCAAAATACTCCTTTTCATCACCAGGTCAGACATGTGTGTATTCTCCAAAATGCTGTGCTCCGTGTTTTCGTACAAAGCACTGTGGGTGTCATTTACATAAGTCAAATCGACTATGCTCTACAAGTGCAGTGAAAAAGTGCCCTGGAAAAGAAACTTGCAGTGCAAAGTGGACTTGCCTTTAGTAAATAACACCCATTGCCCCCCATATCCTTTACATTTGACATACATAATGCATTGTGTTTTTGAAATAAGGAAGCCACACATTTAGAAAATGTAAAAAGTTTACTTGAAAAACATTCACAAGTGCGTTTACAATCTTCTTGCCCAAACTGACAACATCTTGGTTATTTACAACATTGTTTACAAACATTCCGCAATTGGTAAAACCAGGCATGGAGCAAAACAGAACCTAGGAACTAGGAAAGTTCAACTTTGTAAAGTGAAGACAAGATCAGACATGACTATATGTTCAAAGTGTGTTTGATCTTGCCTTCATCACATGGGGGGTCACCCCTGGAAAGTGGAAATTTAGAACATGCACACAATTTGGGTCTGAAAATGGTCATTAGATGGTAAAACACATGTCTAGAAGCTTCAAAAGTGCCATTTTCCATCATGGGGATGAATGGACGTTTTTTGGGGGTGCAACCCCTTCACCACAACCACTTTCGTAGTTCGTAAAGTGGTTGCACCCCCAAAAAAAACGTTGTCATTCATCCACCATGATGGGAGCTAGCACATGTGGACACAATGTGTGCATGTTCCAAATTTCACACAGTTCTTAAGTTGCAAATGTGTTCAGAAGCAGGCACAAATGTGTGTTAATTACTTGGTGCGTTTTCATATTTTTCCTAAAACATCAATGATGTTCTTCAATTTTTGTTGAACATCATTGATGTTTTGCTTTATGTAATCTAGATCTCTATTGCAGACCATTATCTCCCCGATGAGTACGTGGGCACTCTCTGTGGTAAAGTGCGATTTTTCTTCCACAACATCCACGTCACCTAAAAACCACAAACAAACAAAAATCGGGTGTTGGAAATGAGGCAGCCAGACATTGATTAGCTTACCAGTAGCTGTGTTCTCCCACACTCACCTGTTGTGGTGACAAGTTCTCCAAGTTCGATGATCTCTCCTTCCTCCTCCTCCTCCTCTGCTTCTGCTCTTTCCCCTTTTTTGGGAGGTGTTGGTTTTGGGGTTTCCTCAGACGGCCCAAGTTTTTGCTCCCCTATGAGAATGTACAAAAGGAAGATTTAGCAACACAATCTATTGAGGGCAGAAATAGGAAATGACAAACATTGCTTGAAAGTGACGGACACTATTTTTGTTTGGCCAGTTACAAATGCCAACTACATGAATGTAGTCACTTTGTAAAGGTGCTAAACTTACTAGCTTTTTGGTAGAAGTTTGTCTGATGGAGACCCCCCTCTAGTATCCACTGGAGCACATGTGTGGAAAAGCCTAATCAAAAGGGGGTTTGGGTGTCCCAGCACTAGTGCTCTAGAGTCCAGATGGGTAAACAGCTACTGAGTGACCTCTCCTTTACATTGACTAAATTTGGTTTACGCTCTTGATGACATCTCTAGTGAGAACAAACTTCCTTTCAATAAAAACTTCACCAAACCTCGTATTATAAGTGGCCGAACGATCGAGGTTGTGTACGATCGAATGGACACACACACGAACATGACAGTGGCAGAAAGATCGAGGCTGAGTACGATCGAATGCACAGACGAACCTGAAAGTGGCCATTTTGGAATGTACAACTTTGTAAAAATCAAACCACATGGAGCAGTATGCAAGCAAGAAATAAAACACAAAACACAACTACTTACTTTTTTGAAGAATTCGCTTGATCTTTCTGTACTGATCGGCCTCCCTCAGTTTCAGGTCTGACCAGCGTTTCCTCAGTTGCTCCTTGGATCGTTGTACCCCAAAATGATTGTACAACCTCCTCACAACTTTAGACATGATCTTGGCCTTGCGGACATTGGGGTTGAGGTAAGGCCCATACTTCCCATCATAGTCGCTCCTCTTTAATATGTCCACCATCTCCAACATTTCTCCAAATGACATATTGGAGGCCTTGAATTTCAGGCTCCGGGATCGGGACGTTTCTGCCTCCGGACTTTCCTAGTCCTCCTCCTCGTTGGTGGGATATTTGGGGCGCACCTGCTGTGTCCCCGCCATGTGCTCTCCCCACTGCGCCGTAAAGAGAATGGGTGGGGAATAGACGAGAAAGATCGTCAGGGGCGGGCGGAGTTTGACGCATGCGCACTGGATATAAAACGTCACACGCCTGTGTCGTAGCCACGATCTGAGAGACGAGGGGAGAGAAAGCTCACGCACGAGACGATCGCTAGAAACGAAGGTACAATTTGACGTTGGTACATAACTAGCCTAGACTGATTCGAACTTGAGGCTTCTTTATGGAGAAGATTAGGAGAGTTTAGCCTGACATAATTTATAGTGTTTTGTGTGGTGTTGTGTCTTGCAGAGATTATGAAGGGATTCAACGACATGAGTTTTCTCCCCCTCTTCATTGCCAAATACAGGGAATTTCCCATTTTATGGCAGGCTAAACACCCCCATTATAGCATCAAACCAAAGAGGCACACAGCCCTGGAGGAACTTGTGGAATTTGTCAAGCCAAGGTTCCCCACGGCAACTGTTGATGATATAAGAAAGAAAATTGGCAGCCTGAGGAGTGCGTATATCAGGGAGCGCAAGAAGGTCGTGAAGTCGGAAGAAACTGCAACTGCAGCAGATGAGGTCTATGTCCCCAAGCTCTGGTACTATCAGAGTCTACATTTTCTCAAAGACCAGACTGATGTCACGGAGCCACTCTCGACTCCTCCTTCCACGCTTCCTTGCGCGCAGGCCACCCCTGATGAGGCTTCCGAGGAGCAACCTGGGCCTTCCAGTATGGAAGAGGTGGAGGAGCCCAGCTTGTTCCAGGTATAGTAGTTTTGTTACCATTTATGTGAATAATGAATGATGTTCACTTAATTCAGGATCCCCAATTGCTTAGTTCCTAACCTGTTTGACATATCAACTGACAGTAGTGTTGGAGACAGTTGGGGCCACAATCTAAACTGCAGGGCTGAGAATTGTATGGTTTTCTATTTGTAAACATTTTGAAACAGTCACTAGATGAGAATTGTGTGTGTTTGATGAACAAATAACTGAAACTATGTCCCTTTTTCATACACAGAAGGACCTCAGCCAGGAGGTGGCTGTGGAATGTGGCAGTCAGGAGGAGGCAGGGGTTAGTGGCAGCCAAGAGGTGGGTAGTGGCAGCCAACAGGGGGGTAGGCGTAGGAGCCGGACTGTCTCCCAAGTCTCTCCCCTCCGCCTTCCCTACAGAAGGGCGAGAAGGGGGGGTGAGGCAGGAGAGTCAGCGCTCCGGATGATCCGAGAGGCTTCAGCCTCCCTACATGCCACACCCACCGACGAGGAGACCTTTGGCTCTGTGGTTGTCACTAAAATGAAGGGTATGGAGGTGAGGCAAGGCAACATGTGTGAGGGGCTCATCCTCCATGTCCTAAATAAGGGGAGGGCTGGGGAGATGACTCCCCTCACACATGTTTGCCATAGTTACCATGCTCCTCCTCCTCCTCCTCCTTCTGCCACCCCACCAGCACGACAGCCACAGCGTGCAAGGAAGAGTGGAAGGAAGACCTGAGAGTGACGACCTGGATTCAGTCTGGTCTGAGAGAAGATGGAGCCTCTCGTAGTACCAGAGCCTGGGGACCTAGATGGCATCTGCTGCAGTTCCGGATGCTTTGGACTTCAGGACCAGATTGCACTTCCCTTAATATACGTACTCCTCAGACCCCCAATTTTCTACGCTTGAAAATTGATGGTTGCCGTGGGGGTCCAAGGCTTTACAAATTCCCCAAGTTTCACCATGGCTGCATTCCTCTTTGGTTTGTTGCTGAGACCTAAATAAAGGTTTTTTTGATTTGAAATAATCATTGACTATTGTGTTTTACTTTTCTACAATGACAGTTTTTCTTTGAGTAGGCAGGTACATTTCACTAATCCTAAAGTAGAATTAACAAGGGGCACCAACAACCAACAAACTCCTAGTAAATTTAAGCAACAAATACAAATGTTAATAATGTGGTTTGGCTAAGTTGAGACACACAACCCCCCTCCAAAAAACATAAATAAAATCTCCTTCAAATATGTATTCCCAAAAAAAAAAAATAAAAAAAAAAAAAACATGCTAAAAATATAACAAAGATTCTTTTACGATCTGAGTAAAAATAAACATGTAGTGTATAAATCCTGAAAAGTAATAAAGAACTAAGTTTGTGAGAAGTGCGGGTGAATAGGAGCAGCTAAAACATGTCATTCTTGTTGCATTGTAAAGAAAAAGAGAATGCGCTGCATTAAAGACATTTTAACATTGCAGCGTGACGAATGTGCTGTGTCGATTAGGAAAGGTAGTTTTACCTGACCGAGCGCTTCCGTCACAGAATTTCTTCTGAGCATGCGTAGCACTTTGTCCGTCGGACAACCGTACACACGATCGGATTTGGTGTGATCGGACCGTGTTGTCGGCAAATCTATCCAGCAGGAGATAGGACTTTGTCCGTCGGACAATCCGACGTACACTGTCCGATGGTGCATACACACGGTCTGATTTTTCAACAACATTGTCCGATCGGACAGAATCCATGAAAAAATCCGACCGTGTGTATGGGGCTATAGAGTGTGCCAATGTGAGCAGGCGCAAGATGGAAAGCAACGTGAGGCACACGCGCATGTGCAATGCGCACTAGGGCCGCGTAATGGAGCAGCGGGGACACGGCTCGTAGCCAACGATGTTATATGGTCAGTGAGCCTGTCGACCACCAGGCATTGTTTAGGCATTGACCTAAACAATGGGTGGAATCCCAGGGGGCCCCAACGATCCCTCCCCCTAGTGGACAACATCCCAAACGGCATCAACCAAAGTGTCAGGATAGTGAGTAGATGGTAAAGGCAACAACACAGGATGGAAGGGGTATATACCCCACGACAGGGAGAGGCCGTGATAGAATAAAACCGAGATGCCTAGCCATCAACAGAGGCAAACAACATAGGGGGGAGCTGGAGAATAAGTCCCATAGGGTAGGAGCAGAGGGGGAACCCGCCGCAAACACAAAGAATCTAACAAGTGTGTGTCGGTGGAGCCTCACCATGTGGATCAAGGGGCAATAGTTGCAGGCTTCTGAAACAAAAAAAGACACAAAATAATAGTTAGAGGTATTACAGTTTCATATTACAGAAACAATAATTATACAGCAAGAATGGCCAATACAAAGTCACGTAATTGCTATTGGATATGCCAATACATCAGATTGTTTATAACATACAAATGCCATAACTGTGGATTGTTTAACATGTATTGGTGTCATCCTGAGAAAACAAAAAAAGGAAAATGATAATGAAATACATAAATGGGTGTTGAACAAAAAACATAAAATGTAGAAAAGCAGCAAACACAAGAGCAAAGACAGGGAACACAGCTTGGCCCATTGTAGGGCAGTGATGTGAGGGGGAGATGGGGACAGACAGCACTACTCCAATCACGAACACATAAAGAGCCCCATAGTCCAGGGTAGCAATAAAGTTTCCTAGAACCTGGAAGAACCCACATTAGTTTTATAGAAATATTGATTAGAATTGCATGGACTGTAACTTGGTTCTCATAAAAAAGATTTATAGGTTTGCATTTCATTGATACCAGGCCATCTTGTGGCGTTTAAACGTTCTATCCATTCAGTTTCGAGTTGGAGTATTCGTCTGTCACGATCACCCCCTCTCGGATCTTGCGGGATCACTGCCAACACTACAAAAGAGGCAACGGTAAGGTCAAACTTGTGGTAAAGATCCAAATGTCTGCTAATGGGACTCAAAATGTTCCCACTAGAAGACCAATATACATGGTCATTGATCCTTTGCCTAAACTGGCGAATGTTTTTTCCTACGTAGAAAATCCCACACTTGCAGGTCATAAGATATACGACCCCGGAGGTGTCACAATCTGCCTGAAAGTTTGGATAGAATAGTTCTCCATTGGGGAGTGTAAATCTTTGCCCGGGGGTAACCCACGGACAAAAAGTGCACTGTCCACATCTAAAAATGCCCTTGGTGTTCTGGGTATTAGCAGTAGAGGGGACATAGTGGCTCTTGGTAAGTCTATCACAAAGTGATCTTGAACGTTTGAATATAATCTCGGGATGATCTGAGATATAATTCCGTAATGTTGGATCCTCCTGTAGTATGGGCCAGTGTTTTTGCAATAGATGTCTAAGTTGGTTATGTTGTTGAGAAAACTGTGTTATAAATTTGGTGGTAAGGGATTCATCTGACTTAGATCTAGATTTAAATAACAAAGTTTCTCTTGTTTGCGAGGAGGCTTTGTTAAAGGCCTTTCGTAGCAGGGATTTAGAGTACCCTCTCTGTAACAGTCGCTTTTTTAGTAGCTTGGCATGGTGACAAAAATCTGCATCGTTTGTACAATTTCTTCTTAATCTTAAATATTGGGCATATGGAATGCTACGAACCAGAGGAGAGGGGTGGGCACTGGAAGCGTGCAGGATAGCATTCCCTGCAGTTTCCTTGTGATACAGGGAAGTTGCCAGGCAGCCATTATGGTCCTTGAAAATGGTCAAATCAAGGAACGATATTTGGGATTGATCGCTATTGACAGTAAATTTTAAATTGAAAGAGTTGATGTTCAGACATCTTACAAAATCGTCCTAAGCCGATTGTGAGCCCAACCAAATAATAAAGATATTGTCAATATATCTTAGCCACGTCAGTACATGACTGACGTGGCCACTGAGTAGGTCATCCAAAAAGATGTCCTGCTCCCACCCCCCCAGGTACAGGTTGGCGTAGGAGGTAGTGGGAGCCATTGAAAAGCAACCAATTGTGGGTCAAGATGAATGAAAGTAGTTTCAATAGGAATTCATTGAAGGGCCAGTAGTGATGGTCCTGCTCTTCTAAGAAGGTGCGAACCATCCCGACGCCCTGCTCATGAGGGATGCTGGAGTAGAGGGCCCCCACATCCAATGTCACGAGCAGGGCGTCGGGAGGGACATCGACACCCTCAATCTGTTTTAGTAAGTCCAATGTGTCACAGACAAAGGACGGTAACCAAATCACATGGGGGGTCAGAAAAAAGTCCATGAATCTGCTGGCGTTCTCGGTGAGTGATCCTATACCAGACACAATCGGTCGTTCGGGGGGCGCATGTAAGTTTTTGTGCGTTTTTGGAAGCGCGTAAAAGGTAGCGGTTCGAGGGAATTTCTTGTCAAGGTATGAGTGAGTTTCCAAATCAATAAGATTTTCATGGTAGGCTTCTCCTATAAGAATTTTAAATTCCATAGCGAAGCGTTTGGTAAAAATGGGAGTAACCCGTCGATACCAGCATTTGTTGTTTAGAATGTCCATACACATCTTAATATATTGTTCATTAGTGAAAAGAACAATATTGCCTACCTTATGTGCCTGTTTGATTACTAAGTCAGGGTGATTACACAATTTTGAAAGTGATGTAAGTTGGTCAGGCGATAAATTTGCATTAATTGGATCAATATCCAACTGTCTTAACTCACCAATTGTAGCCATGAGAAAAGCCCATATTTGGGGATTGGTAGTCAGATCTGGGAATTTACTTGATTTTAATTTAAATTTTCCTGAAGGATTGGATCTTGCAAATGTGGAGGCACCACTGGTCTCCACGAGGGAGGTGTTCCATCACTTTTCTCCAAAAGTAAAATCAGATCTCTAAAGGCACGAAATTCTGCCATAGAAAAGTGTTTGATGCTTTCAGCCAAGTCCTTGTCCTGTTTTAAGCGGATCTGATCTTTGTCGAAAAGAAATTTGTAAGTCAGTTTCCTACAAAATAGATACACGTCTTTTATAGTGTCATACTTGTCTAGTTTGAAAGTGGGGCAAAAACTAAGACCATATCTTAATAAGTTTAAGTCTGTTGTAGAAAAATTAAAAGAGGTAAGGTCCATCCAGACCTATGTGAAGGGGGTCAGTGGGGTGGACAGGGGAAAATTTGAAGCTTGTGAGCCTACTGGAGCTAAATGTAGGTCAAGTGTGCTTTGTCTGGTTTGAGTTAGTGGAGGCGTCGGTACATTAGGTAGGAGTAGCGTAGTACTGGCTAGTGGACATAGGGAAAGTGAGTCAGTGGGATGGCTTCCAGAAGTAGGGAGTAATCCCAGTGAGTTCTGGAGTAGATTACGTGCTTGTGCTGCTATAGGCCCTAGATGGGTACTAGTGCGTGAAATAAGTAAATATCCCATATTGGGGTTAGTACGTGTCTGATCAGGGGGTGGTCTAGTATTCTGTGCAGTGTATCTGGCGCCCTCTTCGGGGCGTTTTTTAGGGTGAGGGGTGAAGGGTTGACTACCATTTAACCCTCTTTTACGAGTCCCCGTATTTGGATTGGAACGTGTATGAACTGTTGAATAAGGTGTAGAACGAGTAGAAGATGAAGATTGGGAGGAGTCCGATTCGGTCTCCTCGTCCCTAGTAGAAGATCCAGGCCCTTGGTATGGGCTTTTGGTATTAGTTCTAGTTTTTTTATTGAAGGGAGGTACATGCCATCGGTATGCATAGCCCTCCAAGAAAGCCATCTTGTCTCTATACATTTTGGTCTATTTTTTAGTAATAATATCCTTATTTAGACGATTAAGATATTCTTTCAATTCCTGACATTTTTTCTCAAAGTGGAGGTGGTTTTTGACCGCATCTTGTATTTGGAGAGCAGTGAGTTCCTGATCTAAAGCCACCAGGTCAGTTCTATATTGTACAACTAGCAATTTAATAAGTGCTGTACTACATTTAGTTAATTCCTGTTCCCAGTCATGTTTAAGTTCAGGAGAAACATTTTTAAAAGAGGGGAACAATTGAACCCGAAGACCCATTGGGCAGATATTGTCCTGTATATATTGTTGGAAAAACTCAGTGTGCCAATAGAGGTTTGATTTTCTCTTAAGCAGTCTCCTCGCTTTGGAGAGGAACTTGTTAAGAGCTAAATCATCCCTCGTAGAGGTATTACAGCTAGTATGGATATCACTCATATAGCCCGACCAGGCTTTGCCTACAAAGTCCATTCCTGTTCACATGTAATAACAACACCTGTTATAATAGACTGATTTAAACTGTAGTTCTACGAAGGTAAAGGAAAAGAAGAAGAAAAAGAAAAAGAACAAGGGAAGGGATAGAGCAATAGGGAAGGAGGGGGAACAATGGGGAGTGGAAGTAGGGAATGGAAAACAGGGATGAAAGGGTAAAGACAAGGATGACTAACAAGTCCCAACAATTGCCACAGAGAGAGAAGAAAAAACAGAAAATTGTTGGTAATCAAAAAGTAGAAAACCATCTAAAAAGAAAGGGGTGCTTCCTCCCAGTTAGTAGGAATCAACGAGTATACCAAGACTCCATCACAGGATGGTACTGTGGGGGTCTGGATGTAAAGCAGTGCCACGTCCTCGAAATAGTTATATATCAACAAGCACATAGGAAAAGGAATGGGCTTTTTAGGCACCAGTAAAAAATATATATAAATGTATTAAACGTAGAAATACAAAAAATATTCATGATAAAACCATTATAAAGCATATAAATACATGCAAAATTCTGACAATGTCATTGACCCTGAGATGGACTAATGAGACGACACATTGCAGCCATAACTGCAATGCTGTGTGGTGTACAGTAGAATGCTTTGCTCAACTAGTTTCGCAAATTAATGCTTCATTGGGAGCTCTGTAGCTGTTCTAAGAAGGGGGAAGAAAGACATTGAATAAGTATTCATGTAGCAATAGTAGTTAAGTGTAAAACTCTATACTTACAGCAATTATCAGGAAGTTCAGTTTCAGCATTATTTAGCAATGAATATCCCCAGGTCAACGTGAGTGAGGCTCCCAAATGTGACACACAAGGAAAGTGAGATAGATAGCGTGAGGGTGTATCCAGTAAGAAATGGCTCTACAGAGAGTAATACAAGTTATATTTTTAGTTTTTAAATAGTAAAGAGCTAGTTAGTTCATTGGAAATAGCCAATACATGCTGTCGGCCATAGTAGATGGGATAAAGCATAGAGCAGGTGGAAACCAAACAAGTACCGCTCCCACACAAACGCCAAGCGATGCCTGTATAGAGCCTACCTCTACATACATGCCAATCAAACATAGATCTGCCCCAAGTGGGCCAATTCCTAAATGTCTTGCAGGACAATTTCATGGTTCACATGGTAGATGCACCAACTAGAAATAAAGCGTTACTGGATCTACTGATTACCAACAATACAGACCCAATCACAGATATGGAAATACGGGGCAATTTAGGAAACAGCGATCACAGGTCAATTGGCTTCAGTATAAATCACACAAATAGGAAACATAAGGGGAATACAAAGACACTGAATTTCAAAAGAGCTAACTTCCCTAAACTATGAACCTTGCTAGAAAGCATGAATTGGGATAAAATCTTAGGAACAAAGAACACGGAGGAGAGATGGGCTTGCTTTAAGAGCATAATAAATAAGGGCATTAGCCAATGCATCCCATTGGGTAATACATTTAAAAGAGCAAACAAAAGGGTGGCTTAACTCCAATGCATATAAAAGCAAAAGAGAAGGCCTTCAAAAAATACAGGGTTGAGGGATCATCATCAGCATTCAGAATTTATAAAGAATGCAACAAGAAATGTAAGGGTGCAATTAGGGCACCTAATTATAGAACAAAAGTCACATAGCGGAGGAGAGCAAAAAAAATCCCAAGAAATTCTTTAAGTATGTATTCAGTATAAAAGGGAGGACAGACCATATTGGCCCCATAAAGAATGAGGAAGGACATCTGGTTACAAAGGTTGGGGAGATGGGGAAGGTATTGAATTTATTCTTCTCTTCAGTCTTCACAAGGGAATCAGGGGGCTTCAGTAACCAAAAATGCAGTGTTTATCCTCATGACACATCACAGGAAGCACCTCCATGGTTAACAGAGGACAGAATTAAAATGAGACTTGGGAAACTTACCATTAATAAATCACCTGGACCAGATGGCTTGCATCCGAGGATACTTAGGGAACTCAGTCAAGTAATTGCCAGACCATTGTTCCTAATTTTTACTGACAGTCTACTGACTGGAATGGTACCAGCTGATTGGAGAAAAGCCAATGTAGCACCAATATTTAAAAAGGGCCCAAAATACATCCCTTGGAATTGCAGACCAGTTAGCCTAACATCAATAGTATGCAAGCTCTTGGAGGGGATGATAAGGGACTATATACAAGATTTTAGTAATGAGAACGGTATCATTAGCAGTAATCAGCATGGATTCATGAAGAATCGTTCTTGCCAAACCAATCTATTAACCTTCTATGAGGAGGTGAGTTGCCATCTAGATAAAGGAAGGCCCGTAGACGTGGTGTATCTGGATTTTGCAAAAGCATTTGACACAGTACCCCATAAGCATTTACTGTACAAAATAAGGTCCGTTGGCATGGACCATAGGGTGAGTACATGGATTGAAAACTGGCTACAAGGGTGAGTACAGAGGGTGGTGATAAATGGAGAGTACTCAGAATGGTCAGGGGTGGGTAGTGGTTCTGTGCTGGGACCAATACTATTTAATTTGTTCATAAACGACCTGGAGGATGGGGTAAACAGTTAGGCTAAGCAGGGCAATAACTTCTCCGCAGGATGTGGAAACCTTGCAAAAAGATCTGAACAAGTGAATGGGGTGGGCAACTACATGGCAACTACATGGCAAAGGTTTAATGTAGAAAAATGTAAAATAATGCATTTGGGTGGCAAAAATATGAATTCAATCTATACACTGGGGGGAGAACCTCTGGGGGAATCTAGGATGGAAAAGGACCTGGGGGTCCTAGTAGATGATAGGCTCAGCAATGGCATGCAATGCCAAGCTGCTGCTAATAAAACAAACAGAATATTAGCATGCATTAAAAAGGGGATCAACAGAGATAAAACGATAATTCTCCTGCTCTACAAGACTCTGGTCCGGCCGCACCCAGAGCATGCTGTCCAGTTTTGGGCACCAGTCCTCAGGAAGGATTACTGGAAATTGAGCGAGTACAAAGGAGCAACAAAGTTAATAAAGGGTCTCAAGGATATTAGTTATGAGGAAAGGATGCGAGCACTAAACTTATTTTCTCTGGAGAAGAGACACTTGAGAGGGGATATGATTTCAATTTACAAATACCATACTGGTGACCCCACAATAGGGATAAACCTTTTTTGCGGAAGGGAGTTTACCTAGACATGTGGCCACTCATTAAAATTAGAAGAGGTTTAACCTTAAAGTGGTGTTGCCACCAAAAAAAAAAATTGGCTTAACAATCATAGAAAATATTGAAAAAAATAATTGGAAAAAAAAAAAAATCCCTCGTAGTCTGCCACCTTCAGTGCCCGGGCACTGACATCACTTCCCCTCGGCACTGCACAGTCATCTGGGACCTGTCACGTGTCCCAGATCACTGAGCGTCGAATCACGGCGCACGGCGGCACTCGCGCATGCTCAGTGGGTGCCCACATTAAGAATGCCGGTGCCGCGAGCGGAGCAGGGAACGAGGGGGGGCCTCGTTCCCCCGCATCGCTGGACCCTGGGACAGGTAACTGTCTGATTATTAAAAGACGGCAGCTGCAGTATTTGAAAATTGTGTGGGCCCTCCTCTTTAACTACGTAGAGGGTTCTTTATTGTAAGAGTGGCAAGGATATGGAATTCCCTTACACAGGCGGTGGTCTCAGTGGGGAGCATCGATAGTTTCAAAAAACTATTAGATAAGCACCTCAACGACTGCAACATACAGGGATATACAATGTAATACTGACATATAATCACACACATAGGTTGGACTTCATGGACTTGTGTCTTTTTTCAACCTCACCTACTATGTAACTATGTATGAGGATGGAGGTCCTGGTTCCACTATATAGAGTTTTAGTTAGACCCAGTTTAGAATACTGTGTTCAGTTCTGGAGACCTCATTTAGAAAAAGATATGCTTAAGATAGAATAAATTCAGAGGTGTAAAATTTGAGGGATAAAGCATATCTTAAAGCCCAACTGCTGGTAAACAAAAAGGGCCAAATGACGCACCCCCCGATCCAGCAGCAGACTGTTCCTGATGTCCTCCTCACATCCTGAGCAGGTCTATGGGTGTGATGACCTCAGGAACAGTACACTGCACTGGGTGGCAGGAGCCACAAGGACTGTGGGGAAGATCAGAGGATTGGGTAAGTAAATCTCCTTTCTCCAATCCCCTAGTCAAAAATGAGCAGTTAAACCTTGCAGTGTGGCAATTGGGCTTTAATATGTACAGCCCCAAGAAAAGAAGAGAAAATGGGAGCATGATTGAAACAAGTAATAAGCTAAGGTTTAGGCCTTATTTGGTTTGGCCTAAATCTTCTGTAGACTGTCACATGATAACTTCCTGCAGGCCCAATTGGTTGCGGCTGGGGAATAATCTTCCATGCATATACCATTAGATCAATGATGCCACCAGTCAGTGGTGTAACTAGAACCTTCAGGGCCCCGGTGCAAGAAACCATGACGGGCCCCCCTGAACCCCAGCCGAGGTCCTTCCCTCTGAGTCCGGTGGTGGAACTCCAGGGCTCGGTCACAGGTACGACTTTTGTGAGCCCTGTAGTTCCACCACTGGTATCAGCAGTTTTTTTAATTATTTTTTTTACAATTTTTTAGGAGTCCCGTTGGGAGACTTTGGTGAGATATCAGAGGTCTAAACAGACCTATGATGTTACACCTTTGAGACAAAGAGGAAGAAGGGAAAGGGAAATTGGGTCCCTGTCCTCTGGGGAGAAGTGGGCCCTGTCCCCAGGAGAGATTGGGTCCTTGTCCTTAGGGGAGATGGGGTCCATGTCCCCACGTAAGTAGGAGTCCCTGTCCCTAAGGGAAATGGGGTCCCTGTCCTCTGGGGAGAAGTGGGCCCTGTCCCCGGAGGAGATGGGGTCCCTGTCCTTAGGGGACATATCTCCCAGAAAGACCTGTCAACATCTGTGTATGACGGGGAGGAGGGGGGGTGCTGGCAGACAAGCCTGCGGTGTCCTTTGGGGAGCCGGCTCTCATAGGGCTGCACTGCATCTGTGTGCTTAAAGTTTGTTTGCCCGGGAGAAGTATGCAGTGCAGTGTGAGCCGGACTCAGGGGGCGGGACTCTGGCTGGGGAGGACAGACACCGGACTGAGCAGCACTGGGTGGAGCAGGAGAGGGGGACCCGGAGGAGTGGCAGAGGACACAGGTTGTGTGGGGAATGTGCAACTAAAGAGCAGCCAGTGCGCTAGTCGAGCATGGAGCTCTGCTAGTCACCCCCCACCTCCAGCCACCCATGCGCCCGGTGCCTAACCGCCTATGCTGCCACCGGCCATATGTAGAGGGGGCCACATGGGCCCCTTGCAGCACAGGGTCCGTTTGCGCTCGCGACTGCTGCACCCCCTATAGTTACGCTCCTGCCACCAGCATCCATGCCCCTTTGTTATATGTGGCTGCAGGCCAGCTGCATGCTCTCATGTGCCATTTTCCTGTGGGTACGAACTTTAGCTCATCACTAATTGAAAGTTTTAAATAAATTAAGGGAGAGAATAAGGCCCCTTTCACACTGATGGACGGATCAGGTCCGCCTGTCAGTTTTTCAGGTCCGCCTGTCAGTTTTTCAGGTCCGCCTGTCAGTCTTTCCCTGCTTAATGACTCATGAGAATAGATCAGTTTAGTTACCTTTTGTCATCCGATTCATCTGGCAGATTGGATGACAGTCGGATGGAAACCAGAAGGCAGCCTGTTTCCACCTAACAGCCCATAGAGGACAACAGGCTGTGTCCGCTCTCCACTCCGCCAGTGTGAAAGGGGCCTAAGGTTCAAGAAGGCAACATTTTTAATGTACAGGTATGCTAAAGAACACAGGAGCATGATCTCAAACTAATATTAGGAAAGTTAAGGAGTAACATCAGAAAGTATTATTTTCTTGATGCTTGGAACAGATTTTCAGAGGAGATAGTAAGTCAATTAACTGTAAGTAGATTTAAATATACTTGTGATAAACGTAGGTTGATCCGCATACAAAAATTAAAAAAAAAGGCAGACTCAGCAAACCACTTATTTTTTTCTGCATTCTATCTTCTAAATTTAGAACAGGCCCCAGAGGAAAACACACATAGTGCAGAGCAAAAAATTAACTCATTAGGCTCTGGAATCTGGCCAGGTATGATTAGGTGTGTTTCCCTGTCCTCTACTTTACAATAGATTGTGCACCTAGCTGAGAAGTCATAGATCCATTGTTGCAATTCTCCACACAGTGTACAGTTCCCTATTACAAGTCTTTATCATGTCCATCAATATGGGCAATCCTCTCTGATGTGCCCATTCATATGTTGCTTTCTGCCCCAAATGTCCAGGGGGGCCCAGTTGGCAAGGTTCATCAAGACAGGATCAATTGGCACAACTGCATTCACCTTGGCAATTTCATCTGCCACCATGTCTGGGATCAGGGGCACATGTGCATTAACATGCCCCACTTTAATGGTGCGGGAGTGAGCTTCCTTCCAGATGTAGTCCCAGACTTTCTTGCCTCCCCACACCACCTTTCCATGAATTACCCATTCATTGGACTTCCACGGGGGCATCCAAGTAGTCAGTCCTTTAAAAACTGCCCAGCTGTCAGCGTACATAGTGATGTGGGAAGAAGGATCCTCCTGAAGAGTCATCACTACAGCATTCAACTCTGCATACTGACTGGACCCTCCAATTCTGGTCTCCTGCAGGACTGTGTCTGTACTCGGGTTGTAGGCTGCTGCTGTCCATTTACGCCCAGACAAGGTTACTATGGCTGAACCATCAGTGAATCCTTCATGTCTTCTGATAGAGACTCAAAGGGTGGAGCCTCGTGAATGGGGGATGACTGCATCACAGGATTTTCTTTTTCTGGCTGGGTGCTGGTGAAAGTAACAAGCCCTGCCAACTGTTTTGAAATGTCTCTGACATCCCCAGCTGCAATACCCCCTCTTTCTTGAAGGTACCACTTCCATTTCATCAGTGTCTGGTTCTAGGCTACAGCTGCCCTAGTGGTCAGTTCATTATCTCTCACCCATCCTGCTATTGGCAATGCAGTATGGATGGATGACTGTGTCCTTTTCTGTAATGGTCTTTACATGTTGAAGTGCTGTGTACGCTGCAAACAGGTACTTCTCTAGGGGCGTTTATCTTTTCTGTGCCCCTGTCAGTTGCTGTGACCAAAATCCAATAGGTATGACTCTCTGTCCTTTCTTTTCGTTTGGCTGCCACAGACATCAAGATATGGTACCATCCTGCTCCACTACATCCAGCTGAAATAGTACTAATCCCTGATGCTGCAAAATGGCTTCTTTAGCAGCAAGGAATGTGGTCTTCTACTCTGAACCCCGATAGAATGCTGCCTTTTTTCTGGTGACATTGTATATAGGCCTCAGGATTAGTCCAAGATGTGGGATGAACAATCTCCAGAATCCCACAACTCCAATGAACTGTCAACTGTCTCTGGAATGTTCCTCATCATTCCCAGGAAGTTCACCTCTGTGGCAGGTCCTTTGTTGATAGCCCACCCTCATTTCTCCATGTGCTGCATCGGCAGGTGCAGTGCTTCAGTTACATCTTCTTTCGTCCCAGAGATCATGATGTCATCAATGTAGTGAAACACAGCGACTTTCAAATTCAGGGTACTTAAATCTCGGGCAATCAGTCCATGGCAAATTGTTGGAGAATGAACATAGTCTTCAGGAAGCACAAAGGCAAACTGGTTCTGACACTCTGGGTCTATCAAAACAGAAAAGGAACCATTAATGTCTATCAAAGCATAATATTCTCCAGCCTCTTTAGCAGTTTTCTCAATGATTGAGATCATATATGGTACAGCTGACTTCAATGGAGGTACCACTTTGTTTAAACCTCTGTAATCCACAGTCATTCTATATGTCTCATCAGGTTTCTTTACTGGGAACATTGGAGACGAGAAAGGACTTACAGCAGGCCTAATAAAGGATAAGGAACCTCCCAATACCCTTTTCTGATTCTCTCTAACTCCTCCCCAGGATAAAGAGATTTGGGTTTTGGTTCATGTGTAGTTTTGGGAATTGGTTTGGAGCTAACAGAAGGGGTCTGTTCTGTTTCCTCTAAATGTAAGCTTATGTTATCTTCACTAGGAGTAGTGTTCCTAATCCTGACAGTTGTCCTCACTAACGCTTTCCACCTCTTCAGTAGGGATGAGCTTCGAGTTCGAGTCAAACTCATGTTCGACTCGAACATTGCCTGTTCACCCATTCGCCGAATAGCGAACAATTTGGGGTGTTCGCGGCAAATTTGAAAAGCCGTGAACACCCTGTAAAAGTCTATGGGAGAAATCAAAAGTGCTAATTTTAAAGGCTTATATGCAAATTATTGTTATAAAAAGTTTTGGGGACCTGGGTCCTGCCCCAGGGGACATGTATCAATGCAAAACAAAGTTTTGGGGGATCCCCGACCCTGTTTTTTTTTATCAAAGACTTTCAATGACTGATCTCTGTATTACAGGGAGCCGACAATTCATTATAGCCACGAGTGCTTTTAAATGACTTTTTTTCCTGCCGAAATTACACTTTGTGCAGGGACAGTTCTAAGCACGGGAAACAAGCGCCCCTTTACAGGCATACTATACACACCCCCTAGGTACTAAATTTAAAGGAATATTACACTTTTATTGTTTCACTTTAAGCATTATTAAAATCACTGCTCCCGAAAAAACGTCCAGTTTTAAAAAAAAAATTGCATTGATACATGTCCCCTGGGGCAGGACCCGGTACCCCAAACACTTTTTATGACAATAACTTGCATATTAGCCTTTAAAATTAGCACTTTTAAATTTGAACGTTCGAGTCCCATAGACTTTAATAGGGTTCTAAAGTTCACACGAATTTTAGGTCTGTTCGCAGGTTCTGGTGCGAAACGAACAGGGGGGGTGTTCGGCTCATCCCTACTCCTCAGCAATTCTGCAGTAGAAATCCCATCTATTTCATCTTTAGGTATTCCTGCCTTTAATAGGTCCACCCACATTTATTTCCTAGAGATAACTAGCCTGGTTTTCTATTCACCTCCTGTCTTCTCTAGCCCATTGCCTTTCTTCTATGTTCTTTTGTGCTTGTATTCTTCCTGTCTGGCCTTGACCTTATCTACTGCCCTGACAGGTTTTGTTTTAGTCTGCTCTAGCTCTCCCAACTGGCTTAAAAGGTTAGTGGCTTCATGAATCTTGCTGCTTAATCCCATTTTTACGAGCAAGGACAATAAAGGAGTCCTGAGATTAAATGGTGCAGACTTCATCAGTTTAGAGCGCAGAGCAGACATAAAGGATTCCATATCTGGGCTCATCCATTCTGGAAACGTATTTAATCCTGTTCTACAACCCATCTCACGTAACCTGGAAATACTCTCTCCTATTGATCTCCAGGAGTAGGTATTTTCCAGGTCAGTAGGTCCAGCGTATACTTGGACTATTCCATCTCTCACAAGGTCTAACAGTGAAAAATTCACACTAAACTCTGGCTTTTTGCATGGCCTGGCACAATTGTGGATCATGGGTTAACACTCCCATAGTCACTGCTTCCTTACCTGACAAAACAATACTGTCCGCCCCTTCATCCCACAAGCATAGGAGCCTACCCAATAGGGCTCCCCCAGACCTTTGTTTGTATTGTTTTGCCAGCTCATGGAGTTCAGTTTGTGTAAACTTCTGCCAAATCCTCTTTATCATGTTGTCTTTTCCTATGCTTAGTAATGAGAGGTCTGGCACACTTTTTCTTTCCCGATAGCAGATCCTCATCTGAAATATCAAATTCTATCTCCTCATCCTCACTATCATTTGAGGAGAGCGCATCCTCACAATCCCAGTTTTGAAATGTGAAAATGGCACACTGGTACGCTGGCTTTACTAACAGGTTTACGTCCCTTCTTTTTCCTTAAGGCAATAATTGATTTGGTCATGAGGGTTGCACACCGCTCTTGCAAATCATCAGCCCAACTAGCAGTTGAACGAACACACTCCAAAGCAACTGCTAGATGGTCATTTAATGCCTTAATTTCTGCCTCTGCCTCCTCCCTCCTTTGTGACTCAGTATAGAGAGCATGGAGAAAGTACCAACCCATTGTGTACACTGTCCTCTTCTCTGCTTTACTTAGATAAAACTCTTTAAGGCTAAAGTCTTGAAAATGATCTGTGACTTTATTACCCCAAGTCTTATTCAAGGGAGAAGCATACTTTGCAAATTCTTTAGCAAGAGGCTCCCACTCATTGTCTCTGGCCCAGATAGGTAAGCTGCACACTTCTTTCTGGCCACCAGAAACCTCTGCAGCCTTGCTTTTCCTAAACAGTTCACGCAGCATTTTACCTAGCACAAGCTACACAACACACCACACAAAAACAGATCTTCTTCAGTTTAATTTTTAGCGCAAATCCAGACCATGAGTCCCCAAATGTTATGCATGCGTCTTTTTTTTTTAAAAGGTTCTTGCCGTAAAACCAAGGAAACTTAGACCTCTTTGGTATATCAATGTGCTTTTACTAAACAAACATACTTTACATACAAAACTATTACAATATTAGGAATATAGTAAAAGACTGAAAGATATACCTACAACAAGAAAAATGCTACCTAGTTCCTAGCAAAACTATGGTCTGTATACAATAATGCTCCGTACACACGGTCGGAAATTCCGACCACAAAATCCGTCTGATTTTTTCCGACGGATTTTGTCCGACAATGGTGTTGCATACACACGGTCGGACAAAGTTGTCTGAAAATCCGATCATCCTGAACGTGGTGACTTTGGTGCATACGGCGGGACTACGTAGAGGCTAGTAGCCAATAGCTTTGGTCTTGTAATGTGATCTGAGCATGCGTGGCACTTTGTCCGTCGGAATTCGCTACACACGATCGAAAAAAGTCCGATAGGACTTTGTTGTCGGAAAATTTGAGAGCAGGATCTCAAACTTTTTCTGTCGGAAATTCCGACGGAAAAAGTCATATGGAGCCCACGCACGGTCGGAATTTCCGACAACATGGTTCGATAGAACATTTTCCGTCGGAAAATCCAACCGTGTGTACGGGGCATAAGAATACACAAAAAAGATTACTTAGCTCCGCTTATAGAAACTTCACAATCTCCTTGGCAATGAGGGCCCTTTGATGATTGCAGGAGATCGGCGAAAAGCATCTTCAGGTTCTGGCAGAGACCTTCCTTGATGTTACGTCATTACAAAGTCCTGCTTTCAAATCTCTGTTCTTCGCCTTTGTTTGGAAAGTTTTAAGAAGACAATCCCACCTGGGCATATCATTTTCTGCCCAATTACACTGATGTCACAGATAGCAATAACTCAAGCTAGATATTTATAGTTGACAAGAAACAATGGTAGCAGAGAGGGTATTTTGTGTAAGCACTCCTGGACATCTGTTGGACAAATGTCCACTTACAGAAAGTCTGAACAAACAGACCAAATTTCTGAATGTGAGGCTGGAATAGTCACAAAAATATATACAGTATAAATATACATATCATATACACACATCTCCATGTATTTTATTTACATTAAAAAACACATCAGATGCAATATAGAGCGATAACACCAAATTTAACACATCTGCTCCCCATTCACACGTGATACCTTGTAACACTAACGAGTCACATGACACCAGGGAGGGAAAATGGCTAATTGGACCTTTGGACATTTTCACTTAGAGGTGTACTCACTTTTGTTGCCAATGGTTTAGACATTAAAGCGGTGTTCCGCTTAAAAAAAAATAAAAAATGTAAAGTCAACAGCTACAAATACTGCAGCTGCTGACTTTTAATAATTGGACACTGACCTGTCCCAGAGTCCAGCAATGTGTATCTCCCTCTCCGCTCGGCGGTGCCGGCATTGTAACTGTGATTGGCCGTGCAATCATCTGGGACCTGTGACGTGTCCCAGATGATTGACAAGAGGGAGGGGGCAAAGCTGATCTCCCATCCTGTGCCGAGGGAAGTTACGTCAAGAGCCCAGGCGCTGAAGGAGGCAGACTATGAGGGACCCCCTAGCAACAGGCATTTAGAGGTGAGTAAAAAAAAATTTTTTTCACCAAATGTTTATTTTTTTTATGCACATAAATTAATTATTATTTTTTGGGTGGAACTCCACTTTAATGGCTGTGTGTTGAGTTATTTTGAGGGGACAGCAAATGTACACTGTTATACAAGCTGTACACTCACTACATTGTAGCAAAGTGTAATTTCTTCAGTGTTGTCACATGAAAAGATAGAATAAAATATTTACAAAAATGTGAGGGGTGTACTCACTTTTGTGAGATACTGTAGGTGAATAGTGGAAAAAAAGATATCAGCAGGCATTGTCCAAGTTTTTTTTATTATTTTTTTAAATTTTTAATACAAGCGCTTTAAGTACCTGAATTTGACTTGGTATCAACCTCCTGCAGTCCCTCTACAGCAGAGCTGTAGAGAGGGGAAGGGAGAAGCAGCACAAGGAACAGTGATGGCACTAACGCCGTTAAAGTAAACGGCGTTACTTTAGAGGGTAACGAGTAATCTAGCTGATTACTCTTCCCCTCGCGGTAACGCCGTTCCCATTACTGGGGCGGCGTTACCGCAATTACCCGCCGCGATCGCGGAGCCGTCCGCAGCCTCGGCCTTAGGAAAGGCCGCGGCTTCGGCCTAGCTCCGGAGCGGCGGCCGACGGGTGCACCAAGATGGCCGCGGCTCCGGCCTAGCTCCGGAGCGGCGGCCATCTTGGTGCACCCGTCGGCCGTTTACAATGTGATTGCTCCGTCAAATGACGGAGTGATCACTTTGTAAACAAACCGGGGTCAAGATGACGCTGGTCTCCCCTCTGTGTACAGATCTGTACAGTGGAGGGGAGAGATCGGATGGCAGCAGCCATCCCTCCATACCCTGCCACTACTCTGCAACACCCTGCTAATACTGCGCAATACTCTGCAACACCCTGCTAATACTGCGCAATACTCTGCAACACCCTGCCAATACTGCGCAATACTCTGCAACACCCTGCCAATACTGCGCAATACTCTGCAACACCCTGCCAATACTGCGCAATACTCTGCAACACCCTGCCAATACTGCGC
This sequence comes from Lithobates sylvaticus, assembly GCA_028564925.1. Lineage (NCBI taxonomy): Eukaryota > Metazoa > Chordata > Amphibia > Anura > Ranidae > Lithobates > Lithobates sylvaticus. Next base: position 176,440,762 of record CM053029.1, on the reverse strand, counting down.
AATACTCTGCAACACCCTGCCAATACAGCGCAATACTCTGCAACACCCTGCCAATACTGCGCAATACTCTGCAACACCCTGCCAGTGCCACTACTGCGCAATACTCTGCAACACCCTGCCAATACTGCGCAATACTCTGCAACACCCTGCCAATACTGCGCAATACTCTGCAACACCCTGCCAGTGCCAATACTGCGCAATACTCTGCAACACCCTGCCAATACTGCGCAATACTCTGCGACACCCTGCCAATACTGCGCAATACTCTGCAACACCCTGCCAATACTGCGCAATACTCTGCAACACCCTGCCAATACTGTGCAATACTCTGCAACACCCTGCCAATACTGCGCAATACTCTGCAACACCCTGCCAATACTGCGCAATACTCTGCAACACCCTGCCAATACTGCGCAATACTCTGCAACACCCTGCCAATACTGCGCAATACTCTGCAACACCCTGCCAATACTGCGCAATACTCTGCAACACCCTGCCATACCCTGCAACACCCCGCCATACCCCGCAACACCTGGCCATACCCCGCCACACTCTGCAATACGCGGTAATACCCAGCCATACTCGGCGATACCCAGCCATACTCGGCGATACCCAGCTATACCCAGACAATATTACAGTTGGGGAGATGACGTGGATATTACAGTGGGGGCTTTATGGTGGTGGAATTTTCAAAGGTTTTTGCAAATTCAATTATTATTTGCTGATCCGAAAAATGATCCGATCCGTGACTCTGCAACGATCCGATCCGTGAGTTTGGGGGGGGACAGATGTACAGGGGGGGAACAGATATATGTGTGGGGGGGGGACAGACGTGTAGTGGGGTACAGAGGGGGGAACATATATATGTGTGTGGGGGGGGACAGACGTGTAGTGGGGTACAGGGGGGAACAGATATATGTGTGTGGGGGGGGGGACAGACGTGTAGTGGGTTACAGAGGGGGAACAGATATATGTGTGTGTGGGGGGGACAGACGTGTAGTGGGGTACAGAGGGGAAACAGATATATGTGTGTGGGGGGGGCAGACGTGTAGTGGGGTACAGAGGGGGAACAGATATATGTGTTGGGGGGGAAATAGACGTGCAGGGGGGAACGCGCCCCTTGCTTACAGTAATACTAGACCCGCCCCTAAGAATATTAAAAAAAAAAGTCAGTTACTTTGCTGAGTAACTAATTACTTTTCCAATGTAGTAACTGAGTTACTAACTCAATTACTTTTTTGGGAGAAGTAATTTGTAATGTAACTAATTACTTTTTTAAAGTAAGATGACCAACACTGACAAGGAGTCAGTTTTGGGTGTTGCAGTACTGATAGGTGGAAATGACAGAATGACAGAGAGACAAGCATATCAATGTGCTGCTTTATTGCCCAGTCACAGGTAGGAGGTGTATAGGAGACCTGTAAGTGAAAGTGAAACTGCAGCAGACTAAGATCAGGTTAGGCAGGACAGTGCTGTATGGCAGAGCTGTGTAAATCTCATGCCCGGATGGACAGAAATGCAAATCCTTTGGCAGGTAAAACAGCAGTTGTATATGTATTTCATCTGTCTATTTTGCTGTTTGCCTGGAGTTTAGCTGTAACAACCATTCTTCCAGTAAAATGAAGCCTTCTTGCAATACTATTTTCCATGCCAACAGACATTCATTGTAAACACATTGCTGGGAAACAATAAAATATTTAAATATATTCCTGAAATTGTCCAAAATAACCTTTTTGTAAGTAGAAGTCAGTTTATTGTCACAGTCATGTTCCTTGTACTAATAAACCTTCTATCCACAGATATAAACAATTCCTCTGGTCTGTTTAGCTGGTTGTGGCACGCACGTATCAGCGTCGAGTGCATGCTGGGCGAACCGTATGTCATGTCAAGTCTTGTCACCACAAGCCACTCTGACACAATAAGTATGTGATTTACACAGCCAACAAACACAGGGGACTGGAAACACCAGAATGTAATAGTACAGAGGAATGCACGGCTTAAACTAATTTTATACGGCTGGAGCGTCACTGTATTACTCATCTCTTTGGGTGTACAGTGACAGACGGTTATGGTTAATGTGTATGGCTCCAGAAGCCCCTCCCTGGCTCCCACTGAATATTTTAAATGAAAGTTTACCAACCAAGAACAAAAACGTGACATGTTGCAGCTTACAGTTGTCCAATGTGGCAGCTGCTTTTTTCCCCTTAAAGTGAATGTAAACCTTCACATATACCCAGTGAAGTGAACAGCCTCAAATGACACACAGAGATGAAACAAATCTCCCTACATATGTTTTACAAGTATATTTGCTGTCTTCCCGTTTCTACATTCTTTGGAAAGTGCAGATTGTGTTAGCAATCTTTCTTCCTCTTTTAGCAGTGGGCTGGGAGTCTGGGTTTACACTGTATGAGAGCTGATTGGAGGAGAGAGACACGCCCCCCCCACTCCACATAGGCAGAGGAATGAAGGAACATGCAGAGCTGTAGTCTGAGTAGACAAGCTCTGTGCTAATCTCCCTCTAAACCCCCTCAACACAAATTTTCAGCTGCTGTTCTCTAATGTGTCGGAAAACTTGTCAGAAGTGACTCTGCTGATAACAAAGGAAGGACGCACCAGAGAGAAACGACACTTAGAGCTTTGGAGAGAGATAAGTAAACACTACAGAAATACGTGCTTAGGTCAAATTTCATTAATGGGCTTTACAACCACTTTAATTTTTACCTGGCCAGTAATCCACTTCTTGTCCTAGAATGATGACACTGACTCACTGCCTTGTATCTTTGGAGCGAAATCATTCCCTTAGGACAGGCAGTGTGTTAGGACTGCAGAACGCCTCTCCCTTTTCCCATCACCACAGCACAGGGGGAGGTGTTCTGTAGTACACTGAGAGAAAATTGAACAATATAAGAAGGGAAAAGGTAATATAAGAGTGCAGCACAGGCTTTGTTAGCAAGTGTTGGCACCGCTATTGATCTCTTATCATTTAAATTATTATTACTTTGTGGTATTTCACATTATTAGTTTTCAACATTTTCGGCATGATCAGAACAGTGTTTATTAGACATTATCAACTATATATTTAACAGACCACAGGGAGCAAAAGGAAGTTCATTGGGGTTTACATACAATGAGTTTATGATGTACCCCAACTTTTTTTTTACCTGTATGATCGTTTTGAATTATTAATCACTTTTGTGACTAACTGAAAAGAAAACAAGAATCCAAAGTGCATTAGTCCAGGTCAAACCCTTTAAAACGCTATTAAAACCAAAAACAACATTTTAAAGGTAATTTCACTTTTGTGAAAAAAAATAGGAAATAAAAAATATTAATATAGCGTATACAATTGCGACACAAGTCATATTGTAAGTGAATTTTATTAAGAAATACCTTTCCTTTTCAATCTGCAGTGCTGTCATTTTCTGTAAAAATGCAATGCAATATGGCTGCCCCTGGACGATGTCATCTGTGACGAAACGGCATAGGGAGGAGCGGCGTGCTGACGTCAGCGCAAACAACGCAAGGTCCCAGAAGGAACGGGCTGTTAATTGAGAGCCAGCCGGCTCGACTAGTTATATGCTGAATTAGACTATGGAAGCCTTCTTTCATTTCAACATGGAGAACTATTGACCGCGGGCAACTCCAAGGATACTTTGAGCAGAGGAGTGGGGATATCTTGCTGGCAAGCATAGAGACCCAGTCTAGGGTATAAGCCAGAGGAGAATTTGATCTCCCTAAAAAAGAGATCAATACAGCTGGTAAACGGCAGTTGTTTCTCAGGTGGAGGAATCTTTCTACCCTAATTCATCACTATTCTCTGGGTGTATATTGTTTTAAGTCACCAATGATCAGTGAACTGAGGATCTCTTATATGAACTTATTCTGGAAGTGTTACATAATTGCAGAACTTTTGTTTCTTCAATATCTTTGGTGTGGACTCTATAATAGGGTTTTCAGCCCTTAAACAACTGTGATCCATGTTTCTTTATGGTTTAAGTTTAACAACTTTAACTTTTTGAGTTATATGTTCACATCTTGCAGTAATATTGTTCCTCACTTATTGTCAAATGGATTGGGAGCTATGATAGACTCCTTCGATACTGATAGATCATATATGTGAATATATGTCACTATAATTATTTAATTTCACACAGCGCAGCTTACCTTTTTGTAATTGATTTATTGTGTGTGTCTCACATTTAAGTTGCAGCAGTATTTGTACATTATCACACTTCAGTACGGTAGGTTCATAAGACAGCGCAGTAATTTCACCTTTGACAATGCAATATGGCTACCTGAAGATGTTCTGTACATCTACATAGGCACAGAGAAACACACAGGGAGTAAAGAAAGGTAGGAATCTGCAACAAAGTTTGTTAAATTCCCTGCAATGTACATAGATCACCCAAAGGGGAATGTTTTTTTCTCAAGAAAGGTGGAGTTACTCTTTAATAAACTGTAGTTTACCAATCCTTAGATGTGACCTCTGCATTCGTTTTATTTTTTAGGCTTTTTTTTACCTAGTGGTCCAGCCAGTTAGTCTTTTTTTTTTTTTTTACCTCCTTTAACAAACCAAGCTGTGGAAGTTAGGCTGATATAAACCATAACACTGACAGTGTTGCTTACAATTTATTGTAAAACCTTTATCCCAAAAGGTAAATAAAAAATGAATGCTGTAACTCCTTAAAAAGTGTTAGGTGGCATTCAAGTTTAATTTGTTAGTCAAGTCCATCTAAATTCACTTGAATCACTTAAGATCCATAAGGTGAATGATCCTGCATACATCAAGAAGGGCATTGAATCCCTGATGGAGCGGAAAGATCTCGTCATACGTCCGGCGGACAAAAGAGGAGGACTTGTAGTACTTAGCAAAGCTTATTATAATAACGAAATGGGAAATTTACTTAGTGACTATAATACATAATTGATGCTCACCAAAGATCCTATGTTTCAGTTTAAGGAAGAGTTACACTCCCTTATAGAAAGAGGGAAACATATAGGAGTTCTAAACACCAAAGAAGCATTATATTTAGACCCACTATTTTGTTGTATTCCAATAATATACTTTTTGCCAAAAATCCATAAGGATAGTACTAACCCACCAGGTCGGCCAATAGTCAATGGCATTGACTCAGTCTCGTCGAGACTCGGTCAGTACATTGACTCTAGAAAAAAGGAAGAAAATTCCCCATGGGGTTTTTAGGCAGCAGAAAACACACTTAGTTGGTGAAAAATCAAATAGTTTTTATTTTTTTATCAAAAAAGAGGTAATGAGTACAAATAGTTATTTAAAATTCGAGCTCTGGTTTACAAATTGTGAACTTTCGAAATCAGAGTACATACAATATTCACCTAAAATTGATTTGGAAGGAAATTATTTCAAAACAGTATTACAGTAAGTTTACAACAATTATTTATTTGGGGTAGTGGGGTGTTTCTTATGAATAAATAATTGTTGTAAACTTACTGTAATACTGTTTTGAAATAATTTCCTTCCAAATCAATTTTAGGTGAATATTGTATGTACTCCGATTTCGAAAGTTCACGATTTGTAAACCAGAGCTCGAAATTTAAATAACTATTTGTACTCATTACCTCTTTTGTGATAAAAAAATAAAAACTATTTGTTTTTTCACCAACTAAGTGTGTTTTCTGCTGCCTAAAAACCCCATGGGAAATTTTCTTCCTTTTTTCTATAATCATATACGGGGTGAGCAGTCAGCTCAAATCTATCCATTTGCTCTGCACTTTTTTTTTTATTTTTTACATTCAGTACACTGACTCTTTCATTCAACCCATTGTCTCTGAAACCAGATTTTTTTTGAAGGATACAAAGCACATCATCCAGATCCTTGAGGCTCTTACTATTTTGTCTTCTTGTTTTCTGATAGCAGCAGATGTAAGTTCCTTGTACACCATTATTAGTCACGAAGATGCCCTGACTTCTGTATTTAGAACATCTGACCTTACCAGAAGACATAAGAGCTTCATTTTGGATCATTGATTATTATTTATAATTTTTTAAATATTTTAGTCTATTACATGTTTGTATATAGACTTATTGATTATATCTGTGTTTCCATTTTGATTGAATATGTTTAGATTAAAAATATAGTGATGATGATTGAATTTGAATGGTGATGATGATTGAATTTGAATAGTGATGTTACTTTAAATATTGTCAAAGGGTGGCTGCGATGATGTCAGGTTTTTTAAATAAGTGAGAAAATGTTTTAGCCCTGTTTTATTTTAAATTGAGAATATTAATTTTGGTTTTATATACGCATTAAACCATCCTCGCCTGTGTGCCTGCCAGGGGAGTCTGAACACTGGCCAGTCATTGCTGTGGGTGTGCTCGGTTTTCTGTGCTCATCCACAGAGTGGGTCGTATGCTCGCTGTTAAGGCTGAGTGTGTTAGTTACCTAGGCAATGGCTTCACAGGGAGGGCTGGCCCGAAAAGGCAGAGTTTTTAATTTTTTTCCTATGCGTTCCAACTAGAATCTTTAATCATGTGTTTTTGGTCACATGACTGGGCATCATGCCATCATTGACGTCACGGCCGCTATAGCGACGGAAAGAAGTAAATAGGAAGTGCTTTAGTGCAACCTCCAGGCGGTTGAAGCTGATTGGACGGCTTCCACCGGAAGTTAATTACACAGGTGAGGCATATAGGTGGCACATTATATATACACAGATTTGACACATGGGACTCTATTATCGCTGAGGAAGTCCCGCATCAGGACGATACGCGTGCAGGAGTACCCTAGGACGTCACTGCAGCCACCTTATCCATCTATGTCTGTAAAGACTATATATCACACCATTCATCCCAGCACTGGGGTTATAATGCTATCTATGTGAGTACCTGTCTTTTTCGAATAAAGGAAGTTATTTTAGCCACACAGTGTGCACTATATATTTCCTTTTTTATTACATGGTACTATGGCTGGAAACTAAGAGTAACAGCGTGCGGTTGTTTAAAGTAGAGTGATATCTCATCCCATACATCTACCTGTTCAAGCCTCCATCTATGACCACTGTCAGTGGTGAATGCCTGTTTGACCCATCTGTTAGTTCAGGGGTCCAGAGACTGAGGTGAGCGGTTTGGCTAGCTGGTGGTGGAATCACAAATAAGTTGCACTTTATGAACGCCTGTGAGCACCCTTACCACCGCAGAGGAGATCGATTTCTGTCTAGGCTTGTTTTTCATTTTCCCATCGAGGGGACTTTTTCAATAATTTTATGTTATGAGCAACATGTCAGTTTGTTCTTTGTATTATTAGCGCTGCACTGTAATTTATCCATCTAAATTCACTAGTGCATCTAAGGATGGCCATAGATGGTCCCTGCTGAACCATCCAAAAATCGATCCATCTATGGCCAATTTAATACTGCCCTCTCCAAACACTGCCAGTGCAGCTGTCTAAAGGTGTCTCTATTGCTCCTACATCCAGAGCACACACACCCTACGACAGGAAGCCTGCGGCACCTGCGGTGCGGGTGCCAATCACATGCAATGTCTGAGATCACTATTGTGTGAACCTGGGCTGATTTGGGTTCTTTTTTTTACCAAAGAATTGTAGCAGAATACATTTTGACCTAAATATATGAAGAAAGATTATTTATTTGCAAAACTTTATAACATAAACTAAGAAAACCTTTTTTTTAATACATTTTTGGTAATTGTTCCTTTATATAGCAAAAAGAAAATTAAAAACCCTATGGTGATTAAAGCGGAGTTCCAGACATTTTGAAAGTTTATGAAAAGTCAGCAGCTACAAAATGTGTTAATAAACAGACACTTACCTTTCCCACGGTCCAGTGATGCGGCCGCCCGAAGCCTCGCTCCTCTCCCTCTCCTCTCTGCGGCGCCGTCATTACAAGTGTGGGCACCCGGCATTTACAGCTTGCGACTTTACAGCCGGGTGTGCACTGCACATGCGCGATTTTGCGCTGCACCTTCTCAGTGGCCAGGCAATCTTCTGGGACCTGTGACGTTTCCCAGAAGATTGGAGGGAAATAAGAGGAGTCTCCTGGGCGGGCAAACGGAAGTGGGAGCTGGCTACCTATTAAGACTAGGTACCCGCTCCCCCCCCCCCCCAAAAAAAATGACATGCCAAATGTCAGGGGGCAAGGAGCGCTTAAAGAGGAAGTTCCACTTTTGGGTGGAACTCTGCTTTAAGTATCACCAAAAGAAGGCTCTATATGTCTCAAAATATGATCACAATTAAATTTGGGTAAAGTGTTGCATGGCTGCATGAGTAATTGTATTCAGAGTGTGTCAGTGGTGAAAGCTGAAAATTGGCCTGGCTAGGAAAGGGTAAAAGTCTCCACTATTAAAGTGGTTAAGGATTGGTTAGTTCTCTGTTAAAAAAAAAAGGTTTGGTAAGTGGAAATATAATACATTTTTGTTTTGGGGTTTAATACCATTTCATTACAATATAAAAACCAAGTATTGCACTTATAAAGAAAACTAATGAAGATGGATGGGGTAATGACAGACTTTGATGAAGAGGTGGAGGCCTTGAAACATATTAGTGACAGCGCCCTTTTGAGGAATCATGTAGACTTGTAGAGCTACTATTAGCCCTATCCTGAGAGGTATGCATATACCCCCAGGTCAGATTTGTGTTGAGGCTGGCTAATGTAAAAGGAGTAGTAAAGAGAATTCTAGATCCTCCCTCTAGACCGTCTAGTTTTTGGGAAAAAGAGGGCTTCTATGCGTGCCGTAAATGCAAGGCATGCAGTGAGGTGACCACCCCTATGAGAGGAATGGTCAAATTTACCTCAACAGTGAATCATAGAGAATTTAAAATAAAGTAGTTTATAATGTGCAATGTCACGCATGTGTGTATTGACATTCCCATGTGGGTTGATGTATGTGGGCTGCACAAAAAGACCCTTGAAGGTCAGCATTGCGGAACATATACAAAATATAGAACTTGGATTTAAAGACCACAATGTCTCAATGTCAAAAATTACATTTTAAATGACATCATAATCAAGACCCTACAGGACTGAAGTTTTGGGGAGTAGATCATGTAAAAAAAGCGTGGAGCGGGTCCAATCAGGTGAGAGAACTCTTCAAAAGCAAGACTTATTGGATTTTTTTAATTGGCACACTCTCCCCTAAAGAGTTAAACGTTGTTAGACATTAATTGTTTTATCAGCGATTACTGAGGTTATACACCCATCACCCCTGTTCTCTGTGCTTTTAGCAATTATTTAGTGTATATGGGTTCCCTACAGCTTTTTCTCTTTTATTTCACTTCACAAAGCTCCCAACTGTCCCTGATTTTGAGGCACTGTCCCTGATTTGGAGCAATGTCCCTCTTTCCTCCTCATTTGTCCCTCATTTTGGTTTTATCTCTATAGATGTATATAAAATGCACTTTTTATCTATCAAAATGCGTTTTCCAGTGCTAAACCTTTCATATGATTTCTAAATTGTTGCACTTGTAAATTCCAGAAGCCAATATAAAGGAATAGTAGTGGTAAAAAAAAAAAAGCACTTGTGGGTTTAACCAGTCTTGTTTTTTGTACAATTCTCCTTTAAGGGGGCGTGGCAAGGGGGTGTGTCCTATGCCTGCATACTTTTGCTGATAGGTGTCCCTGATTCCCATCTCAAAAAGTTGGGAGATATGACTTCACTATGCCATCCCTTTATGTCATATGTGATAATGTTATTTTTATTGATACTATTACTTGCTTAGTGTCGCTATTTAATTCAATTAGTGATGGTTATATAGAATCAGTAATTTTAGGTGTTGCTATTACAGTTTTATTTTTAATACCAGTTATTTACCTATGGATTATTCATAATATTGGGTTGTTCTATTATGTCGGTAGAATGCTGCCCTTTACTACTGTATACTATATACTGTATTTATATATTTTTACCCTATTATGGAGATGTTGCTCTTCTACTTTATATTTTAGCTATTAGGTAATGTTGTTATTCATTACTTTATATATTAGACAATGTCCCTTTAAGAATGCTTTTAATATTGCCCAGTGACTCTTTTGTATAATATTTTAGCCATTAGGTAATGTTGTTATCCACCATTTTAGATATCAGACGATGTCCTTTTAAAATGCTTTTTAAGTACGCTCAGTGACTATTATGATAGCGTGGTTCTATATGTCTGTACAGGTCTCTTATATTCCGGTGCTGTTATTAAAGCGAAGTTCCACCCAAAAATGGAATTTTGGCATGTAATTTTTTTTGGGGGGGGGGGGGGGTACCCTCTTTTTAGAGGGTCCCAGCTCCCACTTCCTCTGGGCGCACCGTGTCACCGGAAGGGAGATCACCTCTCCCAACTCCCTCTCGGTAATCATCTGGGACACGTCACAGGTCCCAGATGATTGCCCGGCCAGTCACGGCACTCGGCGCGGCTCGCACATGCGCAGCTGGTGCCCAGCTGTGAAGCCACATCTAGGAGCCCACAGTTACAGTGCCGGCGCCGCAGAGAGGAGGGGTAGACAAGCGGGGCTTCGTTTGCCCGCATCGCTGGACCCTGGGACAGGTAAGTGTCCGATTATTAAGTCAGCAGCTGCAGTATTTGTAGCTGCTGACTTTTAATTTTTTTTTTTAAGCAGAACTCCGCTTTAAGGAATGATGGTGAGTCTGCTTGCCATAAGTGCAGGTAATCAGCACGCATGTGTAGTATTGACTGTCACATGCTTGCCTGTGGGTATAAAATACCATAACGTTACGTCATTAGGCCACGCCCTCGGAGGAAGTCGTAACGATTAAACTAGTCAGGGCGTGGCCTGACGACCGGATGTGATGAGTGCATTCCACGACCAGGAAGAAGACATACCAGGAAGCAAGCGGTGGACGCTTCTTCCTAGTGTTATGCCCGTCTATGAGCCTATGAAGTGCCTTTATGTTATTGACTGATGGTAATGTATGGAAACATTTTATATAATAAAGTAAAGAGAGAAAATGGATTCACACTATTTGAAGCCTTTCTTTTTGTCCTGAGAACCAGTGGATATGCTGTGACACCTGCCTTGCTGCCAAGGAGATCTGTGGTTTATCAATCCATGTCTGATATATTCAACCCTCTGGTGAGTTTGAACCCCGAAGAGGAGTGTGATACACAGACTGCAGTGTGGGGTGTTTAAAGTTAGAACATAGCAAAACTTTTCTTCTGAGGTTTCTGGGACTTTTTTCACATCATTTGTCAAATATTACTACTGGTGTGCACCATATACACATGAAAGCTGATCATGAACTCTATTACAGTAGAGCTGCTATAATAATTATAGGCACCAGGTCTGGACTTGTGCAATTTTTATTATTACTATTTTCTTTGATGTTTGTCCGTTTGCATTTTAAGCGGCAGCTTTTTTATTAATATTACATAGTGTTGACATTTAGTGTTATAACTGTGGAAGATCTATGATTATCTAAAGCCTGACATATCTTTAGCGCTGAGATAGTGGAGGCCAAGAATTTGCTGTATTTTTTAGATAATGTAAAAGGAGTGCTCCACTCTGGAAGACACAAAGGATTGTGTATATTTTCTACATGCCTGCTTTTCAAGTTTTCTTTTAAAGTCCAATTCTTGATTTTCACCATGCTTTAAAGTGGTTGTAATCCCTTACATGTGCCCAGTAAAGTGACTGGCCTCAGGTGATACACAGAGATGAAACAAATCCTCATACATAAGATGTATCTGTTTATCTACCTTCGTCTGTCTTGTACAGCCTTCTAAAACACACAGATCAAACCCTTTTTCTCAGCTCCAGAGGGCAGAGGGTGGGAATCTCACATCAAACACTGTACAGCATTGATCAGTGCTTATCAACCGTTGTGGCACTATTAAAATTTTGCATCTCAAGGCACACCATTCTGAAATGTAAAAAACTAAATTAACAAGTTTACGCAACACAGCAACATCCCAAACCATCCATTTTGTGTGCTCATCTTTTCTGCTGCTTTGGATGGCAGCTTTCAGCTGTGACCTGGCGCACAGCATTATCCCAGACCTTTTTATATTGAGTCACTGTTTTCCTCTTGTCATTAAGACATATTAGCTGTAGAAGAAAAAAATCATTGACTTCATGGGAAACTGAACCTTGCTGTATTTCTGAGCAGAAAAACAAATTAGTCAAAATTTCTCCATCCTAAAAATGGTGCCAACACCACCCAACTATTTCCATTTTGTCTTTTGCAGATTTTGTATGGAGGTGAACCACAGCCAGCTGGGTTTTTATTGGATCATAGAATACCAATGACGTTTAGATATATTGGTTGTAATTTATTTGAATGAGGCTTTCCAACCTTTTCTGTGTAATTATCCATTGTTAATTATTGTTATTCCTCCCTAAATTGCAACCTAATCATTATTTAAAGGGACAATTAATATAGTATACATTTTCACAAGCTATGAAAAAGAGGTGTAATGGAAAAGAGACCTTCAATAGTTTAAAGTTAATCCCAGGGCAAAACAAAAGTTACTATTGCCCTGGGGTCTTCAGGACCTGTAAGAACCCTGCAGTTGGAAAAGAATTGGAAGTGTCCATGTTGGGCAGCAATGTGGTCACTGAAGAGAGGATCTTCCCACTCTGCAGTACAGATTACCCCATATGAGCATGGATTTAGATAAGTATCTGTGGCATTTAGTTTTTTTTTTTTAAACAAAATTTTAATATTTCAGTTGGATCCAGGAATGCTCTCCAAGAAAGAACCAGGAAACCAAATTAACACTAACCCTCCCAGCTGGGGCAGCATAACCTCTACCTGCTTACAAGTTCATGTTATTTTTCTTGCTCTACACACTGATTTACCTGTTTACATTAAATATTTTCTGGCCAGGAGCAAGCAGGAATTGGCCATTGGAGCTTATACAGGGCTGAGGATTCTTTCTCTGCCACAATGTCAGATCTCTAGGACCCTAAACAGCCAATTACTAATAGTGTTATATTATGGAGTGGAAGAGGAATGGTCATGTTTTCTCCCATACCTGGAAGTACCAGGTAAATCTCTTCGCTCCTGCCACTCAAAACTCAAGTTTGCTTCAAGTTGCTATAGCAAAGCATTCACATGTTTATGCTTCTGGGTATCTGGCACTGTCCCCATTCTGCTGACTCTCTTTAGTGTGAATCATCCCTGTCTCCTTGTTAAGTATACAGTTAACCTAGAATAAATAATTCCCCTACTCCCGCCATCTGGACATTGCGGTTTCCCACTGTCTAATGCCATGTGCGCACAGAGCAAGGAATAGACGGACACATTCTTAGTTGCTGAATAGCAGCTGATAGCAGACAAATTTGTTTAATCAGGAGGAAGACTCATTGCTGCCTAACAGACTTTGTGACCTTAAACGACGTCGCAGGGAAACAGTGACAGAGCAAAACAGGGAATATAGTTTTCTCCATGCAATGTGAAACACATTGCAGTAACAAGCCGCCTATTTATTCCTATACTATCAAATACTTGGCTGTTGGAGGATGCACAGAAGCAAGAAATGGAATGACTATTTAAATAGATGCATTACCACACGAGACATGTTTATAAAGCTGCCTACAAAAGCAAGGCACATTAGCTAGATCAGGTTTAATATTTGCTGCCGAGATGAGATACATCTGACTGTCCCCGATGTAGGAGAACCTCAGCTGACCTAATACATATCCTATGGAAATGTCCCAAAATATTTAGGTACTGGCAAAAAATAATTGATACCATTAACCTGGTATATCAAACACATATACAAAGGGATCCTAAAATAAGTTTTCTGGGGTGCCTAGAAAAAGAAACAATTAGGATAGCAATTAAGATGTTTATTGCACACAAGCTAATTGCACAAAAATGGAATTCCTCGAACGTGCCAACATATGAGGAATGCACTTACAGGTTAATTACACTGTCAATAAAAAAGTTTCATAAAATATGGGATTTGTGGTTGGGAATGCCTGGGATGACTCCTTTTATAATAGCAACAGATGGAACTCCAGGGGTGGATGGTTCTTTTTCAAATGATAGAAAATGGGGGGAAGGATAAGTGAAAGAGGTTGGAAAAAGGGAAAGTAAATAAAAGGTAGGAGGAGAAAAAGGGAGAGAAAGAGAGAGGTGGAAAAAGAGGAAAAAGAAAGGAAGAGGGAGAAGAAAAGGAAAAAAAGAGAATGGGAATAAAGGTGGAAAAAGAGTAAGGAATAGTAGCGGTATTTGTTTAGGATATAAATGGATTGTATAGATAGGCGTACCTATAGATATATACAGTATGACTGTTGGTCTTATGGCAGGGGAGATTTCTCCCCATAGATGGATACAGGATGAGGTAGATAAAATGGGGGGAGAGAAGAAGGGGGTAAAGGGACAAGTTATTTACATAAATAATAGTGTTGATATAATTAAGAGAAAGATAGGCGGTGTATGTGTGTTGGCCTCTTTGTTTTGTTTACTGTTTTTTGTTTGTTTTATTTTATCTTTTTTTTTTCAATATGTATTTAGTTGTTTTTGTTCTAAGTGTTGTAAACTACAATTGGTATTGATAAAAATTATGAATTGGAAGATTTGCTGCACTCTTGCCACATAAAAGAGATATTTGTAGCAGGTGCTGACGTGATAGCAGAGGTGTCAGCTGTTCCTTTAAGAGAACTTTAAAATAAGAAAGAACAGTAATATTCTCATTCCCTTAAAATTAGCTTCTAAACACCAAAGATAGCTTGACAACAAGCACAGGTGTAGCAGGTTTAGCAAAAAATTCTGCATATATTCTTGCAGAGCAATGTGAATACAGGGCATTTCCCCCCTTCCTGCCCAAGACAATTTTCAGCTATCAGCGCTCTCACACTTTCAATGACAATTGCATGGTCATGCAACACTGTACCCAAACAAAATTTTTATAATTTTCCTCCCACAAATAGAGCTTTCTTTCGGTGGTATTTGATCACCACTGCTTTTTTTTTTTTTTTTACATTTTACATTTGTTTCTGTTAAAATGTTGTTTTCTCCTTCACTGATGGGCACTGATGAGACTGCACTAATTGGCACTGATGAGGCAGCACTGATGGGCACTGATGAAGTGGCACTGATAAGATGGCACTGATGGGCATTGATGATGCACTTATATGTAGAATTGATGGGCACTGATAGACAGCACTGATATGCAGCACTGATGGGCACCGATAGGCTACACTGATATGCAGCACTGATGGGCACTGATAGGCAGCATTGATGGGCACTAATAGATGGCACTGATAGGCAGCACTGATGAGGAGGTACTGACAGGCATTACTAATGGGCATCTGTGAAGGGCACTGACAGGCTTTTCTGGTGGGCACTTTGATGGGCACTGACTGGCAGCTGATGGGTACTGATTGGCATTGTGGTGGGCACCTCTGATGGGGACTGCACTGATAATCAATGTGCTGATTATCAATGTGCTAATTATCAGTGCACAACCCCCCCCCCCCCCCCCTCCTCCCTGTCAATGCGAACCAAGGAAAATCTATTACTGGCACTTCCTGGTTCATGTTGTGATCAGCAGTGATTGGTCACAGCTAATCAAGTGGTAAAGAGCCTCCGTCAGAGGCTCTTTACCACGATCGGAGATGCGGAGTGTCAGAGTGACACACCAAATCACGATAGCCGCCCTGTGCGCCTACCCCGGTCGCGCGATTGCGACTTATCATGCTGGACCTCGTATGACGCCCAGTCAGGATAACTGAACCACTTCCCGGCCGTCATTTTGCTATAGGCCAGGCGGGAAGTGGTTAAAGTGGATGTAAACCCTCACATATACCCAGTGAAGTGAACAGCCTCAGATGATACACAGAGATGAAACAAATATCCCTACATAAGTTTTACATGTATATCTGCTTTATATACTGTCTAGAAAGTTTACATCGTGTTAAGAGATTTTTCTCTTCCTGTTTAACACGGAGTGTGAAGTCTGGGCATACAGCCAAGACAGCTGATTGGAGGAAAGGCACACACCCCCTCTCTACAAAGATAAAGACTCTCAGAGGTGTTCTGTGACATGGCAAGCTGCCTTCTAATCTATTTATAGCTCCCTCCCCCACACAAAATTCAACCTGCAGAATTTGTCAGAAGTTATCAGGTGTGATAACAGAAGAACAGAGAAGGGGAAAGCCATGGGACATAGTACTTTAACCACTTGACATCCGGCCGTAGCCGAATGACGGCCTCGGCGCGGATGTCAATTCCCAGGAGGGCGTCATATGACGTCCTCCCCTTTCCTCGTTCCCTGTGCGCGCTTACGAGCGCGCAGCAGGGAAATTCTGTGTTGGCCGTGTCCCTCGGACACAGCCAATCACAGATCGCTGTAAACGGCCAATCACAGCGGCCGTTTACAGCGCGATTGGCGTGTCCAATGGGAGATGATCTCATATGTAAACATATGAGATCATCTCTCAGCGCCGCTCTCCCTCCTTACACAGACACAGCGTGTAAGGAGGGAGAGATGAACGGCTGCAGCGGCCGTAAGTGAAAAAATAAAAACGCAATAAATGTGTCATCTGCCCCCACTGCCACCACTGCCATCTGTCCCCAATGCCATCTGCCAGTGCCATCTGTCCCCAGTGCCATTTGCCAGTGCCATCTGTCCCCAGTGCCATCTGTCAGTGCCATCTGTCAGTGCCACCTGTCATCAGTGCCACCTGTCATCAGTGCCACATCAGTGCCACATGTCATCAGTGCCACATGTCATCAGTGCCCATCAGTGCCATATCAGTGTCATGTGTCATCAGTGCCACATATTAGTGCCATCTGTCATCAGTGTCATGTATTAGTGCCACCTGCCATCAGTGCCACCTGTCAGTGTCACGTGCCATCTGTTAACAGTGTCACCTGTCATCAATGCCACGTATCAGTGCCATCTGTCATCAGTGTCACGTGTCATCAGTGCCAAATATTAGTGCTGTCTGTCATCAGTGACACGTATTAGTGCCATCTCTCATCAGTGCCACATATTAATGCCATGTGATATCAGTGCCACGTATAAGTGCCATCTGTCATCAGTGTCACGTGTCATCAGTGCCCCCTATTAGTGCCATCTGTCATCAGTGCCACATCAGTGTCACATGTCATCAGTGCCACATATCAGTGCCATCTGTCATCAGTGCCACGTCAGTGTCACGTGTCATTGTCCTGGTGCTCCAGGGCCTTCAAAAGTGTACTAGGTAGTCAACACGTTAGATGTGTAATTTATGCTCCTAGAACACGTGATGGCGCTCCCTGCATGTTGGGCCTCTCTAAGTGGCCAGGCTGTGGAAAAGTCCCACACATGTGGTATCGTAATACTCAGGAGGAGTAGCAGAATTTATTTTGGGGTGTCATTTGTGGTATACACATGCCATGTGAGAGAAATAACCTATTACAATGACAATTTTGTGGAAAAAAAATAAAAAATAAAAAAATAATTTATTTTGCAAAGAATTGTGGGAAAAAATGACAACATCAAAAACCTCACTATGCCTCTTACTAAATACCTTGGAATGTCTACTTTCAAAAAAAGGGGTCATTTGGGGGGTATTTGTACTTTCCTGGCTTGTTTGGCTCGCAGGAAATGAGATAGGCCACCAGTACATCAGATGTGATCAATTTTGTATAATTTGCACCACAGTTTGTGGACTCTCTAACTTTCACAAAGACCAAATAATATCCACTAATTTGGGTTATTTTTACCAAAGATACGTGGCAGTATAAATTGTGGCCAAAATTTATGAAGAAAAATTAATAATTTCCTAAATGTTATCACAGAAACAAAGAAAAATGTGTTTTTTTTTTTTTTTGAAAAATTTCGGTCCTTCGGCAAAAAATAAAAAACCCAGAGGTTATCAAATACCACCAAAAGAAAGATCTATTTGTGGGGAAAAAAAGTACAAAAAATTTATTTGGGTACAGTGTTGCATGACTGAGTAATTGTCATTCAAAGTGTGAGAGCACCAAAAGCTGAAAATTGGTCTGGATAGGAGGGGGGTTTAAGTGCCCGGTAAGCAAGTGGTTAAAGAGAGATAACAAAACACTGCAGATATATGTTCCCAGCTCCAATTTTATGAATCGGGTTTATACCTTAAGCTCCATATCCTTGCAAGTACTGAGCTCCTGTCTCCAAACCGCAGTCCCAGGGCTACATTTGGCCTGCTACAAGATTTTATCCAGCCCATAGCAAGGGTTTGTGGCATATTCCCAGATTCACAGTCTCTGCTTCTGAAGGAACCCCAAATTTAAGGAGAGACTCTAATGGTGCTCTCATGTAAGGGGGACACTGGTATGTAATTAGGATTGCAATGATGAGGGGCTGTAATGTGAAATAGGGCTCTGATGTGAAGGGGTAAAGGTGGGGGGGGAGACGACAACTCTGATGTAATGCAGATGATCCTTATGTGAAGGAAGGACTTTTGATGTGCTATGAGGGGATTTCCGATGTGAAGATATTTCTAGGAGCATGTTTATTTATTTATATGTATAAAAAATGATTTTGTAGTGCTTATCCGCAAAGGAGCAACTGATGTTTAGGTCCCCTGTCTCCAGATGTCAACGACCTTCCCAGCAATGCCACACCCTCTGACACACCAAGGCTGAAGGGGGAAATATTCATTTGTACAACATATGGTAAATGAATAACCAACAATGGGGAAAAAAAACAATGAACACTAAAGCCCCATACACACGCGCGGATTATCCGAGGACCAGGTCCGTCAGACCATGTCCGTCATACTTTGTCTGATGTTGGTTTTGCGTACACACGGTCGGACAAAGTTGTCGGAAAATCCGATCATTCTGAACGTGGTGACGTTTGTTGCCTACGACGGGACTACGTAGAGGCTAGTAGCCAATAGCTTTGGTCTTGTAATGTGATCTGAGCATGCGTAGCACTTTGTCCGGTCGGAATTCGCTACACACGATCGGATTTGGTGTGATCGGACTTTGTTGTCAAAAAATCTATCCAGCAGGAGATAGGACTTTGTCCGTCAGACAATCTGATGGAAACTGTCCGATGGTGCCTACACACGGTCTGATTTTCCGACAACATTGTCCGATAGGACAGAATCCATCGGAAAATCCTACCGTGTGTATGGGGCTTTATAATAGGTGAAAATAAACAGGTACGAAATAAACTTAAAAATGTAAAAGGCAGACCAATGTCTCTACCCCAAGCCCTATGCTAAGGGGGATCCTAGTTAAAGGGTGATGCAAAAATTAGAGGTCCGTAGGTCTCTGTGCATTGATGTACATTGTGGCCCAGATTTCTGGCGCTGGAGCAATAACCTTGTGTGAGACCAACAAAACAAGGTGTAGGTGCCCAAAATCTATCCCAAACAGGTAACACTGTTCCCTTACATAGTGGGCAGAAGGTTGCGGCATGCAGCCCCTCACCTCTGAATCAATTGAGGACTTAACTCCTCCCACTCTCTGTTTGAATTCATCAATGTCGACTGTGACGCAACTCGGTAAAGACGTCCTCCCCACAGACATGGCAATGTAAGCCAGATGATGATGTTCCCACATACCTTCTTTTTTTTTTTTATTTAATACTTTTTCTTTATTAGTATATAAGATTAACATTATCCAAGTGTCAGAGCAGTATTGTAAGGTGCATATCATAATAAACGATAATGTAAAGTATAAAAACATACTCTTATTGCTACCACTACTCTCTCTCCAGCTTAATACCATTAACGCTCCTTACCCTCCCACCACCATCCCTATCCCCACACCACTTAATCTATAGTCTTTTAGCACCAATTTTTTTTGTTGTCACTATATTGGCGTTATATCTATGAGAAAGACAAGCGAGGAAAGAAGGAGCGTAGTAAGAGAAAGAATGAGACACAATTGGCAAATATAAAGAAAACCAGGGGGGAGGCTAAGTATCCTTCCCATCCTATCCTATCCTTCCCATCCCAGTTTGTCTAACCAAGGACTCCACATTTTCCTAAATTTACTTTGATTACCTTGTCTGATAGAGATCACTCGTTCGTTTCCTACTGTTAAATTAACAGTCACGACCCAGTTCACTACCGACGGGGGATTATGTGCTTGCCAATGTTGAGCAATCAATTTCCTTGCCTGAAATAGGCATCTTAGCACTGCTTCGACGGTATCCCTAGAAGCATTACACCCCTCTATGAGACCCAGTATACAGGTCTTAACCGTCGTCTCTATTTCAATCTTAAAGGTTTTATTTATATTATCTGAGATACCTTCTGTGAGGGGGAGATCCCATTCTTCTATAGTCAATGGCCCAACATCTCCCTTCCATCTCTCCTTACTCTTGATGGGCCTGCACGATTTTTTGTTCTAGCTTATAGTCTAGCATATAGTTGGGATATTAACCCTTTAGTTGAATCCAAAGTCATTATATGCGCCAATGTGGAGATCTGGGACCATTCAACTATTTGCGATCTAAACTGCATCTGAATAACATGCCTGATTTGGAGATATTTATAGAACAAATTATTAGATAGATTAAATTCCTGTTTCAAGTCTAGGAATGATTTCTTGATGTTACCCACGTATAGTTGGCTTAATCGGTTGATACCCTGGTTCTCCCATTCCTGAGATCTTGCTATATTACTTAACTCTGTAAGCTTTTTATTATTCCACAAAGGCGCAAATTCTGATATTCCTTGATATCCCAGTATAGTCTTCGTTTTCTGCCATACTTTCATGATTAATTTTATCGTTAGGGGTCTCAAAGTAAACAAATCTGCTTCTAGGGCCTCTATCAATGTATTATGCGGGGTCCCCCTCAGCATCATCCTACCACTAGAGTTGCTACCACTAGATGTTCCACCACCCGCTAAGTGCTGTAGCTGGGATGCCAAAAAATATGTTCCCACATACCTGAAGATATCAGTGGCAAAGCCTCTTCACATTTTCAACATCACAGTGAATTATCCAGTAGATAGCCTGTTTCAATGTGTACTCCATACGACTGCCCTTTTCCCGCTCTGCAGATCCCTGTACATGCTATGACTTGTAGTTCCAAAGCAGCTCTGCAGTACCAGGCTCATTCTCTCTGGGGACTACATCTCCCACAAGTCCTTGCTCATCCAAGCAAGATTTTTCCACTCCCAGGGTGCACAACATGTGTGCTCAACATGTGGCCCTCCAACTGTTGCTGAACTACAAGTCCCATCGTGCCTCTGCCTTTGGGAGTCATGCTTGTAACTGTCAGCCTTGCAATGCATCATGGGACTTGTAGTTCCACAACAGCTGGAGGCCACAGGTTGAGCATCCATGCATTACAATGTCCACTGCTTTCCCTGCTGGTGGGCAGGGCTCTCCTCCATTTCTCAGTTTGCTCAATAGCACTGCAAATTGTCCAGTGCTCCATCTCTATCTCCTTCGTAACAGAACGAGTTGAAAGATGACAGTCTCACAATGGTAAGCCTTAAATTGGAGTACCAGAGGAACTGTTTCATGGGTTAACAGGTCCTGTTGATAAAGGTGAACCATTAACCATCTCCATATCAGTATGGGCAGATTTGTTTCGTGTTTCAATCCATCATAGCAGAGCAAGGAATTTCATGGCCAGTGGCGTCACTAGGGGTTGGCTATGGAGGCTGGAGCCCCGAATCTGGGGCCCATAGTCCAGAGTTCAGGGCCAGCCCTACCGTGAGAGTGCTGCGGGCTGCCTGACCCAGCACTGTTTCACACAGCCGCGGCATTCTCACTGAGTCTGCACTCTGTGCTTCAGTGACAGCCAGAGCCAGGAGATCAGTGTGTGTGAGAGTAAGTCTCCTCCTTGCCCTGCCCATATCATAGAGGCAGGAGGAACTTTCTCACATGATTTCCTAAGCAGGTGAGTGCAGACCATGGGGGAGGGGGTATACTGTACTACCCAGCCTCTCTGTATACACCAGCCTCTCTATATATACATCAGCCTCTCTGTATATACACCAGCCTCTCTGTATATCCAGCCTCTCTGTATATACACCAGCCTCTCTGTATACCCCAGCCTCACTGTATACACTAGCCTCTTTGTATTCCCAGCCCCTCTGTATACCCAGCCTCTCTGTATACACTAGCCTCTCTGTATACCCTAGCCTGTCTTCTGTATACACTAGCCTCTCTGTATACCCTAGCCTGTCTTCTGTATAGACTAGCCTCTCTGTATACACTAGCCTCTCTGTATGTAACAATCCATAACTGGTGGCAGGTGACTTGGCAAGCTCTCTGGTGACCCTAATGTAAGGGGGAGGCTCCCTAGGGACCCTGATGTAATGAGGGGGGCTTTGGGGACCATGATGTAATGATACTATATAATGTTATATATATATATATATATATATATATATATATATATATATATATATATACACACATATATTATATACATGTGTATGCCTGTCATAGTGATGACAAAATGAGAAAGTAGAGAATTTACTTTATTTTCTATATGGATCAATGGGGAGATGGACTGGGTAGTGGAGTTTATTTGTTCAAGCACTATAACATCAGTCACAGCAATTGTTCTTTTGACTTTGTTGGGACAGTTAACTACGTAATGCCCAGAGTCCCCACAAGAGAGACATAAGTTCTCTTCATAGGTTCAGGAGTGTTAGAATCCAGAGATACTTTTGGATCCTTCTGAATAAATTGACTACCAGAGAAATGCATGCCACCATTACTTCCAAACGTCAGAATTCAGCTGTGTACTCTGCAACAGTATCTACCACAAACTATGCAACTTTGCTTCGGCAGTAGTGCAGCGGTTAGCAGTGGTGGCTGGTGAAGTTTTAGGATGAGGGTACTAGACCCCGCCCTTCCTTTTTGACTCCTCCTACTTCTCATAAGCCCAATCCCTTATAGAATCCACCCACTCTGTCCCCTGTATTCCACTTTCTTCCACCCATAGTGTCAGGAGATTTCATCTCAGCATCACAAGACAGAGTATACAGCCCCAGCATCACAGATCAGGGTATATAGCTCAGCATCACAGGACACAGTATAGAGCCCCAGCATCACAGATCAGGGTATACAGCTCCACATTACAGATAAGGGTATACAGCTCCACATCACAGATCAGAGTATACAGCTCCACATCACAGATCTGGTTATATAACTCAGCCTCACAGATCAGTTCAGCAGTTGTTTCTACAGAGCATGGATTTCTTCCTGTTGCCCGGGACTGTGACATCACAGGGGGGCGGGGTCACCATGTGACATGAGCATGTGACCCTGTCCCCATGTCCCTATATAAGTCCCAGCGCAGCGCGCCTCTGCCATTCCGGGCAGAGAGAGCATCGGGTCAACATCAGAAGAAGAAGAACAAGAAGAAGGACAAGAAGAAGAAGAAGGCGCCGGCGGCGCGAAAGACGACGACCGCCGCAAGAACAGAAGAGACCCCCGGAAGACCCCCGAAGGCGGATCGAGACCCCCCCAGACGACGGCGGCGGCGACGAAGAAGGTAGCCGGACTTCCCCGCTCGGTAAAAGAGCTAGGTAAATGGCGGGGGAGTCCGGCGAGAAGACCCCCAAGACGGAAGAAGACCCCCGGAGCAGTGCAATAAACAATTTTTTCAAAAGTGTGGGTGTTTTTTTACTTTACATTTTACACCTTAGGTGAATGGGTAGGGGTACATCGTACCCCATACTCATTCACATAGGGTGGGGGGCCGGGATCTGAGTGCCCCCTTATAAAAGGGGGCTCTCAGATTCCAATAAGCCCCCGCCCGCAGACCCCGACAACCAACGGCCAGGGTTGTCGGGAAGAGGCCCTTGTCCTCATCAACATGGGGACAAGGTGCTTTGGGGTGGGGGGGGGCGCACGGCCCCCCTTTCCCCAGGGCACCCCCCATGTTGAGGGCACGCGGCCTGGTACGGCTCAGGAGGGGGGGGCGCTCGTTCGTCCCCACCCCTTTCCTGGCCTGCCAGGCTGCGTGCTCGGATAAGGGTCTGACATGGATTTGGGGGGACCCCCACGCCGTTTTTCGGTGTGGGGATTCCCTTTAAATCCATGCCAGGTGACGGAGCTAGCGCGCAGGCATTTACTGCCTACGCTAGCTACGTACCTGAAGTTACGTACGGACTGCTCCGTGTGTGGGCAAGTCCGTTCATTTTCAAAAGTCCCGCGGACTTTGTCCAGCGGATTGTCCGCCGGAGAAGTCCGGGCGTGTGTGGGCAAGTCACACGCTCGGAAGTCCGGCCGTGTGTGGGGAAGTCCCGCCGGACTAGGTCCAGCGGACAAAGTCCGCACGTGTGTACGCCGCATAACTGTGACTGTCAAGAACGTTCCAGGCATTTCCGGGCCTTCCGTGCGCACATAGGTGCGCGGCGGGCGCGCGCACGTTAGCGTGCGCGTGCGCGTTAGCGCGCGCGGCGGCGCGCGCGTGCATGTGCGCATGCGCGGGAACGCAATTGGTGCCAAAACGGGCTTTAAAAGCCCAGCAGTGACACTCAGCCAGTGCTGTGTTGTCTTTAAGCTTCCTGCTTGTCAGCCACCCGAAAACCTGATCCGAAACCTGAACCTGTGATCTCCCGTTACCGACCCGGCTCTGTTTGGACTACTCTACCTTCTCCTACCCGACCCGGCCTGCCTGACCTTGCTACATCTGCCTTTGGTTACCGACTCCAGCCTGCCTACCGACTCTGCCATTGCCTGCTCCTATCATCTGATTGATCTGCTGTTGCCAACTGGACTGTCTGACCTTGCTCTGCTGATTCCCACTTGTTGATCCACCTGTTGCCTGGTTCTTTTGTATCCTGCTTCTACCACCTACAGCTGCAGTCTCACATCCTGCCATCCGCATACGGACCTTACTGGAGGACCTTCCTGTTGGTTCCAACACCTTCCTCTTCAAACCAGGCACTCCTACCCCACTGTGCTCACGTCACCACTGTCCCCATCTCCAGTGGCACGTGAACCAGCGCTGTATGAGAGGTCTCCTCCTACCAAGTCAGGCTCTACGTCCAGGTACGTAACAGTACAACACAGACATGACTGAGCCTGCAGGAGAGACCCCTCCCATGACAGATATCTGTTCACACCTGTCAGCCCTCGCTCAAGCCGTGAAATCCTTACAAGACGGTTACACCAGATTGGAGGGACAAGTCCAGAACATCATCAACCCCATACACGTGGTTCCTGGGTCCGTTTCCGCCCCTGCTCAGGCTGCTTCCCCTCCTTCTGTCGTTATGCTTCCACCTGAGCCAAGGGTCCCCATACCTGAGAAGTTTTCAGGGGACCGAACTAAATTCCGGGCCTTCCGCAGTGCTTGTCGACTTTACTTCGCCCTGCAACCCCGGACTTTTTCACTTGAAGCCACTAAAGTGGGGTTTGTGGTCTCTCTACTGTTAGGAGAACCACAGATCTGGGCACACCGGCTTCTCGAAGAGGACTCTGTTTTGATTCAATCATTGGCGGCCTTCTTTGAAGCTATGTCCCAGCTTTATGAGGACCCTGAACGGGTCGCCACAGCAGAGGCCACCTTAACTACACTCCAGCAGGGTCGCCGGGCGGCCGAGGAGTACATTTCGGATTTTAGACGCTGGAGTGCGGACACTCAATGGAATGATGCAGCTCTACGGCATCAGTTCCGCATGGGCTTATCAGAAGGACTGAAAGATGAATTGGCCCGGGTGGGCATACCTGATACTCTTGAAGCCTTAATCACCTTAACCATCCAGATTGACCGCCGCCTTCGGGAACGTCGCACTGAACGGGCCTACCAACATAATCGCCCCACTTGGATGACTGCTAAAGCCCCAATTCCGGCTGCCCGCTACTCACCACCACCCAACTTCCAGCCAATCCGCCCTGCACCAGATGCCTCCGAGCCGATGCAGTTGGGACTGATTCGACCCACCTTAACCCCGGAAGAGCGCACACGCCGCCATCAACTTAATCTCTGCCTGTACTGCGGAACAACAGGACACTACGTGCGCAACTGTCCGGTCAAGATGCGTAAGTGCTTTTCCTCTGTTCCTGCCAGCCTTTCAGCACTTTCTGCTAACACAACCCACATTGCTCTCCCTCTCTCATTGCAGCTCCAAGGAAGGACAATTCCAGTTAAAGCAATTATTGATTCCGGAGCCTGCAGTTGCTTCATTGATTCTGCCTTCGCTAACCAACACAACATTCCCCTACGGAATAAGACCCATCGACTTTCAGTCTTCTTGGCCGATGGCTCCCGCATCAGCTCCGGACAGGTAACCCAAGAGACTTTTCCCGTACCTGCCTTCACCTCCTTCCAGCATAAGGAGCTGCTGATCCTTGATGTGATCTCTTCCCCGTTGTTCCCAATCATCCTGGGCATCCCCTGGCTTCAGGCCCATAATCCCTCCATCAATTGGACTACCAGAGAGATCAGGTTCTTGTCCCCCTACTGCCAAGAACATTGTCAAGATGAGTCTACTCAATCCTCTGTCACCTTATGTTGCATGGACATTGATCAAAACCTACGCCAATCAGTACCCGAACCATATCATGGGTTCCTTGATGTTTTCAGTAAAAAGGGAGCAGACTCTCTTCCACCCCATCGGGCATATGACTGCCCAATTGAACTTTTACCTGGGGCTGAGATTCCTTTTGGGCGCATTTTTCCCCTGACAGAAAAAGAACAGGAAGCACTAAAGATTTACATCAACGAAAACCTGGAAAAAGGATTCATCCGCCCATCTACATCTCCAGCTGGGGCTGGAATATTTTTTGTGACTAAAAAGGATCAAACTCTCTGCCCGTGTGTAGATTACCGGGAGTTGAATAAAATTACGGTTAAGAACCGTTATCCGTTGCCCTTAATACCCGAACTATTCCAAAAATTAAGGTCTGCTACTATTTTTACGAAGCTCGATTTAAGAGGGGCATATAATCTGGTCCGCATCCGGGCTGGGCATGAGTGGAAGACGGCTTTCCGGACAAGGTTCGGGCATTTTGAATATCTGGTCATGCCCTTTGGTTTATGTAATGCACCTGCCACGTTTCAACATCTGATTAACGATGTATTCAAGGACTTCTTAGATATTTTTGTAATTGTTTATTTGGATGATATTTTGTTTTTTTCTGAATCCCTTAGCCAACACCGGGAACACGTTTGCAGAGTCTTGGACCGTCTTCGCTTACATGGGCTATACGCAAAAGCAGAAAAATGCGAGTTCGAGCAACAAGAAATCCAGTTTTTGGGTTTGATAATATCCGCGACTGGTATCAAGATGGACCCCCAAAAAGTGTCTGCTGTTCTGGATTGGCCTGCACCCGTCGATAAAAAAGGTATTCAACGTTTCATTGGTTTCGCAAACTTTTACAGGAAATTTATCAAGGGATTCTCTGCCATCATAGCCCCTATTACACGGTTGACACAACAACATGTCAGGTTTCATTGGAGTACAGAGGCTCAAGAGGCATTCGAGAGACTTAAAAGACTTTTCACATCAGCTCCAATTCTCAGTCACCCTAACCCATCTTTACCTTTTTTATTAGAAGTTGATGCATCCGAAATAGCGGTGGGAGCGGTCATTTCGCAAAGACAGGGTAAGGAGGACTTGATTCACCCTGTGGGCTTTTTCTCCCGAAAGTTATCTCCAGCTGAAAGAAATTACGACGTAGGGGATCGGGAGCTTCTAGCCATCAAAACCGCCTTGGAGGAGTGGAGGTATCTGCTAGAGGGTGCAGTTCACCCGGTATTAATATATACCGACCATAAAAATTTAGAATATCTAAGATCTGCCAAACGTTTGAGACCCCGACAAGCTCGTTGGGCCTTGTTTTTCACTCGCTTCTGTTTCCACATCACTTATCGGCCAGGATCAAAAAACGTCAAACCAGACGCATTGTCACGCATGCATGATAACCCTAAGGACTCACCTGCTCCTGACACAATTCTACCCA
This sequence comes from Lithobates sylvaticus, assembly GCA_028564925.1. Classification (NCBI taxonomy): domain Eukaryota; kingdom Metazoa; phylum Chordata; class Amphibia; order Anura; family Ranidae; genus Lithobates; species Lithobates sylvaticus. The sequence continues at coordinate 176,412,951 of CM053029.1, read as the reverse complement.
CTAACAGTTTTTTGCTCTTACACACAGATCTCTTATCTTTAATCAAGGAAGCCTCTTCTCACTCTCCAAAACCTCCAGGAACCACCTTGACATCTCGAGATGGCTTGCTATGGAAGGGAAGTCAAATCTTTGTCCCTGAAGGTATCCGAGTTAAGGTACTAACATTGCTTCATGATCATCCCTTAGCAGGACATTTCGGGGTACGGAAAACTCGTGAACTTGTACAGCGTACATTCTGGTGGCCCAATTTAAGGGAGTTTTGTGAAAAATACGTCAATTCCTGCTCCATCTGCTCACGGAACAAGACTTCAAAGAACCGAGCCTGGGGACTGCTTAAACCCTTACCTATACCAGACAGACCTTGGAAAATGATTTCTATGGACTTTATAGTCGAACTACCCCGTTCTGAGGGGTGCACAGCCATTTTTGTGGTTGTAGATCGCCTATCTAAGATGGCCCATTTTTTGCCCCTGAAGGGAACCCCATCTGCTACAGAGACAGCCCGTGTATTTATTAAGGAGATCGTCAGACTACACGGAGTACCTACAAATATAGTCTCCGACAGAGGGGTACAATTTACCTCACGCTTCTGGAAGGCACTCTGTGAAATCTTGAAGATTGAGCTTTCTCTCTCCTCAGCCTATCATCCACAGACCAATGGGCAGACAGAGAGAACCAACCAAACCCTCGAGCAATATATCCGATGTTTTACTTCCTTTTCTCAGGACAATTGGGTTTCCCTGCTGCCTCTAGCGGAATTCGCATACAATAATGCCAGTCACTCAACCACTAACCAATCTCCCTTCTTTGCCAATTATGGCTTCCACTTGACTTTTTTACCAGATTTTGTTTCAGAATCCTCAGTTCCGGCAGTTCAGAAGACAGTGGAATTCCTCAAACGTAACAATCAGGTCCTACAAGAAACTATGTCCAAGGCCCAGGCAGATAGCAAGAGGAACTTCGACCAAAAGAGAAGGGGGGAGCTGGTTCTGCAACCGGGAGATCAGGTATGGCTGTCTACATCCAATATCAAATTGATGTGCCCTTCTGTACCCCTGACAGCAACTTACATGCAAAACGGCTAGTTCGTACTTACCTGATTTCCCACCCTGAGAAGGCAAGCCGCCTGGGCATCCGGAGGCTGCCCCTTGTGGGGGGGCAATGTCAAGAACGTTCCAGGCATTTCCGGGCCTTCCGTGCGCACATAGGTGCGCGGCGGGCGCGCGCGCGTGCACGTTAGCGTGCGCGTTAGCACGCGCGGCGGCGCGCGCGTGCATGTGCGCATGCGCGGGAACGCAATTGGCGCCAAAACGGGCTTTAAAAGCCCAGCAGTGACACTCAGCCAGTGCTGTGTTGTCTTTAAGCTTCCTGCTTGTCAGCCACCCGAAAACCTGATCCGAAACCTGAACCTGTGATCTCCCGTTACCGACCCGGCTCTGTTTGGACTACTCTACCTTCTCCTACCCGACCCGGCCTGCCTGACCTTGCTACATCTGCCTTTGGTTACCGACTCCAGCCTGCCTACCGACTCTGCCATTGCCTGCTCCTATCATCTGATTGATCTGCTGTTGCCAACTGGACTGTCTGACCTTGCTCTGCTGATTCCCACTTGTTGATCCACCTGTTGCCTGGTTCTTTTGTATCCTGCTTCTACCACCTACAGCTGCAGTCTCACATCCTGCCATCCGCATACGGACCTTACTGGAGGACCTTCCTGTTGGTTCCAACACCTTCCTCTTCAAACCAGGCACTCCTACCCCACTGTGCTCACGTCACCACTGTCCCCATCTCCAGTGGCACGTGAACCAGCGCTGTATGAGAGGTCTCCTCCTACCAAGTCAGTCTCTACGTCCAGGTACGTAACAGTGACTTTGCTCATCTGCTCGTCCCGCCTCAAGGGATGAGGAAGCTTCAAGACCTTAAATGTCCATAATAACACTGGTTCCTGTCTACATCTACAGTGTCTGCCTATCCCTAACTACATTTCCCACTCTGGTCCCCCTTTGAGATGCAGATTGTGCTATATCTAGCACAACTGCATCCAAATGGTCATTAGAATCTGGTGAGAGCTTTGTGTCAAACTAGACACTGACTCTTCAACAGCCATGGTAGAGGACACATTGGTCCTATGCTGGGTTTCCCCTAGTGCCAATACCAAATAATAGTCACGTGGTTTGCTTGTTACTGGCGTTGATCATAAGATAGCTGCATCTCTTCCCAGCACCTCATCCCCAATGGAGTGGCTTAACGGATATCTAAACTTAGAACAAAAACATTATACTGTATATTGCAGCTTAGCAATCAATAGAGGTGGTGACTGAATTCGTTATCTTTTTTCAGGGTAAGTATATTTTTGTAAGTGCAGAAAAACACCTGTTGATCTTGCCAGAAATCTTGTGTCCTTGTAACCTCCTGTGTACTGAACTGGTATCTCAAAAAAATGTTATCAACCTTTCCAGTTCTTTTTAGAATTACAGAACACCACCTCATTATATTATGGATGGGAAACAGTTTAAAGGTCGCCCTCTGCCAGCCATGTCTTACATATTTGCAGTTCTGTATCACATTGCCTGTGTATAAGGACCAACACTTCATAGTCTTCAGTGGGAAGCTTCTCTGCATTACTTCAATCTGTTGATCAGATGTGAATGTGATTAGCCTAATATACATAATCTAAACAGTAAGTGTGAAAGGAGAACTGAACACTGGAAGCTGTGCAAAAAATGCAAGCAGAGGGTAAAGGACTTGTCACCAGTGTTGTCTTTGAAGCTGATCTTTACCATTTACTGGCATCGTAGCCTTGTTCCTCACTGTGTCTCTGTGTGGAATTGGTCACCTTGGTAGAGGCAGGGCTTTGCTTTCTCATATTAGAGACTCCAGCAAGGAGAATAGTGAGTAGCACAGTAGTGACATCACCAAATCTTGTTCTAAATTTCTGAGACTAGCAGTCACAGGCATTGGTGTCTTAGATCCCACACCGTGCATATATAGCTAAGAGACAGCAAGTGCAGTAGTGCCCATGCACCCACATGTGCAGTGCACTGCTATTTTTCAGGATGAATTCCAGAAAAAAGGTACATTTTCAGGGTACTGCTTAGGTGACTTACATTTTCAGATGCATGCCTCCAACCATCTCAAATTTCACAGGACTGTCCAGGGGTTTTAATACAATCCCAGTGTTGCAGCCAGGGCTCTGGGCTCTGTTACCAAACCAAATGCTGGCATGATCGTTTGAGAACCTGGCTCCAGCTATATGCAGACTCTGTGTGGCTGAGTGATTTCCTGGCCAACAAAGTCTACATAGTCCTGGCTGCAGGAGGATGAGAGAGAGAGAGCAAGGGCCTGGGACACAGATTTAAGTGCCAGGCAAGGGTTGTCCACTGATACCAATGGTTACCTCTATGTCCCTTTTGGGCACTAGTGTTCTCCCCAGTTCCTGCTTGGCATTAATCTTTCTTCTCATCCCCAGCTGGGCCCTGTTGTTCCATTCATCCTCCTCTTGGCACTATTATTCTCCCAACCACCTACTGTTCCCTTACTTCTTCAATGGGTATTACATTTTTTTTCTTCTCTGTTCTCTTACTCCAGGGAATATACCCATTCTCACACTGACCACAGGCCATTTTCGACATTGTTTTCTCGTTTTAGCGGCGCATTTCGGCCACTAGCGGGGCGGTTTTACCCCCGCGAGCGGGCGAAAAAGGGTTAATACCGCCTGCAAACCGCCGCTGCAGCGGCGTTTTGCGGGCGGGTTCGGAGCGCTGCCCCATTGTTTTCAATGGGAAGGGGCGCTATAGGAGCGGTAAATGTACCGCTCCTACAGCGCACCAAAGATGTGGCTTGCAGGACATTTTTCAGCGTCCTGCAAGCGCACCGCTTCAGTGTGAAAGCCCTCGGGCTTTCACACTGAAGACACAGCAACAGCTGTTTCGGGTCGGTTTGCAGGCGCTATTTTTAGCGCAATAGCGCCTGCAAACCGCCCCAGTGTGAAAGGGGCCTTAACAGTAGCCCTAAGCGCGTGTTTTCCGTGTATATTCTTTTTTATTTTATTTGTAGCAGTACCCCCGTAGGGGCTGTTGGTGATTGTAGTCCGTCTCTCAACCCTGCACAGCCAGGCACACAAATTTCCAGACATATCGCAGTCAAGAAATAGTTCTTGTACTTGTTTTTTGTTGTTTTTACTGAGGGGATTATAACTTGGATGGGGATAGGGTACAGATAGAATGCCCATGTGGTCAATAGGAATTCTTCAGGGACATAACTATATACATCCGTAGATATACACTTCTCCTTTTCTACCTCCAGAAAAGACTTGCTTGTAGAACTACAATTCCCAGGATCAGCTAGCACTGAATTTTAGGCCTGACATTGGCTCAGCCAGGTCTAAAGATGAATGCCCTTTGCAGGCAGGGACCGCAGGAACCTATGGTGCAGCAAAACATTGTAGTTCTAGCGATAGCTGTCTCACGTGACTACTAATCCCAGTACCACCTCTTCAGGCCCTGCCAGCACTCCTGGCTGCAGCTGCCTCTTTCCGCTGCCTGTGCCACCACAGTTTTCCTTTTTTTAAAGGTAACATTTTTTATTTTTAATACACAACAAAACAACAAATACACAGGTATACATTTGGAGCAAACAGCGCTCCAACCGTAATAAAATACATTTATCTGGCATCCAGTCAGTAAACACAGAGCGACATGTAGGTCATATTGCTGTTTGGTATAGTTCAGCCCATATAGAGTTCAAGGACATACATACATTACACATAATTTTGATATTATAGCCTTATTCTGTATAACAAGGAGTAGGACGTATGGTACTATCTGAGCTGACCCAAGAGTTCCAAATCTTAGAGAAATTTTTGGGCATCCTCTAGCTTCATACATCAACTTGTACAATGGTATGGCGTGATTGACAATGGTGAGCCAGAAAGCTATAATGGGTGAGGATTGAGATATCCAGCGCTTGGTTATTGATTTTTTTGCATAAAACAGCACTATGCATATAAAGGACTGTACATTTTTAGATAGTTCTTCATCATCAATATATCCTAACAGGCATCGCAGGGGGTTACAGATATTAGGTATCTGAGCTATGGAGATATAAAAGGTCATGACCTCTGAACAGACCTTCCTTATCAGAGTACATTCCCGCATTAAATGAAAAAATTTGACTGATTCCAAAGTGTTGCTAAGGCCCCTTTCACACTGGGGCGAGAGCCGTGGTGACGGTAAAGCAGCGCTATATTTAGCGCTGCTTTACCGTTGTTTTAGCCGCGGTATTTGGCCGCTCGCGGGTGGTTTTACCCCCCCCCCCCCGCGAGCGGCCGAAAATGGGTTAAAATCCCGCAAATACACCGCTCCTATACCGCTCCAAAGATGCTGCTAGCAGGAATTTTTTTACCGTCCTGCTAGCGCACCGCTCCAGTGTGAAAGCCCGCCGGCTTTCACACTGGAGTGAATGGGGCGGTTTTTTTCAGGTGGTGTACAGGCGCTATTTTTAGCACTGTACCGCCTGAAAACCGCCCCAGTGTGAAAGGGGCCTAAAGGTAGTGGTACAAATACAAATGAATAAATAAATAAATAAAAACTCTTCACAACACACTATAAAGTGACTAATTCCAAAGTGCAAAGTGCAAAGTGCAAATATTTTTAGACAAGTGCTAAACAATAGAACAATCCTTCTTAGAAAAAAAATGTGCAAATTCAAATGAATTGTGCAAACAAGCAAATAAATTGTGCAAAACAAGCAATAAAGTCTCTTTGTGCAAAGTGCATGAAACTGTGCAAAACAGCAAACAATCTTGTCTTCTTATGCAAAAGACATCAAAGTGCAACAGATGCTGGTAAATTAATTTCTCCTCTTCGTGCAAAGTACAGACACTAGTGGGAATGGCCTCTTACCTTGCAGTAATGAGATAACCACATATGTATATACAGTCATGGCTGAAATTGTTGGCACCCCAGAAATGTTTCCAGAAAATTAAGTATTTCTCACAGAAAAGTATTGCAGTAACACATGTTTTGCTATACACATGTTTATTCCCTTTGTGTGTATTGGAACAAAACAAAAAAAAGGGAGGAAAAAGAGCAAATTGGACATGTCACACAAAATTCCAAAAATGGGGTGGTCAAAATTCTTGGCACCCTTTCAAAATTGTGGATAAGTAAGATTGTTTCAAGCATGTGATGCTCCTTTAAACTCAAGTAAGCAAGTAACAGGTGTGGGCAATATAAAAATCACACCTGAAAGCAGATAAAAAGGAGAGAAGTTCACATAGGGCTCTTTCACACGGACGGACCGTATGTCCGTTTTTCATCCTTCCGTTTTCGGATGAAAAACGGACATACAGGTATCCCTATGGGATAGCGGGTGTCAGCGGATGAGCATCCGCTGACACCCGCTCTCGTCCGTGCCCGCTCTGCTCCGTTTCTGCAGACGGAGGAAAACCCAATTTTTTCATCCGTCTGCAGAGCGGATCGGGTGATGACGGACTCTACAGTCCGTCGTCACCCGATCTCCCATAGGGGAGAGCGGCGCTCTGACAGGTCCGTCCCTGCACAGAGTGCAGAGACGGACCTGTCATCTTCTGCTCAGCGGAGATCGCTCCGGCGATCCCCGCTGAGCAAGCGGCTATCCACGGGGCGGATCTGCACTGATCCGCCCGGTGTGAAAGAGCCCTTAGTCTTTGCATTGTGTGTCTGTGTGTGCCACACTAAGCATGGACAATAGAAAGAAGAGAAGAGAACTGTCTGAGGACTTGAGAACCAAAATTGTGGAAAAATATCAACAATCTCAAGGTTACAAGTCCATCTCCAGAGATCTAGATTTGCCTTTGTCCACAGTGCGCAACATTATCAAGTTTGAAATCCATGGCACTGTAGCTAATCTCTCAGGGCGTGGACGGAAGAAATTGATGAAAGGTTGCAATGCAGGATAGTCCGGATGGTGGATAAGCAGCCCCAAACAAGTTCCAAAGAAATTCAAGCTGTCCTGCAGGCTCAGGGAGCATCAGTGTCAGCGCAAACTATCCGTCGACATTTAAATGAAATGAAACGCTATGGCAGGAGACTCAGTTTGACCCCACTGCTGACACAGAGACATAAAAAGCAAGACTACAGTTTGCCAAAATGTACTTGAGTAAGCCAAAATCCTTCTGGGAAAACTTCTTGTGGACAGATGAGACCAAGATAGAGTTTTTTCGTAAAGCAGATCATTCTACTGTTTACCGAAAACGGAATGAGGCCTACAAAGAAAAGAACACAGTACCTACAGTGAAATATGGTGGAGGTTCAATGATGTTTTGGGGTTGTTTTGCTGCCTCTGGCACTGGATGCTTTGAATGTGTGCAAGGCATCACGAAATCTGAGGATTACCAAAGGATTTTGGGTTGCACTGTAGAGCCCAGTGTCAGAAAGCTGGGTTTGCATCCGTGATCTTGGGTTTTCCAGCAGGACAATGACCCCAAACCTATGTCAAAAAGCACCCAGAAATGGATGGCAACAAAGCGCTGGAGAGTTCTAAAGTGGCCAGCAATGAGTCCAGATCTAAATCCCATTGAACATCCCATTGAACAACTGTGGAGAGATCTTAAAATTGCTGTTGGTAAAAGGCGCCCTTCCAATAAGAGAGACCTGGAGCAGTTTGCAAAGGAAGAGTGGTCCAAAATTCCAGGTGAGAGGTGTAAGAAGCTTATTGATGGTTATAGGAATCGACTGATTTCAGTTATTTTTTCATCAGGGTGTGCAACCAAATTTTAAGTTAAGGGTGCCAAGAATTTTGACCAGCCCATTTTTGGAGTTTTGTGTGACATTATGTCCAATTTTCTTTTTTCTCCTCCCTTTTTTTGTTTTGTTCCAATACACACAAAGGGAATAAACATGTGTATAGCAAAACATGTGTTAATGCGATACTTTTCTGTGAGAAATACTTGATTTTCTTGAAAAATTTCTGGGGTGCCAACAATTTTGGCCATGACTGTATATCTGTATTATATGCTTCCTCCTTACACCATAATCCTGGACCAATGGTGTGGATCTAAACAATGTATTTGTCTCTCAGTGGATGCATGGATCAAAAATGGAAAGAAAAAAGGGAGGTTTTGGATCAAAACCAATTGCTTTAATTACATCAAACAACAATGAAGGTACTCACATTGATTAAAATGTAACAGGCAGAACTCCACGAGTGGCAAGCTCGTTTGCCAGCGTCTATTCTGGTGCCTTTTCCTCCCTATGTGTGGCATCACGGTCACGTGACTTCATCAGGGTATTCTTCAGGACTGATGAAGTCACGTGACCGTGAAGGCCATTCCCACTAGTGTGTGTACTTTGCACGAAGAAAATAAATTTGTTTTTCCAGCACCTGTTGCACTTTGATGTCTTTTGCAAGAAGACAAGATTGTTTGCTGTTTTGCACAGTTTCTTGCACAATTTATTTGCTTCTTTGCACAATTCATTTGAATTTGAACATTTTCATTCTCAGAAAGATTGTTTTATTGTTTAGCACTTGTCTAACAATATTTTGCAACTTGCACTTTGGAATTAGTCACTTTATAGTGTGTTGTAAAGACTTTTTATTTATTTATTTATTCATTTGTATTTGTACCATTACCTTTAGCAACACTTTGGAATCAGTCACTTTATAGTGCATTGTGAAGAGTTTTTTATTTATTTATTCTTTTGTGTTTGTACCTTTAGCAACACACTGTCCCCTGTTCGAATATTTTGACCACTAGGTTTTTTGTGTTTGAACAGCGCAGCACCACTTCCACCTTTTTTTTAACATTTCTGCATATGGGTATGGATTCACCCTTATTCGGTGCCTGCAGCAGTTCCTTACCTTATTTTGTATACTAACATGGTAGCGCAGGAATATATATATCCTTTTATAAATTAAAAAATGTACCATCAGCCACGCCGCATCAAGAGCACAGTGGAGAGGGCAATCTGTGTAGTCTATACAGTAAACAAGGTGTAAAGTAGCACCTGTACAACAATTTTGTTTGGATCACCTTGTCACGGGAGGAGATGACAGAGGCAACCTGGAGGGGAAGAACTCCCCTCCAGATATCCTCCGTCAGCTCAGGTATGTCAGGTATGTATGTCGCAAAGCCTGTTGGTCGTGGAATGGAGTAGAAATTTGTAATATGTAGAAACAAGTTTGGTGTGAGAAGAATCAGTCAATAGATGTTCTAGCGGAGAAAGTTGAAGGTCTATATTTCAGATACCTAACTACGTTGCAGCAGTGTGACGTATCTGCAGGTATTGGAAATAGGCTGTGTGGGGGAGACCAAAGTCCCTATGAAATTCTGCGAAGGAGCGGAACATCTTTTTAAACTAGAATCCCTCATCCGTTCTATGGAAAAATTGTTTTAGACATGGGTTCCGCCAGAGTGGGGCATTTGGTGAGTATGTAGCATGTGCATTGGGCAGTAAAAGCTTAGAAAGACTAAAAATCCATAGGGTCATTGCCAGGACATTCACACCTTCTCTCTCCCTAAGTGAAATTCGATGTATTAGGTTCTGGAGGGATTCATAGGAGGAAAGCATGGCTGCCTCCAGATCAGTGGCCACATTGTTGGCTTCAGGATAAAACCACCAATGCGCTTCTGCCAATTGGGAGGCGATATAGTAGGTTTTAAGACAAGGAAGTGCCAGACCCCCTTCCAGAGTGGGTAGTTGTAAGGTGGGTTTTGCAATCTGAACTGCTCCTCCCCTGCAGATAAAGTTGGTAAGTATTGAATCTATCTCCTTAAATTTGGCTTTTGTAACATATATCAGTGAGTTACTCAAAATATATAAGCGCAGCAGAAAAATAATTTTAAAGATGTTTATCCTACCTAGTAGTGTCAGGGGAAGATTGTTCCATGTCTTCAGTGTGTGTCTCAATCTACTGATAAGAGGATCCAAATTAATCTTAGTATAATAGGAGATGGGATGTTGTATCAAAACCTCTAGGTATCGAAAAGTGTGGACTATCTGTAGTGAGCACGAGGGAGGTAATACTATCGATACCGCCTGATCTATCATGAATAAAATAGATTTGTCCCAGTTGACCTGGAACCCCGAAAAGTGACCAAACCGCTGGATAATATCCAGCAGGGCAGGGAGAGACGACTGGGGGTTTGCTAAGTAGATCAGCATGTCGTCAGCATACAGGGATACCTTTTCCTCCAGACCCCCAATAGTCAGTCCCTTAATCGGGCAAACAGCAGTGGCGACAGAGGACACCCCTGTCTTGTGCATCTCTTTACCAAAAAGGGATTGGATATGGATGCATTTACTCTTAATCTAGCAGTAGGCTTAATAAAAAGACTTCTAGAAGGTATGGCCATTCTACTGAGTCAAAGGCCTTGTGGGCATCTAGGGCCAAAACGGCCCGAGAGCCAACCGTGTCATGATCCGCCTGCATTTTGGTAAAAAGTCTGCGCAAATGAATGGAGGTTGATCGCCCAGGGATGAATCCAGTCTGATCTGCACCAATAACAGTAGTAATGACTGCATTCAATCATCGGGCAAGCACCTTGGCCAGAATCTGTACATCAGAGTTAATGAACAAGATCAGTCAATACGATTCGCAGAGAAGATGGTCCTTGTGGGGTTTAGGAATGAGGACAATCAGCGCCGCTGACATAGAGGGCGGTAGTTGTCCCATCTTCAGGGCAAAGTTATATATCCGAAGCAGGTGTGGGATCAGTAACTCCGTAAACTGCATGTACCACTCTATGGGGAATCCATCTAATCCCGGTGTTTTATTTCTGGCAAACGACTGTATGGCCTCCCCTATTTCCTCAGTTGTTAAAGGAGTGTCAAGCAATAGGGCCTGGTGATCCAGTAATTTTGGAAGAAGATGTCAGACAAATAGTCATCCAGTTCCACTATAGTGTAGTGAGCTCTAGTAGCATATAAAGTGGAGTAAAATGTGACGAACGCTTTCATTATCTCTTTGTTTTGTTCGACTACTATGCCTTCTGAATTCATGATTCTCGGGATGTTGCATGGCTGATAGTAGTCAGGTTTATAGAGACTATTTTTGTTGCCAAACTCAAAAAGCCGTTGGTTCTGATATAGCAACTCTAGTTCTCTGGCCCTGTGTCGCCATATAGCGTGTGTTTCAGGGGTAGGAGATGTATAATAGGTGGTCTCCGCCAGTGATGTAAGTAACTGAGTTAAAATAAACTGAGTTACCTAACGCAGTTACTTTAGAGGGTAACTAGTAATCTAACTGATTACTTTTCCCCTCATGGTAACTCAGTTCCCATTACTTTGGCTTAGTTACCCCAATTACATCTACCGCCACTAGATGGCAGTAGTGTAATTCCGGTGTCCTGCCGAAAAAGTTCCCCCGCCGGATAAGGACCCCCTGTACTGCGCAGGCGCAGGGCTTGCGCAGTACGAAGGACTACGGAGCTTCCGAAAATTGCCAAACCTAAACAGCTCTGAGTGAACTCTACACCGCACAGGCACAGTTAACATGTAATTGTACGAGGCGATGCCGCACGCTCCCGATGCTCGTGCTACTCTGCAAGGGGCGTCTATCGTGTAAGTAAGGGGCGGGTCTAGTATTACTGTAACCAAGGGGCGCATTTATTATTATTGTTATATATCGAGCTCTGCCCATTAATTTAACATTCGCCCTCTTCTGTAGCCATCTGCCCCTTACACGATATAATAATAATAGACCCGCCCCTTGCTTACACGCTATAACAGATCTGCCCCTTGGTTAGAGTAATAATAGAGCAGCCCCTTGGTTACACGATATATAACAATAATAATAAATGCGCCCCTTGGTTACAGTAATACTAGACCCGCCCCTTAGTTACACGTATAGAGTATTTAAAAAAAAAAGTCAGTTACTTTGCTGCGTAACTAATTACTTTTCCAATGTAGTAACTGAGTTACTAACGCAATTACTTTTTGGGAGAAGTAATTTGTAACTTAACTAATTACTTTTTTAAAGTAAGATGACCAACACTGGTCTCCGCATTTCTAAGTCCTCCGTCCTCGTCCACCGATCTGGACTGAGACGCCTTACGGGTCTGCGCGATAGCTGCAGCAAAGGAGCCACGAGCAGTGGCCTTAAAGGCATCCCATACCATAGGGATGGAGGCACTCTGCCTGTTGGTTATCCAACAGGCCACAATAGCCTGGTCTGCTAGCCACAGTGGGCTCAATCGCCACACCCGATAAGAGGAGGGTGTGTACAGGGCAAGGTCCACCATCAAAGGGGAGTGGTCGGACATTGCCCTGGGATGATATTTAACTCAAGTCACCATATTAAGCATATCTGACGAAACTAGACATAAATCTATACATGACAGTGCACCGTGGCACGAGTACTCCCTCACATCCGCATGTCTCCATCTCCAGGCCTCCACCAGGTCAAATTGGGTCAGGAAGGAACCTAGGGGTGTGGGGGGTAATGTAGAACAGCGCCAACCCATCAATGGAGTTGTCAAGTACTGTATTATAATCACCAGCTATCAGTAAAGGGCCCTCAGCAAATTCCAATATCGTGCCCATCACTCGCTCAAACAATTGTTTGGTAAAAGGTGGTGGAACGTACAGGCTAGTCACTGTGTAAGGGGAGTTCAAGCACAAGAATTAAAAGCAGCCACTAGGATCTAGTTTTATGTGTTTGATAGTGATAGGTGCTGATTTGGCTATAAGGATAGATGTACCCCGGGCATACATGGAGTATATGCTATTTTAGCTCTTTTAAGAGCCATGTAGATGGGTTTCCTGGAGGAGAATCACATGCCGATTATGTCATGCCAGATACTCAAACATTATTGATCGTTTCACTTTGGAGTTAAGCCCCCTAACATTAAATGAAATTAGATATAGTTTAGCCATAAGTAAGCATTAATCATAGTTATGGATGCCCAGTTCTCATGGTGCACCAGAGTCAACCAAAAAGTGGACTTCCGTGCACCCTGAGGAGTAGGAGGAAACATGAACAATTTATACATGTGAGAGAACAGTGTGCCTTCTGCAGATAGTAACTGGATACCAAGATGTCCAACCAGGCCAGTAAGCATATGAACAAAAAGTAGGAGATAAGAACAAAACATTTAAAACCACTCTAACCCTCCCGGCTTCCAAACCCAAACACATGAAAGCTTTGTTCCCAGAACCAAAACTGCAAAGCAGGGGGACCCTGATAGAGTCCCACAATCAACAAACCCTGAGAAGCAGAGAGAAGTCTGTAGCAGTGGGCAGCCATCTGTGTCCGCACAAAACAATATATGATTAGTAACCTGGATTTTAGAGAAAACATTCCAAAATTAGTAGGAGAATAGTACCAAATAAAAACAGGGTAGTAGTAGGGACAGTCATCCAGGATAAATGATGTCTATGCGACCTACATCAAAGTGTTGAAAAGTGTCCCCAGCTTCTTGTGGGTGGGAGATGGTGAGATGATTGTGAGGGATGTGATGTCCGGTCTTTCACTCTCCCCCATTAACAGCAACTAAGTGGGGGGTTGCAAACAAGAGGTATATAGACGTGATACAGGATAGTTACATTCAGTGAGGAGGAGATCTCCGGTTCTGGTTCCTGTGATCCGGAGGCCCCAGGGTGTCCACCCAGTGTGCCAAATGCTTAGAATCTGTGAAAAAGTAGGCCTCGCCTTGATGAATGACCATTAGCCATGCAGGATACAGCCTTTTGATGGCCAGGAAAGTAGACCTTTGCTTTTGTGTAGCTACTGAGAAATCCGGAAAAATAGTGATTCCATTTCCATTAAAGGATACCTGGCCTTTTTCTCGGGCAGCCCTAACAACCGCTTCCCTGTCCCTGAAGTGCAATAATTTAATGAGTATGGCACGTGGCGGGGCCCCAAAGGGCAGGAGGCGCAGGGGGACTCGCTCAATGGCGAATAACGGTGAGAAGGTGGGGGCGCCAAAAGTGGATGTCAGCCATCGCTCCATGAAAGCCTCAATAACCCTGCCCTCTGAACCTTCCGGGAACCCCAGAAAGCACAGATTATTATGCCTCCAGCGATCCTCTATGTCTGTCAGCTGCTCAGCAGTATAATCCTGTGCATGACGCAGCTCCCTAACAGAGCCCTGTAAGGGACGTGTCTCATCTTCCAATGCTCCTCTGCGTTGTTCAGCATTTTTCACCCTGTGCCGGAGGTTGCGCTCATCATGTTTAAGGAAGAATAGGTCAGTTTTGATGGAGTCCATTTGTGTGGTGAGCAGTGGCGGCTGGTGCTCAAAATTCAAACGCTGTCACTGTGCCCTCAAATGCTGCCACTGTGCCCTCAAATGCTGCCACTGTGCCCATCAAACACTGCCAGTGTGCCATCAAATGCTGCCACTGTGCAATGGTAGGTTTATTTTAACAGTGAGAGACAGAATAACAACAAAAATATCCAGAAAAATGCATTTCAAAAAGATTATAAATTGATTTGCATTTTAATGATCCCATCCCCTCTCTCTCCCCCCCCCCCCTCTCTCATCCCCTCTATCTCTCACCCCCCTCTATTCCACCGTCTCTCCCACCCCCTCTTTTCCACCCCCCTCTCGCCCACCCCCTCTCTCTCACCCTCCTCTCCCACCCCCCTCTCTCTCTCTCCCCACCCCCTCCCTCGCTCTCCCACCCCTTTTTCTCTCTCTCTCACCCCCTCTCTGTTTCTCTCTCTTACCCTCTCTCTCACCTCCTTCTCTTTATCCCCCTCTCCTTTTCTCCCCCTCTCTTTCTCTCACACCCCTCTCTTTCTTACACCTCCCATTCCACCTCATCCTCTCACACCCCTCTCTCTCTCTCCTCCCCTCTCTTGCATGCAGGGGGAACCAAGTGGACACTGACTAACAGGTGACAGCAAGCGAGAGTTAGTGATCCCCCCAAGCACTGCTACTTTTGAACTCATCCCCCTAGCACTGCCACTTATCCACCCCACCACTGCCACTGATCCCATCCTCCTAATTAAGGAATACAGGTCCCAGCATGAACCCCTGAGATCTAAGGAGTTACATCCTTAGATCTTGGGGGCTCGTGCTGGGACTTGTAGTCCTTCAATTTTGGAGGGAGTCACATCCTTAGATCTGAGGAGTTCATGTTGGAACTTGTAGTCCTTAATTTTTAGGGAATGTGACCCCCAAAAGTGAAAGACTACAGGTCCCAGCATGTGCCCCTCAGAGCAGAGGATGCGACTTGCCCCCCCCCTCCCAGGGAGGGGGTAGGAATCAGGTAAGTCAGTGTAATGGTCAGTATAGGAATCAGGAAGGTTAGTGTCGAGATCAGGTAGGTCAGTGAAGGAATCAAGGAATCAGGTAGATCAGTGTAGGGATCAGGTTGGTCAGTGTAGTGGACAGGTAGGTCAATATGTTGGCTGAGGTGGAAGAAGGAAACCGCCTCAGGGAGAAAAGAGGCTTCAGGCCTAACAACAACCTTGCCACACCAATTCAAAGATCACATAGCGGTGATAGCAATGAGAAAGGCCACCTTGCGAGTAGGGTCTGAAAAGAAAATACCTTCAAGAGGTTAAAAGGGCAGCCTCTGAAAGGCCAAAAAGAACTAGGTTAGGTTCCACAGAGTCACAGGGGAATGTACAAAACATGCAGGAACAATGTGTGGTCCAGACAAGACTGGAGGAAGGATAGGATACATTTCATGGAGTACTTCCTAGGATGGAACTTCATAGCCTCTTACCACGCAAAATAGGCTTTCGGGATACCAAGTGTTGGTATTCTGTGAAACAGGCATGACCAGATACAGTGCCTTGCGAAAGTATTCGGCCCCCTTGAACTTTTCAACCTTTTGCCACATTTCAGGCTTCAAACATAAAGATATAACATTTTTATTTTTTGTGAAGAATCACCAACAAGTGGGACACAATTGTGAAGTGGAACGAAATCTTTTGGATTTTTGAAACTTTTTTAACTAATAAAAAAATGAAAAGTGGGGCGTGCAAAATTATTCGGCCCCCTTGCGTTAATACTTTGTAGAGCCACCTTTTGCTGCGATTACAGCTGCAAGTCGCTTGGGGTATGTCTCTATCAGTTTTGCACATCGAGAGACTGAAATTCCTGCCCATTCTTCCTTGCAAAACAGCTCGAGCTCAGTGAGGTTGGATGGAGAGTGTTTGTGAACAGCAGTTTTCAGCTCTTTCCACAGATTCTCGATTGGATTCAGGTCTGGACTTTGACTTGGCCATTCTAACACCTGGATACGTTTATTTGTGAACCATTCCTTTGTATATTTTGCTGTATGTTTGGGATCATTGTCTTGTTGGAAGATAAATCTCCATCCCAGTTTCAGGTCTTTTGCAGACTCCAACAGGTTTTCATCCAGAATGGTCCTGTATTTGGCTGCATCCATCTTCCCCTCAATTTTAACCATCTTCCCTGTCCCTGCTGAAGAAAAGCAGGCCCAAACCATGATGCTGCCACCACCATGTTTGACAGTGGGGATGGTGTGTTGAGGGTGATGAGCTGTGTTGCTTTTACGCCAAACATATCGTTTTGCATTGTGGCCAAAAAGTTCGATTTTGGTTTCATCGGACCAGAGCACCTTCTTCCACATGTTTGGTGTGTCTCCCAGGTGGCTTGTGGCAAACTTTAGACGAGACATTTTATGGATATCTTTGAGAAATAGCTTTCTTCTTGCCACTCTTCCATAAAGGCCAGATTTGTGCAGTGTACGACTGATTGTTGTCCTATGGACAGACTCTCCCGCCTCAGCTGTAGTTCTCTGCAGTTCATCCAGAGTGATCATGGGCCTCTTGGCTGCATCTCTGATCAGTCTTCTCCTTGTCTGAGCTGAAAGTTTAGAGGGACAGCCAGGTCTTGGTAGATTTGCAGTGGTCTGATACTCCTTCCATTTCAAAATGATTGCTTGCACAGTGCTTCTTGGGATGTTTAAAGCTTGGGAAATCTTTTTGTATCCAAATCCAGCTTTAAACTTCTCCACAACAGTATTACGGACCTGCCTGGTGTGTTCCTTGGTCTTCATGATGCTCTCTGCGCTTTCAACAGAACCCTGAGGCTATCACAGAGCAGGTGCATTTATACAGAGACTTGATTACACACAGGTGGATTCTATTTATCACCATCAGTCATTTAGGACAACATTGGATCATTCAGAGATCCTCGCTGAACTTCTGGAGTAAGTTTGCTGCACTGAAAGTAAAGGGGCCGAATAATTTTGCACGCACCACTTTTCAGTTTTTTATTTGCTAAAAAAGTTTAAAATATCCAATAGATTTCTTCCACTTCACAATTGTGTCCCACTTGTTGGTGATTCTTCACAAAAAATTCAAATTTTATATCTTTATGTTTGAAGCCTGAAATGTGGCAAAAGGTTGAAAAGTTCAAGGGGGCCGAATACTTTCACCAGACTCCACACTGAATAGAAGTAAATGTGATTTATTAAGAAAACTATAAACATCTGATAAACACATTCAATACCCGAAAGAATATAAAATCCGATGAACCATCAGTGGAAGTGAGAACAACTAAGCAAACCAACCTTAATTAAACTAATCTAGGCTCTGTACAGATGGCAGGATAAACATGGCAGATCGGGATCAGGTTAAGGAGCAAGGAATAAGCTAAAATGAGGAGAAGGTACACAGGAGCAGGATCAAGAATAGAGGCAGGAACAGAGTCACAGGTCACAGGGAGCAAAGTACATAAGAGTGCACAGGCCAAACACTGGGGCATTATGGAATAGTAGAGAAGGGACAAAATACCCTCCCAGCAGCCAGCACTAGGTAACAACTAATGAGAGACATCATCTGGTGGACACCAGGACTACACCCTTCAGGTCTAGGAACTACAGTGCCACCAGTTGGTGATCCAGTTCCCTATGTAGACTTTCCAGGTACAATAGTAGATTTTGCAAGAAGTTGAATTCCCAGCTTTTAAAATTGTAGGGATGACTGAATCCTATAAGCCCCTATCCTTCAGAGCCTGGGCTTCAACAGCTAAGCCATTAAAGCCAGCGACTGAGAAGCAGGAAAAGTGGTGCCAATTTTAAATGGCTAGTGAAAGCCCCATAACTTACCACGGCAGAATTTTAGAGACCAGCCCCATCCTGCTTTGCCCTTCATGATGGGCATATTCCTGAAAGTGCTTTCTGGGGCAGGGTTTTGCCACTGCAAAACCCTGGGCCCTGTAGTTAACGGGACATGATGCACCATGTATCAAGATAAGCACCCATGCACAATGCAAGAAGTGACATTACATTCCAGACCCACATTTTCTCTGCAGTACTCCAGACTTGGGGGGGGAGGCGGTGCTTTAGGTCAGGTTGGTTTACCACAAGGGTAGCTCTACTTTCTTTTAAAATACAGTTTATTGCCCAAAACAAATATATTTTGGTTATAGGTAGACAATGGTGGGCAGAATCACCAACCAGCTTTTTATACTGTATCTTTGAGGACTCTCTTGGCAGAATCTCATTGCAAAACTGCTATTTCTGCCTCTATCCTCAACCTATACAAAGACAATCAAAAGAATCACTTTCTTACTTCTGGATTCTGTGTGGGAAACCCAGAGGCAACTGTGTTGCCTTGTATTAGTTAGGAGACCAATGCCAGGACTAGTAATATCTTACCGCTAGAGACCCCAGGAAGAAACCAATGAGTCATGTATATATTTCATCACATTTAAAAAGAAGACAACATGACACAAAGGGTATCTAAATGTCTATATTTTGAGGTGATACAAGTAATGATAATAGGAACATTGATTTCAGGGTATAATCATTTTTGTTGTTGTAGTTTCAATAAATCAAACCTGATATATGCATATTAATATATGAAAAAAATATATATATCGTTGAAGAGAGGGAAAAGTACCTTTTAAATCCTCCAAAAGGTTCTTCAGAAGCTCCATCCCAGATAGGTGGTGATGATGAGCCTTACGCCGACCATACACTGATGAATTTTGGCCAGTTGAACCAGCCCAAGTTTGATCAATTAGTGGACCTGTTGGCACAATTCTGCCTGCCATACTTCGATTGAAAAAAAAATTGACAGTTGAACAGGTCCTGCATCCAATGAGATGTATGCTTTCAGAATGCCTGAACAGTGCCCACAATAGCTGCAGCAGGGGATTTTTTTTCCATTCACGATAGTGTAGCGTAATCTGCTGACTGAATGAAAGAAATCTATTGCTTTATATGACCAGTTTTATCACTTAGGGGTGTCAGCTTAAGGCTAGTCATATACATTTAGATTAATGATGGTGCTGAATAAGAGAAATCAATTTCTCCTTCTCGATTCCTGTTCAGTGTGGCTCAAGGAATATCTACTGTTGGCTATTGTATTTAAACAGTTGCAGCATCCGCAGAATACACAAGCAGGGACAAGTGTGTCCAGGAAGGGGGCTCCATTAACTCTGGAAAACTCAAGAGCACTTTCAGGTACCTTTATTTCTTTAAACACATTTTTTATTTATTTTATACTAATTTAAATCTAACTAGTCCATTTTTGGAAACCCATATACGAGAACAAGCTATTGTTCATAAAATTAGGTTTCCTATAATTTTCTTTATCTATGTGTTAAGATCAGATCAGAGGTTTATATTTAAATAAATGGTCAGCTAAATACGTTTTTCTTAGGAAGATTGAGAGAAGAGATTGGTAATAATGTGCTGTCTCTATGTGTGAGTGATAAGAATGGAACACTTTCATTCTCCACAATATAGTAAGTATATTGAATCATCAATGAACAGTACTTATAGGGTAACTGTAGTCTTTGTTTTTTTTACAGTAGCTTATACAGGACAGCCATATTTAATCATTACATATGCAGGCTCTACTTCCTGCTCAGCTGGGCTACACAGCGACTGTGCTTCAGTTCATGGGTCAGCTCTGACTGACTGGAATCAATGCACAGTTAGCCATTGTTAAATATAAAGGCTCAGGGGCATGTTAATTATAATGCAGTGAATGTGACATTCACCAAACTTTTACTGTAGGTGAATTAATCAGTAATTTAAAATACATGCACTGGGAGGATTCGTCTGCAGTGAATGTTTCATGAATGTCACACTCAGTACATTATAAATATGCCCCTAATTGATTGCAGACATCCCAACCTGCAAAAACTCATTTCAGGGAGGTTAAATGCAGCCTCACCATGCCCTCACCATGCCCATCATTGCAGCCTCACCGTGCCCATAAGCCCAGCCTTGCATGCCCATAATCGCAGCCTTACCATGCCCATAAACGCAGCCTTACCGTGCCCATAATCCCAGCCTCACCGTGCCCATAATTGCAGCCTTACCGTGCCCGTAATCGCAGCCTTACCGTGCCCATAATCACAGCCTTACCATGCCCATAATTGCAGCCTCACCATGCCCAAAATTGCAGCCTCACTGTACCCATAATTGCAGCCTTACCGTGCCCATAATCACAGCCTTACCGTGCCCATAATCGCTGCCTTACCGTGCCCATAATCGCAGCCTTACCGTGCCCATAATCACAGCCTCACTACGGTCAGTGCCTGGATTACAGCAGGTATCCCCTCGCTGTGTCTCGGAATTCCGTGTGAAAACTTTGGCCGCACTGTGACAAAAGTCCTGCCCTCCTCCTAGACCAGCTCGTGTGATAGACGCAGTGTTCTGTCTATCACACGAGCTGGTCTAGGAGGAGGGCAGGACTTTTGTCACAGCGCAGCCAAAGTTTTTTACACTCAGCTCCGACCGCTGTGTGTGACTGACGTAGTGGAGGAGGAGGGGGAGGAGGAGGGAGGGGGGCGCCTCCTGTCACTCAGCCACAGACAGAGCAGCCCGAGCGGCCGTATTCCATGAGTGACAGGCGCAGCCGGGAGATCGCCGGGCGTTCGCGGTGGACTCGGAGCCCGCACCCAACTGCGGGAGACTCCCGTGACTCACGGGAGAGTTTAGATGTCTGTGATTGTAATAACATTTAGATATCTAATATTGATCTCATCTACAAATCTGTATAAAGAA
Organism: Lithobates sylvaticus; assembly: GCA_028564925.1. Lineage (NCBI taxonomy): Eukaryota > Metazoa > Chordata > Amphibia > Anura > Ranidae > Lithobates > Lithobates sylvaticus. The sequence goes on along the minus strand of CM053029.1, from coordinate 176,392,021 downwards.
CAAAGCAATGGAAATATGGTACAGCAGGCAAGCTACAGCAAAAGTGTTACTCCAGTAAAAAAAAAAAATCCTATTGGATGGTGTAGGTAAGGGTTAATACCCACGTTCCAAACGTATTACTCTGCTTGTTGCCTCTGGACAGGACCAGATGTGAGGGAAAGCCAACTCTACAGATTTTTTTTTCCTTGTGTTGTCCCTGCTAGATATATTTCACTTCCTGTCGCACTGGTCATTGTTACTTGAGCAGGACATGAAGGGAAATTTCCCCAAGGGTAACACTAAGTAAGGATGGGCCCGGTGCTCGATGCGAACCCACGTTCGCATCGAGCACCGGGCGTTCGCTCGCTCGGCGAGCCCAGAACTATTTTGGCCGCTCGCATCACGTTCGTGTGATGCGAGCGGCCCCGCAATGCATTGCGGCCGGCGCGGCCGGCGCAGTGCATTGCTGGCTGATGATTGGCCAAGCATGCACTGTGACCCCGCATGCTTGGCCAATCACAGCCCCGGAAACTCGAAGAGCCATAATTGGCTACAGGCAGGACGCCTGTAGCCAATTACAGCTCAGGGGCTGTAGTACACGCCCCCCCCTATAAAAGGCCGCCACGCCGTCTGCGCCGGTCACATGCTGTTCCGGCGCAGATAGAGCAGGCTAGATCTGTGACACTCTGCTGGATTTAGTTAGTTAGAGAGATCGAGTTAGATAGATTCATTCATTTAGATTGATTTAGAAAGAGGGGCTTGTAGTGTGCTCGTGGCAGGCAGGCAGAGCTCCTATATTTTGTTCCCAGAAGCACCTATAGGACTTGTAGTGTGTTCGTGGCAGGCAGGCAGAGCTCCTATATTTTGTTCCCAGAAGCACCTATAGGACTTGTAGTGTGTTCGTGGCAGGCAGGCAGAGCTCCTATATTTTGTTCCCAGAAGCACCTATAGGACTTGTAGTGTGTTCGTGGCAGGCAGGCAGAGCTCCTATATTTTGTTCCCAGAAGCACCTATAGGACTTGTAGTGTGTTCGTGGCAGGCAGGCAGAGCTCCTATATTTTGTTCCCAGAAGCACCTATAGGACTTGTAGTGTGTTCCTGGCAGGCAGGCAGAGCTCCTATATTTTGTTCCCAGAAGCACCTATAGGACTTGTAGTGTGTTCGTGGCAGGCAGGCAGAGCTCCTATATTTTGTTCCCAGAAGCACCTATAGGACTTGAAGTGTGTTAGTCCCATCACACAGACCTATATTTCCTTCCCAGAAGCACCTATAGGACTTGAAGTGTGTTAGTCCCATCACACAGAGATCATATATTTTGTTCCCAGAAGCACCTATAGGACTTGAAGTGTGTTAGTCCCATCACACAGACCTACATTTTCTTCCCAGAAGCACCTATAGGACTTGAAGTGTGTTAGTCCCATCACACAGAGATCATATATTTTGTTCCCAGAAGCACCTATAGGACTTGAAGTGTGTTAGTCCCATCACACAGAGATCATATATTTTGTTCCCAGAAGCACCTATAGGACTTGAAGTGTGTTAGTCCCATCACACAGACCTATATTTCCTTCCCAGAAGCACCTATAGGACTTGAAGTGTGTTAGTCCCATCACACAGAGATCATATATTTTGTTCCCAGAAGCACCTATAGGACTTGAAGTGTGTTAGTCCCATCACACAGACCTACATTTTCTTCCCAGAAGCACCTATAGGACTTGAAGTGTGTTAGTCCCATCACACAGAGATCATATATTTTGTTCCCAGAAGCACCTATAGGACTTGAAGTGTGTTAGTCCCATCACACAGACCTATATTTCCTTCCCAGAAGCACCTATAGGACTTGAAGTGTGTTAGTCCCATCACACAGAGATCATATATTTTGTTCCCAGAAGCACCTATAGGACTTGAAGTGTGTTAGTCCCATCACACAGACCTACATTTTCTTCCAGAAGCACCTATAGGACTTGAAGTGTGTTAGTCCCATCACACAGAGATCATATATTTTGTTCCCAGAAGCACCTATAGGACTTGAAGTGTGTTAGTCCCATCACACAGAGATCATATATTTTGTTCCCAGAAGCACCTATAGGACTTGAAGTGTGTTAGTCCCATCACACAGACCTATATTTCCTTCCCAGAAGCACCTATAGGACTTGAAGTGTGTTAGTCCCATCACACAGAGATCATATATTTTGTTCCCAGAAGCACCTATAGGACTTGAAGTGTGTTAGTCCCATCACACAGACCTACATTTTCTTCCCAGAAGCACCTATAGGACTTGAAGTGTGTTAGTCCCATCACACAGAGATCATATATTTTGTTCCCAGAAGCACCTATAGGACTTGAAGTGTGTTAGTCCCATCACACAGACCTATATTTCCTTCCCAGAAGCACCTATAGGACTTGAAGTGTGTTAGTCCCATCACACAGAGATCATATATTCTGTTCCCAGAAGCACCTATAGGACTTGAAGTGTGTTAGTCCCATCACACAGACCTATATTCCCTTCCCAAGAAGCACCTATAGGACTTGAAGTGTGTTAGTCCCATCACACAGAGATCATATATTTTGTTCCCAGAAGCACCTATAGGACTTGAAGTGTGTTAGTCCCATCACACAGACCTACATTTTCTTCCCAGAAGCACCTATAGGACTTGAAGTGTGTTAGTCCCATCACACAGAGATCATATATTTTGTTCCCAGAAGCACCTATAGGACTTGAAGTGTGTTAGTCCCATCACACAGAGATCATATATTTTGTTCCCAGAAGCACCTATAGGACTTGAAGTGTGTTAGTCCCATCACACAGACCTATATTTCCTTCCCAGAAGCACCTATAGGACTTGAAGTGTGTTAGTCCCATCACACAGAGATCATATATTTTGTTCCCAGAAGCACCTATAGGACTTGAAGTGTGTTAGTCCCATCACACAGACCTACATTTTCTTCCCAGAAGCACCTATAGGACTTGAAGTGTGTTAGTCCCATCACACAGAGATCATATATTTTGTTCCCAGAAGCACCTATAGGACTTGAAGTGTGTTAGTCCCATCACACAGACCTATATTTCCTTCCCAGAAGCACCTATAGGACTTGAAGTGTGTTAGTCCCATCACACAGAGATCATATATTCTGTTCCCAGAAGCACCTATAGGACTTGAAGTGTGTTAGTCCCATCACACAGACCTATATTTCCTTCCCAAGAAGCACCTATAGGACTTGAAGTGTGTTAGTCCCATCACACAGAGATCATATATTTTGTTCCCAGAAGCACCTATAGGACTTGAAGTGTGTTAGTCCCATCACACAGACCTACATTTTCTTCCCAGAAGCACCTATAGGACTTGAAGTGTGTTAGTCCCATCACACAGAGATCATATATTTTGTTCCCAGAAGCACCTATAGGACTTGAAGTGTGTTAGTCCCATCACACAGACCTACATTTTGTTCCCAGAAGCACCTATAGGACTTGAAGTGTGTTAGTCCCATCACACAGAGATCATATATTTGTTCCCAGAAGCACCTATAGGACTTGAAGTGTGTTAGTCCCATCACACAGACCTATATTTTGTTCCCAGAAGCACCTATAGGACTTGAAGTGTGTTAGTCCCATCACACAGAGATCATATATTTTGTTCCCAGAAGCACCTATAGGACTTGAAGTGTGTTAGTCCCATCACACAGACCTACATTTTCTTCCCAGAAGCACCTATAGGACTTGAAGTGTGTTAGTCCCATCACACAGACCTACATTTTCTTCTCAGAAGCACCCATAGGACTTGAAGTGTGTTAGTCCCATCACACAGACCTATATTTTCTTCCCAGAAGCACCTATAGGACTTGAAGTGTGTTAGTCCCATCACACAAAGATCATATATTTTGTTCCCAGAAGCACCTATAGGACTTGAAGTGTGTTAGTCCCATCACACAGACCTACATTTTCTTCCCAGAAGCACCTATAGGACTTGACGTGTGTTAGTCCCATCACACAGACCTACATTTTCTTCCCAGAAGCACCCATAGGACTTGAAGTGTGTTAGTCCCATCACACAGAGCTCCTCTATTTTCTTTGCAGAAGCACCCACAGGACTTCTAGTGTGTTAGTGGCATCACACAGAGCTCCTATATTTTCTTCTCAGCAGCACCCACAGGACTTCTAGTGTGTTAGTGGCATCACACAGAGCTCCTCTATTTTCTTTGCAGAAGCACCCACAGGACTTCTAGTGTGTTAGTGGCATCACACAGAGCTCCTCTATTTTTTTGCAGAAGCACCCATAGGACTTCTAGTGTGTTAGTGGCATCACACAGAGCTCCTCTATTTTCTTTGCAGAAGCACCCACAGGACTTCTAGTGTGTTAGTGGCATCACACAGAGCTCCTCTATTTTCTTTGCAGAAGCACCCATAGGACTTCTAGTGTGTTAGTGGCATCACACAGAGCTCCTATATTTTCTTCTCAGCAGCACCCACAGGACTTCTAGTGTGTTAGTGGCATCACACAGAGCTCCTCTATTTTCTTTGCAGAAGCACCCATAGGACTTCTAGTGTGTTAGTGGCATCACACAGAGCTCCTATATTTTCTTCTCAGCAGCACCCACAGGACTTCTAGTGTGTTAGTGGCATCACACAGAGCTCCTCTATTTTCTTTGCAGAAGCACCCACAGGACTTCTAGTGTGTTAGTGGCATCACACAGAGCTCCTCTATTTTCTTTGCAGAAGCACCCATAGGACTTCTAGTGTGTTAGTGGCATCACACAGAGCTCCTATATTTTCTTCTCAGCAGCACCCACAGGACTTCTAGTGTGTTAGTGGCATCACACAGAGCTCCTCTATTTTCTTTGCAGAAGCACCCATAGGACTTCTAGTGTGTTAGTGGCATCACACAGAGCTCCTATATTTTCTTCTCAGCAGCACCCACAGGACTTCTAGTGTGTTAGTGGCATCACACAGAGCTCCTCTATTTTCTTTGCAGAAGCACCCATAGGACTTCTAGTGTGTTAGTGGCATCACACAGAGCTCCTATATTTTCTTCTCAGCAGCACCCACAGGACTTCTAGTGTGTTAGTGGCATCACACAGAGCTCCTCTATTTTCTTTGCAGAAGCACCCACAGGACTTCTAGTGTGTTAGTGGCATCACACAGAGCTCCTCTATTTTCTTTGCAGAAGCACCCATAGGACTTCTAGTGTGTTAGTGGCATCACACAGAGCTCCTATATTTTCTTCTCAGCAGCACCCACAGGACTTCTAGTGTGTTAGTGGCATCACACAGAGCTCCTCTATTTTCTTTGCAGAAGCACCCATAGGACTTCTAGTGTGTTAGTGGCATCACACAGAGCTCCTATATTTTCTTCTCAGCAGCACCCACAGGACTTCTAGTGTGTTAGTGGCATCACACAGAGCTCCTCTATTTTCTTTGCAGAAGCACCCATAGGACTTCTAGTGTGTTAGTGGCATCACGCAGAGCTCCTATATTTTCTTCTCAGCAGCACCCACAGGACTTCTAGTGTGTTAGTGGCATCACACAGAGCTCCTCTATTTTCTTTGCAGAAGCACCCACAGGACTTCTAGTGTGTTAGTGGCATCACACAGAGCTCCTCTATTTTCTTTGCAGAAGCACCCATAGGACTTCTAGTGTGTTAGTGGCATCACACAGAGCTCCTATATTTTCTTCTCAGCAGCAGCACCCACAGGACTTCTTGTGTGTTAGTGGCATCACACAGAGCTCCTCTATTTTCTTTGCAGAAGCACCCATAGGACTTCTAGTGTGTTAGTGGCATCACACAGAGCTCCTATATATTCTTCTCAGCAGCACCCACAGGACTACCGACTACAATGGCTGGAAGACCGCCAAGGGGAGGCAGAGCGTGCAGAGCCAAGAACACAGGGCAGGCAGGCTCTGTTTCTAGTGGACGTGGCCGTGGACGTGGACGTGGTTGTGCATCGTCATCAGCACGTGCCCATGGGACACGCGCGTCTTTGTTTTCGGCAGCTGGACATGTGGAGCCACATCATGCTGAAGGCTTGGTAGAATGGATGACCAAGCCCTCCTCATCCTCCTCATCCTCTCTCACCCAGGCTCAGGGTACTGACAGAGCATCATCAGCCACCCCTTCCCTAGACTCACCATGTCCTCCTGAGGAGTCCCCCGAACTCTTTGAGCACAGTGTTGGGTACATGCTCCAGGAGGATGCCCAACGATTCGAAGGCTCGGATGATGATACCCAGCTTGAGGAATCTGGCAGTACTGTTCCACCAGCTGCAGCTTACTGCCAGGTTTGCTCTAGTGGTGAAGAGGGAGGGGATGATGAGGTCACTGACTCCACGTGGGTGCCTGAAGGGAGAGAGGATGAGGAGGAGGACGAGGAGGAGGAGGATGCGGCGTCACATGTCCAACGAGGCAGGATGCCCCCTGGAGGCCAGGTAGAGGCCAGCACAGCAACTGTACAACACCGCAGAGCTCCGCCTGTGCAGGGCGCTGCCTCTGCACGTTATCAGAAAAGTTCTTTGGTGTGGGCCTTTTTTGAGACGAGTGCAGCAGATCGCACCACTGCTATTTGCAATATTTGTCTCAAGCGTATCTCGCGTGGCCAAAACATCAGCCGCTTGGGCACCACAAGCATGACCAGACATATGGCGACCTGCCATGCAGCTCGTTGGCAGGCACACATAAAAGACCCACACCAAAGAACTAAGCGGACCTCTCCTTGCTCCTCCTCAGCTGGGATCTCCATCCCCACTACACCTTCAGTCCTCTCTGAAAGCTGCTCTGAGAGGACTGAAGGTGTAGAATTAGGTGTGTCACAACCAAGTACTTGCAGTACACCGACGTCCGATTGCAGCAGGCAAATTTCCCTGCCCCAGCTGCTGGACCGTAGAAAGAAGTACACTCCCAGCCATCCACATGCCCAGCGGTTGAATGCTAGCCTGGCTAAATTGCTAGCACTTCAACTGCTGCCTTTTCAATTGGTAGACTCGGCCCCCTTCCGTGAGTTTGTTCAATGTGCGGTTCCTCAGTGGCAGGTTCCCAAACGCCACTTTTTCTCACGGAAGGCGATTCCGTCTCTCTACCGGCATGTGGAGGGCAATGTCCATGCCTCGCTGGACAGGGCGGTCAGCGGTAAGGTGCATATTACCGCTGATTCATGGTCCAGCAGGCATGGACAGGGACGGTACCTTTCTTTCACGGCCCATTGGGTCACTCTATTGGCAGCTGGGAGGGATGCAGGACAAGGTGCAGTACTGTTGGAGGTTGTTCCGCCACCACGCCTCCAAAACGCTACTACTGCTACTGGTTGTGACACACCTCTCTCCTCCACCCCCTCCTCTTCTTCTTCCTCCAGTGCTCTGTCCTTGGAACCAGCGGTGCTCCGTAGGCGTACAAGGGGCTACGCAAGTACGCAGGCAAAAAGATGCCATGCCGTGCTTGCGCTGGTGTGTTTGGGGGACAGGAGCCACACTGGGCCAGAGGTTCTGGCAGCTCTGCAGGGGCAGGCCGAGAGGTGGTTGACGCCACGTCAGCTTAAGCCAGGAATGGTCGTTTCTGACAATGGCACCAACCTCCTCTCCGCCCTGCGACAGGGGCAGCTCACCCATGTGCCCTGCATGGCTCACGTCCTCAACCTGGTGGTGCAGCGGTTCTTGGGCAGGTTCCCAGGCTTACAGGATGTCCTGAGGCAGGCCAGGAAAGTCTGTGTGCATTTCCGCCGATCTTATAATGCCAGTGCTCGGCTGACTGAGCTGCAAAAGGAGCTGAACCTGCCCAAGAACCGCCTAATATGTGACATGCCCACCAGGTGGAACTCAACGTTGGCCATGCTGCAGCGACTGCACACGCAGCAGAGGGCCATCAATGAGTACCTTTGCGACTACGGCACCAGGACAGGGTCAGGGGAGCTTGGTTTTTTTTCCCCACGTCAGTGGAGCATGATCAGGGATGCATGCACTGTCCTCTCACCATTTGAGGAGGCCACGAGGATGGTGAGCAGTGACAGTGCATGCATCAGTGACACTGTCCCTCTTGTCCACCTGTTGGAGCATACGCTGCGTGGGATAATGGACAGGGCACTTGAGGCAGAACAGAGGCAGGAAGAGGAGGACTTCCTTGCCTCTCAAGGCCCCCTTTATCCGGACAGTGTTCCTTCTGTCCCACCCATCACACAGGAAGAGGATGAGGAGGAGAAGGAGGAGGAGGAGGAGGATTGTGTGAGCATGGAGGTGGAGCCTGGCACTCAGCATCAGCAGCAGCAGTCTTTTAGGGATGATGTACAGTCCCAACAAACCAGTGGACTTGTACGTGGCTGGGAGGAGGTGGCTGGCGATCATGTCCTCCTCAGTGACCCAGAAGACTCCGGACCGAATGCCTCAGCTAACCTACGCTGCATGGCCTCCCTGATCCTGCAAAGCCTGCGGAAGGATCCTCGTGTTCTTCGGATCAAGGAGAGGGACCATTACTGGCTGGCCACTCTCCTTGATCCGCGGTACAAGGGTAAGGTTGCGGACCTTATCTTGCCGTCGCAGAGGGAGCAGAGGATGAGACATCTCAGGGAGGCCTTGCAGAAAGGTCTGTGCAACGCGTTCCCAGAAACTGGGAGGCTACAAACTCCTGGTCCTGGGCGACGAGTTGCTGAGGCTTCGGTCAGTGGCAGAAGAAGCGGTGGGGAAGGTGGACGTCTGACCGATGCGTTCAGACAATTTTTTAGTCCGCAGCCCCAAGGTATGATCGGTTCCAGCAACCATCGCCAGCGTCTGATATACATGGTGCAGGAATACCTTGGGGCAAGGTCAGACTTGGACACCTTTCCCACCGAAAATCCTCTGGCTTACTGGGTCCTGAGGATGGATCACTGGCCAGAGCTTGCACAGTATGCAATTGAGCTACTGGCCTGTCCTGCCTCCAGCGTTCTTTCCGAACGCACATTCAGTGCTGCTGGAGGATTTGTGACTGATCATAGGGTGCGCCTGTCCACCGCCTCGGTTGATCGACTGACCTTCATCAAAATGAATCAGTCTTGGATCACCACCAGCTACCAGGCACCTGAGGCGGATATAACCGAATAATTTTTAATGTCACATCCCTTCAAGACTGCCTATGCTGATGCTGAGTGACTGTCCTCTTATGTTCACTGACTATCCTCTTCCTCCTCCTCAATGATCCATGCCACCACACCAGTGCCTAAGGCACAATTTTTCAGCCCCTGTTTAACAGGGGCGTGTACATACAATTTTTATAAAAAAATGCTTCGCAACACGTGTGACTGCTGTGCTCCAAGTACAGTATCTGTGAGGGGTTGCAGTGTTGTGGCACCAGCACCAGTGCCTAAGGCACAATTTTTCAGCCCCTGTTTAACAGGGGCGGGTACTTACAATTTTTAAAAAAAAATGCTTCGCAACACATGTGACTGCTGTGCTCCAAGTACAGTATCTGTGAGGGGTTGCAGTGTTGTGGCACCAGCACCAGTGCCTAAGGCACAATTTTTCAGCCCCTGTTTAACAGGGGCGTGTACTTACAATTTTTTTAAAAAATGCTTCGCAACACGTGTGACTGCTGTGCTCCAAGTACAGTATCTGTGAGGGGTTGCAGTGTTGTGGCACCAGCACCAGTGCCTAAGGCACAATTTTTTAGCCCCTGTTTAACAGGGGCGTGTACTTACAATTTTTTAAAAAAATGCTTCGCAACACGTGTGACTGCTGTGCTCCAAGTACAGTATCTGTGAGGGGTTGCAGTGTTGTGGCACCAGCACCAGTGCCTAAGGCACAATTTTTCAGCCCCTGTTTAACAGGGGCGGGTACTTACAATTTTTTAAAAAAATGCTTCGCAACACGTGTGACTGCTGTGCTCCAAGTACAGTATCTGTGAGGGGTTGCAGTGTTGTGGCACCAGCACCAGTGCCTAAGGCACAATTTTTCAGCCCCTGTTTAACAGGGGCGTGTACTTACAATTTTTTAAAAAAATGCTTCGCAACACGTGTGACTGCTGTGCTCCAAGTACAGTCTCTGTGAGGGGTTGCAGTGTTGTGGCACCAGCACCAGTGCCTAAGGCACAATTTTTCAGCCCCTGTTTAACAGGGGCGGGTAATTACAAATCTTGATCTAATAGTTCACAGCAGGGCCCATTCCTGCGCCCACCAAGAGTAACTATGAGGGCCTGCAGTCTTGTGGCAACACCGTCCACCACCACCGCCAAAGGCCCAATTTTTCTGCCCTGTTCATCAGGTGCTTGCAATTACAAATCTTGATCTAATAACTCACAGCAGGGCCCATTCCTGCGCCCACCAAGAGTAACTGTGAGAGCTTACAGTCTTGTGGCAACACCGTCCACCACCACCACCACCCCCCATTTTTCTGCCCTGTTCAACAGGTGCATGCAATTACAAATCTTGATCTATTAACTCATAGCAGGGCCCATTCCTGTGCCCACCAGTCTTGTGGCTACACCAACATCTAATAGGGCAAATTTCTGCAGAGTATATACGCCAGGGCCCTACTTTCAAACATCCAACTTACAAACGACTCCTACTTGCAAATGGAAAGAGAAAACAGGAAGTGAGAGGAAATCTACCCCTAGGAAGGGAAATTCTATCCTGTTAGATTTAATTTGGGAAAAAGGTATCTCCTCTCTACTGATACTTTATCACCATTCCTTGTTTCAATTAAAACCCCACTTTTCCAAAAACATTTGTCATTGGGACGGAAAGTGAGGTGACATGTTCTGAACAGATGTGCAAAGACAGCAAATGTTACAGGGGTGATAACCCCTCCCTATGTTCTCCAAAAAGCTTAAAAATAGATTTTTTTGGGATGGAGCTACACTTCATAATGTACCTGTTCAGATTCTACTTAAGAACAAACCTAAAGCCGCAAGTGGTTTTAAATGGCTTCTTTTTTTCCTTTACAAATGTCATTTTGTGCAAGGACAGTTCTAAACACGGGAAACACATGCCACTTCACAGGCATACTTTAGACACCCCCCAGGTACCATATTTAAAGGAAAATTTCACTTTTTTTTTTTTCACTTTATGCATCATTAAAATGACTGCTCCCGAAAAAACGTTAGTTTTTAAAAGTTCTTTTTGCATTGATATATGTCCCCTGGGGCAGGACCCAGGTCCCCAAACCTGTTTTATGACATTAACATGCATATTGGCCGTTGTAATTAGCACTTTTGATTTCGAACGTTCGCGTCCATTATAACGTATAGGGTTCGAAAATTCGCGCGAACTTTCGGTCGGTTCGAAGGTTCTGGTGCGAACCGAACCCGGGGGTGTTCGACTCATCCCTAACACTAAGCACAATAAATAAAAAAGTAATATTGAAAAAAACGTTAAATTTTTTTTGCATAATGCCAGTTACATTACTTCTTATATTTTAAGTTGGCAACATTAAGCCACTGCCACACAGTTAGAAGCCGAGTTGTCACCCCACGTGTACTCTTCTTCAGTTGAAGATCCGGCTGCCTTTTAGGTCTATCAGATTAACAACCTGTTCAATTTAAGAGATTCACACAGCAAGTGGTCTTTGCGGCTGCTAACTGCCAGTGAGGCGGTTACTGTACAGCATGTATACCTTGAGGCAAGTTGCCAAGAATACTAAAAAATAGATTATGAATTTACTTTAGGGTAACCTTTAGAATACTATCTGAAAAATATGCTCACATTCTCTTAAAATACCCATTATTTTCTACTGTGCATGTATACTTCTATAAAAGAGACTCAGGGATTTGGATATAAAGATAAACAATATTTAATAATCACAAATGACGGTAGTCTTTGGGAGATGGGGAGATTGTTGCAAATCTTCAAAATCTTTATTTTCTTCTTTTCTGTAACAAAAAAAAAAACAAAATGAGTAAAAAGTTGAAGCTGAATGGAACACATGGAACACATCACAGCATACAGAAAAAAAGGTTATTACAAACTATGCCGCTGTGCGCATTAGAGCAGGAACAAGGCCTAATCAGAAACTATTGACTCAGTACTCATCAGGTGTACAAATATTCATGAAACATTGCAGCTGTACTTACCTGTGCATGCAAGAGTTGTGGTGCCTGGTTTCAGAATGAGGTAATTATGCCTCTCTGGATTCTGAAACAAAGCACCAGATTTTTCCCATGTACATCCAGCCAGGTTAATGGAAATGGAGATCTGGTTTCCAGGTAGGTTGTTACACATGCATAAAAAAAGAATAAAAAAAAACACTGGACAACCAATATATCAAATAAATGCATTTTCTGAACTCCCAACCTGAAGCTTTTGGGCTAAAGGGCTGAAAACATCAGGGCTAAAAACAAAAATGGTCCTAGATCTGGAGGCCCCCTGCAGCAGTGGGGCCTTTTGCCCATATGTTTAAGCATACCTCCCAACTTTTCGAGATGGGAATGAGGGACCCCTATCAGCAAAAGTATGCAGACACAGAACACACCCCTGGCCACGCCCCCTTAAAGGAAAATTGTACAAAAAAAACACAAGATTGGTTAAACCCACAACTAGGGTTGCCACCCATCCAGGATTCACTCAGACTGGACTGTGGCCCCACCAATTTAGGCGTGCCTGGGCACACCCTAATCACCCAGTGTGGTGCAGATTCCCTCTGCTGCCTGGGCTGCACACACCTAGGCTCCCCAACTAACCAAGTACCACAACTATCAAGTGCATAGACCGCCTTCCTCCCTTTTCTCTCCTGCCTCTGAGTGAGTGAGTGAACTATGGTAAGGGGGACTCAGTAGTAAGGGGGGGCTTTGGGAACCATGATTAAAGGGGGAATGCTGAGAATTCTTATGTAAGTGGGGGCTTTGGTGAAATCCCCTTAGATCAGAGTTCCATTTTACACCAGAGTCCACAGCGACCCCCCTTTAAAAAAAAAAAAAAAAAAACTGCTGTGTGCCGCTAAAGTGTTTGGGTTTGGTTTGAAGAAAAGGTGGCAACGCTACCCACAAGTGCTTTTTTTACCACTAATATTTCTTTAAAATTTACAAATGCAGCAATTTAGAAATCAGATTAAAGGTTTAGTACTGGAAAACACTTTTTGATAGATAAAAAGTGCATTTTATATACCTCTATATAGATCAGACCAAAATGAGGGACAAATGAGGAGGAATGAGGGACAGAGGGACATGGTTCCAAATCAAGGACATAAATCAGGGACAGTTGGTAGCTATGGTTTAAGGGCCCCTTCACACTTGTGTCTTGCAGCAATGAGCAGTAAAACACTCACATTCCCGCAATGCATGGCAACTTGCTTGCTCTATGTGCAATGCATTGTCTTGTCATGTATTGTGATGGTGTTCCAATGCTCTGTACAGCAAAGTGAAATGCATGATGCACAGCAGCACAACACACATACCAGTAATTGTGGCATGCTGCAATGCTAAAAAAGAGTCATGTGCATTCTTTTTCAATCCTTTGTGGATCATGGCAGTCCATTGATAATTATGGGCTGTCTGAACGCAATACACATGTGTCAACACACCTCAACCGATTGCTTGGGTGTGAATGGGCCCTAAAGCAGCCCTGCAGGGGTAAACAATGCTAAAAGTCTATGTTCAAACACAGTCCAAACACAAGAACATATGGAGATTCAGATTTCATAAGGGTCCAATTGTCACTGGAAACACTTGCTCCAGTTTCGGTAGCACGCCACAAAACAGGGACCACCCTCAGGAAAAAGGTAAAGAACCCAGAGTTGAGAATCCACACACAGACAATCTAGTAAGAGCACCAAACAAATGTCTAAGAGTCCAGGTTAATGATAAATAGATTGGGTGCCAAACACACTCCCCCTTCAGCAGAGCCCTTTTACAATTGGGAGCACTATCTTAGATGAGCAAGGAAACTATTCAGTAACAGATCTGTTATGCCGCGTACACAGGAGAGGACTTTTCGACAGCAAAGGTCTGACAGAACGAATCTGTCGGACAATTCGATCGGGTGTGGGCTCAGACTTTAGAAATAGAACATGTCTTAAATTTTCCCGCCAGAACTCCGCTGGACCCCGTTCCGATAGAAAAATCCGCTCGTCTGTGTGCTAGTCCGACGGACAAACAACGATGCTAGGGCAGCTATTGGCTACTGGCTTCAAACTTCCTTATTCTAGTCCGGTCGTACGTCATCCCGTTCGAATCCGTCAGAATTTAGTGTGATTGTGTGTGGCCAAGTCCGTTCATTCGAAACGTTCGTCGGAACTCCGTCGAAAGTCCGTCGGAAAGACCGTCGGACCTAGTCCGTCGAAAAGTCCGCTCGTGTGTACGCGGCGTTACTGAATAGGTTCCTTGCTCATCTAAGGGAGTGCTCCTGATTGTAAAAAAATGGATGTAGGGGGGCTGTGTTTGGCCCCCAAAATGCATTGGCTTTATTCTGCTATGAAACATTTTTATCAATAAATGACCTTGAACTGTTGGATATTTTATCTCATTGGATTGCATTTATATTCAGAAATAGGACAGGTAGAACTTTCATCTACCATCAGTGTAAAAAGTAACACAATATCGTCTTGGATTGCTATGAAAACTGTCACTGTTCATGAGAAATACCATCCTAGCTCCCCTTTTGGTCTGTTAAAAATACAGTTGAAAGAATTATGTTATATCATATTACCCCATGTGATAAAGATGAGGAGAGGGTGAGATGTTCTGTAGTCCTGTTCTAGAGTGGCACCACTGCTCTTTTATAGATACAGTACAGTCAGTGAGCGATGTAACCCTAGGACTGGAAGTGGGCTACTGCCATAATAACCAGGTAAAAGTAAAGAAAAAAATAACAATACAGCCACCCTGTTTCTAGGGCCTGGTAAGCTGAAATATCTTCAACTTTATTCTTGCGTTTATTTACACTTTAACTTGTTTTATGGAAGGCGGAAGGACTGTGGAAAATTGTAAAGTCATTGTTTTCTCCACTTTAGTAGATTTGGGTGTAACTCACCTTACATAACAATATAATCCTTGGCTAAGAGTCAACTATTACAGCTGTAAATAACACTGTAAATTATGTTTCCATCAAACTGAATCAGCGAATAATGAATGTGCTGTCATTTGAGGCCAACTCCATTCAAGCAGAAGCCTACCTGCTGTGTTAACAGATCAGAAAACAGAAGGTGGAAACGCTGCACACTGGGACCCAGACACTATTTAGAGAGGTAAAGATGCGGCTTCAGCCTGAACTCCTCCCGGCTATGTTTCGCCCCGCCTGCAGGGCTTAATCATAGAGATTGAAAAATGGCAAAACATGTCAGACGAGCATAACCAGGAGGAGTTCAGGCTGAAGCCATATTTTTACCTCTCTAAATAGTGGGTGGGTTCCACCTTCTGTTTTTCAATCTGTTTTTGCTAGCCTGAATTTTTAAACGTCGACACCCAATCTGTGCTTACAGGGGAAAGTCTTGCAGTTTTTGTATAGGGGATACCTGCTGCAATCATTTAATTCTGTAACCTAACCCGGCTTTATTCTTGCCTGCTTTGCTTTTAAGCTGGAACTGTAAACCTCAACCTAAGGGGCATATTTATAAAGCATTAAACACCTAAGGACCGAGTCTTTTTTTTTTTAAGTCTACATGTTAAAAAGTTTTTTTGCTAGAAAATTACTTAGAACCCTCAAACAATATAATTTTTTTTTTCTAACACCCTAGAGAATAAAATGGTAGTCGTTGCAATACTTTTTGTTACACCGTATTTGTGCAGCGGTCTTACAAGCGCACTTTTTTTGGAAAAAATACACTTTTTTTAATTAAAAAATAAAACAGTAAAGTTAGCCCAATTTTTTTTTTATATTATGAAAGATAATGTTACGCCAAAGTAAATTGATACCCAACATGTCACGCTTCAAAATTGCGCCCGCTCGTGGAATGGCGACAAACTTTTACCCTTAAAAATCTCCATAGGCGACGTTTAAAAAATTATACAGGTTGCATGTTTTCAGTTACAGAGGAGGTCTAGAGCTAGAATTATTGCTCTCGCTCTAACAATCAGGGTAATACCTCACATGTGTGATTTGAACACCGTTTTCATATGCGGGCGCTACTCACGTATGCGTTCGCTTCTGCATGCGAGCTTGGCGGGCGCGTTTAAAAGAAAAAAAAAAATCTTCTTTATTTTACCTTTTTTTTTTTTTATTTTTACCATTTTTTTTTTTTTTTTTAACAAAAAAAAAAATTGTGTCACTTTTATTCCTATTACAAGGAATGTAAACATTGGTGAACTTTGGTGAAAAAAAACTTTGGTCAAAAAGACCTCAGATCTCATATTTACACTAAAATGCAATAAAAAAATAAAAAAAAAAAAAATTATTTTGTCAAAAAAACTGTCCCTTTAAGAGCTATGGGCGGAAGTGATGTTTTGACGTTGCTTCCGCCCTACAATGTTATGGAGCAAGTGGGGGCCATCTTCCCCTCACTCGTCTCTATACCCAGCAAGGGGTAATATCTGATCGCCTCCGCCGCTGCCGACAGCTCCGGTAAGCGGCGGATGGCACCGGAGCGCAGTGGGGGGGGGCCACTCCCGCCGCCGATAAATGTGATCTTGCGGTGAAACCGCTGCAGAGACCACTCTTATCGGAAAGCGGACCGCCGGCCGAAGAAGAGAATACAGGGGTTATGGCAGCTAGCTGCTGCCATAGCAACGATATTCCTCTTCAAACTCAGGATGTATATCGGCGTGCAGCGGTCCGTAAGTGGTTAAATGTGGCTTTCACCATACATTTATTGGTTAACCATTTAAGGACCACCTTCCCGCAATGTACTGGGGATGGGCAGCCTGTGCAGGCAAAGAAACCCTCTGGTACGTCGCCAACCCCCTGCCACCTGTTGTGATTGTACACAGCGGGAATCTGTCAGCAGGTCCCCGCCAATGAGACATGGCAGGGATCTGTTGATCGGCTGTGTCCAATCACACCCCAGAGCCCTGTGTTGCCATTCAACAAAGGGCTTTGTGCAAAGCAGGGATAAGAAACAAAGATCTTTAGTAAAAAGCAGCACACAGTACACATTTTTAGGCACACATTTAACCCCTTGATTAGCCTTGAGGTTAATCCCTTCCCAGCCATTAGTACAATGAACGTGTATAGTATTATCACTGTATTAGTGTCACTGGTGATGTCAGTGGCAGTAAGTCAGTTCTCCCCCAGCATCAGTTATGCCGCGATCGTTAGAGCGAGAGCAATAATTCTAGCACTAGACCTCCGCATTATTACGGTCTCATTATAAGTCGCTGTCTATATATACCATAGTTTGTAGATGCTATAACTTTCACGCAAACCGATCAAAATACACTTATTGGTCTTTTTTCATTTATATAATACAAAATAAAACCCAGTGGTGATGGAAAGTCATCAATTACCACCAAAAGAAAGTTCTATTTGTGTGAAAAAAATGATATATATTTTGTTTGGGTACAGTGTTGCATGACCGCAAAATTAATAGCACAGTGCTAAATAGCAAAAAAAGGCTGGTCATGAAGGGGTTTAAAACCTTCTGGAGCTGAAGTGGTTAAGAATCAATCAATCTCATTTAAAACACATGAACCTAGTAGCTTTACCTGAAGTGATTGTTTGGCAAATGTCATAATCAGTGCTTTATAAGTATGCCCCTATGTGTTCCGTAGTTCTAAGCACTGCCCTATAGTACAGAGAAAGAAAGGACCGTAGTGCAGTGGACAGAAGGGGAACTTAATGGAGGGCCGTCCATGACAGTGTGTCAAGTAAGACACACTCCGGACAGTAAACAGTTAACAGGGCAGGGGAGGGCCCTGTAATGTACAAGGGGGGAGCGGCCTTATAAAAGGGAGGGGCGGAGCTAGCCAGGCAGTGCGGGAGCGTCGAGACACGAGGAGGCAGGTTTTTACTCTGCTCCTCTCTTCACAGCCATCATGGCCGACGGGTTTGCGTCACTGGTGCGGGCGGCGGCGGCGGAACAAGGACCCGAGTGGGTCAGAAGACAGATTGCAGCGCTGCTGGATGGAGCAGGGAGCTCCACAGAAGACAGGAGTGCAGCTGCAGAAATCCAAGATGGCGGCGCGGCGCCACGCGGCCGCGTGTCCAGGCCGCCGAAGCGGTACTCCCCTGGGGCCACAGCAGGACCTTCAAGCATGGTAAGGAGCCCCAGGGGGGACCGATCCACCCCTCCAGCAAAACGGGTACAGAGGGAGGAGGCAGGACAGGCCAGCAGACAGACAGGCAGCAGGCCTGGGGCGGGGGGGGGGGGGGGGGGGGGGGGGAGGGGGGCCCACCAAGGAGAGGATCCCCAGGAAGCAGTGCTGAAACAGCCTCAACTGCCCCAGCATCGCCACACAAGATGGGGGGAAGTAGGAACACTGGGGGGAGGGGGGGTGGGGGGAGGGCTGGAAAAGGAAAGAAGATGGCCGAGGCGACAGGCTCTTCAAGGAACGCGTCCCCCCCAGCTGCTCTGCACGAGCAGGGGGGTGTGGATTTACAGGCCACTCGGGCAACGGCCAGGAGGGGGGCATCGGCCCCCAGACGTGCCTTTACAGCGAATCCCCTGGCGGCTCTGCACGAGTCGGGGGGAGAGGACAGAAGGGCAAGAGGAGCACCGGCGGGAGGGGGGAGGGGGTCTCACATGGCAGCGGGCGGGGGGGATGGCGGGGCACCATCAGCCAGCGGAGCAGCGAATCAAGGCAGCAGGAGCGGAGCCCGTACCGGCCCACCTGCACGGGGAAATGCGGCTCAGAGGGGAAGCGGAGTACAGCGAGACAGTGGTGCGGGTGGAAGGAGACATGCTACTTACCGGAGCCCCTCTCCGAGGGAGCGTTCCTTGTCTTGTGCGCAGGAGGAAGAATCTCGGTCGGAAGGAGAATTGTCCGAGGAGGAGGAGGAGGAGCTCGGTCGCCCTATCCCGCCGGTGGAGGCTCGTGCAGCGGCTGTGGGACCCCCGCCCGGTCAGCCCGGTAAGTCCACTGACAACAGTGCTTTTGTTAAAGTTTTACAGTCATTGATGGGTGCAGGTACTAGTGGGGAGAGCTCAGGGCCATCTCCCGCGCCGTCGTTGGCAGTAATGGACCAACCGCGAGCGGTGAGTGGGAGGGCAGAGAGTGGGTCGGGGCAAATACAGGAATTGCTAGAAGGTTTGCGGGTGTTGATAGGCCGTTTTGGTAATAGGGGTGAAGCACCAGAAGGTGGGGTGAATTCGAGAGCTGGTGGAACAGAGGCGGGGGCGGCCGCCGGGGGTGGGGTGGTAGTTGACGCTACGTCAGACGGTCAGGCTGCCTCGGTGGAAGGGGGAACGGACAAGGTAAGTGAGACGGAAAAGGGGACGAAAGAACTGACGGCGAGGGACGATATTGTGCGCATGGCGGATGCAGCCAAATGCGAGGTATACGTCTGTTTCGAGGGCCCCCTGGGGGCTCACTTAAAACAGGAGGTCAGGGAGAAGATTTGGAAAGGGGAGTACGTGGAGATTTTCTCCTTGCTGCCCCTGGAAAAATTCAACCTTGATAGGGTTAAACCGGATAGCAGTAAAAAAGACGATGAAGAAAAGAGGAGGTATAGGCTGATTCCCCGGACTTTCGCCAATTGGCTACAGGCGTTTGCTATATTGGCGGGGGTGATTGGTGAGAAGAACCCCGAACATTGTTCGGCGTTGTTCTGTTATATGGACGCCATCGGGGAAGCATATCGGTTTTACGGGGGAACGGCGTGGTTAAGGTACGATGAGCAGTTCCGACAGCGCAGGGCAGTCCGGCCGGCATTACGGTGGGACCACAAAGATATCAGCCTTTGGATGAGGCTGATGGCGTCTGCCAAGACGCCGGTACAGACATTTCAAGGGGGGGCCGGAGGTAGCCATTCCTCGGGATCTCCGGCCGGAAAGAAGTGGGGAGTGTGTTGGCCGTACAATGAGGGGGCCTGTAAATTTGGGGGAACATGTAAATTTAAACATGAATGCTCAGGTTGCGGGGGGGGCCACACACTCGCCAGATGTTTTAAAAAGGGCAAGCGGGCTGGAGACTTTGGGCATAAGAGGGACGACGCCGGTGATTTGGGAAAGGATGCAGCCTTTCCTAAATAGGTACCCGGATAGAGCGGCGGCGTTATTGTTGAGCAAGGGGTTCAAGGAGGGTTTCAAGATACCATGCTCATTGTCAGCGGTTCCACCGCTGGCCAGAAACTTGAAATCTGCCTTGCAACACCCTGAAGTAGTGGCTGAGAAACTGGCCAAAGAAGTGGGGTTGGGCAGGATGGCGGGACCATTTGAGGTCAAGCCGTTGGAAGATTTGGTAGTGTCCCCGTTAGGGGTGGTACCCAAGAAAGAGCTGAATAAGTTTAGGCTCATTCATCATTTATCGTTTCCCAAAGGGGGTTCGGTCAATGATTTTATAGACCCGGAAGCGCGTGCACGGTATCGTACACGTCATTTGATGCCGCGGTACGTTGGGTGAGGAGGTATGGAAGGGGAGCGCTTATGGCGAAATCTGACGTGGAGGCAGCATTTCGGCTCTTACCAGTGCATCCGGAGAGTTTTCGGTTGTTGGGATGTTGTTGGGAGGAAAAGTTTTACGTTGATCGGTGTCTACCGATGGGGTGTTCCATTTCTTGCGCCATGTTCGAGGCGTTTAGTTCCTTTTTGGAATGGGTAGTGAGGGATGTTACAGGGATTGATTCCGTCATCCACTACTTGGATGATTTTTTGTGCGTGGGTCCTCCGGCTTCCAATGTGTGTGCGATATTGTTGTCCACGTTGCAGCACATTGCGGACAAATTTCGGGTGCCGTTGGCAGCCGATAAAACGGAGGGCCCGCGTACAGAGTTGAGTTTTCTAGGCATAGTGATAGATTCCATGGCCATGGAATGTAGGTTGCCGGAAGAAAAGGTAGTGGATCTGAGGAATTTGGTGGAAAAAACCTATGGGTGTAAAAAGGTTCAGTTGCGCACGCTACAATCCTTGTTGGGGAAGTTAAATTTCGCGTGTAGAATTATTCCTATGGGGAGGATATTTTGTAGACGGTTGTCGGCAGCGACTAGGGGTGTGAGGGCGCCCACGCATTTCATTAGGTTGAACAAGGAGCATAAAGAGGATCTACGGATATGGGATCAGTTCCTAGAAGGGTACAACGGTAGGGCTGTTTGGATGTCAGGACCGGTAAGTAACTTCGATGTGGAGTTGGTGACAGACGCCGCGGGATCTACAGGCTATGGGGCTTTCTTTCAGGGACAATGGAGCGCGGAACCATGGCCGCAGTCGTGGGTGGAGCTAGGTTTTCAGAAAAACCTGGTACTCCTGGAACTGTTCCCGGTGGTTCTGGCGTTAGAGTTGTGGGGCGAATCTTGCAGGAACCTCAAGTTGAGGTTGAATTGCGACAATATGGGGGTGGTACAGGTGATCAACAACATGTCGGCAGCTTCACCGCCGGTCATACGGTTGATGCGGCAGCTGGTGCTGCGGTGCATGCGGTTGAACATCTTTCTGTATGCTGTTCATATTCCGGGTAGAGAGAACACGTTGGCTGATGCCTTGTCTCGCTTTCAGTGGGACAAGTTCAGGGAGCTGGCACCGGCAGCACGAGCGGAGGGTGTTCCATGCCCGGGCTGGATGTGGGAGTTAGCATTGGAACCACGGCGGATTGGATCCGGAGGTCTGTAAGTGAGTCAACATGGTCTGCATACTCCAAGGTGTGGAGGGAATGGACTGACCTGCAGTCCGTAGCAAAGTCCGGGGGGGAGGATCCGGGGGACAGGTTATTATTACTTGATCTGGTGGCAAGGGACATGGAAGGTGGAAAGTCAGTATCTGCGATTGAAAAGAGAATGGCGGGGCTCGCGTTTTGGTTCAAATTGAGGAGAAAGGAAGACGTGACAAAGGACTTCTGGGTGAAGCAGGCCATTAAGGGGTATAGGAAATCGCATAAGAGTAAGGATAAGCGGCGCCCTATCACATTTAATAACTTGGTGGACATAAGGGGGCAGCTTATGGGGGTGTGCCAATCGGGATATGAGGTGTGCTTGTTTTTAGCAGCGTTTGCTTTAGCATTCTTTGGGGCATTCAGGATTGGGGAGTTGGTCAGCCCCTCAAAAAAGGTGGCGGGTGGTTTGTTGGTTCAGGATGTGGAATTGAAGGACGATAGGATCAAGGTCAGGTTGAGAAGATCAAAAACGGACCAAGGTGGAAAAGGGACGCAGGTGAGTTTGTACGCAATACAAGGTTGTGGAGTTTGCCCGGTGCTGACGGTGACAAAGTTTATGACAAAAAGACCGGGGGGGGGAAGGGCCATTGTTATTACATGAGGATGGACAGTACTTATCCAGATTTCAATTCGTAGCAGTGCTGCGAAAGTGTTTGGGGGGGTTGGGTTTGGACAGTCACGCCTACGCCTCACACTCCTTCCGTATTGGGGCAGCTACAGAAGCTGCCAGGTACGGGTTGGATGAGGTGGATGTGCAAAAGTTGGGGAGATGGGAATCGCAGCGGTTCCGCAGTTATATTCGGCCACAGTTGGTGTATGAATAAAAAAAAAAAAAAAAAAAAAAAAAAAAAAAAATGTTTAAGTTTGGGGTGGGGCGGGGGGCAGTTCGGGGGGTACAGCATAAAGTTGAATTATTGTGTGGGTTGTGTTGGTAATGCTGTGCTTGTTATTACAGATGCGGGGCGACAGCTCCTCGTATGGATCCTCGGGCATTCGTACGTGTGCTGGGGTGCCAGGAGGGGGGACGTGAGACCAGGTGGGAGACAGCTGGGTATCTCCAGGAAGGAGGCAGTTATCCGGTGGTTAGGTAGGCCGGGCATGATGTGGGGCAGGGTGGTGCCGGAGGTGGAGAGATACGCTTGGTTGGATCGACCACCGGATGTGCTGGTCATTCATGCCGGCGGCAATGATTTGGGGGTTAGGACGGTGAGGGACTTAATAGCGGATATTAAGGCAGACATTATGTTTCTCCGCGCCACTTTCCCTGGGACCATGTTGATATGGTCCGATATGGTGGCAAGAACGTCGTGGCGCATGGCCAGATCCGTGTACAGGCTGAACAAAGCCCGGATCAGGGTTAATAAAGTGGTGGGACGGTTTCTAGCATGGCAAGGTGGCCTGGTAATTCGCCACCGGGAGTTGGAGGTTAACGTGGGGATGTATCTGAGACGGGATGGTGTACATCTGACAGATGTGGGGATAGACCTATGGTCATTGGGATTGCAGGAGGGGATCCAGGCGGCCCTGCGGGTGTGGAGGTGCCATCAAGGGTGAGGGGTCTCCCTTTTCAGGCTGTGGCGTTGTTTATTTTGTTGGTCAGTGACGGCAGCTGTTATAGAGGTGGTAAGTGTGTGGGGGGCTCATCAATAGATGGCCCCTCCTTGTTACATCAAACGTTGTTGATGTTTATGGTTATCGTGCACTGCGGGAATGTTGGTTATCAGGGTGGTACGGTTGAGACCCAAGGGTTTCTTTATCTCCCGCAGTGCCCCCTGTTGTTGATATCAGTGATATCTGGTTTGTGCTTTAAGCACTGTTTGCTCCGTCACTGACCAATAAATATGGGGGTTTTAACCTGTTTTGTTTTATTTTCAGCAGGGGTCTGAAAGGGTTAATGTTATTGGTGTTATTTATGTTATTTATGTTTTATTTATTTTAATAAGAAAATTGGAGTTCTTATTTGGTATTTTGGTATTTTTAATAAATTAGCTGTTATGGCCATTTAACTCCATAACTGGTGTGGTCTCTTATTTATTAAGTAAGAAAATATATGGAGTAAGATGGTTCCAGCTAAGTGGGTCATATCTGGGCTACACTAGTCAAGAAAGGACCGTAGTGCAGTGGACAGAAGGGGAACTTAATGGAGGGCCGTCCATGACAGTGTGTCAAGTAAGACACACTCCGGACAGTAAACAGTTAACAGGGCAGGGGAGGGCCCTGTAATGTACAAGGGGGGAGCGGCCTTATAAAAGGGAGGGGCGGAGCTAGCCAGGCAGTGCGGGAGCGTCGAGACACGAGGAGGCAGGTTTTTCCCACCCACCCTTCCCTTGTTTTCTTAGGTATTACGTTATTGGATGTGTTAATGTTTTTATTGTCGTTTCAGGTCACGGGAAGAGTTTTGTTTTCGTCATGACAGCTTAAAGGGGTTGGCGTTGTTTATTTTGTTGGTCAGTGACGGCAGCTGTTATAGAGGTGGTAAGTGTGTGGGGGGCTCATCAATAGATGGCCCCTCCTTGTTACATCAAACGTTGTTGATGTTTATGGTTATCGTGCACTGCGGGAATGTTGGTTATCAGGGTGGTACGGTTGAGACCCAAGGGTTTCTTTATCTCCCGCAGTGCCCCCTGTTGTTGATATCAGTGATATCTGGTTTGTGCTTTAAGCACTGTTTGCTCCGTCACTGACCAATAAATATGGGGGTTTTAACCTGTTTTGTTTTATTTTCAGCAGGGGTCTGAAAGGGTTAATGTTATTGGTGTTATTTATGTTATTTATGTTTTATTTATTTTAATAAGAAAATTGGAGTTCTTATTTGGTATTTTGGTATTTTTAATAAATTAGCTGTTATGGCCATTTAACTCCATAACTGGTGTGGTCTCTTATTTATTAAGTAAGAAAATATATGGAGTAAGATGGTTCCAGCTAAGTGGGTCATATCTGGGCTACACTAGTCATGTACAGTACAGCCTCAGGTGACAATACGCGGCAGTCCTTCAACTATGTACCTAGTAAACTAGGTGCATCTCTAACATATTAAAGTGGAAGTAAACCCTCGGGGACCACTTTGGCCTACAGGTAAGCCTAGATTAAAGCGGTTCTGCACTGTGTGTTGTTTTTTTTTTTTTTTTTTTTATGTAATGCAAAGGATTAGGAGGTAAATTGGGGGACTCACGTGTTCCATGTTCTTATTTGATTGCTGCCGGTTTTAGTCCTATAAAATATTTTTTAAAAATTTATTCTTGCTGGGTGCCATCTTGCCTGTGGGCATGTGAAACCCCACAGGCACTTCAGATGGCCCAGCATGCACCGCCGTTACTGCGCCGAGCTCGCGCGTGCGCAGTAACGGCAAAGTGCAGCTCACGTTCTCCGAAATCTCGCGAGATCTCGGCACATCTGCCGACATCTCGCAAGATTTCGGAAGATGTGCCCGAAATCTCGCGAGATTTCGGAAGATGTCCGCACTGACTCCTGGGATCAATGACACCAGATCCCAGTAGACAGTGCGGCGTGACGACGATCAACGCAGAGACCCTGCCCACCGCCGAAGGGACAGAGGAAAGGACGTCAGCGATTACAAGGTAAGTGGAAAAAAAAAACACATTTCATTTAGTACTCTTTGCCTGATTTGGAAGGCAAAGAGATTTACTAAATGAAATGTGTGCAGAACCACTTTAAGGCTTACCTGTAGGTCCAATAAATATCTCCTACATGGTTTAGGAGATATTTAGAAAAGAAAATGCACCGCTATCTACGGCGCATGCGTCGTAGACAGCAGCGCGCAGGCGCACTGCGCATGCCGAGATCACGGCGATATGCCGCTCTCGTGCGCATGCGCGGGAGTGACGTCATCGCCGCTCCGCTGGAGCGGCAAGACCCGGAAGTCACTCCGGGTTTGATGGCGACGCCGAAGATCGTGGATGTAGACTGCTACGGGGGCTTCGTTCTCAGGTAAGTCATTCATAATGAGCTAGTATGCATACTAGCTCATTATGCCTTTACCTTGCAGGTTCCTATTTTTTTTTTTTTTTAAACGGCTTTACTTCCTCTTTAACATGTACATTTCTGTAGTTGCAGGGTTTTTAAAGGGATAAAATATGGGGAAATGCATATGTATTGCTGAGATGTACATAATATACTGTGTGTATATATATATATATATAAATAAATATATATATATATATATATATATATATATATATATATATATATATATATATATATATATATATATATATACAGTGTGCTATCAGAAAATGTTGACATCACACAAAGC
Organism: Lithobates sylvaticus; assembly: GCA_028564925.1. Classification (NCBI taxonomy): domain Eukaryota; kingdom Metazoa; phylum Chordata; class Amphibia; order Anura; family Ranidae; genus Lithobates; species Lithobates sylvaticus. The sequence goes on along the minus strand of CM053029.1, from coordinate 176,366,155 downwards.
AATATCTCATTGTGAGTTTGACTTCAAAGGATCGCAGTCAATACTTTCATCACTGATACTGAGTAATTTGACAAAGTGAGGCATTAAAAGGTCAGCACAGCAATTTAACGATCTGTGGAAATAATAAAATATTTTTTTTTTGTTTGCAAAGTAAATACCATATGGTGACCTGTTGTGAAATGGAGTCAGAAAAAGCCAAGCTATACCCTGAACTATGTGTGAAGGTCGGCCATTATTACAATTGGGGGAATTCAGTAAAGCTGCTGCACCATTTTTCTGGCATTAATCCCACTTCTTATTATATTGCTTCCAATTCATTGATGTATCTGCAACACTTTTGTTCTGACAGCGACACAAATTCAGGTAGTTCTAAAATGCGCCACTTTCACACTGTGGCTCATTGAATGTGCTACTTCTATATTGAATTTATTCTCTCTGGAGAAGAGGCAACTAAGGGTGTTATGATCACCAAGTATAAATATATACCGTATTTATCGGCGTATAACACGCACGTTTTCCCCCTTAAAATCGGGGGAAAGTCGTGGGTGCGTGTTATACGCCGATACCCCCAAAAAAAAGTGACAAAAATGGCAAGCGCCGCCGAAAAATAGTGAGCGCTGCCGAAAAAGACTGAATCGCGGCCGAAAAAAAACCCGAAGCGGCGCCGGAATAGACCGAGCAGACTGTTCGGCTCTGCTCGTAGTCCCGCCTCCCTGCGCTCGCTCCGGAAACAGCAGGGAGGCGGGACCGTGAGCGGAGCCGAACAGTCGGCTCTGCCTTTTCCGGGGGCGCTTCGGTCTTTTTCGGCCGTGCTTCGGTCTTTTTCGGCGGGGCACGCGACAGAGCATCTCGGTGGCGGGAAATTTAAACCCCGACAAGACTGCAAATGACGCTGGCAAGCTACAATGACACTGGGCAAGGCTGCAAATGACGCTGGGCAAGGCTGCAATGACGCTGGGCAAGGCTGCAATGACGCTGGGCAAGGCTGCAATGACGCTGGGCAAGCTACAAATGACACTGGGCAAGGCTGCAAATGACGCTGGGCAAGGCTGCAAATGACGCTGGGCAAGGCTGCAAATGACGCTGGGCAAGCTGAAAATGACGCTGGGCAAGCTGCAAATTACGCTGGGCAAGGCTGCAAATGACGCTGGGCAAGCTACAATGACACTGGGCAAGGCTGCAAATGACGCTGGGCAAGGCTGCAATGACACTGGGCAAGCTACAATGACACTGGGCAAGCTGCAATGACACTGGGCAAGGCTGCAAATGACGCTGGGCAAGGCTGCAAATGACGCTGGGCAAGCTGAAAATGACGCTGGGCAAGCTGCAAATTACGCTTAAATGTAAGTTTTTTTTTTCCCCTAAACTTCCCTCCTAAAACTTTTTTTCCTTAAAATGCCCTCCTAAACTTGGGGTGCGTGTTATACGCCTTTGCGTGTTATACGCAGATAAATACGGTAAGTGGTCCATTTGGTGAACCTGGTGTAGAGATGTTCACTTTCAGGTCATAACAGAGGACATGGGGGCACTCTTTACATCTGGAGCAAAGGAAATTCACATACACAAAGGCTTTTTCACAGTAATTCTCCGTACACACGGTCGGATATTACGATGGAAAAAGTCCATCAGATTATGTTGTCGGAAAATCCGATCGTGTGTGGGCTCTAGCGGAATTTTTCCTTTGGAATTTCCAACGGAAAAAATTTGAGAGCAGGATCTAAAATTTTCCCACAACAAAATCTGATTGTGTGTAGAGAATTGTGACGCACAAAATGCCACGCATGTTTAGAAGAAATTTGGGAACGAAAGCTATTGGCTACTGGCCTCTACGTAGTCCCGTTGTACGTGTTCGATAAATCCGACGGATTTTGTGGTCGGAATGTCTGACTGTGTGTACGGGGCATGATGCCCTGTACACATGATAGGATTTTCCGACACCAAAACGTGGACTTTTTTCCGAAGGATGTTGGCTCAAACTTGTCTTGCATACACACGGTCACACGAATGTTGTCGGAAATTCCGAACGTCAAGAACCCAGTGACGTACAAGACGTACGACGAGCCGAGAAAAATTAAGTTCAATAGCCAGTGCGGCTCTTCTGCTTGATTCCGAGCATGCGTGGACTTTTGTGCGTCGGACTTATGTACACAAGCTCGGAATTTTCAACAACAAGTTTTGTTGTCGGAAAATTTGAGAATCTGCTCTCAAACATTTGTTGGCGGAAATTCCGACAACAAATGTTCTATGGAGCATACATACGGTCGGACTTTTTGACAACAAGCTCACATCCAACATTTGTTGTCGGAAAATCCTATCGTGTGTACAGGGCATAAGAGATGTAAATGTGGAATAGGTGCCCTCAAGGACTAATTCTGGTCAGCTTAGTAGATTGTTTTAAAAAAAGAGCTGGAATCGCTCCTAAATGCAAATTTTTTTACTGAATATTAACATTTATAGGTAACAATAACAGGGGTAGTTGATCCAAGGAAAATCTTATTGGCTCAGGCTCTGAAGAAGAAGGGAAACTTTTGAAATGTGCCAGCCAGCAGGGGCCCCTGTGAGGTCCTTCCAATGATCTGGAGACTTCTGATTCCAGGACTGTATAGCCACGGATGAGTAGTCTGTATGGGCTCATTCCCATCTTCAAGCTTGTGAGTAGCTTTTACCTTTTTTATACAAAATAAAAATATGTGGGATAATGCACTAGGCTGGTGCGCCCACTTGCGCCCACAAGATGGACTCTTGTCTTTTTTCAACCTAACTATGTAACTATGTTTATGCCTTATTTTTTTAACCATTTACTGAGTTTGATCTGCCCCATTTTGTAAAAAGACCTGTTGTGGGCATATAACAAACAGCATTTTTTCGGACTGGGTGGTGTCAGCCCTGCCCAGCTATCATTTGCTAAACTATTCATCCACTGCTACTCTCCAAACTCTAAAACACAAAGGCCAACTCTGTAGTCCAAAAACTATGATGACTTCTTGAGGTAACACAGGAAGTGTAGGTAGGACACAAAACAGCTCTGAATTTATGACAAGATCAACATTTTTTTTTGCATTTATTAAACCCATACAACAAAATGCTTCCAATGGTATATATAACAGACCAAAAGGCAGCAAATAAGAGATGTTCCCTGACCTCAGAGGATGTTACTTTTTGGACTGTATCATCTAGGGCAGGGGTGCCCAACCAGGGGCCCGGGGGCCACATGTGGCCCGTGGAGCCCTCTGATGTGGCCCGTGACCTCCTGCTCTGGGATTGAATAGAAGAATACTGTTATTAAAGGTCAGTTTATTACTAAAATCACAGTGCATACATGGGCATATCTGTTCTGCAGTGGTTACTGGGCTGCTTTCAAACTGATACGCAGGTACAGAGCAGTTTACCTGCGGGTTACCTGCACTGAGCCATAGACTTCTATTATTACTTGCGAGTTTGGTGAGCTTTCTGAAAGTGCACCAAACCTGCATAATATAATAGCAGTCTATTGCAAACTGCAGGAAAGCCAAAGGTACACTGCGTTGCACACGTGGTAAACCGCAGCGCATCAGTGTGAAAGCAGCCTTGGACCACTTTCACACGGTCAGTCCGACAGTCCGAACAATTGGACCCTCCATTCAACTCTAATTAGTGGCAGACATAAACCCACTTTTGTTCTACCTCCAATACGATCCACTAAAAAGTCGTGGGCTGCGTCCGTGTCCGCTCTCCAAATGCAGAGTGGACAGGGACATGCCATACACCTGCTCCGCTCATTGTGGCCCGCGACCGGTTATCAAGTCGCTTAAGTGGCCCTCGCTCTTCAGAAGGTTGGGCATCCCTGATCTAGGGGATTGGAGCTATGGAATGGTACCCTGGGATTCCCCCTAAATGACTGATATTATACTGTATGGGTGTCTCTGTTCCATGTACTTTTATGTAGGTGCTGGGTTGTCTGGGGTGGGCATTGTTTAGGATAATGTGATCAAGCTCTTATCTGATTTTGTGTGGTAGAAATTCTGTGTGAATTTCCAATAAAGGTTGTTCCTGTTTGCGCCTAAGCTAGTGTCATCTAGTTCTTGGGTGCAATTCCAAGCTTTAATCCCTTTCCGTTCCTGTGTTCCAGAGGTGAGGAAGCAGCTCCCTGGCGAGGATACCCAGTCGGAGTGTCAGGAGTCCATCACAGGGTTTACAAGCCCCCTTCTTGCATGATCTGGTGTACCACATCTTGCCTGTTTATATTCCTGTTGCTGAATCCCTCACCAACCAAGATCCAGCATACCAATTACACTGGGAAACTCACTGTATCAACTTCAGACACTTTGCTATAACTCACCCATATTCCACACCGAGAGCCAGCACAACATTCCACCACAGAACAAGAGCACTTTCAACCAGGCAAGCCACCCACAATACCCCCAGTCCCCATAAGCCACATGCTTTAGAAAGGAGGACCTGTTACAATGTACACTGATTTGAAACATAAAGCATGTAACACGTAAAAGCAATAGTAAGAAAAAATCCTTTCAAGTAAATAATAATTCGCTGTATTATGTACATTAGCATATCCCATCAATTAGCAAACTGCTGTTAATTAGGGAGTATTACAACTGTGCTTAGGCCACTTAATTTATCTTTAATTTGTATTTTGCATAAAAAAATTACAGGTTAATTCAGCATTCTTGTCCAAGTGCTTATAGATGGGATTGCACACTCTTGTCATATATGATTAAATTCTGTGCAACCACCCTCTCATGCTCCACTTTATGCAACCAACTGTGGCTGCAGAGAGCAAAGAAAGAAATACTGTAAATGTAAAACATCTTCATCTCTATATGACATAACCACTTACCATTCCTATGCAGTAGTGGTGTCAAACTTCTTCTTTCTGCCTTCCATTCCAGACATAGCTTCAATGTTTTTACGCCAGTCAGTAACTTCAGCATTTTTTTCCTGAAAGAATATGAAAAATTGACTTAATTGTTCCTTCAGCACAGCTACTCATTACATTTTAATGCATGGTGCCAACTGTATGTAAATTAATGAGAACCAGCCATCCCATTATCCAATAGAGCATCTCAGCAGGCAACAGAGAAAAGCATTTGCATAGCGGAACAGGGTAGGATTGTGCCAAAGCTTCTGGAGTTTTAGGACGTTGAAAGGGTGGCTGGGCTTTGGAGCGGCTGGATTGTAGAGAGGAAAAATTGGAAAAAATAAAATGTAAAAACACAGTACATTATAGTGCCTGTATTCGAGCACCAAAGTAATATGGTTTGCAAAATGGTAAGACAGAGTCACTTCACGTTACATAAGCTTATAAGAGGGTTTAGTAATGTTGCAGTCAACTTAGGACCTTATATCACCCAAAGGCCTGTTTGTAAGTAACTTTCTCTAGGTCTTGCCAGCTGAACTACTGAACTCCCACCCATCCTATGTTATGGAGATAGTGGGTGGGACTGCTGCACCCCTATCTCAGTTCTGCTCTCTACACTGTTTTGTAAATCCCAATTATGATGTCACTGCTACTTTTACAACATGATAACTGGGTTTCCAGAGGCATATAAGAATTCATTTAAATCGTTTTTTGTGAGTTCAGCTTTAACGTTTCTGTCAACTTTTTATTTCTGTCCGCACCCGCATTTTGTAAATTGTCCCTTCATTCTGGTTACTGTAATGTTCATGCCAAAAAAATCAGGGGGTGAAGTTTTACCCGGGACAGAAAACCATGGACCGCAATAAAAACATTGACAGGAATTCTAATGTTCCTACTAAAGATGTGTTTTTGTCTCCACTGGGAAGATTTCTTATCACTTTCTGTTCTAACTCCTCCCTGCTCTATCCAAAAAAAAAAAAAATGAAACCTTTTGGCTGGTGTTAAAGTGTTACTAAACCCAGGACACTGCATTCACGATATGTGGTCTCCCACAGTCCACAGAACATGGAAATGCTATTATTTTAGTAAATATAACCTGCTAAATACCCTTTCTCTTTAGCAGTTGTGTGATTTCTATCAGTGTACAGGAAGAGCACTGGTTAAAACTTGTAGAAGGAGATTTCTTTCTCCTCTGACTGTCCTATGAGGCTGCAGGACCCCCGACCCTTTGTCTGGACAGTGCTGATAGGCCATGTGCTGATCACATGCACTTTCCCAAGAAAAAAAAACACTTTCTAGCAATATACACCAAACTGAGCATGTGCAGAGTGCCCCCAAGGCTCTGTACTTTCAGGAGATGGATTAGGGACAGTGTAAGAAGGGAAAGATCAGAGAAAGTAGGATCAAACAGCCTTTTTACACAATGCAGAGGATTAGCCCCTTAGGTGCCACAGTGAGTATAACAAGCACGCTTTACTGCATATATTACAGACTGATTTTACTGTGGGTTTAGTAACACTTTGCGTTTTAAACACTTCGGCTCTTACACTCATCTGTATACCCCTTATGGACCAATATTTACATTTCAGTTATAGGCTGAGAAACTTTATTATTACTTATTACATATACAGGCATACCCCACTTTTAAGTACACAATGGGGGTTATTTACGAAAGGCAAATCCACTTTGCACTGCAAGTGCACTTGGAAGTGCAGTCATTCTAAATCTGAGGGGTAGATCTGAAATGAGGGGAAGCTTTGCTGATTTTATCATCCAATCATGTGCAAGCTAAAATTCGTTTTTTTATTTCCCTTGCGTGTCCCCCTCGGATCTACAGCGACTTTACTTCCAAGTGCACTTGCAGTGCAAAGTGGATTTTCCTTTAGTAAATAACCCGCAATGTGGTTTATTTACTAAAGCTGGAAAGTGCAAAATCAGGCTCACTTCTGCATAGAAACCAATGAGCTTATAACCTCAGCTTGTTCAATTAAGCTTTTGTAATAAAACCTGGAAGCTCATTGGTTTCTATGCAGAAGTCAGCCTGATTTTGCACTTTCCAGCTTTAGTAAATAAACCCCATTGTGTACTTAAATGTGGGGTATGCCTGTATTATTATTTTTTTGTGCAGAAACAAGGCTTTCCCATGGCAATACTGTCTTTTAGTTTACTTTCTATGCAATCTACAGAGGATCTATTGCCAAAAGATGTTTAAAAAAAAAAATGCACTTTTTCTGGTTGGACCGGTGTTTGAAAACAAATCTTTCACACCTTTGATCTGCTATGAATGAACAAGAAAAGTTACAATGAAGCAATAATAGCAATGGGGGTTATTTACGAAAGGCAAATTCACTTTGCACTACAAGTGCACTTGGAGGTGCAGTCGCTGTAAATCCGAGGGGGACATGCAAGGAAAATAAAAAACAGCATTTTAGCTTGCACATGATTGGATGATAAAATCAGCAGAGCTTCCACTAATTTCAGATCTTTCCCTCACTTCTACAGCAACTGCACTTCCAAGTGCACTGCAAGTGCACTTGTAGTGCAAATTGGTTTTGCCTTTCGTAAATAACCCCCATTGCTTCACTTTATCTCTTCTTAGCACTGCATACACTGCCTTGAGTGTTTACATGGAAGCTGAAAGATCTGCCATCTATAAATATATTACCGGTAAGTCCTGGATGTCAAAATGATGGCTGGGAATTGCTGGTAAATGTTTACCACATACAAGTATTTCTTTATTCATTTTATTTTTTGGGTGTGTATAGCACATTTAATGTCAGTAACTGGCTAAATATGTACCTTTCCTAAGGCAACTGTTGCTTTGCGTTCCCTCCAGTGCCAGTCAAGTGTCTATATGATTGGTCATGTGACCTCAGACAAAAGAGATTATCTAAGGTCGATGACATTTGAGTAGAGCTGGCTAATAAAAAATAAAAATAAAATGACACTGATGGATACCGGCTCCTGCTCCCACAAGGTGATTGAATGAGCCACAAATGGGCTCATTCTGGTTCTCACCACTAGTAATGTCTATGCCCCTGTTTCATCACATATGGCGACCCATCACATTTGGCTACCCGCTGGAGTGCGCATGCGCGATGCCGGATTCCCCGACCCATCAGAATGTGTAACGGAGGTGACGTTCCGTCGCCGCCATCATCTTGCTACACCTTGCACTTCTCTACGGTAAGCATACACTGAGAAGGGGGAAGCTGACATCTTGTTACACCCACCGGAATTGTGCATTTTATACTTATTTTTACCAGTATAGTCAGTTTATATAGTGAAATACACTACACTACACGCTTTGCTGATCTGACAGAAGTTCGCTGCTTTAACATCTAACCAGTCAGACGGAGTTCTAAGTACTTTATTTCACCATATAAACTCACTTTACTGGTAAAAATAAGTGTAAAATGCAAAACTCCAGTGGGTGTAACAAGATGTCCGCTTTCCCCCTTTCTCAGTGTATCCTTACTGCAGAGCAGTGCGGGGTGTAGCAAGATGGCAGCGAATAAAGGTTACTTCCGTTACACGTTCTGACAGGTCCCCTTAATCTCATGAATCATATGGCCAAGTTACACATGCGCAGTGCTAAATTTTTTAGCGGAATGTCACTTCCGTAGCCAAATGTGATGGGTCGCCGAATGTGACGAAACACCCTCCCATAGATGCAGGGAGTATATATTGTATTCAGCAAAATGTGTACATCACACCCACCTTGACTCCACCCTCTGACTTGTGTCACCCGTAATGGGCTGCTCATATCACATGACCAATGCATTAACATTTTGTCATGTGAGCGACACCAGAGTAAGTGTTAAACTGATTTATTCAGGAAATGTAACAATGTAAGAACACACTTACCACCTACTACTATACTGAAGCAGTCGAGTTAGAATTAGGAGATTGGTGCGATATATTATACAGGCATACCCCACATTTAAGTACACAATGGCGTTTATTTACTAAAGTTGGAAAGTGAAAAATCAGGCTGACTTCTGCATAGAAACCAATGAGCTTCCAGGTTTTATTACCAAAGCTTTATTGAACAAGCCGAGGTTAGACGCTCATTGGTTTCTATGCAGAAGTGAGCCTGATTTTGCACTTTACAGCTTTAGTAAATAAATCCCATTGTGTACTTAAAAGTGGGGTATGCCTGTAGATAAGGTTTAAAGAGACATTGGGGTTGATTTACTAAAGGGAAATCCACTCTGCATTACAAGTGCTACTACAGCGACTGCACTTGAAAGTGCACTTTCATACACTTGTAGTGCAAAGTGGATTTGCCTTTCGTAAATAGCCCCCACTGTCATGAATACTCTGAATGGTCAAAGTCACCACATCTCTTTGATATCCCCCCCACCCCCAACAAGTTATAATCACCAATCCGTGCTCCCCCACCAACTTCCCACTCCAAGAATTCACCCTGGGTAAGGTCCAGAGCTCCCCACATGGCCTCTCAGCTCCAGGCACTGTTACATATACCCTGAATGGGCAAACTAATCACATTTCTTGATAGCTCCCTAGCAAGATTTACTGATTCATGCTCTAGCAAGTTAAAATCAACTTCCTACTGCAAAACTGTTTACGCTCTGTAGCCCCCCCATGTGGCTGCTCAGGTCCAGCTACTGTCACATTGAAAGGTCAAAATCCACCATACCTGGACGCCTCCTCTCTCATATATCAACTGAGCAAAGGCTTCAATAGAGTGGGAACCTTGGACTGGTAATTTTAATTTGCTGGGAGAGGGGCTAAAACACCCTTCTTTATATATCTACTTTTCATAGTTGCCAAGAAACTCAATTCCCATTTGCTAATAACAGAAACATTTAAAAACTGCAGTTTAATGCACATTGACTGGCGCCAATAAACACTGTGTCATAAGCATCTGCATCAGTTAGGCTGCTGCCATTTGCCTTTTGGAATATGTTAATAAAAAACACATCCATATTAATGGAACTTCTGTTATAAAGATCTCAGTAACAATGCAGTGCCCTTGTTAATGAAGCTGGCTATACTGCTCTTGTAGTGGAATAACAATCATAAGTAAGCAGCCTGGGGCGTTCTGTAAACTTATCCAAGCTGGTTGGCTTATGAGTGATTTATATGAGGTTGCTTTTCCCAAGCAGGGAAAACAGAAACAACATAAACAGGTTCAGTTGGTTTATAAAATATTAGTCAGTTCATTTCATTTTTTTTTTTTTAAGAACACCCTTACCACCTACTACTATACTATACTATTCTAGAATAATGAAATTCAAATGGAGCTGTGGAATCTCAAATTTATTCAGGAGCCATTTGGTTCCTAAAGTGTATATAAACCCCAAATCAAAAATTTGTGAACCTTATTTTGATTATTTATTTCTGTGTACAAAGTACTCTTACTTTGAGAACCCACCAGTTATGGCACTGTCTAATAGGCTTCCTGGAACAGGGTGCCAACTCAAACCCACTTCTTTGTAATGCAGCAGTAGCATTGTCACTCCATGCCTGTAGTCTCCCCTTTAGTTAGCACACCTCAGCCAGCCCATAAGCTCCTACTTCTCTACTATTCTTGGTGGATCAGAGTTCCTTGGCCACGTGCTCATACAGGAGCAAAGGAGCGTGGGAAATGCTGCTACCACGTAATGGCATCTTCTCCCAAAAGCAGCCTTGGCCCTGTAGACAGAAGCTATGCTACAGTCACATACCTGCTAAAGCATCTCATAAAAAAAGGTATTTAACAAAGTTTATTGCCAAGGAATCATGTGCCATGCACATAGGGTATTCCTACATGATTGCCAGCATGTTTTTAAAGTGAGTTAACACTAGTGGGGCAGAGAGAGAATTCTTAGCCACGTATAAGCCCCTACCAAGACCAACCCAAACTTACACAAGAATTACTCATAGGGCTTTGGCAGGAAGGATGGCTGTTAGGGGATGCACAGGCAACATAATTATTAGCAACAGTGTGGGTGATCTCTTAAGTGAATCTTTTACTTTAATAAACAAAAAAGCTGGAGTCTGGCTGCAATCCTTATAAATAGTTTATTTGTTAAAAGCCAAGGGCATCCACCATTATCGAGAATGTTACCACATTTCAGCTACACAGCCTTAACAATAGCTAGGAGCTATTGTTAAGGCTGTATAGTTGAAATGCCTTAGCATTACTGTAGATATTGCGTGCCTTTGGTTTTTAAACTAATAAACTTTTCATAAGGATCACAGTGGGACTCCAGCTTTTTTGTTTTTTTGGATGATTAATTGGGGGCAAACAGGAGCCCAGCTGTTGAGCTGATATTCATTTAATTAGCACCTTTTGCTATTTTTAACATGTTACCTTGCCTTTAAAATAGAAGTATAGAAGTGTTAACAAAAAAAAAAAAAACCTTATTGATTGATCCGATGGTACATCTGTACTCTGCTGACTCTGTACTGAGAACTTACAGATCAAACAATGCCGATCACTCAGTTCTGCTCTCTGCTCTGCCCCTCCAGCGCTCACTGGAGAGCTGGGTTGGGGAAGGGAGGAAGCAGCTGGCTCAGTCTCCCAATGGTGCAGGTGAGAGGCTGAGCTAGCTGCCGGTCCAGGAATCTGGGGGGATCCCAACTGTAAAATCTGGATCCTTCCCCAGCCTGGACCAGCTAAAGCCCGCTGTCGGCTTAAAATGGGTCACAGGAGTGCAGAAAAAACTTTGGCAATACTTCTCCTTAAATAAGAACAACACAGGCTCAATTTAACTTCCAGCAGGATTGCTGTATAACCACAGCAACACTTATCCATTCTATTCTAAGAAACGTCTAAAAACTGGAGAAAATTAAAGCAGCAATTTTGTCCAGGGCAACCAATGAAAGATGGAACATTTATATATTTATTTTTGTGCTTTTCTTCTTGCAGGTTTATGCTTTGCCATCCTGTCAGCTGCTGGGTCCAAAGTGATCAAGTCGCAGCCCATAACCTTGGCTTATACATTCATTACACTAAGCTATTCTAGTTAGTGCTGGCAAAACAAAGGGAAGCTGGACTTGGTTTGTTGCTATAGTCGAAATCTCCATTTCCCCCTGTTTCAGTTTTTTTAAGCCCACACTTCCATAGATGGTGTAATATAGCATAGCTATATAATATATCTTAGCTGTAAACTACTAACCTTTTCATCTTCCTTCTTCACTGACTTCAGGTTAGCCCTCAGGTCTAGGGAAACCTTAGTTGTGGATCCAAGGAGGGCCTTAAGCATGGCATCGGCTGAGATACGCACTCTGCGCAGGTTGGGACGCTTGAATTTTCCCTTAAGGTCAAAAATCTTCTGGTTTAAACCACTGATCTATGAAATTAGGAAATAAATATTGAATCCTTTGGTCATTTGTAATACATTACAGAGAATGCAGCAGGAGGAGTGAGACAAGCTCAAGCTTGCCTATATAATGGCAGTAGTGGGGTGGCAGCACTAGCAATCCCAGCAGGTGTAACTCTCCAGTGGTGTCCTTGAGAGATGTAAGAATCCAGAGGGTGATTTAATGCACCTTTATTCACCAAAAACTGAAGAACTGATAAATTCTAGGAGAGCCTAAATATTAGAGATCCACAAATCTGCCTATTTGATCTTAAACTAATATCATTTTTCAAAGTTGCTGGTATTTTCTTTTTTTATATTTGATCTTGCTTAGCTCTTCAGCTTAGTGTCATACAGTTTGAAAGTCAATGCTTCTGAGCTACCTGATCTTCCTCACTGTTGCCCTGCTCCTTAGTGTGCATAACTCAGTGTTTCTCAACTCCAGTCCTCAAGGCGCCCCAACAGGTCATGTTTTCAGGATTTCCCTCAGATGAAACGGCTGTGGTAATTACTAAGGCAGTGAAACTGATCAAATCACCTGTGAAAAAGAATGGAAAGCCTGAAAACATGACCTGTTGGGGCGCCTTGAAGACTGGAGTTAAGAAACACTGGCAAAACTACTGCCCTGTGGTTGTTTACCGTATTTGACGGCGTATAAGACGACTGGGTGTATAAGACGACCCCTATTTTTCCAGTGAAAACTTAGGTTTGGGGCTATACTCGCCATATAAGACTACCCCCCCTTCAGAGGCAACACCATTTACAAAAAAACATCAGAAACAAAAAAAAAAACAACATCAGACTTAACATCAGAAAAAGGAAACTGGTGAACTACAAGTCCCAGAGACCCCACAATTGGTGGCAGCAACAATGAATCCTCTCCTCCAAAGCACCATAAATCATACCTGTATTTTAGGGGAGATCTGGAGCTAGATGTGCAGTACAGGATGCTTTGTTAATATGTAGAGCACAACGTACACACAGTATATGATGCTGTGTTAGTACAGTAGCACCAGGTACACTTCAGAACACAGTATGTAGACAGTGTGCACCACTGAGCCAATCACGGCAGGCATTGTATTTTCCTAATCTGTTGATGGATACAAAGCCTGCTCGGATTGGCAGAGGCTATGACATCAGCCCGCGCCGCTCTGACTCATGTAGCCTGCTCGGATTGGCAGAGGTTGTTACCCAATCCGAGCAGGCTTAGCAGGCTCTGTATTCATCAGAGTGCATCGCCCGCCGGGATTGGCTGAGCGGCGCATACTGTATACATATTACAATTTTACAGAGCGTCCAGCGGACTGAAATCCATCTGGCGGCTTCTTCACCCGGCGTATAAGACGACCCCTGCTTTTTGGCTGTGTAATTTCGGTGTAAAAGGTAGTCTTATACGCCAGAAAATACACTACATTGTTTTTTCAGTAACATGCCTCAGCAATTTAACACTAGTATGAATTTTTAGGAGCTGGGAGACAACATGTGAAGTTAGAGTTCAGGTGGCTTCTGACACTGTTAAATTCATACTTATATCAATGGGGGGAATTTACTAAAACTGAACTGTGCAAAATCTGGTAAAGGTCTGCATAGAAGCCAATCAAAGCTTATTGTCAAAGCTTAATTGAACAAGCTGAAGTTAGAAGCTGATTGGCTACCATGTACCAGTTTTAGTAAATCTCCTCCAATGTTTAATACATAAGTCTTTAAAGGTATCATAGTTGTGCACAGCCAACTGCATAGGGTGTGAACCACAAAGCTTGAACACATATGCGTGTGTGTGTGTGTGTGTATATATACAGTACTGTATATATTTGGCTTTTCTTTTTCCCTCATAGAATAGTTGCAGGAACTCCCCTTCCCCGGCCAAGTTCTCGCCTCCCCCAACCTGAACCCTGCCATTCCTTGGGGGAGATAATTAAAGCAGTACCAAATAATGAGTATGGGAAAGGCTCAGAAATGTGTATCACACAAGGCATACAAGACTCAAGAATGCATAGGAAACATTGGGCAAGCCACCATCTACAGCCCACCTATGATCCCGCCAACCACAGCTCACCTTTTAACCCACTTTCCACAGTTTACTGCTTCTCCCCGTCTACAGCTCACCTATGAACCCCACCATCCATAGCTCACCTCTTCCCCCACTATCCACAGCTCACCACTTCCTCTATTCCTGTCCACAGCTCACCTTTTTTTTCCCCCTCTCCACACCTTACCTATGCACCCTACCATATACAGCTCACCTCTTCTTTCCCCATTCACAGCTCACTTATGAACCCCACAATCCAGAGCTCACTTCTTCTCCCACAGCTCACTATTTCTCCCCCTGTGCACAGCTCACCTATAAACCCCACCATCCACTGCTCACTTCTTCTCCCACTGTCCACAGCTCACTACTTCTCCCCCTGTGCACAGCTCACCTATGAACCCCACCATCCACAGCTTACCTGTTCTCCCACTGTCCACAGCTTACTACTTCTCCCCTATTCACAGCTCACCTATGAACCCCACCATCCACAGCTTACCTGTTCTCCCACTGTCCACAGCTTACTACTTCTCCCCTATTCACAGCTCACCTATGAACCCCACCATCCACAGCTCACCTCTTCTCCCACTGTCCACAGCTTACTACTCCCCCCCTGTCCACAGCTCACCTATGAACCCCACCATCCACAGCTCACCTCTTCTTCCACTGTCCACAGCTTACTACTTCCCCCCTATCCAAAGCTCACCTATGAACCCCACCATCCACATCTCACCTCTTCTCCCACTGTCCACAGCTTACTACTTCCCCCCTGTCCACAGCTCACCTATGAACCCCACCATCCACAGCTCCCCTCTTCTCCCACTGTCCACAGCTTACTACTTCCCCCCTATCCAAAGCTCACCTATGAACCCCACCATCCACAGCTCACCTCTTCTCCCACTGTCCACAGCTTACTACTTCTCCCCCTATTCACAGCTCACCTATGAACCCCACCATCCACAGCTCACCTCTTCTCCCACTATCCACATCTCCCCATTTCTTCTCTCCAATCCACAGCTCACCTCTTCTCCCACTGTCCACAGCTTACTACTTCTCCCCCTATTCACATCTCCCCATTTCTTCTCTCCAATCCACAGCTCACCTCTTCTTCCCCTCTCCACACCTCACCTATGTGCCCTACCATATGCAGTTCACCTCTTTCCCCCCATTTACAGCTCACCACTTCTTTCCCCATCCACAGCTTACCTTTTCTTCCCTCATCCACAGCTCACCTCTGCAAACCTCTGTCCTCAACTCATCTTTGTGCCCCCAGTTAAGATCCCACCTCTGCAATCCCACCATCCACAGCTTGACCTCCCTGTCCACAACCTACCTCTGCATGCTTAACCACAGCTTAAATTTTCACCCCCATTTCTGCAACCTTCCACATTTCACTCCTGCACCCACATCTATAGCTTTCACCTCTGCAACCCCTATCTTTCACTTATGCAGAATCCCCCCCCCCTCCTGCCCCCAGCTCGCACTTTGCACAGCCTACCACCTCGATAGTTTTCCCCTTCTACACAAATGCCCCCCACTCACATCTGTGCAACACCCCCAACCTCTCAACAGCTGCCTCCCTGCAAGACTGCCCCCCCCCACCCCCGCTTTCCATACATAACTCTCACCTCTGCATTAATGCTTTACAGAGGTGCAGCTGCTCTATTAGGTGGATGCAGGCTCTCTTCATTGGACACAGTGCATGTTGCTTTGCCTGGACAGCTCCATCTATCACACCCATGTAGCTCATAGCCGAGGAGGAGTTTCAGAACATTTCCCTTAGTAGCTCTGTGCTACACAGGTCTGATAGGCGGCAGGTGGGGACAGAAGATCCCAAAGCTTTACATACCATACAAATAATATGGGTGATTGTGGCGTCTGGACACGGGGCACCACTCTAACATATGAATAAATATATGCATTGCAGCAGACTTACATCCAAATCATTCTTTTTGACTTTTACTTCAATGTCATAGCGTTCTTCATCTACAGAATCGATCTGTCTCTGAAGTTTATGGCACAATTGCTAGAGAGAAAAATAAAATAAACCCAGTAATTAGAGTGAGCCTTCCCCCTTCCCACACACATTTTGTCATTTAATTCCTACTCCTCTCCTCTCACACAATCAGACATTTTATTATTATTTTTTTTAGACATCTCTTAGCACTTCCAGTATATTCACCTAGGCGAGAATGAAATCTCAGTTGCCCGGAGCCTTCTGGGTCATTGACGTCATACCTCCCAGGAGATGGAAGGATACTCTACAGCGCATGCATCACTGCATGTCATCAGGGGGGGGTGGCTGTTACTTCCTGTTTTTTACAGCTGCCCCCCTGATCTATTGCATGCTTGCCATCAGAGCGCTGCCTGCAAAGACTTATGCCGCGTACACATGATCGGAAATATCAGCCAGCAAAAGAGAGATGAGAGCTTTTGGTCGGAAAATGCGACCGCGTGTATGCTCCATCAGACTTTTGCTGGCCGAATTCCAGCCAGCAAAAGATTGAGAGCAGGTTTTCAAATTTTCGGTCAGAAATTCCAATCGTCTGTAGCAATTCCGACGTGCAAAATTCCTACGCATGCTCGGAAACAATTTGACGCATGCTCGGAACTTAATTTTCTCGGCTCGTTGTAGTTTTGTACGTCACCACGTTCTTGACGGTCGAAAGTTCAGCAAACTTTTGTGTGACTGTGTGAATGCCATCCAAGCTTGAGCGAAATTCCGTTGGAAAAAACATCCAAGATTTTCCTCCGGTCATGTGTACGGGGCATTAGAAAACACAGGCAGCTCCCAGAGACATAGATGGAAATGATGGCAGCGTGGGACCTGGTGTACAATGCTGGAGCAGTGGATTACAGCATGTCAAAGCTGGATTCGCTGGATGTGTATGTGTTTTGGGGATAACCCAAGAGCTACTATAAGAGAGGATTTAAAGGGGTAGTAAACTGCCACAAAAATAAAAAAAAATGTGCCCCCCTGCAGGTTTAAGTCATAATGTACTAATCATAAGTCATAGTGTACTAATTTAAGTCATAATGTACATAATGCACTGCATACTAGTACATTATGCCAGACTTATCTGTACAAGGAGCCCTCCAGTGCAGCGCTGTCACGGCTCCCCGGCGCTTCCACCTTCACCCAGTCTTCCTTCTGGGTTTGCAGGCTGTGTGAATGGCGGGGACTGTGATGACTTCACCCGCAGCCTTCCCTTTAGAGCACATGCGCCGGTGACACCACTGGCTGCATCCCGTGTGAATATCACCTAAACAGTGTAAGTTTAGGAGATATTCACTGTGCCTACAGTTAAGCCTTATTACCTGCATGTGAAAGTTAAAAAGTGGACCTTATTTCCACTTTAAGGCAAGTTCCTTTTTAATATGATACTCAGGTTTAGTTGAAAATTTTGATAAATGCTGTTTAGAAACTGAATTAGATTAGCAAACGTTATTGAGAATCTGCCTTCAGTAGATACATGTTTGAAGGACTTTAGTGTTTCTTCTATGAATGTCTGAAAACTTTGAGGATGAATTGCTTCACAGTACCTGCAGCTACAGATATCAGCGAGGCCTTATCTTAGAGGCTAATATCACCTTTTGCAAAAAAGCTGACTCTTCTTCCAGCTCAGATCCCTACCAAAGTACAGACCTTCAATTAGGGAACTGGAGGAAATATCAATGGTCTACAGGTGCAGTAATGTCACTGCATCTGTGCTCCATTGATATCTATAAATCCCACTGCCACGGTGGAAAATGGCAACTAGTCTTGTTGTTCACAGATTTCTGCCAATAAATTATACAGATGTGTGGGTGGAGCCAAATTCAAATTTGACAGGCCTGTGGGGAGAAGAAACCCATTGATTCTGTAAAAGGGTAGGGGGGGCAGTTTGAAGGTGGGTAGCTGTAGTTTCAGACCATGTTTCATGGTACACCCTAAATATGGGCGTAACATAAAACATGGTCAGAAAGATGGAGGTTTGAGCTTGGTTACTGCGTAACTTATGTAAACATTTGAATGTCTATAGCCTGCCCACAGATCAGGGCCGTCTTTAAGGCAGGGCAAAAGGGGCAGCTGCCCTGGGCCATGTCATTGTTGTCGGGCCCAAAGCTGCTGCCTCATATTTGCCAACTATCCTGGTTTAAATTCCCTTGAGGTTTTAGTCCCGTGCTGTGTCCCGATATCCCAGTGTGAAGTGCTGCTACTAATGCTGCCCAGCTCTGCCCTATTGTTGTGTACAGATGACTCACCTGCAGACCCTGTGTTTACATGTAAATAACCGGCATTGATATGTAAATAAAGGCTGCATTTATATGTAAATAGTGGCGGACTGGCGGCATTCATATGTAAATAGAGGTGGCATTACATTGGTGGTCAGTGTAAATCCCTCTTTACATTGGTGTTTACTGTGAATGCTCCTATTACATTAGTGGTCAGTGTAAATCCCCCATTACATTGGGGGCCACTTTATATAGAGAGCCTGCAGCAATGTAAGCAGAAAATAGGTGGAGGGTGGACATGATGGGGTTAACAGTAGAGACAGTGAGGTAAGAGGGAAGTATTATGGTGCCAAGGGGGAGGGGTGATGGGAGGTGTTAAAAGTCCCCTCTGCGCGCTGTGAGTCAGCAGAGCGTGGGGAAAAGTTCACGCCCACCCTCCCTTATATATATTATTGGATGTAAATATGGTAGGTTGTTGTTTTTCTTTTGTTAAGACAGGTTTGCGGACGATTGGATGTCGTGGCAGTGGCGGGTGTTGGTCTGTGCAGGGGAAGGAGATATGTCAGAAGAACAAAGAGTTCGGGAACTATCGCTGGGATGTGTCCTGATGGTGGTTTTCGGATAACGGAGGTTAGCCGGAAAGTGTTAATGGGGCACTGTGGTCATTGGTTGTGAGCCAGCTTGTCAGCTTGAGGCCTATTATTACACTTGGAGAGGGACCGCAGTGTAATATTATTTTTCCACAGAGGTTTACGAATTGCCTGCACAGACCAATGCCAGATAGATGGTTGACTAACAGATGTTATATTTGATATTTTATGTTTTTTATTTGAAGATTTCTTAAAATAAAGTAGGCTGCTACGGCCTTTTGTTACTCCAACCTGGTGTGGTCTCAATTTAATAGGTAAAAGGTTAAGAGGTTGGGGTTGAGGTTATAGAGGTATTACATCTGTTATACAACAGTCATGGTAGTTGGTAAAAAAAAAATCTGCATTGCCATTGATCACACCCTCCCCTCAGAACTGTCACTGATCCCATTAGTTCTAGGATCCCTAGGAGTTTTCTGCCTTTTGATGGGTCTGCTCACCTCCACAGTCCATGGTGTACAGGCAGTGAGGAGATGATGTGCTGTAACCTCTAGCAACCAATCAGTGAGCAGTATTAATGTACAGTAATCTCTAGCAACCAATCAATAAGCAGAAATCATGTGCTGTAATCTCTAGCAACCAGTCAGTAAGCAGTAATGATATGCTGTAACCTCTGGCAACCAATCGCAATTGCTGCCTGATCTGGTTCATTAAACTGATTTTTAGTCTAGCTGCTATTTATTGTATGTCTCAGAGCAGGTGGAGAGCGAAATTGCATTGGGGGGGGGGGGGGGGGGGGGAAAATTTTTGCCCGGGGTCCAATCAATATTAAAGACGGCCCTGCCACAGATTCACGTAGTTTAAATAAATGTGGCCAATTTGCAGACTGCAATAAAATAAAAGCAACTATGAAATCAGCAAGATGTTGAGTAGCATTGTATTACCTGTAACTGCTGAAGGTTCAGGCCTCCATACTGTAAGGGTGGAACTTTCTCTGAAAGGGTTTGGGCTTTTTCCTCTTCCGCTTCTGTTTTCTCTTTTTCCAGATCTTCAGTGGCTTTTTGAAGCATAAGAGTCTACAAAAAAATAAATAAAATAAAAAATGGTCATCTCTCCAGTACTCCTTTTTTGTTTAAAATTTATCTAAAAATAATATTTGACTGAATAGAAAAAGTTTGATAACTTCCTGTGTATTCTGTCTTAGCTGTACGTATCAGTTAGAATTGTTCCCAGTTCACAGTCTGTGGACTATAGAGGGAAGGGTGGGGTGTTTATGTTTGGCTACTCTGTACTCTGTTACCTTTCAATAAAAACATTGAAATATAAAATATCTCCTGTCTTATGGTGACATGACTGCTCCTCCATAGTTACAGTATAGTGAGTACAGGCATGATCTTTCACTTTCCAGCTCTAGTAAATAAACCCCATTGTTTACTTAAAAGTGGGGTATGCCTGTAAAGCAGGGGTCTCAAACTGGTGGCCCTCCAGCTGTTGCAGAACTACAATTCCCATGAGGCATTGCAAGGCTAATAGTTACAAGCAAGACTCCCATGGGCAGAGGCATGATGGGACTTGTAGTTCTGCAACAGCTGGAGGGCCGCCAGTTTGAGACCCCTGCTGTAAAGTGTTGTCACCCTAGGACAGGAAATATGTTAGGACTATGGAACACCTCTGCCTCTCCTCATCTCCATAACAAGAGGAGAGATGTTCTGTAGTCCTAAAATATGTCCTGTGACAACACTGTTTCTCTATGGATGCAGTATGGAGTGTTGTAATCCTAGAACAGGAAATATGTAACTGGCAGGAATAATAAAGAGAAAAATATCTGAACAAAGAAAATGAATCACACCTAAGGACTGAAAAGTTGCAGTATACAGCCCTGGCCAAAAGTTTTGTGAATTACACAAATACTAATTTTCAGTCTGCTGCCTCAGTTTTTATCAAGGCAATTTGCATATACTCCAAAATGTTATGAAGAGTGATCAGATGAATTGCAATGAATTTCAAAGTCCCTCTTTACCATGAAAATAAACATAATCCCATAAAAACATTTCCATTACATTTGTGAAGAAGGCTTCAGGGCACACAAGAAAGTCCAGCAAGCGCCAGGACCGTCTTCTACAGTTGATTCAGCTGTGGATTTGGGGCACCACCAGTGCGGAGCTTGCTCAGGAATGGAAGCAGGCAGCCATGAGTGCATCTACAGACACAGTGAGGCGAAGGCTTTTGGAGGATGGCCTGGTGTCAAGAAGGGCAGCAAAGAAGCAATGTCTCTCCAGGAAAAACATTAGGGACAGACTGATGTTCTGCAAAAGGTACAGGGATTAGACTGCTGAGGACTGGGGTAAAGTCATTTTCTCTGTTAAATTCCCTTTCTGATTGTTTGGGGCATCTGGAAAAAAACCTTCTCTGGAGAAGAAAAGGTGAGAGCTACCATCAGTCCTGTGTCATGCCAACAGTAAAGCATCCTGAGACTATTCATGTGTGGGGTTGCTTCTCAGCCAAGGGAGTGGGCTCACTCACAATTTTGCCTAAGAACACAGCCATGAATAAAGAATGGTACAAAAACATTCTCCGAGAGCAATTTCTCCCAACCATCCAACAACAGTTTGGTGATGAACAACGCCTTTTCCAGCATGATGGAGCACCTTGCCATTAGGCAAAAGTGATAACTAAGTGGCTTGGGGAACAAAACATTGAAATTTTGGGTCCATGGCCAGACAACTCTCCAGACCTTAAGCCCACTGAGAACTTGTTGCCAGTCCTCCAGAGGAGGGTGAACAAAAAGAATCCCACAAATTCTGACAAACTCCAAGCATTGATTGTGCAATCAGTTAGGAAGTTGGTTGATAGCATGCCAGGGTGAATCACAGAGGTCTTGAAAAAGAAGGGTTAACACTGCAAATATTGACTTTTTGCATAATCTTAATGTAATTGTCAATAAAAGCCTTTGACACTTATGAAATGCTTGAAAGTATACTTCAGTATACCATAGTAACATCTGACAAAAAGATCTAAAAACACTGATGCAGCAGACTTTGTGAAAATGTATATTTGTGTCATTCTCAAAACTTTTCTATTACACTTTTTCTCCTAGTTTTAGATTCACTTTCAGGTACAAAACTAACCTTTTAATATACATGGTACTTACACTTCTCTGTTTGCAAGACAATTATGAGAAGAAAAAAAGCATGCATTTAAGAATAGTTGTTGGAGCTATAGAACTCATGCTTTTATGCTTGGATATTAAACTGTGCATCCCAAAATTGTAAAAAGCCTAAGACAGTGCGAAGAGCAATGATGTACACAAGCGCAAATTGTCTGTCCTCCTCAGCAGCAGGGAAATTAGCATTTTTACAAAGTAGTCATGAATGTCTACGGGTGATACAGTGCTCAAAATGCAGTCCTTGTATTTTCTGCTAGAAAACAAGCAGTTTGTTTGGTGACATATCAGTGAACATATATTAGTGGAGAATCTTATAAGGCAGGTCAGGCCTTATCTTTCTAACCAGAAACACCAACACGCAACGCTGTGAATCAGCAAGAAGCCTGTAAGCTAGTGAATTCCCATAGTTATTAAATGAATGATATCATTGAGAAATAGACACTGGGGCATAATTAATATGGCTAAAAGCCAAATGCAATAATTTATCTCAACCAGCCAGAATAACCATTTTCTGTCTGTCATGCTGATAAGGAGTTTTGCTCTGTCATTGGCTAAAGGCTTGGTGTAGGTCTGTGGCACAGAAAGTATTGAATTTGGAGGATAACCATAGCCAGGCAGCTAGCATTTTCAGATGGTCAGCAATGGACTCTATGGGGTTGATTTACTAAAGACAAATAGACTGCACTTTGCAAAGTGCAGTTGCACTCTGCAAGAGCAGATACTCCAGAGCTTTTATTGGTAACTAACTTCTCACCAGAGAAATAGAGGTTATTTACTAAAGGTAAATAGATTGTACACTTTGCAATGTGCAGTTGCACTCTGCAAGAGCAGATACTCCAGAGCTTAGTAAATGAGCAGAAGCTCTGCTGACTTCCATCATCCTATCATGTGCAAGCAAAAATGCTGTTTTTTTTTTCCTTGCACGTGATTGTGTATTATTTGCAAAGTGACTCTTTAGCTCATTTACTAAGCTCTGGAGCAACTGCTCTTGCAGAGTGCAACTGCACATTGCAAAGTTAACAGTCTATTTGCCTTTATTAAATAACCTCTATTTCTCTGGTGAGAGGTTACCAATAAAGTCGATATACTGTATAATGATTTTCCTCAAATGTAAATTTAGTACTTGTCTCACCATATTAATATTATGTTATCGCTGTTTTATATAAAACAAAAAGAAGAAACACATTTGCAGCCATAATTGTTCATTATAGGGTCATGCTGTCCTTCCTTCTTTCCCACCCTCACACCTCCCATTCTACTTCCCTTCCTTCATTCTTTCACTATCTCCTGCTTTTCTTCTCTGCCTTCCTTCCTTATCTACCTCTCTTCCTTCCTCTCTCTAACCTTCCTTCCTCATCTCCTTCTCTTCTTCCTATCTTCCTTCTATATATTCCTCCCTCCCTTCCTTCACACTCTTCTTTATTCTCTACGTGATTTCTTTCTTTCTTTCTTTCCTTCCTTCCTTTTCTCCCTCTCTCTTTTCTCTCTACCTTTCCCCCCTTTCCCTCTCCTTCCTACCTTTCCTCCCTCTGTCTTTCCTTCCTACCTTTCCTCCCTCTCGCTTTCCTTCCTACATTTTCTCCCTCTCTCTTTCCTTCCTACCTTTTCTCCCTCTCTTTTTCCTTCCTACCTTTTCTCACTCTCTCTTTCCTTCCTACATTTTCTCTCTATCTCCATCCTTCCTACCTTTCCTCCCTCTCTCTTTCCTTCCTACATTTTCTCCCTCTCTCTCTCTTCCTCACTCTCTCTTTCCTTCCTACATTTCCTCCCTCTCTCTTTCCTTCCTACCTTCGCTCCGTCACTTTTCTCCCTCTCTCTCTCCTTCCTACCTTTCCTCCCTCTCTCTTTCCTTCCTACATTTTCTCCCTCTCTATTTCTTTCCTACATTTTCTGCCTCTCTCTTTCCTTCCTTCCTTTTCTTCCTCTCTCTCTCCTTCCTAACTTTCCTCCCTCTCTCTTTCCTTCCTACCTTTCTTCCCTCTATCTTTCCTTCCTACCCTTTATCCCCCTCTCTCTCCTTCCTACCTTTCCTCACTCTCTCTTTCCTTCCTACCTTTTCTCCCTCTCTCTTTCCTTCCTATCTTCCTCCCTCTCTCTTTCCTTCCTACCTTTTCTCCCTCTCTCTTTCCTTCCTACCTTTCCTCCCTCTCTCTTTCCTTCCTTCCTACCTTTTATCCCACTCTCTTTCCTTCCTACCTTTCCTCCCTTTCTCTTTCCTTCCTACGTTTTCTCCCTCTCTCTTTCCTTCCTACCTTTCCTCCCTCTCTTCTTCCTTCCCACCTTTCCTCCCTCTCTTCTTCCTTCCTACCTTCCTTCCCTGCCCCCTTACTTCTTCCTTCCTTCCTTTCTTTCTTCCATCCTTCCTTTCTTCCTTCCTTTATTACCTACCCCCCTCACTCCTATCTTCCTTCCTACCTTCCCTACCCCCTCTTTTCTTCCTTCCTGATCTACTTCCTTTCCTTCCCTTCCCTTCTTCTCAGATAGTAATGCTGGTACAAAATGGCATCATGGCCAGTCCAGAAGTGATGTGTCCGCTTTAAGAGACCAGAATGGCTTCAGACTCTATTTGTCAAACACATACACATTAGGCCCATCTGCTGTCACCATAAACACAGTACGAAAGCGCTCCTTTCACGCTTAGTGAGCACTTCGAAGACACTTGGTGCAGAAGTGATGTGTAGTAAGCTGCCCTGAGGTTGTTGTCACATCTGCTGAACTCACACCTGTCAATCAGAACTCTGAGCTTATGCCAATTCTTTCTAATAAAGCCTGTTTTTCTATCCTAAGTTCAGATCACTGTGGAATTTTTCACATGTGCCTACTGGATTCTCTGGCAAAGAAATATCTGCTTCGGGCCTTCAATTATTTCACTGCTAGTGTTGATAACAAATAATATATAAAGCCCTAAACTTTTTACCTGTGCCAGAGTCTCGTCTTTAGACTCACTGATTGGTACATAATCGCATCGTTCCAGAATGTTTGTCCTGGAGCAGTTTATGAAGCACATATCCAATAATATCCCAATTCTGTCTGATTCCGACAAGTTTATGCACACAATGCATATCCATCCAATTGTAGCCCCCCCCATCTATAAAACTTGCCTGTAGCTGTGGAAGACTGCTTTGTAAAGGAGACCACAGGGAGTGCACAGGGTGTGCCAGATGTGCCTGGGTACACCCCAATCACCATGTGTGGTGCAGATTCCCCTTGTGATATTTCACCAAAGCCCCCTAACAAGGATCCTAAAAAAAATAAGATTTTTTTTTTTTTTTTTTTTTAAATAATACAATAAAATACAAATAAAAACTACTGACACCATCCACTGCCCTGCTGACACCCATCTCTGCCCTCCTAACATCATAAGTATACTGTATATACACACATGTGCACACACACATATGTGTTTGAGCTTTGAGGTGCACACCTTATGCAATAGGCTGTGCACACCTATGATCTTAAAGTATTGATGTTGATGTAAATTTCTGGTTCCCAGGCAGGTGGCTTTTACACCCCAGAGACGCTCCAAGGTCTCACTGGCTTGAAGTGTAAGGCTAAATTAACATTCACAACTAAGGTCTTTGCGAATCAGAAGATTCCTGCTGCAGCTTTGAGCAGCTATGTGTGACCACCGACCCTGTTCACTATAATGACTGGTCAACGTTGGCCACAACTTTTTGCAGCTCTCTGCACAACCAGCAATTGCCTGCAGTGATCAACGTGTGTCCAGTAGCAAGCAGACAGACACGAATACCTGCTGGCAACTTGTCATTATAATAAACAGGCCTGGCAGCCACACCTAGCCGCTCAGAGTTTCAGCATAAATCAGAAGATTAAATCGCCAGTGTGAATGTAGCCTAATGTGCCAAACATGTAGACTGAAGAGCCACACCACTGATAAGAGGTCCAGATACAACTTTATTCCAATTAAAGTCAGGAGGACAATCTAAAGAGTGACCAACACATTTCTGGAGTCCAAAGCGCTGGTCTAACAGCTACTAACAAGACCTGTGCTTGTAATCATACTGACAAAAATACCATTAAAGGTACAGTTCACTTCTAGTCCATTCACATTGTTTTCAGTCTCAAACCTGGACCCCTGAAATGCATTGGATACACTTTGGATTGTGCCTCTGACTCTAATTGCAGACATAAGTCAGTGGTGTTTGCTTGTGCCCTTATACAAAAGTCTGTCATGTCTATAGCAAATAGAAAGCATATAAAACCAAAACTTCCTTTTTATAATCTAGTGTCAGGATGCTAATAGAATTGTGCAAAGCACCAGCACGCAAAAAAAGAATTCCTGCCATTAAGACACGTCCAAAACACGTCCAAGCATTGGCGCACCTCTGTGCAGGTCCAATCTCAGGTCTGGTGCCAAGTGGCCTATTGAAGGCATGGAAGATGACCATTAATTACTGGATGGTCTTCAGCTACCTGTTATTCTTGTCCCTGTGCTTCCTGGTTACCTTGCTGTTTGACAACCCATTTCCAAGCTTGTTCCTGTATACCTCCTTGACTCTCTCCTGATCCTGACCTTGGTTTCCTGCTTGACCTCGCTCCTGTCTGATCTCCCCTCTATAACCTGGCTTGCCTCAGGACCTTGCTTCTGTTATCGGCTAATTATCTGTGCATGACCCCAGCTTCTCACTGGACCCTGCCTTTGTTACTTCAGCCTACCTGTGTCTGACCCTGGCCTGGCTCCTGACCACGTCCCCTCTTCCAGTCTTCTGACCATGTATGACCTTGGCCCAGCCTCCAGACTTCATGTGTCTGTCTACTATTATCAGGTCCTGGCTACCCTGCCTACCATCCTGCTCCTACTCTGCATTTCTACACTACCAGTGCATGGACTGCCTGCCACAATTGATCATGAGGTGTCCTTCTGCTGTATTTTTCACCATCTTCACACACTATCTCTTCTAATCATCATCTGCCCTCCAGGTTTCTGACAGCCATGCTAAACTGAGCCTTGCATTCCTGTTCTGACATTAAGGTGTGTTTTGACCATATCTGTAAAGGAAGCTCTCTCATCACTTTGGCCTACACCAAGGTAAGTGACAGATAGAGTGTGTAAGGGTTAAAACATTTGTATTTATGAACCGTTGGAGAGATTTAACTTCACTTCCTGTGGACACAACAAAAAGTAGAAGAAGAAAATCTCCAATTCAGAGGAACTCACTCACACACACACACACACAGTTATCAATTTCCAATTGGAAGATTTTTCCTCTGTTGCTGTTCTGGTGACTTAAGTAAACTTAAAGTTTAGCATTTTCCCTTACTTATATTCCTGATACCATTGAGTACAAAGATAAAGAGAGAGACAGGGACACAGGTAGAACTTTAGCCTATACTTTTTGCGAATGTGAGTACTTTTCTGGTAGTTGTTTGTGTTTATCGTATGGTTTTTCATACAACACTAGGGATGAGCCGAACACCCCCGGGTTCGGTTCGAACCAGAACCTTCGAACGGACCGAAAGTTCGCGCGAATTTTCGAACCCTATACGTTATAATGGACGCGAACGTTCGAAATCAAAAGTGCTAATTACAACGGCCAATATGCATGTTAATGTCATAAAACAGGTTTGGGGACCCGGGTCCTGCCCCAGGGGACATATATCAATGCAAAAAGAACTTTTAAAAACTAACGTTTTTTCGGGAGCAGTCATTTTAATGATGCATAAAGTGAAAAAAAAAAAGTGACATTTTCCTTTAAATATGGTACCTGGGGGGTGTCCAAAGTATGCCTGTGAAGTGGCATGTGTTTCCCGTGTTTAGAACTGTCCTTGCACAAAATGACATTTGTAAAGGAAAAAAAGAAGCCATTTAAAACCACTTGCGGCTTTAGGTTTGATCTTAAGTAGAATCTGAACAGGTACATTATGAAGTGTAGCTCCATCCCAAAAATTTTTTTCGGTTTTGCCACAAGACTGTAAGCTCTCACAGTTACTCTTGGTGGGCGCAGGAATGGGCCCTGCTGTGAGTTATTAGATCAAGATTTGTAATTGCAAGCACCTGATGAACAGGGCAGAAAAATTGGGCCTTTGGCGGTGGTGGTGGACGGTGTTGCCACAAGACTGTAGGCCCTCATAGTTACTCTTGGTGGGCGCAGGAATGGGCCCTGCTGTGAGTTATTAGATCAAGATTTGTAATTGCAAGCACCTGATGAACAGGGCAGAAAAATTGGGCCTTTGGCGGTGGTGGTGGACGGTGTTGCCACAAGACTGCAGGCCCTCATAGTTACTCTTGGTGGGCGCAGGAATGGGCCCTGCTGTGAACTATTAGATCAAGATTTGTAATTACCCGCCCCTGTTAAACAGGGGCTGAAAAATTGTGCCTTAGGCACTGGTGCTGGTGCCACAACACTGCAACCCCTCACAGAGACTGTACTTGGAGCACAGCAGTCACACGTGTTGCGAAGCATTTTTTTAAAAAATTGTAAGTACACGCCCCTGTTAAACAGGGGCTGAAAAATTGTGCCTTAGGCACTGGTGCTGGTGCCACAACACTGCAACCCGGCCCTCACAGATACTGTACTTGGAGCACAGCAGTCACACGTGTTGCGAAGCATTTTTTTAAAAAATTGTAAGTACACGCCCCTGTTAAACAGGGGCTGAAAAATTGTGCCTTAGGCACTGGTGCTGGTGCCACAACACGGCCCTCACAGAGACTGTACTTGGAGCACAGCAGTCACACGTGTTGCGAAGCATTTTTTTAAAAAATTGTAAGTACACGCCCCTGTTAAACAGGGGCTGAAAAATTGTGCCTTAGGCACTGGTGCTGGTGCCACAACACTGCAACACGGCCCTCACAGAGACTGTACTTGGAGCACAGCAGTCACACGTGTTGCGAAGCATTTTTTTTAAAAATTGTAAGTACACGCCCCTGTTAAACAGGGGCTGAAAAATTGTGCCTTAGGCACTGGTGCTGTGGCATGGATCATTGAGGAGGAGGAAGAGGATAGTCAGTGAACATAAGAGGACAGTCACTCAGCATCAGCATAGCAGTCTTGAAGGGATGTGACATTAAAAATTATTCGGTTATATCCGCCTCAGGTGCCTGGTAGCTGGTGGTGATCCAAGACTGATTCATTTTGATGAATGTCAGTCGATCAACCGAGGCGGTGGACAGGCGCACCCTATGATCAGTCACAAATCCTCCAGCAGCACTGAATGTGCGTTCGGAAAGAACGCTGGAGGCAGGACAGGCCAGTAGCTCAATTGCATACTGTGCAAGCTCTGGCCAGTGATCCATCCTCAGGACCCAGTAAGCCAGAGGATTTTCGGTGGGAAAGGTGTCCAAGTCTGACCTTGCCCCAAGGTATTCCTGCACCATGTATATCAGACGCTGGCGATGGTTGCTGGAACCGATCATACCTTGGGGCTGCGGACTAAAAAATTGTCTGAACGCATCGGTCAGACGTCCACCTTCCCCACCGCTCCTTCTGCCACTGACCGAAGCCTCAGCAACTCGTCGCCCAGGACCAGGAGTTTGTAGCCTCCCAGTTTCTGGGAACGCGTTGCACAGACCTTTCTGCAAGGCCTCCCTGAGATGTCTCATCCTCTGCTCCCTCTGCGACGGCAAGATAAGGTCCGCAACCTTACCCTTGTACCGCGGATCAAGGAGAGTGGCCAGCCAGTAATGGTCCCTCTCCTTGATCCGAAGAACACGAGGATCCTTCCGCAGGCTTTGCAGGATCAGGGAGGCCATGCAGCGTAGGTTAGCTGAGGCATTCGGTCCGGAGTCTTCTGGGTCACTGAGGATGACATGATCGCCAGCCACCTCCTCCCAGCCACGTACAAGTCCACTGGCTTGTTGGGACTGTACATCATCCCTAAAAGACTGCTGCTGCTGATGCTGAGTGCCAGGCTCCACCTCCATGCTCACACAATCCTCCTCCTCCTCCTCCTCCTCCTCCTCCTCATCCTCTTCCTGTGTGATGGGTGGGACAGAAGGAACACTGTCCGGATAAAGGGGCCTTGAGAGGCAAGGAAGTCCTCCTCTTCCTGCCTCTGTTCTGCCTCAAGTGCCCTGTCCATTATCCCACGCAGCGTATGCTCCAACAGGTGGACAAGAGGGACAGTGTCACTGATGCATGCACTGTCACTGCTCACCATCCTCGTGGCCTCCTCAAATGGTGAGAGGACAGTGCATGCATCCCTGATCATGCTCCACTGACGTGGGGAAAAAAAACCAAGCTCCCCTGACCCTGTCCTGGTGCCGTAGTCGCAAAGGTACTCATTGATGGCCCTCTGCTGCGTGTGCAGTCGCTGCAGCATGGCCAACGTTGAGTTCCACCTGGTGGGCATGTCAGATATTAGGCGGTTCTTGGGCAGGTTCAGCTCCTTTTGCAGCTCAGTCAGCCGAGCACTGGCATTATAAGATCGGCGGAAATGCACACAGACTTTCCTGGCCTGCCTCAGGACATCCTGTAAGCCTGGGAACCTGCCCAAGAACCGCTGCACCACCAGGTTGAGGACGTGAGCCATGCAGGGCACATGGGTGAGCTGCCCCTGTCGCAGGGCGGAGAGGAGGTTGGTGCCATTGTCAGAAACGACCATTCCTGGCTTAAGCTGACGTGGCGTCAACCACCTCTCGGCCTGCCCCTGCAGAGCTGCCAGAACCTCTGGCCCAGTGTGGCTCCTGTCCCCAAACACACCAGCGCAAGCACGGCATGGCATCTTTTTGCCTGCGTACTTGCGTAGCCCTTGTACGCCTACGGAGCACCGCTGGTTCCAAGGACAGAGCACTGGAGGAAGAAGAAGAGGAGGGGGTGGAGGAGAGAGGTGTGTCACAACCAGTAGCAGTAGTCGCGTTTTGGAGGCGTGGTGGCGGAACAACCTCCAACACTACTGCACCTTGTCCTGCATCCCTCCCAGCTGCAATAGAGTGACCCAATGGGCCGTGAAAGAAAGGTACCGTCCCTGTCCATGCCTGCTGGACCATGAGTCAGCGGTAATATGCACCTTACCGCTGACCGCCCTGTCCAGCGAGGCATGGACATTGCCCTCCACATGCCGGTAGAGAGACGGAATCGCCTTCCGCGAGAAAAAGTGGCGTTTGGGAACCTGCCACTGAGGAACCGCACATTGAACAAACTCACGGAAGGGGGCGAGTCTACCAACTGAAAAGGCAGCAGTTGAAGTGCTAGCAATTTAGCAAGGCTAGCATTCAACCGCTGGGCATGTGGATGGCTGGGAGTGTACTTCTTTCTACGGTCCAGCAGCTGGGGCAGGGAAATTTGCCTGCTGCATTCGGACGTCGGTGTACTGCAAGTACTTGGTTGTGACACACCGAATTCTACACCTTCAGTCCTCTCAGAGCAGCTTTCAGAGAGGACTGAAGGTGTAGTGGGGATGGAGATCCCAGCTGAGGAGGAGCAAGGAGAGGTCCGCTTAGTTCTTTGGTGTGGGTCTTTTATGTGTGCCTGCCAACGAGCTGCATGGCAGGTCGCCATATGTCTGGTCATGCTTGTCGTGCCCAAGCGGCTGATGTTTTGGCCACGCGAGATACGCTTGAGACAAATATTGCAAATAGCAGTGGTGCGATCTGCTGCACTCGTCTCAAAAAAGGCCCACACCAAAGAACTTTTCTGATAACGTGCAGAGGCAGCGCCCTGCACAGGCGGAGCTCTGCGGTGTTGTACAGTTGCTGTGCTGGCCTCTACCTGGCCTCCAGGGGGCATCCTGCCTCGTTGGACATGTGACGCCGCATCCTCCTCCTCCTCGTCCTCCTCCTCATCCTCTCTCCCTTGAGGCACCCACGTGGAGTCAGTGACCTCATCATCCCCTCCCTCTTCACCACTAGAGCAAACCTGGCAGTAAGCTGCAGCTGGTGGAACTGTACTGCCAGATTCCTCAAGCTGGGTATCGTCATCCGAGCCTTCGAATCGTTGGGCATCCTCCTGGAGCATGTACCCAACACTGTGCTCAAAGAGTTCGGGGGACTCCTCAGGAGGACATGGTGGGTCTAGGGAAGGGGTGGCTGATGATGCTCTGTCAGTACCCTGAGCCTGGGTGAGAGAGGATGAGGAGGATGAGGAGGGCTTGGTCATCCATTCTACCAAGCCTTCAGCATGATGCGGCTCCACATGTCCAGCTGCCGAAAACAAAGACGCGCGTGTCCCATGGCCACGTGCTGATGACGATGCACGACCACGTCCACGTCCACGGCCACGTCCACTAGAAACAGAGCCTGCCTGCCCTGTGTTCTTGGCTCTGCACGCTCTGCCTCCCCTTGGCGGTCTTCCAGCCATTGTAGTCGGTAGTCCTGTGGGTGCTGCTGAGAAGAAAATATAGGAGCTCTGTGTGATGCCACTAACACACTAGAAGTCCTATGGGTGCTTCTGCAAAGAAAATAGAGGAGCTCTGTGTGATGCCACTAACACACTAGAAGTCCTATGGGTGCTTCTGCAAAGAAAATAGAGGAGCTCTGTGTGATGCCACTAACACACTAGAAGTCCTGTGGGTGCTTCTGCAAAGAAAATAGAGGAGCTCTGTGTGATGCCACTAACACACTAGAAGTCCTGTGGGTGCTGCTGAGAAGAATATATAGGAGCTCTGTGTGATGCCACTAACACACTAGAAGTCCTATGGGTGCTTCTGCAAAGAAAATAGAGGAGCTCTGTGTGATGCCACTAACACACTAGAAGTCCTGTGGGTGCTGCTGAGAAGAATATAGAGGAGCTCTGTGTGATGCCACTAACACACTAGAAGTCCTGTGGGTGCTTCTCAAAGAAAATAGAGGAGCTCTGTGATGGGACTAACACACTTCAAGTCTATAGGTGCTTCTGGGAAGAAAATATAGCTCTGTGTGCTTCTGGGAAGAAAATAGGTGCTTCTGGGAAGAAAATGTAGCTCTGTGTGATGGGACTAACACACTTCAAGTCCTATAGGTGCTTCTGGGAAGAAAATATAGCTCTGTGTGTGTGATGGGACTAACACACTTCAAGTCCTATAGGTGCTTCTGGGAAGAAAATATAGCTCGGTGTGTGTAATGTGACTAACACACTTCAAGGACTATAGGTGCTTCTGGGAACAAAATATAGCTCTGTGTGTGTAATGGGACTAACACACTTCAAGTCCTATAGGTGCTTCTGGGAAGAAAATATAGCTCTGTGTGTGTGATGGGACTAACACACTTCAAGTCCTATAGGTGCTTCTGGGAACAAAATATAGCTCTGTGTGTGTAATGGGACTAACACACTTCAAGTCCTATAGGTGCTTCTGGGAACAAAATATAGCTCTGTGTGTGTGATGGGACTAACACACTTCAAGTCCTATAGGTGCTTCTGGGAAAAAATATAGCTCTGTGTGTGTAATGGGACTAACACACTTCAAGTCCTATAGGTGCTTCTGGGAACAAAATATAGCTCTGTGTGTGTGATGGGACTAACACACTTCAAGTCCTATAGGTGCTAACAAAATATAGCTCTGTGTGTGTAATGGGACTAACACACTTCAAGTCCTATAGGTGCTTCTGGGAACAAAATATAGCTCTGTGTGTGTAATGGGACTAACACACTTCAAGTCCTATAGGTGCTTCTGGGAAGTATAGGTGCTTCTGGGAACAACTTCAAGCTCTGTGTGTGTTCTGGGAAGAAAATATAGCTCTGTGTGTGAATGGGACTAACACACTTCAAGTCCTATAGGTGCTTCTGGGAGAAAATATAGCTCTGTGTGTGTAATGGGACTAACACACTTCAAGTCCTATAGGTGCTCTGGGAACAAAATATAGGAGCTCTGCCTGCCTGCCACGAACACACTACAAGTCCTATAGGTGCTTCTGGTAACAAAATATAGGAGCTCTGCCTGCCTGCCACTAACACACTACAAGTCCTATAGGTGCTTCTGGGAAGAAAATATAGCTCTGTGTGTGTAATGGGACTAACACACTTCAAGTCCTATAGGTGCTTCTGGGGAACAAAATATAGCTCTGTGTGTGTAATGGGACTAACACACTTCAAGTCCTATAGGTGCTTCTGGGACAAAGTATAGCTCTTTGTGTGTATGGGACTAACACACTTCAGTCCTATAGGTGCTTCTGGGAGAAAATATAGCTCTGTGTGTGTAATGGGACTAACACACTTCAAGTCCTATAGGTGCTTCTGGGAACAAAATATAGCTCTGTGTGTGTAATGGGACTAACACACTTCAAGTCCTATAGGTGCTTCTGGGAAGAAAATATAGCTCTGTGTGTGTGATGGGACTAACACACTTCAAGTCCTATAGGTGCTTCTGGGAAGAAAATATAGCTCTGTTGGGACTAACACACTTCAAGTCCTATAGGTGCTTCTGGGAAGAAAATAGCTCTGTGTGTGTAATGGGACTAACACACTTCAAGTCCTATAGGTGCTTCTGGGAAGAAAATATAGCTCTGTGTGTGTAATGGGACTAACACACTTCAAGTCCTATAGGTGCTTCTGGGAAGAAAATATAGCTCTGTGTGTGTAATGGGACTAACACACTTCAAGTCCTATAGGTGCTTCTGGTAAGAAAATATAGGTGTGTGTGTGTAATGGGACGAACACACTTCAAGTCCTATAGGTGCCTCTGGTAACAAAATATAGGAGCTCTGCCTGCCTGCCACGAACACACTACAAGTCCTATAGGTGCTTCTGGTAACAAAATATAGGAGCTCTGCCTGCCTGCACTAACACACTACAAGTCCTATAGGTGCTTCTGGTAACAAAATATAGGAGCTCTGCCTGCCTGCCACTAACACACTACAAGTCCTATAGGTGCTTCTGGTAACAAAATATAGGAGCTCTGCCTGCCTGCCACGAACACACTACAAGTCCTATAGGTGCTTCGGGTAACAAAATATAGGAGCTCTGCCTGCCTGCCACGAACACACTACAAGTCTATAGGTGCTTCTGGTAACAAAATATAGGAGCTCTGCCTGCCTGCCACGAACACACTACAAGTTCTATAGGTGCTTCTGGTAACAAAATATAGGAGCTCTGCCTGCCTGCCACGAACACACTACAAGTCCTATAGGTGCTTCTGGTAACAAAATATAGGAGCTCTGCCTGCCTGCCACGAGCACACTACAAGCCCCTCTTTGTCAATCAATCTTTGTAACTGAATCTATCTAACTCAATCTCTGCAAGTGAATCTCTCTATCTATCTAAATGCAGCAGAGTGTCACAGAAACAGCCTGCTCAATCTGCGCCGGAACAGCATGTGACCGGCGCAGACGGCGTGGCGGCGTTTTATAGGGGGGGGGGGCGTGTACTACAGCCCCTGAGCTGTAATTGGCTACAGGCGTCCTGCCTGTAGCCAATTATGGCTCTTCGAGTTTCCGGGGCTGTGATTGGCCAAGCATGCGGGGTCACAGTGCATGCTTGGCCAATCATCAGCCAGCAATGCACTGCGTCGGCCGCGCCGGCCGCAATGCATTGCGGGGCCGCTCGCATCACACGAACGTGATGCGAGCGGCCAAAATAGTTCTGGCTCGCCGAGCGAGCGAACGCCCGATGCTCGATGCGAACGTGGGTTCGCATCGAGCACCGGGCCCATCCTTATACAACACTAAATACTGTACAACCAAAAACTTGGCTAAAAAGTCTAGTTAGACTATCCATAAAAAATAAACCTAACCTTGAATATAGCTACCACTGATGTTCACAAAAAAAAAAAAAAGTATATAAGTAAGTGTATATAGTTAAAAAAAATCCAAGTTTATTGGATTAGAACCTCTAGTAAGGATTTTTTTACCTGTGTCCTCTTGCGGAGATAATTTTTTTTGATGTGTATTAGTGTATTGTGTTCCCTAAAACAGGAAATTAAGAATAATCCCCCCGATGGGGACATACAACTGAACTGAAGTTTTAACCCATCTCTTTTCTATTTAAAACTTAATAAAGACTTTATTTGTTGAGTTTTCATTTCAAATGTCCTGCATTACATATGTACTGCTTACCAAACATGAGAACATTTTTCTTGGGCACTACATCAGCCAGTTAATTTTATTAATCTTTAATGCAACATACCTTCAGAAGAAGCTTCCTGGAAGCAGGGATTTTAGATTTCCTCTGAAATTAATGAAAATCAAACATTAGGCATTGGCAGAATGCAAGGGGTATTTAATGATTAAACAGAAATAAATGTTTAACTTACCTCTCTGTTTCAAGAACGCAACAAAGAAGAAAGAAAACCAAGTTAAAGAAGGCATTTTTAGGGATAATTCTTGTGTCATTTTAAACAGGACAAATTTTAGTATTAACTGTATAATTTTTATTTTCAGTGACACTGGTAAAAATAGAAAAAATGCATTTTTGTTGTTTTTTTCATGTCATTTTGTCTTCAAAAAATATTTATTAAATGTTTTATATAGTACCAAAAGAAAGCCTATTTTTTTCCAAAAAGTGTTTTATTGCTGTCTGTGCCATTGTTAGGGAGATTTTCTTTCACTTCACACTCTTTCAGCAAAGGAATTTTCTTCAATGGTAATGCAGGCAGAAGTAAAACCTAACAGAAGTTCTATCCTAACCCTCCCTACCCCTCCCTCCCCCCAGTATGTCCCCTACCCCGTCTGTCTCCCCAAAAATAGAATGGAATTCCATTATACATAATTTATGTCTTACAGCTCTGGTTGTTCAGAAGCAGTTTTATCGCATACAATATATCAATCCTTTCAATCTAAAAATATGTTAAATCAGCTACAGGAATGCATAGCAAATGTCCTCCAAAGCATACCACCCTATGCATTCTCGAGTACCCCCAAACCATGCGGCATTCTGATATGCAAGTGTCAACTTGGAGCGGGTAGGTCAGTGGTTGACCTTTCCCAGATGCCTCACTTATGGTTCACAAATGAGATGAGAAGGTTTGGTAGAAGAGGTAGATGTAGAAGTGTTTACAGACTGAGAATTAAAAGTGCTTACAGTGGGGGAAATAATTATTTGATCCCCTGCAGATTCTGTAAGTTTGGCCACTTGCTAAAAAATGAAGGGTCTATCATTTTTATCATAGGTGTATTTTAAATGATAGAGACAGAATATCAACCAAAAATCCAGAAAAAAACACGATACACATGCAGCGGCGTACCAACTGTGGGGCGGGGGGGGTGCGGTCCACCCCGGGTGCCACACCTTGGGGGGGTGTCAGCATGCCGGAGCAACCATACCTCCGTGATTGTCCGCCGTCCGCTTTAAAGTGAGTGGAGCCTGAGAGGGACGCAATAACGGGGACATGTCCTCCCTCCTCACAAAGTGCATGCACATGTAGCCCATTCAGTACCCTCTCTCCCACCCCTGAATCAAAGAGATGCTGGCTGCTACACAGGGGACAATCAGGGCACCCCGCTAGACATGCAGGACAATCGCAACAGGTGATCACACTAGTGCACCCCTGCCAGGCAAGTCAGTGAAGCCAGGTGGTGGAACTTTTTCCATCACTTGGCTCCAGGACGCCGGTTCACACAATGAATCACACAGGATCAAACTGCGTTTCTGTGCGATTTACATGTTTTCCAGGTGCAGTACAATTTCAGCCCATTCATTTGAATGGGCTGAAATTGTGCTGGACCACCGCTAGAGTTATAAGACGCACAGGAACTGGATTGCATGGTATTACTGTACCGTACGATCCAATGCAGTTAAATGCATTACATTTGGGACCTGCATTTATGGTGTCATTAGGTTAACATTGACACCCACTGCAGATCACAACTGGACTGCATTTTGAATGACGTGCGAGAAACGCATATGGACAGGATTCCAGAAGTGTGGGGGCATTGTGTAATGTAAAGGGATCCAGAGGTATGGGCTCTGTGTAATGTAAAGGGGTCCAGAGGTATGGGTGTTGTGTAATGTAAAGGGGTCCAGAGGTATGGGCGCTGTGTAATGTAAAGGGATCCAGAGGTATGGGCGCTGTATAATGTAAAGGGGTCCAGAGGTATGGGCTCTGTGTAATGTAAAGGGGTCCAGAGGTATGGGCGCTGTGTAATGTAAAGCGGTCCAGAGGTATGGGCTCTGTGTAATGTAAAGGGGTCCAGAGGTATGGGTGCTGTGTAATGTAAAGGGGTCCAGAGGTATGGGCTCTGTGTAATGTAAAGGGGTCCCGAGGTATGGGCGCTGTGTAATGTAAAGGGATCCAGAGGTATGGGGGCTGTGTAATGTAAAGGGATCCAGAGGTATGGGGGCTGTGTAATGTAAAGAGGTACAGTGGTATGGGGGCTGTGTAGAGAAAACATTCAGAAAACAGCAAAATATTTTTTTGGGGGGGAGGGTGACACCATGTTTTACTGCACCAGATGACACCACAGGCAGTAGCACATAGTAAGTGTGCCAATGCCAGTTACATGTATTCCTGTTTGGCACCAGCTGCCCGATTACAATCCTCAGTCAGCACCATCACCGCATCAATGGTCAGTCAGCAACGTTTTTTTTTTGCAGAGGGGGGGGGCCTGGCCGCCCGGGGGGGAGGATTCTTCAGGGTTCCGGGCACGGAGGCGCTACGCGTGATGTCACTTGACGCTGACGTCAGCACATCAACGTGCCCCGCCGGGGGGGGGGGGGGTGCCAGCTATAGGATCTGCCCCGGGTGCCAAATGCTCTAGGTACACCCCTGTACACATGTTATAAATTGAGTTGCACTTTAGTGAGTAAAATAAGTATTTGATCCCCTACCAACCAATAATAATTCTGGCTCCCACAGACTGGCTACAATATGTGCTCATGTGGTACACCGATTAGTCCTGTCAATTTAAGAAGGGGCTCCTAATGACAACCTGCTATGTGTCCACACAATCTGTTTCTTCCATTTAGCCTAGGTTCTCATTGAAGCGATTTGGCATGGATTTCATGCCAAATCAGCAGCTATTGCTGGCAATGGCACCGTCCAAATCGGTGCGACGTCGACTTTGCGGCGCTGCACCGATTCACAAAAGTAGTTCCTGTACAGGAACCTGCACAGATGTCTGCCAAATCGCCTCCCGAAATTGGACTGCATTGACAGGTTGAAATTGTGAGATTTCAAACCCGCCCCTAGGCTCAAACCCACAATCATGGGCAAGACAAAAAGACCTGTCAGAGGATGTCAGGGACAAGATTGTAGACCTGCACAAGGCTGAAATGGGCTACAAGTACATCAGCAAAAAGGTTGGTGAGAAGGAGACAACTGTTAGAGTGATTGTCTGGAGCTCCATGCAAGATTTCACCTCATGGGGTAAGGATGATCATGAGATAAGTGAGGGATCAGCCCAGAACTACACGGGATGAGCTTGTAAATGATCTCAAGGCAGTTGGGACCACAGTCACCAAACAAACCATTGGTAACACAATATGCCCCCATGGATTGAAATCCAGTAGTGCCCACGAGGTCCCCCCTCCTCAAGAAGGCACATGTACAGGCCCATTTGAAGTTTGCAAATGAGTATCTAAATGATTCAGAGAAGGATTGGGAGAAAGTGCTGTGGTCAGAAGAGACCAAAATTGAGCTCTTTGGCATTAACTTGCCGTGTTTGGAGGAAGAAAAATGCTGACTATGACCCTAACAGCACCACCCCTACAGTCAAGCACTGAGGTGGAAACATTATGCTTTGGGTCTGTTTCTCTGCTAAAGGTACAGGTCGACTTTCCCGCATTGAGGGCCCAATAGACGGGCCTGGCCATGTATTGTAAAATCTTGGATAAGAACCTCCTTCTCTCAGCCAGAACACTGAAGATGTTTTGTGGATGGGTCTTCCAGCATGACAATGACCAAAACATACCGCCAAGGCAACAAAGGAGTGGCTCAAGAAGAAGCGCATTAACGTCATGGAGTGGCCTAGTCAGTCTCCAGACCTTAAAGTATAACTAAAGGCAAAACCTTTTTTTTTTTCGTTTTGGATAGAGTGGAGACGGATAAGAAAGCTTGTTATCGCTGTCTGTGCTCCCGTTAGGGAGATTCACCCTCTCTATTTGTCCTGTTTATCATTATCATTGAAAGTGAAAAGAAAAGAAAATCCCAAATTTTGGGTTGTCCCCTGAAAAGTAATTGAGGGGAAATCTTCCAATGTGGATACTAGTTCTGGTGACCTGGGGGTCCGTATGGAATTCCCTTCATTCGCAGAGATTTCCTTTCACTTCCTGTTTGGCTATGGGACAGGAAGTGAAATCTCCCCAATGGGACACAGATGGTGAAAAAAAAATCTGACAGGGGTTATAACCTTCCCTTGCTCTATCCAAAATGGAAAAAAAAAGTTTTCCCTATAGTTCTACTTTAATCCTATAGAACATTTATGGAGGGAGCTGAAACTTCAAGTTGCCAAGCGACAGCCAAGAAACCTCAAGGATTTAGAGAAGATCTGTAAAGAAGAGTAGACCAAAATCCTTCCTGAGATGTATGCAAACCTGGTCACCAACTACAAGAAACGTCTGACCTCTGTGCTTTTCAACAAGGGTTTCTCCACCAAGTACTAAGTCATATTTTGCTTGGGGATTAAATACTTATTTTACTCACTGAACTGCAACTCAATTTATAACATTTGCATCATGTGTTTTTTTCTGGATGTTTGGTTGATATTCTGTCTCTATCATTTAAAATACACCTATGATAAAAATTATAGACCCTTCACTTCTTTGTAAGTAGTCAAACTTACAAAATCGGCAGGGGATCAAATAATTATTTTCCACACTGTATGTGCGCCTAAACTTATATTTGATTTGGGTGTACTTATGTAAATGTAGATATTTATTATAATGTGGGAGAATTGCATCAATTGCACATATGTCAAGGCATGTCACTGTGTTGTTCTGCAGTTGTTTGTATTATTTGTCAGTTGCAACAGTTGTAAATGTTATTATTGTTGTTGTTATAATAAGAAGAAGAATTAGTAGTAGTAGTAGTAGTAGTAGTAGTAAACGTAGTAGTATTATTGATAATTACAATAACAAAAATAATAATGTATTACTTTCAACCACTAGATGGCAACATAGGGCACTAGTACTGTATTGTTAGTAATATGATTTTGAACCTCTAGATGGCAGCATGGGGCACTATTTATTTATTACAACTCACGCAGGCTAACAAAGCTATTTTGCTTATTAATTCCTTACAATATCCCACTTTATATATGCAATTGGCTCAATTCACAAAGCTTTAACACAGGGATAAGGTTATTTGTTTTATCCATATGAATGTCATTTTCTAACCTTTGCACTCAGATAAAAAATAACTGTAACTTTTTAAAGAATAAGGATTCATATTTTGGTTTGTTAGCTCTGTGAACTGCGCCTTTTGCCTGTTAATCACATTGCTAACTATTTGAAGTTAACTATGGGGACACTTTGAAGCAGATGTAACTAAACCTGTCTTGCAATATGCTCAAGGTCAGTTCAGCATATGGCACCACGTCCCCTTTTTCTTTGTTGACCTGTGCAGTTAAAAGTAGCTTGAGACATGAAGCAGACCTTTTGCTTCTGCCAATAGCTCAATGACACAAGGGTTGGCGCTTGTACAAATGGGTGCCCATTATTCAGGTGTACTTAGAGCAGCATGATGAATAAATATGGCCCCTATTATGGCTAGCATGGTTATGTTAGAGATATTAGATTGTGAGCTCCTTTGTGGCAGGCACTGATGTAAAATAGCTCAATTCTTAATGTGAATTTGTGGCAGGAAAAAAGCATCAGAGCTTTATAATAATTATTAATTTATAAAAAGTTAAAGAAATGTATCCAGCCTGTCAGAATGTCATGTTAATAGAGTCATTGTATTACTAGGATTCTGAATTTATCACACAGTGCAAATAAACTGAGCAAGAATATGAATCAGGCTTACCTGTCAGACATGATGGAGATGTGTGCACAGCTGTGAAATGGAAGACATACAGAATGATGAGATGACATTTTACACACTTTGATTAATGAGCCCAGAAACGTGTGCAGCCGAAGGACAAGCCAGGCACAAGACTCACTGATAATGCTAAATTTATTTAGACAGAATCTAAATTGGTATAACACTATGTTAGCGTTGGTCAATTACTTTTTATAGAGGGCTCCAAGGGTTCCACGTAATATTTAGTAAATATATTGACTGCAGGAAGCTGCCAGAGACTGCAAACATGTAACAAGAGATGGCCAGGGACTGTGGGCATGTTACAAGATATGGTCAGAGCCTGCTGGCATGTTACAAGAGATGGCCAGGGACTGTAGACATGTTACAAGATATGGTCAGAGCCTGCTGGCATGTTACAAGAGATGGCCAGGGACTGCTGGCATGTTAGAAGAGATGGCCAGATACTGCAGGCATGTTACAAGATATGGCCAGGGACTGCGGGCATGTTACAAGATATGCTCAGAGACTGCTGGCATGTTACAAGAGATGGCCAGGGACTGCTGGCATGTTACACGAGATGGCCAGGGACTGTAGGCATGTTACAAGAGATGGTCAGAGACTGCGGGCATATTACAAGAGATAGTCAGAGACTGTGGGCATGTTAGAAGAGATGGCCAGAGACTGTGGGCATGTTAGAAGAGATGGTCAGAGACTATGGGCATTTTACAAGAGATGGTCAGAGACTGCAGGCATGCTACAAGAGATGGTCAAAGATTGCTGGCATGTTACAAGAGATGGTCAGAGACTGTGGGCATGTTAGAAGAGATTGTCAGAGACTGTGGGCATGTTACAAGCAATGGTCAGAGATTGCTGGCATATTACAAGAGATGGTCAGAAACTGCAGGCATGCTACAAGAGATGGTCAGAGATTGCTGGCATGTTACAAGAGATGGTCAGAGACTGCGGGCATGTTACAAGAGATGGTCAGAGACTGCGGGCATGTTACAAGAGATGGTCAGAGATTGCTGGCATGGTACAATAGATGGTCAGAGACCGCGGGCATGCTACAAGAGATGGTCAGAGACTGTTGGCATGCTACAAGAGAGGGTCAGAGACCGCGGGCATGTTACAAGAGATGATCAGAGACTGCGGGCATGTTACAAAAGATGATCAGAGACTGCAGGCATGTTACAAAAGATGGTCAGAGACCGCAGGCATGTTACAAAAGATGGTCAGAGACCGCAGGCATGCTAAAAGAGATGGTCAGAGACTATAGGCAAAAAAAGGCTCCAACTATGGAGGTCATTTCAAGTATGCTGGACCTATTTTTGTGTCACACAAAGAACAAGAGGACTATTTATCAATGTTTTCACCCAAGACTCACGTAACTTTCACTCAACATTCATACATTTTCTAACTAAATCTTATGTGGAAAATTTCTTGTAGGGTAAATAGGATGACTGCACTCAGAATTCATAAAATCCATACAATGCAGCAGGAGAGGTAAAACCCCCTCTCCTGCTCCTGCTGGGTGGTCTCACCTCTTCTGCTGCATTGCATGAATTTTGTACATTAAAGAAGTTAGATTTTTTACTGGAGTGCAGTCATCCTATTTTCCCTTCAGGGAGTCTACAGTTAAGAACTGGACTGGCATCTGGAATTTAGGCAGATTGAGATAAATGACCTGGAGCATTGATATGTTTATATCACTTATGTGAAAGATGTGTGAATATTGGGGGAAAACACTGATTAAAAACACCAAAGGAAAAGAACTGTCCAAAATACAAAAACGCAGTGGTTGAGTGTCATTTTTACCACCCTTCAACTGCTCCCCCTTTTGCTGTAGAGGCAGTGGCCGAGGTTTACACACGCTGCGGCCGTAGCAGGAATGATATCTTCTGTCATGCTAAGCTGGTGGTACCAGCTGACGAGTGCAACCTATTCAAGGGAACGGGGCCAAACTTCAACCGCCCAACCAAATTGTGCACAGTTGCCTGACGTTTAGGGGACTAAAGCAGGCAGTGAGGGGTTGATAAAACGCCTCCTCACAGCCTGTCAAAGGCTCGCTGAATAGAGATACGAAAGCAGATTGCTCTTTAGAGAGCAAAGCAATAGTAACCAAGCACTAAACAAAGAA
Organism: Lithobates sylvaticus; assembly: GCA_028564925.1. Classification (NCBI taxonomy): domain Eukaryota; kingdom Metazoa; phylum Chordata; class Amphibia; order Anura; family Ranidae; genus Lithobates; species Lithobates sylvaticus. The sequence continues at coordinate 176,322,092 of CM053029.1, read as the reverse complement.
AAAAGTTGATTTTAGACTATTTTTGTGTAAGTATGTTTTATAATAGAAAAGATAGACAGGAACATTGAAAAACTACCAGGTGGACAGGAACAGAGTTGGCAGAGAGATCTCACTGTTTGTACATCCAAAAAATATAAGAAGCCATGACCAAGCTAAGACCATAGGGATCTACATATAACTCAAATATCAGTTTTGAGTTGACTAACCCTTTAATTCTTAATTCGCAGTAACACAAATATGTACATGTTAAAAATAATTATAGACATTGACTGAAACAAGAAAAAGCAGAATCTGTGATAGCTAACAAAGTCTATTTAGTAGTGGTTTCACACACACACATATATATATATATATATATATACATACATACATATATATACACACATATACATATACGCTAGACTACAACAAACCACAAAACTATAAATATAAATATATATATATATATATATATATACATATGTAAACAAATGTTATTTTAATAGAACGTAATAATCACACCAAGATTTTAACCAAATAAGCAACAATAACAACAACAAAAAATCCAAAATTGACAGTAATAGAATAACATATAGAATAACGTAACAGATCATATTATTGGTATTCCTAATTCAAAGGAAGAAGTGTTACCTATAGTAGTTCCTCTGGACAGTGTAAGAAGGACAGAGAGAATGATCGGTCCTTCAGGGATCCTCTTCTATTGACTCTGGTCTCGTGAACAGATTGTTAAAATAGTATCTTTCTTGACCATGGTCTTGTGTGCCAGAAACCTGACACCCGCAGTATTGTGGGTAGATGAGCCTCTTGTCCTATGCTGTGGCCTATAACAGCTTCCTCCATATGGAGATTGATTACAAGGTGCCCTTTGTAAGGGAAAGAGCTTTTTGCACATTCTATTGGCCCTAAAATATCCCTCCTGGCACATGTGGTAGGGTGAGGTTACAGCTTCATTCCTGATACCCAATTTGCAGAGCACGCATGAAGTTTTCTTTATCGTTGTGGCCAAATGCCAGTCGGTACCTATTTAATTACCACTGAAATCTTTACTAATCTTAGACTGAAGTAAAAGAAAAAGCAGCAATTTTACTGATAAGCCAGGGGGATTTATGCCTTAGCATGGGTCACATCTATTGTAGAGACACACGTGGATCAGGATCTGGCACAGAGGAAGAATGTCTGAATAATATTTCCAACAATGGGGTCAATTCACTAAGAGTTAAATAACAGCTAATAAAATGCGGTAAAATAACGATTGCGGTAAATCCGTTGTGAAAGTGCAATTCACTAAGATTTTTTCATTAACTAACGAATGCTTGTAAAGTCAGAAGGTTTTTTTTATCTGAATGCATTCTGTGCATTAAGATAAAAAGCCTTCTGTGTGCAACAGCCCCCCTCAGCCCCCCTAATATTTACCTGAGCCCATCTAGATCCAGCGATGTTGTAGGAGTGTCTCGGCTGCCCGGGACTTCCCTCCTCATTGGCTGAGACAGCAGCGCTTCACTATTGGCTCCCGCTGTTGTCAATTAAAGTCAGTCAGCCAATGAGAAGAGAAAGGGGGTGGAGCCGGGCCACAGCTCTTGTCTGAATGGACACACAGAGCTGTGTCTCGGCTCGGGTGCCCCCATAGCAAGCTCCTGAGACAGCAGCGCTTGGCCATTGGCTCCCGCTGCTGTCAATCAAAGTCAGTCAGCCAATGAGAAGAGAAATGGGGGAGCCAGGCCGCGGCTCCTTGTCTGAATGGAGACACGGAGCTGTGTCTCGGCTCGGGTGCCCCCAAGCAAGCTGCTTGCTGTGGGGGGCACTCAAAAGGAGGTAGGGGCCTGGAGCACCGACGAGGGACCAGAGAAGAGGAGGATCTGGGATGCTCTGTGCAAATCCACTGCAACAGAGCAGGTAAGTATAATATGTTTATTATTTTTAGTATAAAAAAAAAACGAGATTTTAGTATCACTTTAAGTTAGGGTTGCCACCTGTCCAGGATTTACCCGGACAGTTCGGGTTTGGAATCATGTGTCCGGGTTACAGACTGCCTGAAACCCGGAAACATTATTCAGACTACTCTATGGCTTCCCAGCAGGGTTGCTGGATGCAGACGTCTAAGCTGAGAGTGTCTGTTACACTCTCTTTCATGCTGCCCAAAGCCAGGACTAACAATCCCCCCCCCCCAAACACACACAGACAGGAGAGGAGAGAGGGCTCAATCTGCACCTCTTCCTCGCGCCCCTACCCCTCTGCTTCTGCCCACACTCCAATCCCCGGCGATGTGCCTCAGAAAAGAAAGCGGGGGCTGGAAATTTGAAGTCCAGCGGCCTCAGATACATCTGGATGAGGGGTGCTGACTGCCAAGGGGTGAGTGAGCTCAGAATCCATCCCCGTCTGTGACTGAACTATCCCCCCTTCTCTCTCCTGCCTCTGAGTGAGTACACTAAGGTAAATCAGAGTTCTCAGAGCACCCCTTATATCAGAGTTCCACCAGAAGCCACAGTGTTCCCCCTTACATCAGAGTCCTCTCCGTATATCAGAGTTCTCAGTGTTCCCCCTTAAATCAGGGTTCCCAGAGCATCCCTTACATCAGAGTCCCCAGAGTTCTCCCTTACATCAGAGTCCCCAGAGTTCTCAATTACATCAGAGTCTGCAGAGTCCCCCCTTACAGTGAAAGGGAACTCTGTTGACTCTGATGTAAAGGGGGACTCTTGTTATTAACTTCCTATGATTAGAAATGTTATTTAATAGCAAAATATATGTATAGTATAGTTTATACTACAAAAAAGAAATAGGTGTGCACCGCTTAAGTGTTCGGGTTTGACTTGAAGAAAAGGTGACAACCCTACTTTAAGTCTGGGTTCACAATGATTCGATCCAAATGGGCGGAATTCCCCCACTACTGGAGTTCAGTGCAATTTTGTGTAGTGATTTGTGCTAAAGACAGTGTGATTGTAATGCAAATTTAATGCTTTTTCGAACATTAGACAGAAAATAGGAAGTGAGGAGGGGGGAAATATGTAAAAGTATACACACAAAAAGCAGTATATCAGTTGTGAAAGTGCTATGCACTAAGAATTTTTTGTTAACTAACAAATGCTTGTACAGTCAGAAGTTTTTTTTTTTTTATCTGAATGCATTCTGTGCATTCAGATAAAAACCCTTCTGTGTGCAACAGCCCCCCTCAGTCCCCCCCAATACTTACCTGAGCCCATCTAGATCCAGCAATGTTGTAGGAGTGTCTCGGCTGCCCGGGACTTCCCTCCTCATTGGCTAATACAGCAGCGCTTCGCCATTGGCTCCCACTGCTGTAAATCAAATTCAGTCAGCCAATGAGAAGAGAAAGAGGGCGGAGCCAGACCACGGCTCCTTGTCTGAATGGACACGCGTAGCTGTGTCTCGGCTCTGGTGCCCCCATAGCAAGCTGCTTGCTGTGGGGGCACTCAAAAGGAGGGAGGGGCCAGGAGCACCGACGAGGGACCAGAGAACAGGAGGATCTGTGCTGCTCTTTGCAAATCCACTGCAACAGAGCAGGTAAGTATAATATGTTTATTATTTTTAGTATAAAAAAAAAACAAGATTTTAGTATCACTTTAAGTCTGGGTTCACAATGATTCGATCCAAATGGGTGGAATTCTCACACTACTGGAGTTCAGTGGAATTTTGTGTAGTGATTTGTGCTAAAGACAGTTTGATTGTAATGCAAATGTAATGCTTTTTCGAACATTAGACAGAAAATAGGAAGTGAGGAGGGGGGAAATATGTAAAAATATACACAGAAAAAGCAGTATTCGCACACATCTGAACACAAGATGCGATTTCAGTGAGGTTTCCATTGATGTCTATGGAGAGAAAAATCGCACCGCACCATAGTAAACTCGCACAGGACTCTTTTTGTTGCCGCATCACATTTGCATAGCAATCGCAACGCATAGTATATGAACGACCGTCATTGAACACAATGTGTTTTTGGATGACATGTGAATCTAGGCTTTTTTTAACCAGTTTACAACCGGCCCATAGGCGAAAAAACGGCTACAGGGCGGTTTGTTAACTCTGGGAGGGCGTACAATGACGTCCTCCCGGAATTCCGCTCTTGCGCGCCCCCTGGGGTGCGCATCCGAGAACTTCCGTGACCGCCGGGTCCAGAGGGCTAATCGCGGCCATTTACCACCTGATCGCGCCGTCAAATGACAGCGCGATCATATGTCAACAGACCGGATTGATTTCCGGTTCCTCCCTCCTCTCTCCGTCCAGTGTGAGCGGAGAGGGGAGAAATCGGTGGCAGCAGCGCTGTGGGCTGCATGTGTAGTACCCACAGCCTGCTCAGTGACAGATCCATCCATCCCTGCTCTGCATACCCAGCCATACCCAGCATTACTCTGCATACCCAGCCATACCCAGCATTACTCTGCATACCCAGCCATACCCAGCATTACTCTGCATACCCAGCCATACCCAGCAATACTCTGCATACCCAGCCATACCCAGCAATACTCTGCATACCCAGCAATACTCTGCATACTCAGCAATACTCTGCATACCCAGCCATACCCAGCAATACTCTGTATACCCAGCCATACCCAGAAATACTCTGCATACCCAGCCATACCCAGCAATACTCTGCATACCCAGCAATACCCAGCCATACTCTGCATACCCAGCCATACCCAGCCATACCCGTCCATACTCTGCATACCCGTCCATACTCCGCATACCCGTCCATACTCTGCATACTCGTCCATACTCTGCATACCCGTCCATACTCTGCATACTCTGCATACCCGTCCATACTCTGCATACCCGTCCATACTCTGCATGCTCTGCATACCTGCCCATACTCTGCATACCCGCCCATGCTCTGCATACCCGTCCATACTCTGCATGCTCTGCATACCCGTCCATACTCTGCATACCCGCCCATGCTCTGCATACCTGCCCATGCTCTGCATACCCGCCCATGCTCTGCATACCCGTCCATGCTCTGCATACCCGCCCATGCTCTGCATACCCGTCCATACTCTGCATGCTCTGCATACCCGTCCATACTCTGCATGCTCTGCATACCCGCCCATACTCTGCATACCCGTCCATACTCTGCATACCCGTCCATACTCTGCATGCTCTGCATACCCATCCATGCTCTGCATACCCGTCCATGCTCTGCATACCCGTCCATACTCTGCATACCCGTCCATACTCTGCATGCTCTGCATACCCGTCCATACGCTGCATGCTCTGCATACCTGCCCATGCTCTGCATACCCGTCCATACTCTACATGCTCTGCATACCCGTCCATACTCTGCAAACCCAGCCATACTCTTCATGCTCTGCATACCTGCACATACTCTGCATACCCGTCCATACTCTGCATACCCATCCATACTCTGCATACTCTGCATACCCGTCCATACTCTGCATACCCGTCCATACTCTGCATGCTCTGCATACCTGCCCATACTCTGCATACCCACCCATGCTCTGCATACCCGTCCATACTCTGCATGCTCTGCATACCCGTCCATACTCTGCATACCCGCCCATGCTCTGCATACCTGCCCATGCTCTGCATACCCGCCCATGCTCTGCATACCCGTCCATGCTCTGCATACCCGCCCATGCTCTGCATACCCGTCCATACTCTGCATGCTCTGCATACCCGTCCATACTCTGCATGCTCTGCATACCCGCCCATACTCTGCATACCCGTCCATACTCTGCATACCCGTCCATACTCTGCATGCTCTGCATACCCATCCATGCTCTGCATACCCGTCCATGCTCTGCATACCCGTCCATACTCTGCATACCCGTCCATACTCTGCATGCTCTGCATACCCGTCCATACGCTGCATGCTCTGCATACCTGCCCATGCTCTGCATACCCGTCCATACTCTACATGCTCTGCATACCCGTCCATACTCTGCAAACCCAGCCATACTCTTCATGCTCTGCATACCCGTCCATACTCTGCATACCCGTCCATACTCTGCATACCCAGCCATACTCTGCATACCCTGCCATACTCTGCATACCCTGCCATACTCTGCATACCCTGCCATACTCTGCATACCCGTCCATACTCTGCAAACCCAGCCATACTCTTCATGCTCTGCATACCCATACTCTGCATACCCGTCCATACTCTGCATACCCAGCCATACTCTGCATACCCTGCCATACTCTGCATACCCTGCCATACTCTGCATACTCAGCCATACTCTGCATACCCAGCCATACCCTGCATACCCAGCCATACTCTGCCTTACCAGCCATCCATACTCTGCATACCCATCTATCCATACTCTGCATACCCATCCATCCATCCTCATCCATACTCGGCATACTCATCCATCCATCCTCAGTAATACTCATCCATCCATGCTCAGCCATCCCATCCACCCCCATCCATAATTAGCCGTATACCAACCCAGCCGTACCCAGCCGTACTCAATCATACTCAGTCATACCCAGCCATACTCAGCCGTACCCAGCCATCCCATCTATACCAATCCATACTTAGCCGTACCCATCCATACTCATTCATGCTCAGCCATCCACGGCTCATCTATCCCCATTCATGCTCATCCATGCCACTACAGTGCCTCACAAAAGTGTAATAGGTAGTCAAATTAGATTTGAAACTTATGTCCCTAGAACACCTGACGGCACTCCCTGCATGTTGGTGCTCTGTATGTAGCCACGCTGTGGAAAAGTCTCACACATGTGGTATCGCCATACTCAAGAAAAGTAGGAGAATCTATTTTGGGGTGTAATTTTTGCCATGTACATGTTATGTGTTCGAAATATTGTGTAAATGGACAACGTTGTGTAAAAAAAAAAATGTGGTTTAATTTTCTTTACACATTTTCCAAAAAAATGACATGTTCAAAAGACTCGATATGCCTCATAGAATTATACATTGGGTTGTTTTCTTTCCAATATGGGGAAATTTTTGGGGCGTTTCGATTGTCCTGGTTCTCCAGGGCCTTCAAAAGTGTAATGCCCCGTACACACGGTTGGATTTTCCGACGGAAAATGTCCTATCAGACAATGTTGTCGGAAATTCCGACCGTGTGTAGGCTCCATCGGACTTTTTCCGTCGGATTTTCCGACGGACAAAGTTTTATCTCCTGCTCTCAAATTTTCCAACAACAAAGTCCTATCGGACTTTTTCCGAGCGTGTGTAGAGAATTCTGACGGACAAAGTGCCACTCATGCTCAGACCAAACAAGACTAACAAGACCAAAGCTATTGGCTACTAGCCTCTACGTAGTCCCGTCGTAGGCAACAAACGTCACCACGTTCAGAATGATCGGATTTTCCGACAACTTTGTCCGGCCATGTGTATGCAACACTAGTGTCGGACAAAATCCGTCGGAAAAAATCTGATGGATTTTGTGGTCGGATTTTCCGACCGTGTGTACGGGGCATAAGAGGTAGTCAAGAAATTATATGTGTAATTTATGCTCTAAGAATGCCTGATGGCACTCCCTGCATGTTGGGCCTCTGTATGTGGCCACACTGTGTAAAAGTCTCACACGTGTGGTATCGCCATACTCAGGAGGAGTAGTAGAATGTGTTTTGGGGTGTAATTTGTGCTATGCATATGCTGTGTGTGACAAATAACCTGCTAATATAACAATTTTGTGAAAAAAAAAGAAAAAAGAAAAGAAAATCTTGATTTTGCAAAGAATTGTGGGAAAAAATTACAACTTAAAAAAAACTCACCATGCATCTTACTAAATACCTTGGAATGTCTACTTTCCAAAAAGGGGTCATTTGGGGGGTATTTGTACTTTCCTGGCTTGTTAGGGTCTCAATAAATGAGATAGGCCGTCAGTACTTCAGGTGTGATCAATTTTCAGAGATTGGCACCATAGCTTGTGGACTCTTAAACTTTAACAAAGACCAAATAATATACACCGATTTGGGTTATTTTTACCAAAGATATGTAGGGGTATAAATTTTGGCCAAAATATATGAAGAAAAATTACTAATTTGCCAAATTTTATAACACAAACAAAGAAAAATGCATTTTTTTTACAGAATTTTCAGTCTTTTTTCTTTTTTAGCACAAAAAAAATGATTAAATACCACCAAAAGAAAGCTCTATTTGTGTGAAAAAAAGGACAAAAATTTCAAATAGGTACAGTGTTGTATGACTGAGTAATTGTCATTCAAAGTGTGAGAGCACCGAAAGCTGAAAATTGGTCTGGTTATTAAGGGGGTTTAAGTGCCCAGTGGTCAAGTGGTTAATGTACTAAATTTGCAACAACTTTGCACCAGTCACCAGCACTAAAGCTGAGTCTGAGCTAAACAAATATTGTCTAAATACAAGAGGCATGTGTATTTTTACTTGACTCTTGATCTCCTTTGTAAAGTTCTTTCAGCTCTCTGTATAGGAGCTTCCTGTAATAAAGACCGTAAACTGCTGCTCTCTCTCCTTGTGCAGGGTGACTGGTCTTGTATCCGCCCCTCCTGTAATTTTCTGCAGGCAGCCTATAGTAGGACTTCCTTGGCCCCTCCCACAGACCAGACTAAGTGCAGTTTAGTGAAGATATCAAATTGGCTTTTTCAAGGTAATATCTGAATTCACAAAGGCATGGGATGCAAACAAAAGAGGATTTATATCATTAGTAGCCATTAAGCAATATATTTATATGAAAGTAATCTTGTTTGGAGTTTAGCTTCAAAGGCCACCTTCAGCTTTGTTTGTCATATAATGTGTAAACTTTTTTGTCTGTGTCCCTATTTAGAAGATTTCTTCTCATTTCCTGCATCAGAAAGAGACAGGTAAACTTGCAGCTGGTATTTAAAAAGATTTTAATTACCGTATTATTCGGCGTACAACACGCAGTGGCGAATAACACACACCCCAAATTTAGGAGGGCATTTTAAGGATAAAAAGTTTTAGTCTATTTTAGTCGTTTTTTTGGTCATTTTTTGGGGGGATCAGCGTATAATGCGCACCCATGACTTTCCTCTGATTTTAAGGGGGGAAAAGTGTGTGTTATACGCCGATAAATACGGTATGTGAAAAAAGCCTATGTGTCCTGATGCCTGCTCTTCACCGATTTCCATGGTTGACCCTGTTGCCTAATTCCCACCCTGCCACAATATACTTTTTGCCCCCACCTTCCCCTCCCCCCAGATGCATACATTGCAATCATGCCAACTTGAAGAGGGGGCTAATAGGATAACCTGAATTTGTGTGAAAGTAAACCTATCCTTTGTCAACCCCCTAAAATGTAACCTTGGTCTTAACCCTCAAACATAACCCAACAAAAAATCTAGGGATTAGCTGCCTATGTCCATGAGTATGGATAATATGTAAGCCCCCTCCCACAGACCCCCACAACCCTTGGGCCAGGGTTGTGGGGAAGGGGCCCTTGTCCTTATCAACATGGGGACAAGGTGCTCTGCCAGGGGTGCCCCCCCCCCCCAGGTTGAGGGCATGTGGATTAAAATAGTTCAGGGGGCTCCCCCTTTCCTGACCTGCATTGGATAAGGGTCTGTATTTTTTTTTTTGCATGGGATTCCCCCTTAAAATCCATGCCAGACTTGAATTTTGGGGAGACCCCACATCTTTTTTATTTTTTTGTTTTTTCTGTGGCATCCATACCAGACACATAAAAAAAAAGAGTCTAGAATGTATGTGTAAGGGAAGCCACACACATTTTTTTTCTTTGTTAGGAATCTATACCAAACCCTCACCTAGGATAAGGGTCCGGTATAGATAAAGGGAATTCCTGGCCACAACATTTTTCCTATTACTTTAAGTCTTAACTTGTAACCCTTCACATTTATTTTTCATGTTAAAATTGAAAAGCGTAACTTCAGTAATTTTTTCATCTTTCCATCTATTAAATCGTCTGCCCTTGTTGTTTTAACTTTGGATAGTAAAAAAAAAATTTCTGCCAGTAAATACCTTATACAGCCCACTATCTGTTTCTTGTCTGGTAAAAAGCCTAGGCTTATGACATCCTGCACAGCTCTCTCTCTCACTATTGTGAGAGTTTGCCAGGAAGGGAGGGGGGCTGAGTCATAAGAGGGTCAATGAAAGCTGGAGAGCTGGAGGTGTGCCTCTCAGTGCAATCTGACTGGGTTGTCAGGGAACCCCTTAAAAATATGATTGACCCTCCAGCATATGTTACATTAGCGTGAGTTGTAGATACAATAATAAATCAAAAGATATGGCGTACCCAATGTTTTTTACACCAAAGGCAGACTTCATTTTTACTAGGCAGATTATTTTTCACATCCTCACTGCCCTATATGACAATAATACATGAAGTTAAACTAATCATAATAATGACCAGATTACAAACAAGAAGCGTAAATTGTAATGTCACCTCACATTAGTGGTCTAAAGAAATGTCTCCCTAAAGACATCTAAAAATATAACAGGTTTTAGTGGTAACCTGCCTGAGCAATAAGAGGTCCGGTTTCACTGGCTCTACTAAGTGGTGACCTCCCAAATTATGCAGTAATTTTCCTTCAGGAAATTTGCCACTCTAACTGTCCAAGGAACCCAAAATTCCATGGAACCCTGGTTGAGAAATGCTGACAGGGCCATCTTAATGCATGGGCACCCCTGGGCACTCCTCAACTCCACCATAATCATCTTACATTACATCATACTAGTCAACTGTCCCAGATTTGCTGGGACAGTCACATTTTTTACAAAGCTGTCCCAGGAATGCCATTGTTTTCTCATTGTTTAAAACTAATTTTATTGACAGTACTAATCAATATATTTTTAAGGATTAAGGTAAGCAGATGGACCTTTTAGATTAAGTTTTTTTTTTTTTTTAAACCTATCTCCAGCAAAAGAAAAAAATTCTAACTTGCAGTCAGGCTGCCACTGCACTGCAAAGGTTAAATTCTTATAGGGGGTTCACAAAAAGCGATTTTGCTTACCCAATTTCCTGCTCCCCCAGCAGCTGGAGCTCTCCTCTACCGCTGTCTGCTGGGAAACACACAGATCCCACCGACAGCACGGACCGTCCTTATTGTGCAGCGCGACTCGCGCATGCGCAGTAGGGAACCGGGAAGTGAAGGCGCAAGGCTTCACTTCCTGATTCCCATACCGAAGATGTCGGCGGCAGCACCCGAGAGCCGATCGACAGAACGGCTTTGGGTGCTGACATCGTGGGCTCGCTGGACAGGTGAGTGTCCATATTTTAAGTCAGCAGCTGCAGTATTTGTAGCTGCTGACTTTTAAAAAAAAATTTCGCCGGACTCCCTCTTTAACTCTGGTTTAAAAAAATCCTATTGAAGTATGTATTCTCAACTCAAAGATCTCCTCCTGTCGCTCTCAGCATCCTCAAAATCTCAAAATTCCTTCTTTTTTTTACTGTTGTGATTGTCAGTTTCCTGTTAGGAGGTGGCTATGTTTGTTCTACATGATCACAATACATGATCTTGCTCGCTCCAAAGATGGACTATGGCAGGGGTATCCAAACTTTTTTCAAAGTTTTGATGATTTGATGAACGTGCGCGAGGGCCGACCATTTTGCCTGACATTCTTTGAACCATTAAAATTCGGTGTGTTTGTTCGAGCACTAATACACTGCCCAACAAGAACTCTCTTGCCTTTGTGGCTGTGCGTGAGTAGAGAGATGAGCTCAGGCGTATTATTTGGATATACCGTATTTATTGGCATATAACACGCACCTTCACTTTAAGAGGGAAGTTTCAGGGAAAAAAAACGTAAAATTTTAAATAAAGAACTGTGAAGCAAAATAAGGGTCAGTGCCCATCTGCAGACCCCCAATTGCCATGAATGCAGCACCCACCAATCGCGAGGAATGGAGCACCCACCATTGCCAGGAAGGCAGCACCCACCATTGCCAGGGAGGCACTCACCATTTGCCATCAGTGCAGCCTTGGAGGGAACATGGAGGGGGCAGGACGAGCGCCAAACATATCCTACAGGAGAATCTCCTGTTTATACAGTGGCCTCTTTAAGTGAAAGCCCCGCCTCCTTTGATGGACAGAACAGTCGTCCAATGGCAGCGCCGGAGACGGGACTTCCTCTTACAGAGGCTGCTGTGTAAACAGGAAATACTCCTCCTGTGTGCACGACGCTCGTCCCGACACTTCCCTCCGAGGCAGCTAGACTATATATCTTTTGTGGCCCCGGCGCTGGGAGATCGTCGGGGGCCACAAAAGATATATATGTTTAGATAACCAGGCGGGCCGTTCAAAAACCGGGCCGCGGGCCGGACTTTGGACATGCCTGGCCTATGGGATTTGTAGTGCACATGACTGAAACTAAGGTGCATTATTAGTCCCAAACAAATGGAAGTGAGAAGGAAAAGAAGAGGTTTGAGCTGATCACAAAGGATGTTATAAGGAGGCAGAAAATCACAGTAAGAAACAATTTGATGAAAAGTAGATCAGGGGTCCATTAAGTAGTGGATGTGTATAGATTATTTTTGCAGAAGGGGGGGGGGGGGGGACAGCTGGACCACTTAAAGAATTTAGGTATTTACATGTTTAAAACTGTTTTTTTGCTAGAAAATCACTTAGAACCCCCAAACATTATATATTGTTTTTTTTCTAACACCCTAGAGAATAAAATGGCAGTCATTGCAATACTTTTTTTCACACCATATTTGCGCAGCGGTCTTACAATCGCACTTTTTTGGGAAAAAAAATCACTTTTTTGAATAAAAAAATAAGACAAGAGTAAAGTTAGTCCAATTTTTTTTATATTGTGAAAGATAATGTTAAGCCGAGTAAATTGATACTCAACATGTCACGCTTCAAAATTGCGCCCGCTCGTGGAATGGCGTCAAAATTTTATTCTCAAAAATCTCCATAGGCGATGTTTTAAAAATTCTACAGGTTACATCTTTTGCGTTACAGTGGAGTTCTAGGTCTAGAATTATTTCTCTCGCTCTACCGATCGTGGCGATACCTCACATGTGTGGTTTGACCACCGTTTTCATATGCGGGCGCTACTCACCTATGCATTCGCTTCTGCGCGCGAGCTCATCGGGACAGATCGCTTTAAAAAATAAAATAAAAATTCTTATTTATTTTTACTTAATTTTATAAATCTTTTCACTGTTTTTAAAAAAAAGAAATCTGGATCACTTTTATTCCTATTACAAGGAAAGTAAACATCCTCTTAAATATGAGATCTGGGGTCAAAAATTCCTCAGATCTCATATTTGGTCTAAAATACAATAAAAAAAAAAAAAAAAAATGTCATTTGAAAAAAATGACATTGAAAAAATACGCCTTGAAGAGCTATGGGCGGAAGTGACATTTGACGTAGATTCCGCCCTGCTATGGTATGGAGACGGGTGGGGGCCATCTTAACCTGAGAGGACCCGGGCCCCTCTCCCGCCTGAGAAAACGGTGATCTTGTGGCGAACACGCCGCAGAGACCACCATTATCGTAAACACGACCGGCTCCTGTAAAGATGGATATCTTGGTTGTGGCAGTAGCTGCTGCAGTTACTGAGATATCCCTCTTCAAAGTGCCGACGTATATCTACAGGAGTCGGTCGGCAAGTGGTTAAGCTCATTTATTGGATCACTAAATACAGCCAAATATGTGCCAAGGAAACTTAGATGGAGTGCAGGCGTCTAAGCAGAACAAAGACAAGCTTCTATTGTTATGCACGCATTTGATCTTATGCTCAAGTTACTAATAAATATAAACCATGTTACTGAACTAAAAATGAACTGCGGAATCTCTGAAGACAAAGAAGGCCAGAACAGATGCTGATCACAGAATCAGGTCAGCCAAGGAGTTGTTCCAAATATTTAAATAGACAAGTTGTGGGGTGTGGGGAACAAGTGTGCCATTGAATCTACCCTTAGAAGGTACCATCCCCAATAAACATATATGCAAACCCCTGGAAATAAGCAGGACTTTAGATGTATGTTCTAGAATATATTAGACACCAACTCATAAGATGTATAAAAAATCTAATTTTTTTATTGAATATCATAAAGATTAAAAAACATATGTTAAAAACATATTCACACAGAACGTATCGGTAGAGATCTCTGTCTTGGCCTTGGGATCCAGTATGTGGGCCAACGTGTTTCGCAGGCTGCCCTGCTTCATCAGGGTCTTGGATCCCTAAATGGTACTGTATGGTGAATGTATGGAACACTGATAACTAGAAGGAATGGAAAAAATGTAGCAGCGCTAAAAATAAAATGTGAATAAATATGACAATATTAACTAGGTGTAAACCAAGCTATGACTAATAGTTCTACTCAGCCCAAAATCAAACAGTGATTGTTGATTGGTGAATAACAGAATTGCTAAAACATATTTGCATGAATAGTAACATAGGTGAATAAGGGATAATGTTCAAACATAGTGGTAACACAAATGAATATGGGATAATGTTCATTAGTGATAAAACTGTTCATCAGTAGCGGAACTGTCCATAACACAAAATCCATAAACCAAGTGTATGCATAGAAATAATAGTGACAAATCCTCCACCGCAAACAAAGTGTCAACACCACATAGAATGCGCGCTTACCATAAGGCAGGCATGTCCAAAGTCCGGCCTGCGGGCCAATCGCGGCCCGCGGCCCGATTTTGAACGGCCCGCATAGTTATCTAAACATATATATCTTTTGTGGCCCCCGACGATCTCCCAGCGCCGGGACCACAAAAGACATATAGTCTAGCTGCCTCGGAGGGAGGTGAGGGACGAGCGCCGTGCACACAGGAGGATTATTTCCTGTTTACACGGCAGCCTCTATAAGAGGAAGTCCCGTCTCCGGCACTGCCATTGGATGACTGTTCTGTCCATCAAAGAGACCGCTGTGTAAACTGGAGATTCTCCTGTAGGATATGTTTGGCGCTCGTCCTGCCCCCTCCATGTCCCCTCCAAGGCTGCACTGATGGCAAATGGTGAGTGCCTTCCTGGCAATGGTGGGTGCTGCCTTCCTGGCAATGGTGGATGCATTCCTGGCAATGGTGGGTTCTGCATTCCTCGCGATTGGTGGGTGCTGCATTTATGGCAATTGGGGGTCTGCAGATGGGCACTGAGCCTTATTTTGCTTCACAGTTCTTTATTTAAAATGTTAAGGTTTTTTTTCCTGAAACTTCCCTCTTAAAGTGAAGGTGCGTGTTATACGCCAATAAATACGGTATATCCAAATAATACACCTGAGCTCATCTCTTTACTCACACACAGCCACAAAGGCAAGAGAGTTCTTGTTGGGCAGTGTATTAGTGCTTGAACCAACAAACTTAGACCTAATTTTAATGGTTCAAAGAATATCAGGCAAAATGGTCAGCCCTCGCGCATGTTCACTTCATCAAATCTGGCCCTCTTTGAAAAAAGTTTGGACACCCTGCCATAAGGCAAGCTATGTATGCTTGTGGCCAATTACCCGGCCAGGGCCTTTATCCAGATAAGGAAAACGGTGCCTCAATAGGATCCTAAGGGTATAGTCAGCAAACAGCACGAATCCCCCAGGCCAGAAGGTTCCAGCAGAGTGCTCAGATGTTGCCCAAAATGTAAAAGGAACTCACCATAGCATAATTCACTGCAATCCACAGGTGGCCTTTTTGGTCTGCTCCAGGCCACCTGTGGATTGCAGTGAATTATGCTATGGTTTTGTTGTCGGAAAGTGTTATACCTGAAGGGTTCCACATGTACTGTCACTTTAAGGCTGGCTCCACCCAGGAGTGATGACAAGGGTCAAGGGGCATAGTAGCCATCTTAGAGCACATGTAAGGAAGCATAATGAGATGTACTGTCCTGAGATGCATGTTGCAGTGTACAGTGAGTACTGAAATAAACATCCATTGTCCCAGACCAGAGTCTTGTGTCTCTCACAACTCAGAGGATATAACAGTGGCGACGAGGATGGGATTTACAAAGTGTCTATCAGTCTGAGAGAGAGACAGACAGTGTGGATTGTCACCTGGATAAAAGCAATCACAGATCCCAGCAAGACAATGGCATTAATTGGGACATTAAGTGAATTTGATGGAGAACAGACATCCTGGAGTTCCTGGGTTGAGAGACTGGAACAGTATTTCAGTGCAAATGCCATCCCAGACATCAGGCAAGTAGCAGTATTTCTGACAGTGGTTGGTGCCAAGACATATGACACTCTTAGAGATCTGCTTTCCCCTGTAAAACCAGCAACTAAGACATTGGCAGAGCTCCTGACACTCTTAGAGGATCACTTCCAGCCTAAACCACTAGAGATTGCAGAAAGATTTCGGTTTTATCAGAGGCAGCAGCAGCCAGGTGAAGAAATTAAAGCTTATGTGCTCGCCCTTCGCAGACTAGCCTCTACCTGTTCTTTGGGGGAGTACTTACCTACTGCACTGAGAGATAAGTTTGTCATGGGACTGAACAGCGAGTCTAGCCAAAAGAGACTGCTAACAGAGAAAGACCTTACCCTAACAAAGGCAATTGAAATAGCTTCAGTGATGGAAATGGCTGTGAAAGATACAGAGGAATTGAACCCCAAGGCCAGAAGGGAAGAGGTGAAACAGGAAGTTTTCAGAACAGCAGTCAAGCCCACAGTCGCAAACTGGAAAAATAGACCCCCACCAAGTCGGGAGTCAGCTTGCTACCGTTGTGGGAATACAGACCATGATCATAAAGTCTGCCGGTTTAAGGATCAGACCTGTCATAATTGTGGTAAAACAGGCCATCTGAAACGAGTTTGCCGTAGCGGAAAGGTGCGAGATAAACAACCTCTGAACCCCAAGACAAAGACATATCTGGTGGGAAGATATACATCTGAGTCAGAGGATGAGGAAGTGCTCCACAGGTTAGACATACATCATATGCATTCAGCACCCTCCGCAATGACTGTAGAGGTAACCATTGAGGGAAAGAAACTCAAGATGGATGTAGACACAGGAGCAGCAGTTTCAGTTATCACTCAGAAACAATGGAGACAACTTCAGACCCGAACAACTGTCCGCCCAACACCAATCAAACTGCAGACATACTCAAAGCAGATACTCCACCCACTGGGTTACTCGAAAGTACAGGTATTGTACAAGGGTCAGACAAAGAGACTGCCATTATATATCCTAGAAAATGGGGGACCCCCTCTCTTTGGGAGAGACTGGATTGCTCACTTTGGCATGCCAGACATCGCCATAAATCCCTGTAACACTGTTACAATTCCATTAGGAGATAATGAGAGATGGGTGGTGTCCCTGAAGCAGCGGTTCCCAAAGATCTTTGATGACCAGTTGGGGAAAATAAAGCATGACTGTGTGAGACTCAAGCTGAAACCCAACGCTCAGCCTAAGTTCTTCAAAGCTCGGACAGTACCTTTCGCACTCCGAGCAGGAGTGGAAGCAGAACTAAGTCGGCTGGAGGAACAAGGTGTCATCTCAAAGGTAGAGCACAGCGAGTGGGCATCACCGGTTGTACCAGTAAAGAAAGCGAATGGGGACTTACGCATTTGTGGCGATTTCCGCATGGCACTGAACTCCCAACTGGAAATAGACCAGTATCCTCTACCCAGAGTAGATGACATTTTTGCCTCTCTTGCAGGGGGTCAAAAGTTCACAAAGCTTGATCTCAAACAAGCATATTTACAGTTTGAGGTCCATCCTTCTTCCCGCAAGTTTCTGACCATCAACACCCACAAGGGGCTGTATGAGTACAATCGGATGGTGTTTGGTGTAGCCTCTGCCCCAGCCATTTGGCAACGAAAAATGGATGAGATTTTGGCGGACATTCCTTTCACGCAGTGCCTGCTAGATGACATGCTCATCACGGGACGGACGGACCAGGAACACAAGCGGAACGTGGAGCTTGTGTTGGCGAGACTCCAAGAGCAGGGTCTGAAAGTGAACTTGGCGAAATGCCAATTCATGGTGCCTAAATTGGAGTTTTGTGGCCACCTTGTGGATGCAGAGGGTATACACACCACGGAAGCCAAGGTTGATGCTTTAGTCAAAGCTCCTGCCCCAACCAACGTCCAGCAGCTGCGATCATACCTTGGCTTGCTGAACTATTACCACAAATTCCTGCCAGATCTGGCACACACCTTGTTTCCGTTGAACAAGCTTTTGGAGAAACACTCCAGATGGGACTGGTCAGCTGCATGCCAACGTGCTTTCGAAGTCTCTAAGCGGAAGCTGTTGGCGTCACGCATGCTCGTGCACTATGACCTCCAGAAGCCTCTCACCTTGGCTTGTGATGCCTCACCCTATGGTCTGGGAGCTGTACTATCTCACATCTTACCAGATGGGTCAGAAAAACCAGTGGCATTTGCCTCCAGGTCTTTGACAAAAGCAGAAAGCAATTACTCACACATTGACAAAGAGGCTCTTGCACTGATATGGGCAATTAAGAAGTTTCATCTTTACCTGTATGGTAGGGAATTCACCATACTGACAGACCATAAACCACTCCTTCAGATCTTTAGCCCTGACAAAGGCATCTCTCAGACTACTGCGGCCCGCCTCCAACGCTATGCCCTATTCTTGGGAGCATACAGCTACAAAATCCAGTATCGTGGTCATGATGCCAATGCTAATGCGGACGCAATGTCCCGACTGACAGGGAGGTCGATGGACTCTTCTCCACCGGTCAAGAGTTGTCGTTACACCAACCTGTCCTTCTTGTCTTCTGGGGAGATAGCAGCCCATACAGCCAAGGATACCTTTCTGAAAACAATACTCTCCTGGGTACGGTCCGGTTGGCCTGCAACCGTCACACAGGATTATGAACCTTATTTCCGTAGGCGTATGGAATTAACTGTAGCTGGCAACTGTGTTTTATGGGGAGACCGAGTGATCATTCCACAGACCCTCCGGAGACACATTCTGGACTTGCTACATACTGGTCATCCCGGGGGCACACGTATGAAACAAAAGGCCCGAGGCTATGTGTGGTGGCCAAACCTAGACTCAGATATCACGACATATGTGAATGCTTGTGCTGGATGTGCACAAACTGCAAAAGACCCTCCTCGAGGGTGCGTCCAGCCCTGGACTTGGCCCACGGTTCCTTGGTTTCGCCTACACTTGGACTTTGCAGGCCCGATCAGAGGACATACCTTCTTGATCATAGTGGACGCCCATTCAAAGTGGCCTGAGGTAATTCCTGTTACTCAGCCAACGACTAAGGCAACGGTTTCCATACTGTTACATCTCGCTGCTACGTTTGGATACCCCAGAGAAATCGTTACAGACAACGGTGCACAATTCACCAGTCAGGAGTTTCAGCGTTTCCTGACTGCCCACAACATCAAGCACAAGTTGACCGCACCTTACCACCCGGCTACAAATGGTCAAGCAGAACGGTTTGTGCAGACTTTTAAACGCTATTTCAAAGCTACAGTGGCTGCAAGTAAACAACAGTCCCTGTCACCCCAGCAGCTGGACTCCTTCCTTTCTGCTTACAGAAACACACCACATGCAACCACCGGGAAAACTCCAGCAGAACTCCTTCTGGGTCGGCAGCCATGGAGTGTTTTGGACATGCTCCGCCCTCAAACAGTCCAGGAACATGTACTGCAGTCCCAAGACAAGATGGTCAAACACCATGAGCTCCCCCGATTCACAGCCCAACAAACGGTATGGGCCCGATCTTATGGGGCTTCCAACACCCGTTGGCTTCCTGCTGTCATTGCAGAGACTTTGGGACCCAAGATGTATAGGGTCTGCCTGCAAGATGGTTCCATTTGCAGACGGCATGCGGACCAACTGCGTCCTCGGTTTCAACTGCCCGAATCCCTGACGCCGGCAGAACCACCAGTGTCACAAGGAACTGCTCCCAGCGGATCAGAATGCACGGGGACTGATGATTGGGTGGACTCTGAACTTTTGCACTCGGCTCCAACAGAGCCCTCCAGCCCTGGTCCGGAGGTCTGTTCACCCACTGAGCTGGTGGATCCGTTCTTGGCCCCGCCTATTCCGGCCAGCCCTGTTTCCTCCGGTCCCGAGTCGCTGGGTGCCCGCCCTCAACGACACTGTCGCCCTCCTGACCGGTTTCAGCTTCAAGACCCGTTACGAGACTTTCGACGCAGTCGCCGAAAGTGATCCGATGACATTGTATCCCCGCAACTGTCCCTGGAAGCTTGGTTTCACATCTGGATGCAGGAATCTCCTGTGTTTGGAGGACTGTTATTGGACAGTTATTAGTTAATGTTTTGTGCCTTTTCTTGTTTTGTTGTAATTTGTTTTTTTTTTAGGGATGGATGGAAGGTGTTATACCTGAAGGGTTCCACATGTACTGTCACTTTAAGGCTGGCTCCACCCAGGAGTGATGACAAGGGTCAAGGGGCATAGTAGCCATCTTAGAGCACATGTAAGGAAGCATAATGAGATGTACTGTCCTGAGATGCATGTTGCAGTGTACAGTGAGTACTGAAATAAACATCCATTGTCCCAGACCAGAGTCTTGTGTCTCTCACAACTCAGAGGATATAACAGAAAGTCTGATCGTGTGTCAGCCAATCAGAACGTCCTGGTCATGAATCATTGGCCAGGACTTGCTGACAGGCTCCCGCTGTGTACAATCACAGTGCAAGCCGGCCGCGGGGGGGTACACATGCACACGCCCCAAATCCGGAAGTAGGCAACGACGTACCAGTATGTCGCCTTACGTACAGTGGTCGCCCGTGTGCTGTACAATGCGGGCGGGTGGGTGTTAAGTGGTCAATGAGTTATTCATTTTCTCTTGTTACTTTGGCTGGAGTTCAGCTTTAAAAAAAAAGTTTTAACACTAAACTCTTATCAGTAGTTAGTCATATGGTATTTTTATGTTCCCCTACATTGTACGTGAGGACATTGAGACCCCAACCACATACCAAGGGCAGAGGGGAGTGCCGACTACCATTAAATTGAGGAATAAGGTAAGTTTTCCTCTACTTTATATCAACAACCCTTCTAGAGTAAACAAGCTATTAAACTTTGCTATCCATGTTAGTGGTGGGTAGTGGGGGGTGGATTGGGGCACATGAAAATATTATTTTACTGCTGAGTTGAGTTTAACTTTAATGATTCTTTTACTCCGCATGGAGTATCTGACCTCTGAAAATCAATTTATATGGTCACAAAATAAAATTATATGCAAATAAAGCAAGCACTCCGGTGTATATTCTGCAATCTTGTGTTTATTGGCAGGTAACAAATGACAGCCACAAATGTCAACGCATTTCAGCCAAACTGGGCCTGAGTCATGAATAAGGTCAGTTTGGTTGAAGCGCGTTGACATCTGTGGCTGCCATTTGTTACCTGCCAATAAACACAAGATTGTAGAATATACACCAGAGTACCAGCGTTTATTTGCTTATACAGATTGTATGGATGAGGAGTCAGCTGTGATAAAGCCGCATTTTAATACTGCGAGGTAGTAGCACCCACTTTCATGTATTTGGACAAAATAAAATTGTAGACATGTGCAATTTGTTTCTTTTTTTTTAGTTTTCCGTTAAAATTCGTTATATTCGTTCATTCGTTATCGTACGAATGAACGAATGATTCGCAAAAAAATTTAAACGAATAACGAATTATCGAATCGAACGAATATGAAAAACAACGAAAATCCGAAAAAATAACCAAATTAGAAACAACGAAACTACGAAAGAAGAAAATCCGAAAAACGAAAACAGGAACAACGAAAATCAAAATGAACTAAAAAATTTGTACATTCGTAACTTTTTTTTTTTTTCGATTCGTAATTTTCCGTGTCTCTTACAATGGCGCTGCTTAACGTGCTTCGAATGGATTGAACGAAAAAATTCGTACATTCGTAACTTTTTTTTTTTTTCGATTCATAATTTTCCGTGTCTCTTACAATGGCGCTGCTTAACGTGCTTCGAATGGATTGAACGAAAAAATTCGTACATTCGTAATTTTTTTTTTTCGATTCGTAATTTTCCGTGTCTCTTACAATGGCGCTGCTTAACGTGCTTCGAATGGATTGAACGAAAAAATTCGTAAATTCTGAACTTTTTTTTTTTTCGATTCGTAATTTTCCGTGTCTCTTACAATGTAAGAATAGTATACACATTACATAAAATTATGAATTATGCTCCGATTACGAATCTACGAAAACAATGTTACGAAAGTACGAATAAATCAATCTTACGAAAGTACGAATGTAACTAAATCTACGAAAATACAAATGCGTCCGAATTTCGAATAAACGAAAATTAAACTAACGGAAAAACGAATCAACGAAAAAATAACGCTTACGAAAATACGAATCGTTACGAATATGAACACCGATGAATTACGAATTTACGAATCGCTACGAATACGAACACCGACGACTTACGAAATTTACGAATCGTTACGAATCAACGGAAACGAACAGAAACAAAACGAAAATAAACAAATTTTTCTATTGTGCACATGT
The DNA here is from genome assembly GCA_028564925.1 of Lithobates sylvaticus. NCBI lineage: Eukaryota > Metazoa > Chordata > Amphibia > Anura > Ranidae > Lithobates > Lithobates sylvaticus. The sequence continues at coordinate 176,299,761 of CM053029.1, read as the reverse complement.
CTATAAAATTGTATTAATGGCTCATGGATATGTACATAAAGGGTGACTTATAATTTGCAGTAGGGTTTAGATTGATCCATATAATCAGCACTAGACACAAGTGATACAGTCATTCTTCATGTCCTCAAAATCATATCTGTAACCCCAGTGAGATCATGGTAAATGGTTTCCCAATAATTCCATTGTCATGTTCTCTTTTATAATAATTCCAATCTGTCACCTGCATGATTATCGGCTACATGTTTGGCAAGCTTCTCACTGTGTCTGCTGCAATACACAATGGGATGGTTTATCTAATGTCAATGATAATTATATGCATACATGTACACAGGGTTGTATTTAGGGTTTAACCAACCCTGTGCACAGGCTCAGACTGGCCCGCTGGAGGGTGGAGGATCCTCTAGTGAGTTCACACAAGCCTTATAAATAGGGCCCCTATTGGCACCTAATGGCCCAGAGAATATAAGTGTCAGCAGGAATCCCATTTTGATAAGAACTAGTAAGTTTTACAAGATTTAAGTTGGTAGTGAAATCCCTATTATAACTTGTACCTACAGGCAAGCTTACAATCAGGCTTACCTGCAGTGTTGGTCATCTTACTTTAAAAAAGTAATTAGTTATGTTACAAATTACTTCTTCCAAAAAGTAATTGCGTTAGTAACTCAGTTACTACATTGGAAATATAATTAGTTACGTAGCAAAGTAACTGTGACTTTTTTTTTAATATTCTATAATGCAATTACGTTCTATAACATCTACTACTGTGCAAGGGACGTCTATCGTGTAACTAAGGGGCGGGTCTAGTATTACTGTAAGCAAGGGGCGCATTTATTATTATTGTTATATATCGTGTAACCAAGGGCTGCTCTATTATTACTCTAACCAAGGGGCAGATCTGTTATAGCGTGTAAGCAAGGGGCGGGTCTATTATTATTATATCGTGTAAGGGGCGAATGGCTACAGAAGAGGGCGAATGTTAAATTAATGGGCAGAGATCGATATATATAAATATAATAATAAATGCGCCCCTTGGTTACAGTAATACTAGACCCGCCCCTTAGTTACATGATAGACGCCTCTTGCAGAGTAGCACGAGCATCGGGAGCGTGGGGCATCGCCTCGTACAATTACATGTTAACTGCGCCTGCGCGGTGTAGAGTTCACTCAGAGCTGTTTAGGTTTGGCAATTTTCGTAAGCTCCGTAGTCCTTCGTACTGCGCAAGCACTGCGCCTGCGCAGTACAGGGGGGTCCTTATCCGGCGGGGGAACTTTTTCGGTCGGACACCGGAATTACACTACTGCCATCTAGTGGCGGTAGATGTAATTGCGGTAACGCCGCCCAAGTAATGGGAACGGCATTACCATGAGGGGGAAGAGTAATCAGTTAGATTACTTGTTACCCTCTAAAGTAACTGCGTTAAGTAACTCAGTTTATTTTAACTCAGTTACTTACATCACTGCTTACCTGTAGGTACAGTGAATATCGCAATAACCAATGACGTGATGCTCTGCATTCAGGGCACGCAGTATGCTGTGGAATGCAGAGCACTGTGCTGCTGCTGCCAGCCATTCAAGCGGCTGGACCCGCGAACCCGGAAGGAAGACTGGGTTAAGATAGAAGAGCCTTGGGAGCCGTGACAGCGCTATGCTGGAGGCTGCAGTTACATAGTTACATAGTTAGTAAGGTTGAATAAAGACACCAGTCCATCCAGTTCAACCTGAGCGAGTGTCTACAATTGTCCCTATCCCTGTACATTGTGTCCCATTAAGATGCTCCTCTATTATTAATTATTTATTTAAGGTACCCATATAGCACCGTCAATTTAGGCAGCGCTCCTCACATACATTGCACACTCACATCAGTCCCTACCCTCAAGGAGCCCACAATCCAAGGTCCCAACTCACATTCATATACTAGGGCCAATTTTGGACAGAATCCAATTAACCTACCAGCATGTCTTTGGCGTGTGGGAGGAAACCGGAGTACCCGGAGGAAACCCACGCAGGCACAGGAAGAACATGCAAACTCCAGGCACGTGGTGTCGTGGTTGGGGTTCGAAACAGTGACCCTTTTTACTGCTAGGCGAGAGTGCTAACCACTACACCACTGTGCCACCCAGTTAAAGTATTACTAAACCCACATCATAAAAAACTCCCAACAAGTGCTGTATTACATGCACGTTCATACTCACTCAGTCACTATGAGACACATTTTTGGTATTCTGCTAAAATCCTAGTTGACGCTGCTGTTCTCTATCTCCCCCACCCCCCTCATCATGTCCCAAATGCAGTTGGGGATTTTGCAGAACAGTGTTGGCAGCTTCTGCACATTTCTATGCTGAGCATTTACTCCCTATCACATCTAAGCAGCCCATGTGACTATAGAGTGACCCATGTGGGTGAATACACAGTGGTAAATGACATCCCACTTCCTCCCTCCTCCATGCCCACTAACCAGTTAAACACAATGGGGGTGGGAATTACACCTTAACCACTTGCCGACCGCCACATGTACATATACGTTGGCAGAATGGCACAGCTGGGTACGTCCCTTTGAATTTGCCGCTGTGTGGTCCCGTACGCGCCGCGACCCTGCCGGGAGCTCCGTGAGTAGGTTTGCCGCGGGTATACCCACAATCGTCTCACGGAGCTGAAGAACGGGGAGATGCTAATGTAAACAAGCATCTCCCCATTCTGCCTAGTGACACTGTCACTGATCATAGCTCCCTGTGATGCCATTACTAGAAAAAAGTATATATTAATAAAAATGCCATAAAAAAAACCCTATTTTGTAGACACTATAACTTTTGTGCAAACCAATCAATAAAAGCTTATTGCAATTTTTTTTACCAAAAATATGTAGAAGAATATGTATCGGCCTAAACTGAGGAAAAAAAATGTTTTATATATTTTTTGGGGATATTTATTATAGCAAAAAGTAAAAAATAATGTGTTTTTTTTCTAAAATGTCGCTCTATTTTTCTTTATAGCGCAAAAAATTTAAAACGCAGAGTTGATCAAATACCACCAAAAGAAAGCTCTATTTGTGGGAAAAATAGGACGTCAATTTTGCTTGGGAGCCACGTCGCATAAGCGCGCAATTGTCAGTTAAAACAACGCAGTGCCGAATCGCAAAAAGTGCTCTGGTTTTTGGCCAGCAAAATGGTCCGGGGCTTAAGTGGTTAAATGATGGAGGCTTCACCTCCCTCTTATTCTAAGACACAAGCTGGAGGTTTCCCTGCAAACCAAAGAGAGAGATACTCAGCGCAGTCACACAAAAAAATAAATAAATAAATAAAATAAAACCTTAAACCCTAAACAATGCCTGCTGACACTCAAGGTAAATTCAGAAACACCTCATAAAGACTGATAAAATATAATAGTGCAGCGCAAGAGACAAACTAATGACAAAAAATAAAATATAAAATGATATAAATGATCACGGAATGTCCCAGGAGAAATCATTAAAATTGCAGGAATAATCACTAAAATTGCAAAAAATAATCACGGACTGTCCCAGAAAAGATCATATATGTAGTCCAAAAGATAAAGTGCAAGTGCATAAAGACTAATTGCAGCTTATGGTGGAGTGATGACAAATGGTCCAGTATACAATATTAGTGCTGGTGATCCCTTCACCGAATAAAGTAAGGGTGGCCTCTCACCTCCCTGCTTCGACCTACAATAGGTCACAAAGCAGTAAGTAGTGGGTTAAAACTCTGCTCTCTCACCATCAGGAATTCTTCTCCAACAGGGGGAAACCTCACAATATCCCAGCAGTAACCTCACCAAAATTCCAGTGGTAGCAGCATGCATATGCAAAGTAAAAGAGGGGACAATCTAGTGCTCTCTGTTTGGAATAGTAATTTTTAATATGCACAAAAAAAAAGAATATAGGAAATACACTCACATTAGGAGGCACTCTATCGCGAGTGCTAGCGCTGTATGTGTACAATAACGAAAACTCCAAGATGGCCGCGGGTGACGTCACACGGTGAGAGAATAATTGATTGGCATGTTGCCTGTGCCAAGCGCCTGACCTCCTGTGTTCACATTGTAGCAAGACGGCCTTTTGGCATGGAACATGGAAGATACCAGTGAAGAAAAAAAGTATTTGATCCCCTGCTAATTTTGTACATTTGTCCACTGACAAAGAAATGATCAGTCTATAATTTTAATAGTAGGTTTATTTTAACAGGGAGAGACAGAAAAACAACAAAAATATCCAAAAAAAAACTAATTTAAAAGAAGTTATAAATTGGATTGCATTTTAATGAGTGAAATTTAGTATTTATTCCCTTCGCAAAACATGACTTAGTACTTGGTGGCAAAACCCTTGTTGGCAATCACAGAGGTCAGACATTTCTTGTAGTTGGCCACCAGGTTTGCACACATCTCAGGGGGGATTTTGTCCCACTCCTCTTTGCAGATCCTCTCCAAGTCATTAAGGTTTCGAGGCTGACATTTAGTAAACAAACCTTTAGCTCCCTTTACATATTTTCTATGGGATTAAGGTCTGGGGACTGGCTAGGCCACTCCTTAATGTGCTTCTTGAGCCACTACTTTGTTGCCTTGGCCGTGTGTTTTGGGTCATTGTCATGCTGGAATACCCAACCATGACCCATTTTCAATGCTCTAGCTGAGGGAAGGAGGTTCTCACCCAAGATTTAATGGTATATGGCCCCGTCCATCGTCACTTTGATGCAGTGAAGTTGTCCTGTCCTCTTAGCAGAAAAACACCTCCAAAGCATAATGTTTCCACTTCCATGTTTGATGGTGGGGATGGTGTTCTTGGGGTCATATGCAGCATTTCTCCTCTTTCAAACACGGCGAGTTGATGCTCGATTTTGGTCTCTTCTGACCACAACACTTTCACCCAGTTCTCCTCTGAATCATTCAGATGTTCATTAACAAATTTCAGACTGGCCTGTACATGTGCTTTATTGAGCAGGGGAACCTTGCGGGCGCTGTAGGATTTCAGTCCTTCACGGCGTAGTGTGTTACCAATTGTTTTCTTGGTGACTATCAGGGCCGATCCTAGGGTCACAGACGCCTGGGTGCAGAAATATTTCTGGTACCCCCACATGGGCGTGGTCATCTTACCAACTCCTCCCCTTTACAAATGTTTCTATGGCAACGACTCAAACACAGAGATGCTCCCCTAAGAAGTCTACGTTACCCTGGGATCCTCCCATGATCTCTTAACCATAAAGAAATACAGGAATGAGACCTGGAGGGGAGTCTCTCTGATGCACACACAGAGGGCTTCTGTTAGAGAGTCTGTTAGAAAGAGCCCCCAGACATAATACAGGACACGGTCAAAGACTGCAGACATGATACAAGAGATGGTCAGAGACTGCAGACATAATACAGGAGATGATCAGAGACTGCAGACATGATACAAGAGATGATCAGAGACTGCAGACATAATACAGGAGATGATCAGAGACTGCAGACATAATACAGGAGATGGTCAGAGACTGCAGACATAATACAGGAGATGATCAGAGACTGCAGACATAATATAAGAGATGATCAGAGACTGCAGACATAATACAGGAGATGGTCAGAGCCTGCAGATATAATACAGGAGATGGTCAGAGACTGCAGTTCCTATGGACATTAGTAGATAACTCACTCACCTGACCCAGCGATACAGCAACGGTTCCTCTGATCAGGATTCTGCTCACTCTGAATTGCCCGTGGCGACTCCGCTGGGTAGCACTCAGATCTGTATTCTGGCAATGACTACATTCCTTTCTCCACCAGGGATGGTGCCAGACTGTGTGTCTTTCCCTCTGGTGGGGCAGGGAAAAGGGGTTCTCTTTCTGATGGTGTTCTCTCAGCACTGCCCTCTCCCTCTGGAGTCCTGGGTGTACTTCCCTGAAAGCTTTCCCGGGCTCCTGGCTCTCTCTACCATTCAGCTGAGCATGCTGTGTGGGCTGCAGTTTCCGTGTTACAGTGGGGCTGCCAGTCCTCGGGACTACATGTCCCACAATCCTCTTCTCTGCTCCTTTTTCTATTCTATTTCTTCCCTGGCTGATATTGATATGAAGGCGGGGGAAGAAACATAGTGGGCAGCTGTGCTGGCCAGCGCCACTCACTAGTACAGCAGTGCACGTGAAAAGGAGAAGGAGAGGGAGAGGGAGGGGGAGGGGGAAAAGAAGAGCCCGCAGCTGCAGTGGCCTCACTAGGGTTGGTGTCACCAGGTGCAGTGTAACATGGTGTCACCCCCCCTTCCACCAACTATAGTCACCCCTCCGTACAGACCCCCCTCCACTAAGTATAGACCCCTCTCCGTCAGTGCAGACCCCCCCACGAAGTATAAACCCCTCTCTCAGTACAGACCACCCTTCATCAGTATAGACCCCCCCAGGACAAACCACCCCCTCCATTAGTACAGACCCCCCCACCAGGACAAACTCCCCTCCATTAGTACAGACCCCCAGGACAAACCACCCCTCTCCATTAGTACAGACCCCCCCAGGACAAATCACCCCCCTCCATTAGTACAGACCCCCACCAGAACAAACCACCCCCTCCATTAGTACAGACCCCCCAGGACAAACCACCCCCCCTCCATTAGTACAGACCCCCCCACCAGGACAAACCACCCCCTCCATTAGTACACCCCCCACCAGGACAACCCCCCTCCATTAGTACAGACCCCCCCCACCAGGACAAACCACCCCCCCTCCATTAGTACAGACCCCCCAGGACAAACCCCCCTCCATTAATACAGACCCCCCCAGGACAAACCCCCCTCCATTAGTACAGACCCCCAGGACAAACCCCCTCCATTAGTACAGACCCCCCCGGACAAACCGCCCCCTTCCATTAGTACAGATCCCCCCAGGACAAACCCCCCCTCCATTAGTACAGACCTCCCAGGACAACCCCCCCTCCATTAGTACAGACCCCCCAGGACAAACCCCCCTCCATTAGTAAAGACCCCCCCAGAACAAACAGCGCCTCCATTAGTACAGACCCCCCAGGACAAACCCCCCCCCCTCCATTAGTACAGACCCCTCAAGGACAAACCCCCCTCTATTAGTACAGATCCCCCAAGTACAAACCCCCTCCATTAGTAAAGACCACCGCCTCCATTAGTACAGACCCCCAGGACAAACCCCCCTCCATTAGTACAGACCCCCCTCCATTAGTACAGACCCCTCCTCCATTAGTACAGACCCCCCAGGACAAACCCCCCTCCATTAGTACAGACCCCCCCTCCATTAGTACAGACCCCCAGGACAACCCCCCCTTCATTAGTACAGACCCCCCTCCATTAGTACAGACCCCCCGGACAACCCCCCCATCCATTAGTACAGACCCCCCCAGGACAAATCCCTCTTCATTAGTACAGACCCCCCTCAGGATAAACCCCCCTCCATTAGTACAGACCCCCAGGACAACCCCCTCCATTAGTACAGATCCCCCAGGACAAACCCCCCCCTCCATAAGTACAGATTCCCCCAGGACAAACCGCCCCCCCTCCATTAGTACAGATCCCCCAGGACAAACCACCCTCCATTAGTACAGATCCCCCAAGGACAAACCCCCCTCCATTAGTAAAAACCACCCCCTTCATTAGTACATACCCCCCCAGGACAAACCCCCCTCCATTAGTAAAGACCCCCCTCTATTAGTACAGACCCCCCCCCTCCATTAGTACAGCCCCCAGGACAACCCCCCCTTCATTAGTACAGACCCCTCCCCATTAGTACAGACCCCCCCAGGACAAATCCCTCTCCATTAGTACAGACCCCCCCAGGATAAACCCCCCTCCATTAGTACAGACCCCCCCCAGGACAAACCCCCCCCCCCCCTCCGCTACTGTACATAAAAAAACCCGGGCGGCAGCTGAAGAGGAGAGGACAGTGTGCAGCCGCACCGCCCGAACAGATCAGGAGAGCTACAGAAAGGAGGAAGAGAACAATGTGTCAGGTATGGAGCGCCCCCCCCCCTCGCC